>OX276459.1:23413717-24103717 GCA_946251905.1 Cryptocephalus moraei
ATGATTGGAATCTGACTCCTTCTCTTTCCAAAGATCTTCTTCAATTACACGATGACGATCATCTTGGTGCTCGTACGGTCGCCATGATAGAACCCTGAAAGAACAGATGACAGTTTATTTGAAGTGCCCTGAAGGTTTCGAACAATAATGTATTCATTTGTCCTCTTTTAAAAGACACACGGTGTTTATAATCCTGCCCGTTCAAGTGTTTTAGGACCTTCCCTCGTCAACAACAATTAATGAAGTCCTACGACCTACTTAATAACAATATTTTGTTCCTTAAATTTTCCTTTACGAGTACTTTGACACCCTTGAGTGAACTGAAACAAGTGATAGGTACTCTGGATAGTGTAAATTGTAGGAGTATCAGAGTCCGATGATAAGTGTTTTGCATTCGGGGGTCCCCCTAACAATAATCCTTCGATTTATTGCGTTGTGTCAGCAAAAGTGTGAATTGCTAGTGAACGACGCGGCCAGAGGGGAATGCTAGAGCACGAGTGTGCACAGCAATTCTTACTCCATAAGGATCATTTCTTGTGGATTTCGAGGTTCCCATTGATGGTTGCGAGAGGGCGTCCACATTTCCAGTGATTTGTCAATAAGTCTAGTATTAACGAACCGAAATAATTTACATTTCAACAATTCAAAATTTCAATGTTGAGGCTACCCTCATTACACGTAACAGAATCAGAAAGTGTTCCTCAGAGATATCTCTGTATTCAGAGTTAGTCAGCTCAGTCCATGAAATTAACACCCATAAAATTCCTTGGTTTCCAGATTTGCTGAGGAGTTTTCTGTGACGCCTCAGAACTGAAAGACATACAAGACTTCCGGAAAAATCCCGAAACTGTTTGGACTTACAAAAACTTACTGAGTCTTGTATTTGATTTTCCAAATTTAAAATTAGAAAACAGGCCCCAACTTCCTTGGTCTTTGGCTTTTCTGGAGAGGCTCAGAAACTCTAAGAAAATCAGAAAGGCTTTTTAAGAGATGCAGGAATGGTTGATCTCCAAAAAGTCTCTTAGAATTAAGAAAAGTGACAAGCCACGTTTTCCACATTTTCAGGAACGCCTCCGGAACTGGGACCAATACATCAGAAGCTCAGAGATTGTTTAAATATCCGCAAAGAGTTCCTGAGTAAATGTTGGGGTTAAAAAAGTGACAAACCACGCTTTCCAAAATTTCTGCAACGCTTCAAAGACTGGATAACCGAGCCCCTACCTCAGAAGCTGAGAGATTATTTTCGAAATCCATACATTCTTTGAATATCCAAAAATTGTTACTCAGTAGCTGTTGGAGGTAAGAAAAGCGATAAACCGAGCGTTCCAGATTTCCTCATTCGCCTTAAAGACTAGACGGCATACATCAGAAACTAGTAGACTTCACGAGATATCCTGATACCGTCGGAAGTCTCAGAAACGTCTACCCGAGCAAAGGAAACTGAAAAACTGTAATAGCTCCGTTTTTGGGCGTCTTGTGAAGGCTCAGAAACAAGAATTCGTACATCAGACAGAGATTGTTTAGATATCCAAAAATGAGTTTAGAAAAGCGAAAAAACACGCTTTTCAGATTTTCTGAAGTGCCTAAGAGACCGGAAGGCATACATCAGAAACTAGAAGACTTCACGAGATATCCTGATACCGTCAGAAGTCTCAGAAACGTCTACCCGAGCAAAGGAAACTGAAAAACTGTAATATCTCCGTTTTTGGGCGTCTTGGAAAGGCTCAGAAACAAGAATTCGTACATCAGACCAGATATTGCTTAGATATCAAAAAATGAGTTTAGAAAAGCGAAAAAACACGCTTTCCAGATTTTCTCAAATGCCTAAAAGACCGGAAGACATACATCAGAAACTAGATGAGAGACTTGCGGAGATCCAAATGCCATTGGAATTCTCAGAAACGTTCCTGAGCAACTGTTAGACCTCAGAAGACGGACAAACTAAGATCTCGGTTTCAGTGTCTTAGAAAGGTTCAGAGACTAAAATGGATACATCAGAAAGTTTCTTTTTAGATCCAGAGATTGTTTGGATATTCAAAAAACGTCCCGGGTAAGTGTTATAATTAAAAATGTGACAAACCACACTTTCCAGATTTACTGGAACTTCTCAGAGTCTGGAAGATATACATCAGTAACTAGGAGATCCAGATATCATTGTTTCTCTCAGACACGTTTCTGGGTAATATTCGGGGCTCAGAATAGCAATACATTGCAACTTGCTTGGTTTCCAGGGACCTTGGAAAGGGCCAGAAAGTAAAATACATACATCAGAAACTGAGAATTTTTTCTTGAGATTCCGAGATTGCTTGGATATCAAAAAAAAGAAAACGTTCCTGAGTAACTATTTAAAAATTAAGAAAAGTAAAAAACGTAACTTTTTTGGTTTCCAGGTAACGTTAAAACGCTGAGAAAGACGAAGATACACATCAGAAATTTTAAGACTTCCTGAAAGAGCTAAAAGATGTTTCTGAGCAAAGACAGGTATGAGACCATAACTTCCTCCTTTGTGGGAAATTCTCTAGAACTTGTCAAAAACTGGTAGAAATCTATAAAACTTTCGATCCAGGGATCATTTCAAGTTCCAAAAACATTTCTGAGCAATTGTTGGAACTAAATTTGAATTTTTGGAGGATCCCATCTCATGTTTCTTGATAAACCATCGCTTCTGAGCCATTATTCGTTGAAAATCCCCGAAATTGTGCGTTGTATGCAACCACCAGGATTTTCTGATGCTCACCGAGTCCTTAACGTAGAAGCGAGAATTGCCGAGACTGTACTTGCCTGAAGCTGAGAAGAGTACCGATCTTCCTGAGTTGCTGACCAAGCGGCGGAGAGTAGAGATTAGTTAGGGATGCTACTTAATGTCCCATTCAGAAATACGTTTGGCTAGTACTGTATGTTGCCGAGGTTAACGGGATAAACCATCGATGTGACCCTTGTTCACTGTTTTTAGCCCTTTTACCGTCACTTCAATCCAAATTAATTTATTATTTTGCTTGTATGTCGTTCACATGCTTTTTAACTCTGAAATCACGTTTTATATATATTTAGATGTGTTTGACAAATTGCACTTGTATTTTAATAAAGTGTAATGAAAGATTAGTGGGAGACTTTGTGCCATTTCCTTGATCTATCTTTGTAATGGATAATTTGGAGTGGCAGTTTCGATAGAATGGTACAATTTCGCCTTGCCTAATCAATGCCTTTTATCATTACCATGTCAATTTCTTTGAAATACTTACATATATGTATTTAAGTCCATATATTAATTGTATACCTGTATCGAATATTGAACCACATTAGGCAGGTGCCGTTCAACCGACATTGCGCACCTTTTACGTAAGCTCAGGCGACTTTTAACGGATCCTTAGCTGTCCCAAGTAGGAATGTAAAGAGAATACTCACTTGAGTGCCAATCAGAAGCGCCACGACCAGTCCATCTTGCGAGCACCAATCACGAGACGTTATGAATCCAAGGAGGAATCTTTGATCGACCATCGAAGAAAGAGAAAGAATCAGATTCCAATCGTCTTACAACGTCAAATGGAAAGGAAAGATTAGTTTTCAAGAGTCATGCTAGACAGAAAAGTGCTTCTGGGCAGTACGAATATCGAGAACAAACCCGAAAGTAATCTCATACAGTGGCAAGACTTTCACTAACTGTTCAGGAGAAGAGGCACTTGCCCGTTTATGCAGCTAAATCCTGCTTTCTCAAATCAAAATTCTACTTACGCACAATTTGAGACGATATCTACACAGGCGAGAAGCCTTTACATGTTGAAGTTGTAATGACTTTCTCGCATGGCCCCTAATAACAGTGGACATTTCCATGGTGAAAAACCTTACAATTGTCCACACTGCAATAAGAGTTTTGCACAGTCTTCTCGTTTGAGCAACCCTTCGCCGGTTCACACAAGTGATGACATTTTTACATTTTCACATAACGAGAAGACTGCGATTCGAACTTGCAAGTCGGAACGACGCTCGTATAACAGTACGGACGACGGGGCTTTCATATCTCCGAATTGTGATCCACGTTCGTCCACCGCATCTCGGTCTAATAGTGAATCGCGCTTTCATACAGGTGACAAATATTTCAGATGTTCACATTTAGCATAAAGACTTTGATTTAGTCTTTATGGTTTTGATGTCACTATGTCAATAATACTTGTTGACATAGTGACACTTTTTTGTTCGTTTTTGTATGTTTTTTATACTTTTTTTGTTTTGTTTTTTTTTAATTCTAGTTAACCTGTTCGTTCACGTTTTGTTATGATTATCAATCTAATTTATTGATAAGTGTAACTCAACAATTTTTTTAATTAGTTATTACCGATTCTAAAGCCAAAAATGTACAGAAGGTCATAGCAGATAGAATATGACAAAAAGCTCTATATTAGCTCTAACTAGAATTTGCAAAATTTTAAATAATAAAGTATCATTATTTATTACTTTGCCACGAGGCAACAAATTAGTTCAAACTATTGAGGGATTTAAAGTAAGCATCACTTCTATTTGTCAAGAGGCCATTGAATAATAATTTTCTTTGTTTTAGCATGTTATTTCCAGCAGTGACAGGGTGCATAGATGCGATGCCATATTTACATTTGTATACAACAAAAGGATTCTGCTGCATATGAAAACAGAAAGAGAAGACTTTGATGATTTAACAAGCTGTTTGTGATAATAACACTATTTTCACCGACTGTTTTGTTGGATTTTCCGGATGTGCCTGATGCATGTGTGTTTCAACCCTCAAAACATACTATATTATTATAATATATTAAAATAATTCAACTGTAACTACAGCAGGAGCCAAAGTGAATTTTATAATCGTTAATGGAAGATACTTGGAAATTCGAGATATATACAATTGCTGCGGCAGATGTGACCATAAAAAAATGGAGTGAATTAACTACTTTTGACTCATTACCTTCTGTTTTCTACTCCATGATCTTTGATCCAGCATATAAAACAAGCTTCGCGTCTGTAGATAACACAAAAATTATTCACTACTTGTTGAAACTTTCCACAATGTAAAGGAGGCAGTGAAAAGTAAGTTGAAATAAAAAGTGAGTAAGTTTTTTCACCTGTAAGTGAAGATTTAAGATGAAATGCGTAAGTGAAGATTTAAAGAACTCAACTGAGTAAACACATAACTGCAATGTGAACATCTGAAAGGTTTCTCACCTGTATGTATACGTAAGTGAACATTTAAAATATCTAAGCGAGTAAACCTCTTATTGCAGTGTAAAAACTTGAAAAGGTTTTCACTTATGTGAGTGCGCAAGTGAATCTTCAACTTATGAGGATAATTGAAAGTTTTACCACAATACATACATGTACAATTATTCTTAATGTTCTTCTGGTGAACCATAGAATCTGGTAGCATTTGGCGTTCTAAAACAAACTCAACCTTTCCTTTGCCACCTGACGCTGTAGGATAATCTGGATCGGTCACTTCTTGTTTCCAAACGTCTTCTTCAATCACGAGATAATCCTCAATGTGGATAAAAGGTTCCATTTTGACCAATTCAGCCGAAAGTACTTTCATGGAACCATTGCTCTCCTTAGGAGAATTTGGATAGCCCGGTACCGTTTGTCGTTCAATAAAAACTCCACTTGATACTGTAAGACCATAGCAATTCAAATCTACTTTGTTTGGAATTTTTGTTTTAATTAAGTGAGGATACCTGATATCGATGGAAGGTTCCTCGCTGACCTGTCCCATTGATAGTAGCTCATCTAACTTGGATGCGTTTACCTTACACCTCTCGATGTAATTCGAAAATCCCTCGTAGCTTGATTTACATTTGTCGCAGATGTTCTTGTGGGATGTTATAACCGGATCCTGAAAGTAAAGATGCGGGTTAAGTTCTATGGATAAGTGGCAGAGCAAAATCCTAAACAATATTATATTTACACACGTCAATCATGTGATGTAAATTGCGCCCCATACTCACTTGGGTGCTGATTACTTTCCAGAAGCGCCACACCTTCTCAATGGTTTGCACTCGTGCTTCTTGCTTGCAAGCAGCAGTCGCAAGTAGTCTCCAGTTCTTCCGTATTACTCATGGCGGTACACCCTCATGGCACTTGATGTACGCGCCAGAGACTGATCGAGCACTTTACAAATTACAAAAACTATTAGAAAAGAGCGAACAGATTAACTTTTTGCTAGCCCTAATGCCCTAATCATCAATTCAAGTACGCCACGTGCCACGTACCACGTAACACCACACGTAGACTCCATTTCACATAAGAAGAACCGTGACCTTGAGTTCCATGCAGGCCTCATCTCCGGCACGAAGTCACCCGATCGGCATCTGGGCAGTAGCGGTCCGAGCAGTAATCGTATTAGGGGATAATATTAATTCGTGTATTGTTGGTTGCCTATATTGTGTACACAACAAGAATAATTTAATCTAAATAATTTCGCTTTAGTCAAAATATACAATGCACAACATACAAAACTGTAATAATAATAAAATAAACGACCGTTACGTTACGTTAGATACGCGACAAGCGACAATGCCGAAAAACACGCCAACGCGCCTACGCTAAACCTTCACCCTCCGCCACTGCTTATAGACGATTTACAGGGTGATCAACAATGACTGTTTGAGTTGGCAATTCTACCTGGAGGATTTTTTTGCCTAAGGGTTTGCAATGCTACAACTAGACAAGGCGTATCAACTTATAGGTTGCCTCAAGCGATCCTGACCTACCACAACGTCATCTACGTCACACGGTGACCGGCGATGCAAAAAATACTTTGAAAAACTCAAAACTGTTGTCAATTACAAACGAAAACGCCAGCCAAACGCCGAATTGTCAGAGTAATACAGAGCATAGATGAAACCAGAGTTAGATTAAATTAAACACAGGTAATAAAACTCAGACCTGGGTCGCCAGTCTACGTCACGAACTCCGCCTCCCCTGCGCGACCCCCTCGCCAGGAAGTTTGTTTCATTTATTTGACAAAACAATCAGCGTTATGTAAGTGGCTGGATCGACATAGCAGCGAAGGCCAAATAAAAGAAGAAGAAGAACAATCAGCGATAAGATTGTAGGTTATGTGAATAAAAATTAACGCTTAAAAATGAAACTCGAAATACAGAACAATGATTTAATTAAACCGGCTAAAGGTAATGCTCAAAATGCCCCCCATTTTGGTCCAGACATAAAGTAACTCTTCTTTTTAGGCTCTCGAAGATATTCACCAGCATATTGGGGGTAATGTTTGCCACTTCCTGAACTATTGCCTCCTGCAGCTCCTCTTCAGTATGCAATATATTCCTAAAGACATTGTCCTTCAAGAGCCCAAATAACGCAAAATCTAATGGGGTGAGATCTGGTGACCTACTTGGCCATATGCCCTGACTAATTACTCTGTCGCCGAAATTCTCTCTTAAATATCCCATAGTAGCACGAGCCGTATGTGCCCTTGCAGAGTCTTGTTGGAAATATCCAATTTGATGCTCTTCGTCTGTTAATTGGTTTATAAAAGGCCTCAAAAAGTGTTGGATATATCTCTCCGAATTGACGGTAAAATTAAAAAATATCGGCCCATACACCCGCGTCCTTGAGACTGCCAACCAAACTCCAACTTTAACCGGGTGCAAATTTGTCTCTCTGATAGCATAAGGATTTTCACCTGACCAAATTCTGTAATTTTGTTTATTCACATAGCCGTTGAGATGAAACCAGGCTTCGTCGGAAAAGAAGGTATTGTTAAGGATATCATTATTATTTAATATGTCATTGAACCAATTGCAAAATAAAACTCTCTGCGGGTGATCAGGAGGCGTTAATGACTGGACGATGGAAATTTTGTAAGGGTGATACTTTAATTTCTTTTTAAGCACAGTGGAGCAACTTCCATATGATAAACCTGTAAAACCGTGAATTAGAACAACATGAAAATGTGGAAGTCTTATGGGTAAGAATGAAAATTGGTTGAATAGGAGGCATAAGGACCAAACCTGTTTGAAGGGAGAGCTTTCTTAAGGATTTGCGAGGACTTCTTTGCGTTCGAGTTCTGATATCCTTGACAACTTCCTCGTTTAGAGTAGAAGGTCTACCAGTTGATTTTTGTTTGCTTACGCTCCCTGTGTTTAAATAACGTTCAACTACTCGCATACAATGCTGCTGAAAGACAGCAAAAGTGACCAAAGTCTCCGGAAACATTTCCTGAAATTGCTGGTATGTCGCTTCGAGAGAGTACTGCCAACCAGTAATTGGGTTATAAATCCCGCTTTGAAAGTAGCACATTCCAACGAAAATATCGTGTTGTAACGTGAAAACCATTTTAAATAAATAAATAAATTTGAAAAGAATAACAAAAATTTGAATTTGACATAGCAAATTCAAATTACCAGTTGTACCATTTAAAAATGAAATTCAGCATTGCCAACTCAAACAGTCATTCTTGATCACGTTGTACATGAAACTATGGAAACCGAACATAGCCGACGAAATATGTCGTTCCGTGTAACTCTAGCCCACGGTTCTTCTTATGTGAAATGGAGTCTAACTGACGTGACTGACGTAACGTAGCCGTAAGCCGTAGACGTAGACCCGTAGACCGTAGACAGACGGGCACAGTTTCGTTTCGGATCATTTTCGGATTCGAACTTCGGAAACACAGAACACAGAACTGCATCTGCATAGAGCAGAGCCACAGATCACAAAAGGTGACACTGTCAGATTTTTTTAGTTGTTCTTCTTCTTTTCGATTTATGAGCTTGGCTACTAGACTACTAGTTCATTCAGCCAGTTTCGATTACTTAAGGCGGCTACATATCCGTGAACTCCATACTACATACCTGCAACTAAAGTCACTAGATATACAAAGTACCGCAATCCATTGACCCCACGTGTAAGAGAGAGATAGAACGATCCCGAACCAAAATGGCGGCTATTTTTAGGGATTTTAGTAGGAATTTTATTTTCTACACTAAACAGTTGTCGAATTTGTGACAATTATTGACAAATGACATAACATCATAACATCATTTTTCCAGGTGGTAACGTTGAGTTGACGCGGAAATTTCTAATAGAGGCGATTTTTTTTTATTTTTCGGTTGGGATTTGCTTATAAAAATGGTGTGGTGTTGTTGGGAAACCTTTGTGATGTTTTAAATACAATACATAAACAATTTCCAGCTCTTAAAAATGTTTTAAGTTGCCATAATATTTGTAACAAAGTAGTTAAGATATTTCTAAGGCGCCGTTTATATTCTTTATTAAAAAACATTGGTAAAAATAATACGAATACGGATGTTTAAAATAGCCGTAGTATTGCTATGCGTGCATTATTGAATAATATAAATTTGTAACGCATACACTTGGTTTTATTTGACAGTGTTTAGGGTATAACTTTGCAAATTCATTTGAATATAATAGAGAAGAAAAAGAAAATGATAGGTTTGTTCCAGTAAACAGAAAACTATGTTACGAACATGTTTCTATACTCTCATATTTAAAAAAAATAGTGTTAATTCTTTACTGTTTTTGATTCTGTCTACCTAAGGATATTACCTACTGTATTTCAATTTTAGTTAATTTTATCACTGGTTTTTGTTCTTTAAATTGGAAAAATGGGTAGATGGAGGATGCAACAAATTTTCATATATTTAGCTTTCAAGTTTTCATTGTAAGAACTGTAATAATAGAATAATATTACCTATCATTTAGTAATGATATTCACGGAGTGCTGCTGGCAGTTTCATAAAATAGGCCAACATAACGTTCATTTAGAACAATTTATTTTTTTTAAGAAATATCACCTACGTAACATTTCCATTCCTTCACTTCACCCCTTCAAGAATTATTCAAGTTCGCATACTTGAATAACGCGCTATTTCCCCCACTACAAACCGAACCAAAATGGCGGAGGATTGCGGTACTTTGTATATCTAGTGACTTTACCTGCAACCAGTGAACTCTATACTACCAGAGTATACTACGTACCTGGAACGGACCCGCTTTGAGCGACAAGTGAGGCAAAACGATTGCATAGGCAACCCGCATTGGTTACGGTTCTCTATCTCTTTCTATCTTAGGCTACGGTTACAGTGCAAGCGATTTCGCGCGAAAACGCGCGAACTAACAAACCCTCAGAAACAAGTGCTGGTGGTTACAGAAAGACAGTCTAGGGAACTCAGAAAAGAAGAAGCAATATTTGCTCTTCCTAAACCCAGACCTCTCGAAACTCATTGATCACGTGATCAATTTTCATTTGGACCATATAAGTTCATATTTGAGAATCATGCCAGGTATGAGAGATCGCGTGAAAATAAGCAAAAATGAGTACGCTCAAAAGCGACTGATGCTATGCAATTTGCGTGAATTGTATTCCCAATTCAAGCCCGAGTTTCCGAAAGACAAGGTGGGCGTTTCAAAGTGTTGTGAAATGCGGCCCAAGCAATGTAATATACAATGGGAGACCTCTGGAAACTCCTACAATAGTAACAACTCAAACGGAAGCTATCGGAAACTGTAGAAAGGGGATTAAACAAAAATGGATGACAGAGGAGACTTTAAGACTAATGGACGAAAGAAGAAAGTACAAAAACAAAGACATTAGAAACAAAATATGGGCAGCAAAGGAAAGCTGGATGGCTGTGGTGAGATCGAAGGGCTGGAATAGAAATACGAGTTTGAACTTACACAAGAAGATAATCGAAATTACATGCTCTGCATTCAAACGGACAGCAGGAATAAGGATTGACGAGGATGGTAGTATTGTGGCAGAGATGGAGGCGAAATTGAGTTTCTGGCGACAATATGTATCAGAGCTTTTCGGGGATCAAAGACTGAACCACTTCGATATTACGGCATCACAATGATCACTAGAGATGACACATAGCGAGTTAAAACATGCCATTGAAATTGCGAAATCTGGCAAGACCTTTCAAGACCGTTTCAATACCAGAAAAGCGGAATGGAATGGTATGTTATTGAGAAGAATGGGAAAGGAGAAAGAAATAATCAACACAATCAAAATCAGAAAATTGCAATATCTGGGCCACGTGATGAGAGGGGAGAGGTATACACTGTTGCAAACTATTATACAAGGAAAAATAGAGGGTAAAAGAAGTATAGGAAGAAGACGCATCTCCTGGTTGAACAACCTAAGGCAGTGGTACAACAGTAGCTCTGTTGATTTGTTCAGATCCGCAACTTCAAAGATAAAAATCGCCATGATGATAGCCAACCTTCTTAAAGGAGACGGCACGTAAAGAAGAAGACATACCAATATATTTTTTATTTAATCCTTTCCTCCCAATAGCGGGCACCTCCTTATAACGGACAAAATTGTTGTTCCCGTGACACTCCGCTATATAGAGGTTTCACTGTATATAAACATATTAGGTACCTACCCAAGTAATCAAATTATAGATGTAATGACTTTGCCTTCAAAAGGGAGGAAAGTAAACAGGTAAAGTTTATATGAAGTGGGTAAACATAAAAATATAAGTTCTCCCAAATTTTAGTTCCTTCAGCTGCAGATATCTAAGGGTCAAGCGAGGTGTAGATACAGGTGCGGGCAAGTAGCTTGTCCAACTAGAAGTTCAGAGAGTTTGAAAAAGTTTCAAGCCACGAAAAAACAATGTTCCGCCAACTGACTCCTCACGTAATCACAATATCGTCTTCACAAAAGGGGTCGAGAGAGTTCTTTCCCTTTCTCCTTAGCTCGTCCATGATAGAGACAGCAACATGAATTATAAGCGAAATTGTTTTCCTTTTCCTAAGCCCAAACAGAAATAGAAAACTTTTTGAGCAAAAGCTAAAGGATGAAAATGCTTTTTTAGAAGGATGAGTACAAAATTTAATCACAAGGAGATTGTCACACGCCTGAGGACCTAGGGTCCAAAGGGAGTGCTCTGGTTGGGGGTGTAGCTAGGTAGAAGCTAAAAAGAAAGCATGGTAACACATAACAATATTTATTTGGACACTAAATATAGGGGAGAGAACATCGTACAAAATTAAGGCAAATGAGCAAATGATAAATAAATGAGAAAAAAGGTCAAAAGGGAGGTGGTTGCTTACTTTAGAGCGACGAAGGGCAACAGGTGCGAGGCTCCTCCAATTAGCGGCATGCCGAAAAGGACGGGCTCTTATACGGGCAGCGTGACGTGATTCTAGGTGACAGACTGACTCCCGATCGTTATGATCCCGCTGTATAAATACAAGCGGGATGTTTACGAACGTGATGTCGTACCTGTCCGAGAGTCGTATCGTCCTTCGGTTTAAGGTCGCCTCGGTGCTGAATAAGCTTAGACGGCGACCTATTTTCGTTAATTGGGGCCGCATCGCGACAAGATAAATATAAAAAATATGGTAATAAAATCCCTTATTTTTATACAGGTCGTAATTTAATCTAAAATATGTTACATTCGATTTTATATTTTATTTACATAGAGGTATAAACGCTACCTAATTCACGAGATATAAGAATCTCTATAGATTCTTATATCTCGGAATGTTAGTATAGGTGATTTCCTTGGAAAGTACTTTATTTGGTCAAACATCTTGGTCCTTCTGTTTACTCTTATAATGCTGATTTCATAGTTGGCGATATCTGCACGGATGTGTCGAATTATTCTTCTGCATGTTACTCGATTTAGGGGATGTATTCTTTTTTAATGAGAGCTTCGTTGTTACAAAATTTGTTGGCTGCACAGACCATTAATATAACTAGACCCGGCTAGAACTATTCGGCTAATTATAGAATAAATTCCCTTAAAACTTCCGGAGACGACGTTGGTTCCAGCGGCTCTGAGCACCAGGTACTTCGGAGACCACTGGCGATGCCATATTCGTTTTCAGCGACCCCAAAATCCGCCGAGTAACAAAATTGAACTCATTTCCGTCATTATTTACTGAGTTGTAAATTTTTTAACAACGGACACATTCACATGCACGTATAAAAAAAGCATTTTTATTCTGCACCTCTGCATTTTGCATTTTTCGTTCATAACAAATGTTCACAAAATTTGTAGACGCTTCCACGAACCGAATGCGAAAAAACGCATCTCGATCCATCTTACTGCAAAATTTTCGGTCATTCAGTGCTTCAATTCCGCGCCTAAATAACAAAAAATTATAACAACAGAATCAGCGTCTACAGAAGAACCTACCTGAGTGTGGCAATTACTTTATTCCGTCTATCAACCAAGATATTTCATTATAAAATTTGCTCTTGCTTAAACGTAAACAGATAGTAGACATCTTGGATTAAGGTCGACACGGAACGAGAAGATCCTTCACGGAAACGTTTCTGGGCCTACGACTACGGTCCGAAAGCTTAGGTTTGTTTGATTTGGCTTGGATAAAAGTATAAAGAAGAATAAATAGTACATTATATTATACTAGTTTAATAAGACGGAGTATTGCCTCACGAGAGTTTTAAAGCCCGACGAGCGAAGCGAGGAGTACTTTAATAGTACGAGTGTATAAGTCTCATTAAACGAGTGTAATATACTATTTTATCTACTTTGCTTTATTAATTCATGAAATTTTGGCAGTTCAAATTTTCGTATAAGTAGATAAAAGTGATTTATTTCGGAGTCGCGCTAACAGTTTGGTGGCAACTCGTGTTACAATTATTGTTCGTATTGTCGGTTACCTGATCTAGGGGTGGCGATTGTGGGCTGAATCTGAGAGTGGCTAGAGCGGGCCGCGCTAGCTACCAAGCGTTTCTGTACATAACGTGTATATATATAGTATTATATAAAGCTATGCTTCCCCTCCCGGTCATTCCCAGAGTGCCTCATTTCGTTTTTTTAGATTTACGTACAACTGACCAACCAGAGGCGAAGTAGGCTGGATGTACGCGCAAATCGTAAGCAAAGAATTCGTCATCTGCATTCATGCAACAGCGTAAAAACCCGCTTAGAATGTGCTAAGATCTGGGCAATACATTATTTTGTAAACAAACGGGTGTAGTTATATTAATGGTCTGTGGTTGGCTGCTATGCCGTTATTCACTTCGATTCTCAGTCTGTTTTTTCCATTAATGCTGATTTTAGTAATATCTTTCAATTTAAAACGTTATGAATATCTTTAGCTGTATTTGTTATGGTTTCCTGTATTACTTGATGCTTGTGTAGACTCGGTCGTGACCATGTCTAAAGCAGTTTCTGTGTTTTTGCATGTGTTATAGCAAAATCTTGTTTGTTGATTTTGCTATGACGAAAAATTGCCAAATTGAACCACTTCTCCAGCTGCCAATTGTTATAAAAAAAAATGTTTAGAAATGCATGTTTTACAGATCAAGAGCTCAACATTTAATCTGTGTCAATTAATAATATTAGTATCTGAAAGACGTTAAAATGTTGCAATAAATGAAAGTAAAATTTTACCTATTTTTTTTTCTCCCAGAAACAATCAGGATAACTTTATTTCTAAAGCAATACAAAGCAAATTTTTATAAACGTTATTGGAATTCTGAAAGAACACACGAAATTGCCGTTTTTCATGAGTAGGTACTTAATAATGTATACATCTCGACCCATAAATATCAGACTGCTTTGAATGATGAGTTACTATTTGGGTTTTCATATTTTGAGTGATACTAACCTCCATTAAACATAACACATCCAGCCCCAAATTAAATTACTCTCATCACTTCCGTTTCCTCTTCGATGTGAAAAGAACAGGCGGCGGCAAAGGGAGCTTCAAAATAACAACCGTTTTGTCCTTCGAAGAAGTGCTGAAAGCTAATATTCTCGAAATTTCGAGAGCTTTCTTAATGCCAACCTTGCAGTCTTTAGCCAAATTCGCCAAGTCAACCTCGTAGTCGATACCAAGCGCAGCCAGAATTATTATATAGCATAAGGATTTGTCCTTCATGTGAACAGGACGAGTTCTGAAAATAATATCAAATAAGCTCAAGGCAATACATAGATCGGACAGCTTTACCTTCCGTTAGGTCCAAGAATGGAAAAATTGTCTAAAATGTGATTGTTGACTTCTGCAGACCTTTTACAAACGCTAAATTTTCCCTTGATAGATTTCATTGGCGTAGTTATGAATTTCATCAAGTAGTGGATGTAAAGGAAAATTGAAATACTACGAATCTTGACCTCTTGAAGCATATTTGACTCCAAGACTTTTTGAATGTTGGCAGCCACAAATTCTCCCAAACTAAAAGTGAGTAGAATTTAAATCAAATTAGGTGTTTATCAATTTTGAATACCCCAAATCTGTAGTGTTTCCAGCATCGATGATTTCTACAGCCTCAGTCTCCAAAGTATCTAACACACGAGCAGGAATCAGCTCTTCCAAGTTATAGATTTCTTCTCTTGTCGAAGCGCCTCTGTTTATTTTGGGCCTGTAGAGACTGTTGTTTTCATCAGAAGTTCCATTTTCGTTAGCAGTTTCGTCAATTTTGAGGTCTGAAAAACAATGCAAAATTAAAATTTTTAAATACATCCAGAGGTGGAGTCACTTGTGGGTTACGGTCGAACCTCTCTTCGGATTGTGAATAAACACCCCTATATAATTTTAGTGACTTTTATCGAAAGATGTGAAAGTTTCAATTTACCTGCAACAGTGTCCTCTAATTGATCTTTAACAGCATCAATATTGATAGTGAGCTTTTCCCTCTGCTCAGTTAGCCGTTTCTTTCTTTTCGAACCAAACTCCTTATTCAACACGGAAACAGAAGTTTCATCATGTAATGAAACAGACTTATCGACTTCATCACATTTACTAATTCTGGGATACACCAGGCTCCTGTTAATCTGAACTAGTTTAATTTCGTCATTCTTTCTATTGTGTACGAGGAGAAAGTTGTTGAACTCTTCGTCGTCTTCTACTTCTCCTGTGTACACCATATTAGAAGTTGTTATACCTGTCGAGTATTTCATATCTTTGGACTGATACATATGGCCTTCGATCTGGAGCTCCTGATCCGGAAGGATGTTGCCGTTTTGGAAACTAACTAAAATTAAAACAAATGTATCGAATACGACTGAGTAAGTTTGTTAATATTCACCCAAAGTTGGTCGGGACTCTATCGAGTTCATGACGACGCTGCTCACGACAGGCATCTTGAAAACGATATTCTACACAGATGTTCTAATAATATGTTTAACAAGCGCGTAGCATAACATGTGAAACTAAAATAAGGTTAAAATCACAGTCACAAGTCACAGAACAGAAATCTCTGGAAGGAATGCCAACAACCGTCTAGGGATTTTGCTTATAATTTTATCTAGTTGGTTTTAGATTTCGCGCGGTAAAATTTAAAAAAGAAAATTACAGTACTGTTAGAAAACAGTAAACTATTGATATTAGTAATAATAAAAATTAATTTTATTTGATGCTGTTAGAAAACAGTAATATATTGATATTGACAATAATAAACATTAATTTTATTTAATGCTGATACAAAATAGTGACATTGATATTGACAATATTATTATTATTTATTACTTATTGCCTTTTTTACATAGTAGACATAGTAGTACACATTCATATACAAAATTCTTCTATATGTAAATGCAAAAATAAAAATAAATCTAGTCAATTAATTATTTTTCGAATAAAAATCAAACGATTCGAGTCACTGGATCAGGTACTAATACTAAGTGATTGAATTCACCTACAAATATCACTACATAAATTGATATGTGACCCGAATGATTTGATTATTCCTTATCCTACAACATCGACAACTACTGATGAATATTGTAGATTATTTCGAATCACCTCGATCTCTCCGAGAGAATTTGATATTGAATTTTGCGATTTTCGTAAAGAATCTAAACATAATCTTCATTATCTGACCGTGAACCCAGTGCGATCTTTCGTATAACCTTTTTAGTGCATCAATTTTAATTTCTATGTAACATTGTATTAGATAGGTAAGTCTTGTTTTGTTATTGTAATACTAGTTCGTTAAAATGAATTAAGGATGTCAATTCACGTATTTGTTGCCCCGCTTCCCAAGTCTTAATAATATAAGTCTAATAATATAATAATATTAAGTCTTCTCAATGAAGACTTAATATTGTTATTTCAATTTTTATTTTGTATTTGATGGTCCATCTACAACGTGTTTCAAAATGATTGTCATCTAGTCGGCTGTGGAATTCCCATGTAAAATAAAAAAACCCGCCTTGCGAAAATAGGAGTTTCTACTAGCTATACATAACCTCAAAATAACCTACTTAAGCTCTTTTAACGTCCGGTTTTTTTCTGTCAAAGAAATTCTGCGTCAAAAAGGGAAATTCTGAGTATTTGTCTATTTGTAGTATTTATTTTGGCCCTGAAAAGGGCCGTTAATTACCAGCAGTACTGATTGTCAGTTTGACAATAAATGTTCAAAGTATTAGATAGGTTCAAATCAATAGAGCGCGGCACATCAAAAATTACATGCACAGAAATTCCAACGCCAACTAGATGACAATCATTTTGAAACACTCTATACATTAAATTGATAACCTAAGATATCAATCCATTTAAGAGAAATGGTAGTAGTATCCTGAAATAAGAGATGATCCAAGAAAAATTTGTCCAGCTCATTAAACATAAACTATTAAAACGAGCAAAGATCTTATTGCAATGTGAACATTTTAAAAAGGATGGTCGGTTTTATGAATGCGGAACAAGTGCGCTTGCAAACCATCAGACCGACTAAAAGTCCTAGCGCAATGTGAACATTTAAAAGGCTTCTCACCTGTATGAGTACGTATGTGACTCTTCAACCTACTATACTGGCCAAATGTCTTATTGCAATGTGAACATTTAAAAGGTCTTTCACCCGTATGAGTGCGCAAGTGTCCCTTCAAATGATCAGACCGAATGAACCTCCTGTCGCAATGTGAACATTGAAAAGGTTTGTCATTTGTATGAGTGCGCAAGTGAATCGTCAAATAACTAGAATGACTAAAACTCTTACTGCAATGAGAACATTTAAAAGGTTTTGTAGCTGTATGAGTGCATATCAAAGGATTACAGTCCGCAGCAGCCTTATCGCAATGAGAACATTTAAAACGCTTCTTAGCTCTATGAGTGCGTAAGTGATCATTCAAAGTACTATTCTCAGTGAAAGACTTATCGCAATGAGAACATTTAAAAGGTTTTTCACACATATGAATGTACAAGTGTCTCTTCAAATGATGAGACCGACTAAAAGTTTTATCGCAATGAGAACATTTAAAAGGCCTCTTACCTGTATGAATGCGTAAATGATTATTTAAACTATTATGCTGAGCAAAAGACTTATCGCAATGGGAACATTTATACGGTTTCTCACCTGTGTGAATGCGCAAGTGAATCTTCATTTGAGAGCGGCATCTGAAAGTTTTACTGCAATAAGAACATACAACTTTAGCTTTAGCTTTCTTTTGTAAAATCATAGAGCCTGTTAATACTTCGCGTTTTATGACAACTCGAAGAACCAAACCAAACTTTCCATTCTTGTCACAGTCCATACCGTAATCAGAGTCAGACGTTTCTTTTTCCTGAACGTCTTCATCGATAATAAAATGATCTTCAATGTCGATCGAACGTTCTTCTTTGATCTTCCCGAATGACGGTACCTCCTCGTCGCTCTTCTTCATGGTTTCTTCGTCTGGAATATTCAGACCGACCGGTAAGCCTCGGCTCTCGAAGACATCTCTGCCGGGATTAAAATCTGATTCTTCCTCGTTCGAAATTTCTTCTGTAATTAGAGGTCGATACACCTTATCGATCAAAGGTTCATCTTCGATGTGCCAGCCAGACAGTATTTTGTCTATTATGGTCGCGTGGATCTTACACCTTCCGATGTACACCGAGAAGTCCTCGTAACGTGACTTACATCTACCACAAATGTTCTTGTGAGATGACAGATTCGGATCCTGAAAGGAAATATGTGGCTTTGAATGATATGATGTGGCATAATATGGCGAAGCGGAAATAAGAATTCTGTAAAAAGTAAAAAGTCTACCAATGAAATGAAGTATGAACTCACTTCGGCACTGATTAGTTTCCAGAAGCGCCATAACTTCTCCTGGATTAATTGTACTGGTGCTTCTCGCAAGCACCAATCGCAAGTACTCGCTTCCATAGTACTCATGGCACTTGATCGCACTAGATAGACAGAAACGGTCGAGAACTTATAAGAAAAAGCGAAACAGATTAATTTTGTTACTTACTACTTCCCGCAAGCCAATGACATGACATATTGACATTTAATAATAAAGATGGATCGGTCATCTGGCTTTAACGATACACATCAAAATACGGAAGACATTAGAGAGAGAGGTCCGAGAAACCGATTTGGAAATAATAGGAGTAATGACATTTGGCGATGGATCCCTTTTTTGAAGAAACTGTACAGCGTTTTGTGTGGAACAAACGCATAAATTCATGTGCCGCACATACAGAATACAGATCATGATTATCATCAACTTATCGCACAAGCCATACGGCGTTGTCAAATGCCAACCTCTCGTTTTCTTGAATCATAAAGTGGTTTGAAACATTTAAAAATCATCTTTTGAAATACATTTTCCAGTCGGTTAACTCAACAGTACACTTTAATAAAATTAAAGAAAAACTATAATGGTTCAACGTGTGGTTTTAAGCGAGCCACGAAAAGAGAATTGTTGGTGATGGCGGCAACCAGAAATACACCATGGAAGTACAACGTGATCAAGAATGACTGTTTGAGTTGGCAATGCTGAATTTCATTTTTAAATGGTACAACTGGTAATTTGAATTTGCTATGTCAAATTCAAATTTCTGTTATTCTTTTCAAATTTATTTATTTAAAATGGTTTTCACATTACAACACGATATTTTCGTTGGAATGGCGTACTTTCGAAGCGGGATTTATAACCCAATTACTGGTTGGCAGTACTCTCTCGAAGCGACATATCAGCAATTTCAGGAAATGTTTCCGGAGACTTTGGTCACTTTTGCTGTCTTTCAGCAGCATTGTATGCGAGTAGTTGAACGTTATTTAAACACAGGGAGCGTAAGCAAACAAAAATCAACTGGTAGACCTTCTACTCTAAACGAGGAAGTTGTCGAGGATATCAGAACTCGAATGCAAAGAAGTCCTCGCAAATCCTTAAGAAAGCTCTCACTTCAAACAGGTTTGGTCCTTATGCCTCCTATTCAACCAATTTTCATTCTTACCCATAAGACTTCCACATTTTCATGTTGTTCTAATTCACGGTTTTACAGGTTTATCATATGGAAGTTGCTCCACTGTGCTTAAAAAGAAATTAAAGTATCACCCTTACAAAATTTCCATCGTCCAGTCATTAACGCCTCCTGATCACCCGCAGAGAGTTTTATTTTGCAATTGGTTCATTGACATATTAAATAATAATGATATCCTTAACAATACCTTCTTTTCCGACGAAGCCTGGTTTCATCTCAACGGCTATGTGAATAAACAAAATTACAGAATTTGGTCAGGTGAAAATCCTTATGCTATCAGAGAGACAAATTTGCACCTGGTTAAAGTTGGAGTTTGGTTGGCAGTCTCAAGGACGCGGGTGTATGGGCCGATATTTTTTAATTTTACCGTCAATTCGGAGAGATATATCCAACACTTTTTGAGGCCTTTTATAAAGCAATTAACAGACGAAGAGCATCAAATTGGATATTTCCAACAAGACTCTGCAAGGGCACATATGGCTCGTGCTACTATGGGATATTTAAGAGAGAATTTCGGCGACAGAGTAATTAGTCAGGGCATATGGCCAAGTAGGTCACCAGATCTCACCCCATTAGATTTTGCGTTATTTGGGCTCTTGAAGGACAATGTCTTTAGGAATATATTGCATACTGAAGAGGAGCTGTAGGAGGCAATAGTTCAGGAAGTGGCAAACATTACCCCCAATATGCTGGTGAATATCTTCGAGAGCCTAAAAAGAAGAGTCTTTATGTCTGGACCAAAATGGGGGGCATTTTGAGCATTACCTTTAGCCGGTTTAATTAAATCATTGTTCTGTATTTCGAGTTTCATTTTTAAGCGTTAATTTTTATTCACATAACCTACAATCTTATCGCTGATTGTTCTTCTTCTTCTTGGCCTTCGCTGCTATGTCGATCCAGCCACTTACATAACGCTGATTGTTTTGTCAAATAAATGAAACAAACTTCCTGGCGAGGGGGTCGCGCAGGGGAGGCGGAGTTCGTGACGTAGACTGGCGACCCAGGTCTGAGTTTTATTACCTGTGTTTAATCTAACTCTGGTTTCATCTATGCTCTGTATTACTCTGACAATTCGGCGTTTGGCTGGCGTTTTCGTTTGTAATTGACAACAGTTTTGAGTTTTTCAAAGTATTTTTTGCATCGCCGGTCACCGTGTGACGTAGATGACGTTGTGGTAGGTCAGGATCGCTTGAGGCAACCTATAAGTTGATACGCCTTGTCTGGTTGTAGCATTGCAAACCCTTAGGCAAAAAAATCCTCCAGGTAGAATTGCCAACTCAAACAGTCATTGTTGATCACCCTGTATATTCCTGCGGATTGCTTGCAACGGCAACAATGTACCAATTCTTTTGCCAAGGTTCGTTCCATGAACGTAGATACCGTAATTCCCAGAAACAAACATATTTTTTGTAGTAAACACGAGTGACTTATTTCCAAAGACTTATTGGCGTGGAAACCTTGACAAAACATGAATAGGTACTATTGTTATTGATTTGTATTTGTAATTTTTTAAAAAATTTCTTTAGTCACGACTCTATTTTTACGCACGCCTATGGAATTCATATAAGTACCCACGAAACATCAAAATCGGACTGTCTGTCACTCCTATTATTTCTAAACGTGATATATACATGGAATATAAATGAGAACCTTTCAGAATTATTTTTTAAGGGGGATTAAACGGCTGTATTATTTAGATCTCTAGCGAGAAAATAATGAAACCATGCTTTAATAAATTAGCACAGAAAAACAAAAAAATTTCGAAGATAAATTTTTATTTCATAATTTTTGATTTTTACAAAATGCCGCAAAAATATATAAAACTGACAAAAGAAATACTCTTAAACCTATTGGTGCCTAAACATGATTGTTTTCGTTAGTTTTTGCCTTATTTTATCATTGATTTCATTTTGGCTGAAGTTAATATGATGCAGCCTTATTCTAAAAGTAATGTTTCTCGTCCTCGAAAGGAATGTCTCGGTCCTGACAATGTTGCGACAAACACACAAATAATTCTTCCATATCCAGTGCTTTTATTGCCTGAGAAATCAGTTTTAAAATTATATATTAGATGCTGTAAAATTTTGTTCCATTCGCATTATGGTTTCAGAAACCGGACAAATTTTTACAACATCTTTAGACGGTTTACAAAGTCCGCCCCTATTTTTTTTTTTTTTTTAATTTAATAACATTGACACAGACGTTGAGGTGTCACTTGATAGTGAACTAGCACAAACATTGCAGTTTATACAACGTGTTTCAAAATGAGTGTCATCTACTTGCGTTGTAATTTCTGTGCATGTAATTTTTGATGTGCCGCGCTCTAATGATTTGAACCTATCTAATTCTGACAACAAGTGTCCTGTGATCTGTGCGATTTGTGCAAATGTCAAACTGGGTACTGCTGGTAATTAACGGCCCTTTTCAGGGCCAAAACAAATACTACAAATACTCAGAATTTGTTTTCTTTTGACAGAGAAAAACCAGAAATTAAAAGAGGTTAAGTAGGTTATTTTGAGGTTATGTATAGCTAGTAGAAACTCCTATTTTCGCAAGGCGGGTTTTTTATTTTACATGGGAATTCCACAGCCAACTAGATGACAATCATTTTGAAACACGTTGTACTATTTATTAGCTTTCTGCTGACAAATCCCGCATCATACTCTGTAACATCAACATCACTCAAATAGATACGATTGGAAATTTTGTTATGATTAAGAATCAAACTGTTCTCTATGTCGTCACATATATGTGAGATATATGTGTGATTCATTAGAGGACAATTTCGAATTATAATTCGAAATTGTCCTCTAATGAATCTAATGTAGGTATTTCTATGATAATTGACTGACTATGATAATAAACAACTGGCACTATCAGAACTTATTTGTTTTGTTTTGTATTTATAAAAGTTTTATTATTTTCTGATAGGAGTTTGACTGTTTGATTGTAATGTAATGAATGTAAATAAATTAGAAAATAAACGTTACAATATGATGATTTCACAGATCAGATGTTCTACAATCTATTTTTCTCATTAAAGAATTCAAGAATTCATTTATTTATTATTATTCATTATGTACAACACAGATCAGATGTTCTACAATCTATTTTTCTCATTAAAGAATTCAAGAATTCATTTATTTATTATTATTCATTATGTACAATAGAACGTTGGGTGAGTGCACAATTAACTCTGGTTACAAGGGATAATGAAATGATGAAATCAAAGTTATTGGAAATGATGAGAAGCACAAAAAATATTAGACCGTGGGCCCATGACACCAAAAGTGTCGATAATCTATGTTCGTATGCCCTTTTAGGGACATACGTGTATTCTAGGGTTTTAGGGACATACGTATGGGACATATGTGTTCTTCGTACAATTGAGGAACATACATATATAGGTTCGGCAAACATTCCTTCGTGATACTAAAAATGGGCTTCTTGGCACCACATGTCCAAATAAGAAAGTAGTGGACTGCAAATTTGTATTAACTTGAAGCATATTATTAAAAAGCATTTAAACTTCAGAACTAAGGGAAATTTTTCCCTGAAAGGGACAAGGGACGATGCCTTGGCAGGTCCATCCAAAGTTTGAAGGACAATTGAAGATGAGGCTTTTCTAAGCCCCACCGGCTCATGTAACCAAAGTGGACCTGCTAAGCCAGAGTTTAACAGAGGTAGCCAGCAAGAAGAGTCGACAGAGCAAGACCCTTCTTGCCCAACGAGCCCTTGCACGCCTGTAATAGCTGCATCAACAGAACCAGAGCCCAATAAAAATAGTACCCCGAGCGTATTGCGCCAAAAACGGAATGTAACTAGAAAAAGCAAGCCACAAATCTGACTAAAATTGCAGATACTGTCACAGAAGTCGGACAATCAATAGATTTATTTTTAAAACAAAATGCTGCAATTGAAACTCCAGACGTCCAGAACAAGGAAGACTATTATTTTGCGATGACTCTTGTTGGGTCCCTTGAAAAGATCAGGAACAATAGAAAAAAAATTATTGCTCAAGGCCACAATTTTAACCATGGTAGCAGACCATGTAGAGGAAGACTGATTCCCCATCAATCTTTAATCTTTTAATCTTTATTTTTATTAAGATTTTGGCTTTTAAACTGACTGTTATTTGTTGTTATTAAGACTACCCATACGTTAAAGCACTAATGCTGTGACTTATTAAAAAATAAGTGAGTATGTAGGAACTAAAAATGTGTTTGAAACCAGCTACTAGCATTTTTTACTAATTTTCATTTTATGTTTTAACAAACTGTTTATGTGCAATCTTTGTAAATTCACTTAAGCAGGTGGTAAACCTCCTATATTAACAATATTTTCTTGCCAGGAAATCCATCCTTCTTTAGAAACAAAGAAATCTGCCAACTTATCCCTGTTGCACTTTGCTGTATTTGTAGAATTATTTGCACCCATTCCACGCACCGATCTAAGGTTGTTTCCTTCAAGCCTCCATGATCCTGTATGTAATACATTATTTTCATCATAAGAATTCGCATAACCTGTTGGACAATACTTTGTGTCTTCTGGTGAAAGGTCATGTTCGCTATTTTGAAGGTAATTGTGCAGGACAATTGTGGCCTGTACAACTACTTCTGCCACTTCAACACTGGCATTTATTGGCCGTCTCAAAATTCTCCGCCTTTGACCTAAAATTCCAAAGGCATTTTCAATGCACCTCCGAGCCCTACTCATTCTGTAATTGAAAATATTTTTCTTTTCTCCAAGATAATTTCCTGAATAAGGCCTAATTATGTTTTCATGCAAAGGGAATGCTGCATCAGCCACCAGAAAATGGGGCAATTTAATGTTTGTTGTTGGTAGGTATTTTGGAGGCGGAATCTCCAACTTGCCACTTAGTAAGGCAGAGCCAAAACCACTTGCTTTAAAAACTGCAGAATCATGGTTACTGCCCTCCGCCCCAATGTCTACCATATTGAACCTATAATATGCATCACACGTTGCCATCAGCACTATACTAAAGTCTTTCTTATAATTAAAAAAAAGCACTCCCAGAATGTTTTGGAGCAATTATGTTCACATGCTTTCCATCAACTGCTCCAATACAGTTGGGTAAGTTCCACCTCTTGAAAAAAACCCGATTCTATTTGTTCCAACATGTCTCTCGTAGGAACAGGCAATTCAGTGGGTTGTAACTTATCCCATAAAACGCGGCATGTTTCCTTAATAATCACATGGGCAGTTGCTTTGCCTATCCTATACCCCCAAGCAATTTCTTGCATGGAGCATCCCTCCGCCAGATAGCTAAATACAAAGTTTAATTATATATGGTTCACATATTTAACAGTGTCAAAACTTACTGTAAAGTTATGATAAGTCTTTGAGCTGGACTGATATGTTCTTTTTTCTTGCTTCTCTGTATTTCGGGCGTAACCAATTTTAAAAGAAAACTAAACTGACGGGGAATAGGAGAATGTTCTCGGGGAGCTAGATGAATTATGAAGTGTTCTTGACAAACCCCAATACAAAAATAATCTTGGTCAAACTGCCGACGTTTCGTTCAGTGTTCTGAACATAATCATGGCGCTGAAAATGTCATCAATGTCAAATTTGATCTTGATGACATTTTCAGCGCCATGATTATATTCAGAACACTGAACGAAACGTCGGCAGTTTGATCAAGATTATTTTTGTATTGGGGTTTGTCAAGAACACTTCATAATTAAACTGACGGGGGGTCACCCTCGAATATTTAAAAAACTGGTCACCATCCTGTAGCCACGTATCTTTAAACAGGGTAGCAAACAGCCCTGTTTTGGTTTATAGGACGGGTTTTCCACCTTCGTTGCCTTCTCTCAAAATTGCTAATAGCAGTAGTCGTTACTGCAGCAAAACGTAAAAATAAAAAGACCAAGCCTATTATTTTGACGTTCTTCTTACTAATTATCTTCATTTTTCAACACCAAAGGTATTTAATGAAAAAAATTTAATAGATTTCAATTTATTCAATATCAATTTATATTAGAAATTATGAAATTCTTAATTACAAACATTTATATACACTAATTACAATTCAAATAGGATCATGTGTCATACATTAAGTGTAAGCTTATTTCGTGCGAACCAAATATTGATTTTTTGTAGTTTATGGTTCATATTTATTTGAGCGATTTCCCAAGTCTTGGCGTAACTTAAGATAACAGTATCATCCGCAAAAGCAAAAGTGTCAGTTATATATTCAAAGATATCATTCAGGTATATTAGAAATAATAGAGGCCCAAGGATAGTTCCCTGCGGTACGCCAATCTCAACATTTTTTTTTCTTGACTAGTAACTGAACCGATTTTAACTCTTTGAGTTCTATTAGACAAGTAGCTTTCCAACAGCTTAAGGGCAATTCCTCTTATGCCTTCATTCTCAAGTTTTTTCAGTAGTATAATAGTATGCTGAACAGTATCAAATGCTTTACTTAAATCAATAAAGGTAGCTATCACAGCTTTGTCATCATCAATCATTTTATATATTATATCAATAACTTTATATAGAGCATTAGTGGTACCAGTATTCCGCAAAAATCCATATTGTGTTTTATTAATTCTGTTATATTTAATTAGAAAATTGTATAATCTTACATTTATTAATTTTTCAAATATTTTTGCTATGTTAGATATTAAGGATATTGGCCTATAATTATTAACAATATTACAATCACCGGACTTAAACACAAGTATAATGTCATCTTTTTTCAAAGCTGCAGCTCATTTGCCAGAAATTATACATTTATTAAAAATTTCAACTAATGTTGGACTTAAGTCCATAGAAATTACCTTAAGAACTCTGGAATGAAAAAGTATCAAATAAATCAAAGTAAACATTTATTTGTCATTTGTATGAAGGCATAAGTGACGCTTTAACACTTTGAAGTGACACTTGATCGAGTAAAACTCTTATTTATGCGTGCGTAAGTGTCGATTTAAACCATTCGACCCAGCAAAACTCTTATTGCAGTGTGAACATGTGTAAGGTTTTTCACCTGTATGAATGCGTAAGTGTACATTTAAAGTATTCGAGTCACTAAAACTCTTGTTGCAATGTAAACAATTGAAAGGTTTTTCACCTGTATGAATGCGTAAGTGACGATTTAAATCACTTGACTGAACAAAACTTTTGTTGCAATGTGAACAATTGAAAGGTTTTTTACCTGTATGAGTGTGTAAGTGAACATTTAAAGCAAACGACGTAGCAAAACTCTTATTGCAATGTGAACATCTGTAAGGTTTTTCACCTGTATGAGTGCGTAAGTGATTTTTTAAATGATTGGACTGAGTAAAACTCTTGTTGCAATGTGAACATTTGTAACGTTTTTCACCTGTATGAGTGCGTAAGTGAACATTTAAAGCATACGACATAGCAAAACTCCTACTGCAATGTGAACACTTGAAAGGTTTTTCACCTGTATGATTACGCAAGTGAATCTTCAACTTATAAGGAAATCTGAAAGTTTTACCACAATATGTACATGTATGGTTATTGTTAACTTTCTTCTGGCAAACCATAGAGTCTGGTAGCACTTGGCGTTCTAAGACGACACGTAACACTAACCTATCCTTTCCTTTGGCACCAGACGCTGTAGGATAACCAGGATCGGACGCTTCTTCTTTTTTCCAAATGTCTTCTTCATTTAGGAGATGATTCTCAATGTCTACAAGAGGTTCCTTTTTGACCTTTCCACCTGACAGCACTTTACCTATCGTGGAATCATTGCTCTTCATAACAGAATTTGAGCAAGCCGCTAGCATTTGTCCTTCAGTGAAAACTCCACTCGACACTGCAGGACAATAGGAATTCCAGTCTACTTCGTCTGGTATTTCTTTTTTAATTAACGGAGGATACTCAATGTCGATGGAAGGTTCGTCTTTGACCTGTCCTATCGATAGTAGCTCATCTACTTTGGACGTGTTGATCTTACACCTTTCGATGTAAATCGAGAATCCGTCGTAGCGTGATTTACATTTGTCGCAGATATTCCTGTAGGACGTCATATTCGGATCCTGAAAGGAAAGATATATCAGTTACGGATCGCGGATAAGTGAAATGCCACGGCACGACGAAATACATTGTTACAATTCCACAACACAAACGAGTGACGTAAAGTGCGCCCCATACTCACTTCGGTACTGATTATCTTCCAGAAATGCCACAAGTTCTCGTCGATGGTTTGCACTACTGCTTCTTGCAGGCACCAGTCGCAAGCGGTCATCACTTCTTCCATATTACTCATGGCGCTTGATGTACAGAAACTAATCGAGTACTTTACGAATTACAAAAACTATTAGAAAAGGGGTAAGCAGATTAAGAATAAGATCCTCGTGCTTCGCAGATCACCCTAGGTTAGGTTGTGAAGGTTGTCCTGCGTCCTGCTCTTCAAGGCAGCGCTGCCAGATGTCATTCTGAAAATACACCAACTCAGTAATAAAAAAAATCACCAGAAATTATCAAATTTTATAAAAATGATGGATATTTGACAGTAATGACAGACAATATAGAAGAATGCATGGCCGTCTATACTAGAAGGCCGGAACATTGATATTTGGCAACGCTGTGGTGAAGGCCGATTGTGTGAATTTAAGGTTATATTTACAATATTTAATGTTGAGTTAAGAAGTGTTTCTTCTTTAAATTAAGTGTGTTTTGGACTGTATTTTCTAGTGACTGTTACTAAATACATACTTTACATACCTATATAAATTAATTTTATTTTTGTATGCTCTGCGTACTAATAAAATGTAAGTAAAACCCAACTTTTAAGACTTTCGGTACAGTACAGAATTTTTTATATTTTTTTTTGTAAAACGAATGTCTTTATACAGTCGAACCTCTATATAACGAGAATGAAGGTGCTGCAAAATTTGCTAGTTATATAAAGGTCTCGTTATATGGAAATTCCCCCATTTTTAATGGTTATAAGGAGAAGACAAACGAGGAAAGTGGTGACAGTGGTGATGAAGAAATTATACAAAAACCATCTAAGCTACAAGTGTTCAATGCACTTTCAACAATAAGAACAGCCTTTCAGTTTGAAGACGTTCCAGAAAATGTGTTTGTTCAATTATAGCGGCTTGAAGATTTAGGTATATGAAAAAACTTTGTCCTGTGATGTACAAAACAAAATAACAAATGATTCTAAAAAAAACTGTACATAATATTTTATAAATTAGATAAACATAATTTATAAATGAGAATAATTTACAATATGCTAATTAATTTCAATAAAAATGTGTTTGTATGTGAAAAAAATATTTTTTCTTAAGGGCCTAACCAAGCCCCTATAATTGAACAAACACATTTTCCCGAACGTTTCAAACTGAAAGGCTGTTCTTAATGTTAAAAAAGCATTGAACACTTGTAGCTTAGATGGTTTTTGCTGTGGTTTTTGTATAATTTCTTCATCACCACTTTCCTCATTTGTCTTCTCCTTATTTTTCACATCCTGGATGAGACTTTCTTCTGTCGGTAAGCCAGATTCTTCTAAATCGTCGTCGAAATAGTTTAAAACCACTTTAACTATGATTAACGCTATAATCCTATATCCTCTGCATGTAAAGTAATGCAATGTAAACACGTAAAGACGGCCATGTTCCGATAAGTCGGCCTTCTATTTTCTTAGTCGGCGGTGTTGCCAAATTTAACGCTCCGGCCTTCAGTAAAGACGGCCATGGAAGAATGAATAAAACTTGCGGTGCCGTCATCGATGACGTCATATTTATAGCCAATTGCCGCTGGTGTAAGATAAAAATTTGCTTTAAACAGAGCGCACTGTTATCCCAGTTAAAAAGAGATAGCACACTGTCGGATGTTAGCCGATAAAATATAAGTTGGTAGTAGTGGGCGCTGTTGTCGGACGATTCACGTATTGACATGAAAGTTTTGTTATGATTTTGAGGTTATTCTTCTTCTTCCTTTCAATTAATCGGCCACAGATGTGGTCGATTTGGGCATGGAAACAGGTCCATTCACCCAGTGTCGTTGACTTGTTGTCATCCTTTAGTCGTTTTGTGGCTTAGAACTGCAGCGTTGTCTGACTCGAAGCCATGCTGTCTAAAGTCACTATGGCCCGTATCCACCAATAACACCCTTAACCATTTGTTAAGTAACTGTGGATTAACACTAACTAAAGTTTTACATTAATACCGTATCCGCCATTACTTTTTGTTGTGTAGTTAGGAAAGTCCCTGTTATCTCCAGGGTACATTCTGGCAACCCCGCCACAAATGTCAACCCCACCACAAATGTCAACTTTTGATTACATGCCAAATTGATTAGAGATTCACGAACTTCATGAAAGTTTACTGAATTTGTGTAGGATTGCTGACATAAATCCAAAGAGGTAGGTACTTTAAAAAAAGTTACATGTGGTTTCAAAGAAAGATTAATTTTGGACCAATTTGCAAATTACACAATGTTTTCAGCCGAAGTCGATACTCCCGTTTTGAATATAACGAAAAAGGCTTCTACAAAGCAACTCATCTCCTAATTTAAATAATAATTCGTTCAACAATGACAGAATATAAGTTATAAGTTGATACTGTTGTATGTAGTATTACACTCCCCTGTAATATTTTTAACTTGTTTTCTTTTTCCGGGAAGATAAATACACCGGATGTAGAATATGCAGCAGGTAAAAGGAAGAGACAGCAGAACTTTTCTTCAGCAGAAAAGTTTAACCTGTTTATGCTAATACAAGACAAATTTAAAAATATTCTCGAAAGTAAAGCAACAGATAAGACATCTAACAGCAGTAAAGAGCAGACATGGAAAGAAATTACAAATTCTTTCAATACTACATCCAGCTTGGGAGTTTTTAGGGACAAGGATTCCCTCAAAAGATTTTATGAAAATAGGAAAAAGATCAAAAAATTGAAAACCGCATTTTGATTCCTCTTTTTTCGACTTCGTTAACGAATGCAATACTAGATAAATCTACCAAAATCGAATTGTTAACATTTCAAACACTGCGTATTGTGTAACATAACCTTTCTTGGTATAATTCCACTTTAGGACCCCGAACTGTCACAAGCACAGAACGTAAATTAAAGAATGGGGCGGAACGTATACTTTGACATTTTTGTTGCCAGATCAATTTTATTTCACATAAACTAATTCTACAGACTTGTTTAATTTATGCAACCAACTACGCGAGAACGTGTGTGTTTGAAATAAAACCTTTCCTTCAATTGTATGGAAGTTGTTCCAGCTTTTTACGTATGCCCTGTGTTCGCGAAATTTATCTCGGATTGGTTTACCCTCTATTTGCTCCCCATTTGCACACCGATAATTGATACATTACAGACTATATTTAAAGATAAGTTTGTCCAATTTTAGCTTAAGTTGAATGTTTCAGTAGAATATCTAATAGATTAATAATTTACCTACCATCAATACATATTCTACCTATTAATATGCAAAAATTAAAAGCAATATAGAGCCCAATAAATGTATCACTATTTCAGACAGTCGAAACACGACCTCGCCTCCCGCCACGAGAATCTTCAAAGAGCAATGGACGAATTAGGCTAATAAAGCACTTATAACCCCATTTTAGGCTCTCTCTTCGCGGCTTTATTTCTCCGACCGTTATTATCCCTTCCATTTGAATTTACAAAACCGTTTGTTTTCCCAATGGAAATATGTGGCAACATTGTGTAGTAATGTTTACCTGTCAAAAGTTCGGGGTCCTAAAGTGGAATTATACCCCTTTCTTTAAGATAACTGACTGTTTGTTATCTTAACTGGCCAAAATTTGCCAGTTAAGTTTGACATTCGGTTAAAAGCAAAATTTTGTTGGTGGATATGAAAATACGTGGTTAACTGCTAGTTAAGAGATAACTGTCGTTTTTTAACATTGGTGGATACGGGCCTATGCTGTCTGCTCCTATTTTTGTTGTTCTTTGTTGGCATTGGAGGGTTTTACTGTTAGTAGTTCTGTGAGGATAAGGGCAATTTTGTCTTTTATTAGTTGTTGATATAAGTTTACTTCGCTGTTGTTATTTAGTTTGCATTCGAAAAGGGTGTGATTGATAGTTCCCACTTCTCCGCACCTGCAGTAGGGGTCGTCTTTCATTCCCATTCTGAAGAGATGTTCTGTGGTCCGGCAATGGCCGGTTCTGAGTCTTGTAATGTTTGTGATATGTTTTCTTGACCAGTACTCTAGGTTTTTGTACCATGTATGTGTGGGGAATTCAGGTTGAATGATACTGTAGAGGGTTTTACTTGCTTTTAGGTGGTTTTTCCATGTCTGTTTAAACTGTTTTATTATGTCGTCCTTGATATGTGGGAATACATCTTCTCCTAGTAGTGGTGTTTCGTTTGGGGTGCTTAATTGTCTTCCTATATTAGCTATAGTATCCGCTTTTTCGTTGCCTGTGAATCCGGAGTGTTCAGGGATCCATGTTATTATGATTTTGTCTCCCCGTTGGTTTGCTTTATTGATTTTGTCTCTTATTTGTAGCGTTATGTAGTTGTTATTTTTGGGTGCTGTACTTTTGATTTTTTTTTGATTGCTCCTTGAGAGTCAGAGAAGAATATCATTTTCTTAATTTCTTTTTTTTCCGCTATTTCTAGTGCCTTCTTGATTGCTATCAGTTCCGTATTGCATATCTGGGTTAGGTCATTTACTCTGGAGGCATAGTTGATGTCAAAGTCTGGGATATGTACTCCCATTCCTGTTTTGTTAGTTTAAGAGTCTCTGGAACCGTCGGTATAGATATGTGTGTATTGTTTGTAGTGTTTATTGTAGTAGGCTTTTAATTGCATGTCGTTGTCTATTTTTAAGGTTTTGTAGTCAGGGATATAAGTCTATTTTTTTATTTGTGCCATGCAATCTATTTGAAATATGGGTGGAGTGTTGAATTTAGCGATATGACATCCATTTGTTTTCCTTTTGAAGTCCTGGAGAGCTTCCAACAGATATGATGTTCTATGTTGTGTGGAGTTGTTTTTGATACGGTCTTCTAGGATTTTGATTAGTGGGTTTTCAGAGTCTTGATATATTTTACATATTAGTTTGCTTGCTAGAATTTTTCTTCTTGTATTGAGGTTGACTTCTTTTGTTTCACACTGTAGGGCTAAGATTGGTGTGGTCTTCATTGCTCCTGTGATTATTCGTAGAATAATGTTTTGTTGGGTGTCTAGTTGCCTGATGATGGTCCTGGCGCAGTTATCAAAAAGCTGGGATCCGTAGTCGAAAATAGGTCTGATATAGGTCCTATATTGTATTGACTGTAACCGGGTTTGCTCCCCATTTGGTTGAGCATATTGCTTTTATAATGTTTATTCTTTTTCCTGTGATGTTGTTTATGTTTTTAATGTGGTTATTCCATTTTAGGTTACTGGTTAGGTTTAACTCCAGGTACTTGACGGTGGTTTTCCAGTTAATTTTCTCCCTATTAAGGTATAATGGTTTTAGCTGTTTCGGTTGATTCCCTTTGCTGAACAATACAGCTGTTGTTTTGCTGCTGGAGATGGTGAAGTTGTGGTTTGTAAACCAGGTTTTGGTTTCATATATACTATATCGTCGGCATATTGAATAATTTTAAATTCCGGCCTAGCATGGTTATGTAATGATGCTGTGTATATATTAAATAGGAGAGGGCTTAGTGGTGATCCCTGGGGAATTCCGTTATTGGTTAGTTCGGGTCCAATTTTGTTGTTCTCAGTGTCTAGTATGTAGACTCTCCTGTTTGAGTATAGGTTTATGTTGAAATTTGTTATGCTGGGGGATATATTGTTGTTTAATAGGTAGTGGGAAAGTAGTTCTAGGTTTATGTTGTCTTATGCTGCTTTGATATCTAGGAAAACAGCGATTGTGTATTGGTTCTTTTCGAAGCCCTGTTGGATTGTGTGATATATGAATGCGAGTGCATCTATGCATCCCTTTCCTTTTCGGAATCCAATTTGATGAGGGGGGAAGAATTTCCGGTTTTCTAGCTGCCATTCTATTCTCCTTTTTAAGATCGATTCCAGAGTCTTGGCTGCACAAGACGTGAGTGCAATTGGCCTGTAGTTCTCAGGGATGTGTGGTTTCAAGAATGGGATTACCAAATTTTCTTTCCATTGGTCAGGGATGTTTCCATTGTTGATGGTTTGGTTGATGATATTGAGTAGGTATTCTTTGTAGTTTCTTGGGAGTTTCTGTAGCATCTGGTAGTTGATGTCGTCTAGGCCTGAGGCTGTGTTCTTCTTCTTGATTGCTAATACATGTTCAATTTCTTCCATGGTTATCGGGTTGAAGGTTGTGTCCTTTGTAGTTGATTTGTGTTTATTTGTCGTTGTTGGGTTGGTCTTCATGTTAATCATGATTTGTTGTGCGATGACGGTAGGGGGTAGGCTTGATGTTTGTCTTACTTTCTGGCTGTAGGAAAACTTTTTGATGGTTAACCAAACTTTTACTGATGGTGTGTTTCTGTCAAGTGAATCGCAGAATTTTTTGAATGATTGTCTTTTTTTCCTGTTGAATTCTCGTTTGGTGATGGCAATTGTTTATTTAATTTCTATAAAGAGGTTCATCTCTGGGTGTCTCCTGAATTTTTTAATCAGGTTTCTTTTAAGTTTTATGAGTTCACTGCATGCACTGTCCCACCAGGGTGTTATTTTGAATTGTTTTTGGCTTTTTGTAGTTATAGTCTCCGTTTTTATGGAGGCATTTGTTGCTCTATTTATGTTCTCTTGGAGGGTCCGGTATTTAATATTTGCGTTTAGGTCTAATGTTTGTTCTTCAAGTGCTGCTGTGAAGTCCTCCCAGTTTATTTTTTTTGTTCTTGTTATATTGCGCTTTGGGTAGTTTCCTTGATTCTCATTATATCGGACTATGCACATTGTGGGGAAGTGGTCACTGTTACCAAACTCCTTTATTGTGGTCCATGTGCAGCTTTGTGCCAGATTATTTGTGACTAGTGTGATGTCCACTGCTGATTTTTTGATTGGTGGTGGCGTTCTTCTTGTTTGATGTCTGGTATTGATATTTGTTAATTTTAGTTCGTCTAGGGTGTTTTTAATCATGTTACCATTGCTATTTGCTTTCCCACTGCCCCAGGATGGATGTTGTCCGTTCAGGTCTCCCATTATAATTGTTTCGTTGTTGGTATGTTGTTTAATGAAGGATTTCCATTCGTCCGTTTGTATTTTATTTTTGGGTGGGTTGTAGATGTTAATTATGTTCATATTTGGTCTATGTATTTTAGTAGTTGCTGATTGGAATCCATTTTTATTTATGGGGTGGTTGTTTTTTATGTTTTTGTGTGCGATGTGTGTTCTGACAAGTGTGGTTATGCCTCCATAGCCATCTTCTCTGTCATCTCCGTATATATGGTATTTTGGTATATGTAGTTTAAATTCCGGGATTATTCTAGTTTCATTAATCAAAACTATATCTGGATTATGTGTGTGAATGATTATTTTGAGAAATTGTAAGTTGTTACGTAAGCTGTTGATGTTCCATTGTATGATTTTGATTTGTCCTTGGTCTGTCATGATTATTAATAGTTTTTCCGAATTCCCTTAACATGTTTCTTAAGTGTTTTTTCTGCCATTTTGTAGTCAATATCTTGGTCGGTTTTGTAATTGAGTCGTTGGGGGGTTTGCATGGCTTGATTGATGTAGTGGTCAAAGTGATTGTCGGAGTGTGTTTCACATGTGTAGTCGGTTTGGGAGGGTTTTTGTGTTTGTTGTTGTTGATGGATTGGTTGGTATTTGCGTTTGTTCCTAGTTTCTTGATATTTGTTGTTTCTGCTGATTTGTTCTGCGTCTTCACTTTCGCTTGTAGTGAGTGTTTCTACCTGTCTCTTGTTGTTCCTTGGTTCCACAATTTTTTTTTCTTCGCGGCTTGGCTGTAAGTAGGTGTTATTTTGTTCATATCAATGAGTTTTCTTCTTTGGTGTGAGTCCAACTGGTTGTTGACTGGGCCACTTGGTAATTCCGGGAATTCTTCTAGGGTTGCGAGGACTTCAAATCTATTGTGGTAGTGTGTTGTTTGTTTTGGTAGATTTTGATTTGCTTCATAGTAGGATAGGTTTTCGGTCGTCATTTTATATCTAATTTGGTTCTGTCTTTTCCTCTCACTACATATTCTACTTGTGGTGTAGTGTTCGTTGTTTCTGCAATATAGGCAGTACCTTTCGCAGTTTCCCTCGTGACTAGGTTTTGTACATGTCGTGCATTTTGTATTGGTCGATTTACATTGTTTCTTTGTGTGTCCATATATCAGGCAATTATTACATAGTATCACAGGCTGGATGTATGGAGTGACTCGATGAGCCATTCCGAATAACAGTGTTTCTTTTGGGAGAATGTTCCCCGAGATCGTTATTTGTACTGTATGTGATTTGATATATTTAATTTCTTTACTATATTTGTCTTTAATGGTCAGTCTTCTCAGTGCTATCACTTTTCCATTGTTGAAGTTTGGTATTAAGATGCCTTTTAGCCAGTGATATGTTAAAGAGGGGATATGACCCGGAGAGGTTGTGAACGGGCATAGGTCGGCCATATTGCTCACTGCGCTCTGTCAAATTTTTATTTTCACTGGATTGTGATATTTTTCGGAGTTTTTGGTGTTTATGTTAACTTCTACACTGCGATTACATTTACAAGTAATGGCTTCATGTGTGATACGACGTAGCTGTACGAGCAACGGACGCATAGACAAGAAGGATCTCACTGGAAATACTGGAATCACTTTTCATAGGTTAGTTTCAACATTGTACAGAGTTGTATTCAAGAAAATTTACTTGTACATTTCTGACTGCATTTAGTTTTGAAAAATTACTTTTTAAATACACCTTTCATGTATTATATTGTCTTTATTATAATTGTGAAGAAATGATTTACAGATAATATTGTATTAATGAAATAAATCAGTTTGAGAATGAAAGTTGTATTATTATGATTTTTAATTTAAATCCGGACCTGACATTTCGCCATATTGGAACTAGCGAAAGACACGCCTACCAGGCCCACTTTCTTATGTTAAAACTAGCCATTGTGTCATATCCCTAACCTAACATATCACTGCCTTTTAGCATTTCCTCTTCTGTGTGTATTCCAGGTCAACTCCTTTTATTATCCCTTTACATGTCGTTTTGTGGGTTGGGATGTAGGCAATGAGATTCTTTTGTTTAATTAGTTCGTTCTTCGTTCTTTCGTTGGCTTGATTTGGGGTGTTGAAAAGTAGGCTGATTCTGTTTGTTCCTTTTTTCTCTACTCTCTTAATGTGTTCTATTTTTAGATCGTAGATGATTTTAGCTAGTTTTAGTGGACTGCAGTTCCCGACATTGTGTTCTCCGTTGTGCTCGATGTACACTTCGTATGGTCCCTTGTCATATATTGTGTATGGTATGTTAGGGTTTTTTTGTTGTTGTATGTTTGGGTTGTTAGTTAGGTTGTCTGTGAGAAGAGGTGGATCCGGTCCACCTCCCTCGTCCTGGTCCATGGTTGTGTACATAACTTTCAATTTGAAAATACAATGTTGAAGAGCGAACTACTTCAAATTGTTATTCAGTAAGTAGAAATAGAAATGGAAACTTTTTTTTTTCTAGAATTAAACCGTGACTTGATTGACTTGAACAGTGACTCAAAGAGTGATAGTGATTTCTAGGAAATATTTAATATTTATTTTCTTTAACATCTACACGAACGTGTCATTTGTAGTGACTGTGAATCTGAAATCGAGTCTGATATGTCTGGTATCGCACTTTTACCTATATCAGATTCTGACTAAAGTAAATACATCTTACTCTAGGTATGTGCACATAATGTATTATTATAATAATATTATATTGTAACTGGAGTGCATGAATATTTATATAGCAAAATTTATTTTTAGGTGAACATAAAATGAAGGCTCGATGGACACATGTAAAGCTGCCAATAGAGAGTTGATATATATTATATATTACCATATTACCTTACTTATCCTAGAACACATGATTCTATTTGACTTGTAATTAGTGTATATAAATGTGTTTGTAATTAAGAATTTCATAATTTCTAATATAATTAATATATCAATATCTTAATATCTATTTTGTTTGTAAATAATTGTATAATAGAATAATAGTGTATAATGTAAATGTATAATCTCTATATATATAAAAATGAAATGCTGTTCGTTTGTCTAGGCTTTAACTCGAGAACGGCTGGACGGATTTTGCTAATTTTGATCTTGAAATATTTGTGGAAGTTCAGGGAAGGTTTTTGTGGCGAGAAACATAAATAATAACTAAGGGACATACTAAAAAAGGTACGTTTTGTAATTTTGGGGACAAATCGCCAAGGCAACCAATCATACTGTCAGTTGGTTGTCAAATGAAAAATTATTACAATCTGTCATCAGTTTGTCAGTGCGCGAAAACTTTACTCATTTTAAAATGCCAGGGAGAAAACGATCTGATTTAGGTCGTCGGAGTAATTCAAATGTGCTACGAGCTACCTCACGTGCAAATCGCACTGACGACCAGCGAGAGGCAGATAATATTAACGTTCGTATTGGTATGATAGAATTGGGTTCAAAAGTGAATAATTATGAAGTAGAAAGGCTTAGGATGGAACGAGTTAGGGCACATCTTACACAGCAGCATTTAGATCGACGGGACACCGAGTCTACAAGTTCGAAAAAACGGACGCATCGAGTCACTGCAGCCGGAAGAAAACCCGCCAGTGATTTCGAATTCAAAACTTCCAGAACTTCGACGCCAACACAACGGCGGGAAGCCAAGAAGACAAGCAAAGTCCTGAGTAAGTCACAGCCACTTTTTCCAGAGAACTAAGATACAAAGTTAACAACTTCAACTACGACAAGATAAAACAAGCAGATGAATTGATTCAAGAACAAGAAAAAATAGCCCAAGAATTCATATATCTACATAATAATTTCAACAAAGACGGAAGTGCAAGAAAAACCAAGGAATACCTACAAAAAAGGATAGATCACCTAGAAGCACTATGGGGGAAAGCCCAAGAGAACAACGAGGTGTTCTATGAACTTGGGTTTGGCGATCAGCACAATTTTATAAAATCACACTATTTCAAAAGGATGCAGGAAAACTACAAGACAATTCGACTGTACCTGACGTCACACGAGGAATATAAAACACCCAAGAAACAAGTCTATGAGGTACAAATACAAGACCCAAAACCGGAACTGAAGGAAACCAAACAACAGACCGAACAGTATTACCGACGAATCAAACTAAAGGTAAAATTAACAAACAAAAAACACTACTTAGACAAGCTGAAGGAGACATGGCAGAATCAACACCAAGATGGTCATACACGTACTACGAGCAACAAATATCCAAAAAAATGGAGCGCACTTCAAGACAAAATGACATAGAGCGATTCCGGAGACGCAGTGTTCCTGTAAACCTGGAACGAGTAGCATTCCACTACGACCCGGAAATAGATTATTGTGCCGACCAATCCGTAACGATTGGAGAAATGACACTTACGCACTCATACAGGTGAATAATCTTGCAAATGTTGAAATTGCAGTTAGAGTTTTGCCCAATCTATTGGGCAAAACCTAAACCACATTTGTTACCTCCTCTCTTTTATCTCTATGGTACACTCTCACACACTCTGCTTCTTGTGGGTGTGTATGGATTGAACTCCATATGCACTGTTCTATCGAAACCGAACACAAAAGTTGATGGAATATGTTCTCGAAATTAATTCAAAGTGGTGTATATGAAACAAATGTAAGAGAATCTGAAAATGAAATTTGTGGCTCAGCCGGGATACGAACCCGGATCTCCCAATATCGCGTCAGGTGTTCTACCAATTGTTCTACCAATACAAATTTCATTTTCAGATTCTCTTACATTTGTTTCATATACACCACTTTGAATTAATTTCGAGAACATATTCCATCTGTTTCATTTGTATATCAGAGAACACGTAAGAGACCACATTATTAACGTGAGAGGGGTACGGTGTGTTGCGTACAACCAATACGTCCTCCGTATCATCCTCTCAAAAACGTTTAACACGAACATCGAAAATGAAATTGATAGGTGTCTCGGTAGTTCAATTGGTAGAACACCTGACGCGATATTGGGAGATCCGGGTTCGTATCCCGGCTGAGCCACAAAATTTCATTTTCAGATTCTCTTACATTTGTTTCGAACACAAAAGTGTTAACACTTTTAACTCCGTACCGTAAAAACGAACGATTTTCAGTACACCCTAAAGTCACTAGATATACAAAGTACCGCAATCCATTGACCCTACGTGTAAGAGAGAGATAGAACCATTCCGAACCAAAATGGCGGCTATTTTTAGGGATTTATGTAGGAATTTTATTTTTTACACTAACAGTACACAACAGTTGTCGAATTTGTGACAATATATAAACAATTTGCAGCTCCTAAAAATGTTTAAGTTGTCACACTATTTGTAACAAAGTAGTTAAGATATTTCTAAGGAGCCGTTTATATTTTTTATTAAAAAACATTGGTAAAAATAATACGAATACGTGCATTATTGAATAATATAAATTTGTAACGCCATACACTTGGTTTTATTTGACAGCGTTTAGGGTATAACTTTGCAAATCCATTTGAATAAATATAGGTAAGTAAGAAAATGATAGGTTTGTTCCAGTGAACAGAAAAATATGTTAGCAACATGTTTCTACTCTCATATTTAATAAAAAAATTAGTATTATTTCTTTACTGTTTTTGATTCTGTCTACCTAAAGACATTACCTACCCTATTTTCAATTTTAGTTACTTTTATCACTTGTTTTTGTTCTTTAAATTGAAAAAAAAGGGGTAGATGAGGGAGAATGCAACAAATTTTCATATATTTAGCTTTCAAGTTTTCATTGTAAGAACTGTAATAATAGAATAATATTACATAATATCATTAAGTAATGATATTCACGGAGTGCTGCTGGCAGTTTCATAAAATAGGCCAACATAACCTTCATTTAGAACAATTTATTTTTTGTAAGAAATATCACCTACGTAACTTTTCCATCCCTTCACTTCACCCCTTCAAGTATTATTCAAGTAAGCATACTTGAATAACACGCTATTTCCCCGCCCCCCACCACAAACCGAACCAAAATGGCGGACGATTGCGGTACTTTGTATATCTAGTGACTTCGTAGAAATAAAAGAGAGGAGGTAACAAGCACAGGCCAAAGTGGCTTCTGCATATGGCCGACTTCCTGTAAGAAATCTTTCTCTCCAATGGCGTAGCATTACATTAACTAAAATTATGAAATAATAATTTGTATGAAGCAGTTTTATTTTCCATAAAATGTCACAAAATGCTAAGATATGAAACAATACGAAGGTTGCTCAATACGAACTAAGTAAAGAATGTTTTATTTTTAAATTTCTTGATTAATTTAACGCATATTTATACTAATAGTTCATAACAAAATTACCTACATCAGTTTTTAAAACCTTACGCTGTTGTTCATTCTTTGGAAAACGGAAACAAACAAAAAAAAATCGATTTTGGTATTAATCAGTTAATAGAAAAAAAAATACCAAAAAAGAAATGTGCTCCAGGTATACCAGAAAGACAAAGAACGAGCAGGAAACCAGGAAGGAGCGGAAGAGCTGATTCAGTTATGTAGTGGGTGTATTGTATTAAAAATATGTATGTATTTATTATTAATTGATAAACTTTAGTTCCCAATGGTAAACTGTAGCTTCCCCTATAGATCCGCCACTCCACAATTCAACAAAGACAATCGCAAGGACGCGTCCGAAAAGTGGCTTCTCAATATGGCCGCTTCCGTCTACAAAATTTATTACCCCCTCTCCCTATTTGTTACCTCCTCTCTCTTTTATCTCTATGAGTGACTTTCGTATACTTTAACCACTAGCAATTGGAACACTTAATACAATCTGAATTTACCGAGGGCATTCGAAAAGAGCCCGTTGTCTTTATCCAAACCATGGGACTTATCTTGTTGCTTATTCAGAAACGCCCTGGTATTTTTAAAAATGCAGGTGTTCAGTTGCCCAAGTGAAATCATACGGAGCTTTCCTATCGAAACGCTTGGTGGGAAACCAGCGGGAGCAAGAGGGAAGCCAGCAGTAGTTCGTTAGCGTGACAGAGAGAGAAGTTTTGCGACGTTGCCGGCCGAGCACGCAGTCCAAGTCAACGCGTGTATCGCTTCACACTTTCGGATGTGTGCGGTACAGTGTGCGGAGCGGATGACTGTAATGTTCCGCGAGCTAGCAACATCGCAAAAGGTCGTTCTCTGTTTCGCTAACGAGAAATATATGGCCTTTCTCTCGCACTTATGTTGATCCCACCGTGCGACTCTTTAGAAACTGTCTGTATATGTGAATGTATGGATATGTACAGATAAAGAACTAGAGGGTCCATTGGACCGCAAATATTTTTTTACGGCATCTGCACTCCGTTTATATTTTCTTCTTCTTCCAAGGTGCAGGTGTGTACAGTCGATCAGTGAAATCGTGTACGAGGAAGTACGCGAGACTCTACTGATACTGGATACAGATCCACTGGACCATAACACAGCGACCACGTGTGCTTTCCTTGTGATCTCTTCTTCCGCACTTATTATATTCGAGCAGTGGTGTATGAATGTGTGTGCCATTTGTTTGTGCGATTTGGAAGTGAATTGGTTGTTAGAGTTATTATCCGTAATGATACGCCCATGGAGGACAAGGCGGCATCGCTCTTCACTACTTAAAAAGCCATTAAGTGTTTTTATGGCCGTTCCAACTCGGACTGGACAAAGTATACACCCGTGCTCGAGGTGCGCACTGAACATCAAAAACGAACGCGTCTTTACTGTCAATAATGTCATTTTTATAAAATTTGGTCATTTCTGGTGATTTTTTTATTATTGAGTTGGTGTATTGTCAGAATGACCTGTGGCAACTCTGAAAGTGCAAACTAACCAAACCTAGGGCCTAGGGACCCTGGCCTAGGGTGATTTGCGAAGCACGAAGATCTTAATCTGCTTACCCCTTTTCTAATAGTGTTTGTATTCGTAAAGTACTCGATTAGTGGCTTACCCGATTAGTTTCTGTACATCAAGGACCATGAGTCATACGGAAGAAGTGATGACCGCTTGCAACTGGTGTCTGCAAGAAGCACTAGTGCAAACCATCGACGAGAATTTGTGGCGTTTCTGGAAGATAATCAGCACCGAAGTGAGTATGGGGCGCAGTTATACATCAAACCGTTGACTTGTGGAATTATAACAATGTATTTGGTCTTTAATACTGTGTCACTTCACTTATCCGTAACCGATATCTTTCCTTCCAGGATCCGATTATTATGACATCCCACAGGAATATCTGCGACAAATGTAAATCACGCTACGAGGGATTCTTGATTTACATCGAGAGGTGTAAGATCAACATGTCCAAGGTGAATGAGCTACTATCGACGGGACAGGTGAAAGACGAACCTTCCATTGACATTGAGTATCCTCCGTTAATTAAAAAGGAAATATCAGACAAAGTACACTGGAATTCCTATCGTCCTGCAGTGTCGAGTGGAGTTTTCATTGAAGGACAAATGCTAGCGGGCTGCTCAAATTCTCTTATGAGGAGCAAAGATTCCACGATAGATATACTGTCGGCTGTAAAGGTCAAAAAGGAACCTTTTATTGACATTGAGGATGACCTCATTAATGAAGGAGACATATGGAAAAAAGAAGAAGCGTCCGATCCTGATTATCCTACGGCATCGGGTGGCAAAGGAAAAACTGGATTAGTTTTACGTGTCGTCTCAGAACGTCAAGTGCTACCAGACTCTATGGGTCACTCTAAGGTTCACTTGCGCACTCATACAGGTGAAAAATCTTTCAAATGTTCACATTGCAACAAGAGTTTTCCTCATTCGAGTTATTTAAATCGTCACCTACTCACTCATACAGGTGAAAAACCGTTCAGTTGTTCACATTGCAACAAGAGTTTTACTCAGTCGAGTTCTTTAAATGCTCACTTACGCATACATATAGGTGAAAAACGTTACAAATGTTCACATTGTAGTAAGAATTTTACTCGGTCGAGTAATTTAAACAGTCACTTACGCACTCATACAGGTGAAAAACCTTTCGAATGTTCACATTGCAATAAGAGGTTTGGTGGGTTAAATGATTTAAATCGTCACTTACGCATTCATACAGGCGAAAAACCTTTTAAATGTTCACATTGCAATAAGAGTTTTACTCAGTCAAGTCCTTTAAATGTTCACTTATACACTCATACAGGTAGAAAACCTTTTAAATGTTCACATTGCAATAAGAGTTTTGCTCAGTCGTATCATTTAAATCGTCACTTACGCACTCATACAAGTGACATATAAATGTTCACCTTTATCGTAAAGGTTTCGTGTTAGCTCTTCTAGTTTTTATTACTCATATTAATGGCATGTTTGACACATGTAATAATGTGTACACTATGATACAGTTGTATTTGGGATTGAAAAAAACTGTGCTTTGAAAACTGTGAAAAAAAAAAAGATGTTTATTTAATACAAGTTTAATTTATACTGTTATTTGGTTTATAATTTGATCTTTGAATACAACCGTTAAATAAAATTGGAAAAATAGCCATTGTCCTTTTTTTTTCAAAAAGTGGCTTGGTCATTTTTTTACTGATTTTTGAAATCTTTAAATCGTACTTTGTCAAACAATAAAATTACTAATTATTGGTGCCCACAAGGATTGGCTGCTTAAAACTGCTTTACTTAGTAAGTTATGGGAGATCTGTAAATCAGACAGTAAATAATTTTGTTACAAAAAACTGTATTAATCATAAAGAAGAAATTTAAAAAGGAAAAAAATAATAAAATTAACCAGTTAATCCGAGTTTGATTCTGTGTCACTTTCATGATTTTGGTGTATATTCTTCGGAATTTCATTTAGTCGTCCTCTTCCGAAAACATTAATCCTTTTAAATGCCATTTGGCTATAGTTATATTTAAAGAAAATTTTTCCCGGATTTTCCTTCTCATAACGCATAACTTTTATTTTCATCCACGACCCCTTCTTCCATCCTCGTCTTTTAATCAGTTCTTCACGAAGGAACTTGCCAGTGATTTTAAATCTGAAAAATCTGCATACCTGACCTCTTTACACTGACAAGGCCGTATTTTCTTATTTAAGTCACTTAGAGCGAGCCGACCGGAGCACATTAAGTAGATCATTCATAGTGAAAATAGGAACATTTTTTCACTTAGGTTTAACCGATCTCACACAAGCCAATAAATGAAGTCTTTTTGTCTAACATAACTTAATTGTCGGTAGATACCACACGGGTTCGCCCAAAGACCTTTTCCTTTTATTAATGCCTTTTTTCCACTGATCAGGGCATGATTTTCTCCATCTGGCTTTTTGTTTAGTAGGAATAGTTGTAGTGGTAAGTGCATTGTTGATTTCATCGTCCTCTTCATCACTAGGATTATACTCATCTGAACTGCCTCCATCAAAATCTACTACGCTCGTTGGTGAGTGCGGATCCTCAACACAGTTTGCTTGTCCAATAAATTTGAAAATATTTTTTTTTTATTCAAATGATTCTTTTAGAATCCTAAAACAATTCAAATCGAATATTATGGTTGTGTCAGTTGAAATATCAATAACTTTGGATATTAAGAGTACCTATATAGGTTTTTAAATTATAAGAGTGGTTCTGTTCCCTTTTATAGTAAAGGTCTCAAAGGTTTCAAGTTGCTAAAGATCCTAAGAGAGGAAGCAGGAATTATGATATCGATTTAAAAGCTACCTTCGGCATCAATATGAACTACACTCGTTGATTTTTTAGTATAATGCCAAATTGGCAATATATCGAGATTTTGCACTCATCATCATAAGCGTATTTTAAATGAAAATAAACAAGAAATGCAAATAGTACATTACTGACTAACTTTGACTAAGTAAAGGAATGTCATCTGTTAAAACTTTAAATCCTCGTGTGCCAAAAGTGACCATGTCTACTTGGTCAGATTTAAATACGATGTGATGATATAACTAAAAGTGACTTAAGTAGAGATGGTCAATTTAAGATTTAAGGTGACGTTAATTTCTCTTTTTGAAAATTTGGTCATTAAAAGCATATAAAAGGCACCTATTTTCGTCGCGTTGAGGACTTGGTCAGTTTATCCAGACAAAGATATTTGATTTTTAAGTTAATTGGTCAAGAAAACATAAAAATGTTAGCTTTAAGCCCACGATACTCTCTCACTGATGGCATCAAGTTTGAATTAAAGTGATATGTCACCTCCGAAATGAATCACTTTTTTCTTGCTTCCTCCATAATGTATTATGTATTTTTTGTATACAAGAAAAATACATACTTCAATGTTTCTTATCTTTCACAGCTGAGTGTTATTAATAAAATAGGTTTGTTTTGTACAATTTCTATTTGCTTAAATCTTTTACAAATTCCTCTTATCATAAATACCAATGCATGATTGGCTGCATTACTATTTCTAACGTTACCGATACCTTTAAATCCACATATTTTTTGTTTATTCAAATCATAATATATGTAATTGTTAGATCAAATAAAACTTAAAAGTATTGTAACGTTTTTACTAACCTAACTAAAAAATCACTAAACACTACACGAATTGTTCTACTTAATTTATTTTTACAAACACAACACTTAACACCTTTTTATAAAGCCTTGGTGCAGGTCGAAGGTCTCGTTATACTGTAGACATCGGAAAGGTTTATTGCCCGTGTGATCATCAGAGTGTTTCTTCAGACAAGACTCGGCGAAAGTCTTGTCGCACCGTACACATCGAAAAGGTTTCTGGACATTTGAAAGGACTCTCGTCCGTTTAAATACGAAGGTGAGTCTTCAACGCGCCAGAATGGGCGAATGTCTTATTACACAGTGGGCACACCGAGCCAGACGTATCGATAAAAGGTTCGTTCCGAGAATCCACTTCGTCCTCTTCCTTGATCACGGGATGATGCTCGACGTCAATCGACGGTTCGACTTTGGCTATGCCGGCGATGACGGACTCGTTGCTCTTACACCTGTCGATGTAGCTCGAGAAGCCCTCGTAGCGAGTCGTGCACTCCTCGCAGATGTTCCGTAGAGATTCGATGAGCGGATCCTGGAAGAAAGATTCACGAGATCAAAAATTGTGTTCATTTCGATTGGTCCAATTCCAATGTGAAGACGTGCGAGGTTAAGGGACGATGTCAAAAATTGTTCTATAAATTACTCCCACATACAGGATAGACTGAATGCCGCTTTCGTAGATGTTTCTTCATAGTTTCCGTTCCATATGGTGGCAAACCGCCTGCTTGGAATGACGATAAGGATAAACGGCGAAGTGCGGTTAAATCGGAACGCAATGATCTGGAGAATTTAAAACGAATGAACGCAACCCCACTTCGATACCTGGCAACGGATCGACTGAAGAGACGGGATGAAAGTTAAGAAGAAGCCATAGCAGATTTTCCATATGTCTGCGAAGGAATACCTCTGAACGTTCCTTTTACGGTCAGCTCCACAAGCACAGAACCGCAGGAGACATCTTCAAAGGGAACGAACATTACTCGATCAAATTACGATACCTTTACAAACCACTTTCTAGTGAGGTGTAGTGTAAGAAGGCCCATAACTCACTTCCTTGCTGATTACTCCCCAGAAGCGCCATAACCTCTCCTCGATCGTCCGGACCGGTGTCTCTCGCGAGCACCAATCGCACGTGATCACTTTCATATCGCTCATTTTGTTTGGCGAGCAGGATAAACGGTATAATTCCACTTTAGCACTCTGAACGGCCTGAACCATAGAGAAATATATGGCATGAACTTTTGACAGGTAAACATTACTATACAATGTTGCCACATATTTCTATTGGGAAAACAAACGGTTTTATAAATTTAAATGGAACGGATAATAACGGTCGGAGAAGGAGAAATAAACCCGCGAAGGGAGAGCCTAAAATGGGGTTATAAGTTCTTTATTACCTAATTCGTCCATTGCTCTTTGAAGATTCTCGTGCCGAGGTTGTGTTTCGACTGTCTAAAAGAGTGATACATTTATTGGGCTCTATTGCTTTCAATTTTTGCATATTAATAGGTAGAATATGTTAATTAATAGTAGGTATATTATTTATCAATTATATATTCTACTGAAACATTCAACTCAAGCTAAAATTGGACAAACTTATCTTTAAATATAGTCTGTAATGTATTAATAATCGGTGTGCAAATTGGAAGCAACTAGAGGGTAAACCAATTCGAGATAAATGTCGCGAACACAGCGCATACGTAAAAAGCTGGAAGAACTTCCATAAAATTTAAGGAAAGATTTTATTTCAAACACGCAAGTTCTCGCGTAGTTGGTTGCATAAATTGAACGAGTCTGTAGAATTTCTTTATGTGAAATAAAATTGATCTGGCAACAAAACTGTCAAAGTATACGTTCTGTCCCCATTCTTTAATTTACGTTCTATACTTGTGACAGTTCTTTAGGACCCCGAAATTTGTCCTTGACTTTGACATGTACGCAAACCTCCACATTGTTGCCACTGATTTGTGTTGGGAATATCGACGGTTTGATAAATTCAAACGTAACGGATAATTTACTGCCAAAGAAATAAATAAAAAAATCCATTATCCATAATGATTAAAATTGAAAGCGAGAAGAACAGCTGTATTGCTGGAATTAAATTATTTGGCAGACTGTCTATTCAATTGAAAGCTTTGTTACTGACAATATTAATACTGATTTGTTAATGTAAATAGACGGAACACATGTTACCGGCTCCTGTATATGTCCTGTATGCACTATGCACGTTGCACTAAAATGCTATGGTGAAATGTAAATACGCCAGGAAAGTGGGACGTCAGGATCGTGAGCAAGCCAAAGAGAAAGAGCTCTTCTTGGCTTAGCCACTTTTACGAACTCATCCGAAAAGTGAGGTTAGTTGTGCTATTTACCATTTACCGGTGAGTTGCAATAGGACGATAATCTCGCTTAGTTTTTTTAGTAATACCATTTTTATATACAGGTACGATATCAGCATTGTAAACAGGACATACACCTTTAGTCAAACAGAAGTTTATTATCTTAACTAATTGGGTAGTGATGAAGTAAGCAATTTTCTTTAATATGTACAGTGAACTCTATACTATTCGTACTTGGAACGGGCGCGTCCGTCGCGTATAATAGCGTGCAGTGTGTCAGGGGCAAGCGAAACAAAGATAGACATAGTTACGGGAACCTCTCTTTATCACACTCATGCAAATGAGTTCGGTCTATATGCGTGAATTGATTTTAAGTAGAACTTTATGTAGTTTGACGATTATTTTTGTTCGAAACGTGCTATATTACTGAAGGTATACATTTATTGTGTTCTAATAAGCCATTAGTTTCGTTTCTAGATCACTTATTTATTAATTATAAGTGCTTAGCCGAAAAAAACTTTAGCGAATTTCAAGAAAATGTAGTATATTATGATACGATGATTGTTCTGTTGATTATATTTCTGGGAATATAGTTCGTAATCTGGTTAATACTACTACTTGCAATCATTGTATTGATATATTATTATATAGAAGTAGTATGTCTACTGAACTGACTGAACACTACTCTTATACTGCTCCTCCTGAGGCTTATAAATCGTTCACAAATTTTGTCACTCGAGAAGGTCTCCTTTATGCTTCAGATGTGGTGTATAAAATTTTACATTTCACAGAAAAACAAATTCGCTTCCTTCCTATTAGAAAATGAAAACATTTAGAAAACCAAAAATAGACTTAAAACAAAAAATGATAAATACAGTTACAAATCATTTTGCCACTAATATAGATGTCTTTAAACCTAAACACCCTGTAAATCAAGAATTTATAGCTGAGGAATGTCTCGAAATTCAAATTAATCAAAAATTCGGAGAATAATTGCCATTTGCCATATATTTAAAGTGCCGAATGTATGTATCACCACAGTAAACTATTAAATATTGAATTACATGGGAAAAATGCCACAGTACGGCAAAAAATTACCAAACTGGTTTTATTTAGCAGTTGTTAAAATATAATGAAGCATTGTCATATTTAGACAAAATTTTGTGTTTTTAATTTTTTTATTTTATTTCCCAACCCCGTAGGCCAACAGTTAAAATTTGACTTGAACGTTATACTGTCTGCATTATTACTTTTGTCTTTTTCCTGATGAAATATTCAGAGAAAATCACGTTTACTGGTAAATAAACATAAAAAGATTAAAAAATACTTAAGAAATGCGCGAACGTCCCATTCAGTAACATAAGATAGAAAGAGATAGATATCCGTAACCAATGCGGGTTGCCTATGCAATCGTTTTGCCTCACTTGTCGCTCAAGGCGGGGCCGTTCCAGGTACGTAGTATAGAGTTCACTGAATATGTATGTAATCCACTCCACCATTTTTATTTTTAGGTTGCTTATCATCGTGAATACCTCCATAATGTGTGTGAGATGTAGAAATATAGTGTGGTTATTTCTTAACCGAAGGCTCAACTTCACAATAATTTCGTTTCTTTGCATTTGTGCTGTGCATATATTGTAACGTTACGCTTTTTCCCATATCACAAATCAGCCAACGAATCGAATCCTCGTTTACTATTCTAACTAAATATGAAGAGCGCAGCGCTACGTCATACTCTCCATCCCATTCAGCTTGGTCGGGAGACAGGTTCTCGCGTTGAACAATTAATGTACAGTTTGATAACGAGACTAAACTAACTGGAGAAATTTACACGACTTATTCTCACATGGTTTCCCATCAAAATCTCAAGCGTCCATTTATTCCTATTGTAGCTTTCGACATAGAAACTTTGGCGACGGAGTGTCGCGTGCCTTTAGATAAAAGTTCCTACACGTACTCATAAGTAAATAAACAGTTGACTTGTCACGAGCACAATTTCGGAAGATCAAGCTAAATGGGATGGAGTGTATGACGTAGCGCTGCGTTACTCAGAGTTAAGTAGAATAACAAACGAGAATTCGACTCGTTGCTAATTCGTGATAATTTCAAAAGCGTAACGTAATAAGTACGATTAGTATAAAATTGTACAAGAGACGCCCCACGCTTTATTACAATAACATCTATTTATTCGTTAATGATACTATTCTTATTTCAAAACAAAAAGTATTTTCACCTTTTGTAGTTGGATTCACCATTAAAGAGTGTTTTTTCGTTTTTAAACTATAATTTGATCATGTTTAATTGATTCCTTCTTTGTCAATGCCGTAAAGTACACTATCGATATAGCACCAGAGAGTAACATTCTCAGTTTTTTTTTGATATCTACAATAAACCAGTCATTAAGTAGATCAAGATTTCTATTCATATGCATCTCGGCACACATCCATGTCATTAATATACATAATAAAAACTAGAGGACCTAATACGGAACCATTATGAAAAAAGTGAACATTTATTTGTCACCTTTATGAATGGGTAAGTGCACATTTAAATGTCTCAACTGAGTAAAACTTTTATTGCAATATGAACATTTAAAAGGTGTTTCAGCTGTATAAGTACGTAAGTGACGATTTAAAGAACTCGAATGAGTAATAAAACACTGACTGCAATGAGAACATTTAAAAGGTTTTTCACCTGTATGAATGCGTATGTAATTAAAAATTAAAAAATTAATTATTATTGATTACAATTAGGTTAAATTTTTCTTTCTTATTTCATACTTTGCACCCTTCTTGATTACTTTATTATCCGGTTCCGTTTAAAGCTCTGTCTTCAAACATTCACGATAACATCTTTTCTCTAATTTACTTTTGCCGACTCTAACCATATTTATTTGTATACATTCAAAATCCCAAAGAGATTAGGGCAATGAACCAATAAACAAGTAGCGTCCCAACGAGGACGCTGAATAACGAGAAATTTCCGAAAAGGGGACAACCAGCTCTCCCACTTAAACTCTCACAAGGGCCAGTATTTAAAAACTGTATTTTAGTTGTAAGACAGAAGAAGAATTGTAAGGTTGACTGCAAGAGTAAACATCTCGACAATAAACTGGAACACATACAGCCTGCAGTATACTTTGATAACAACCTACTGTGACATAATCCCTACACGAAATACCTGGGTATCCCGTTGGATAGAACGCTGTCATAAAATAAAGCACTTAGAGAACTGTCTAAGCATATATCTATATACATGTAAGCCATATGCTAAGTAAATGAATAAAGCTACTTAAACACATATGTATACGCTATAGAAACTGATTGAGCACTTTACAAATTGCAAAAAATTATTAGAAAGAAAGAGGTAATAAACAGATTACTTTCTGCTGCTCCTCAAGTACGCCTCGTGCACGCTTTGAAAGCAAAATTAATTAATACATAAATTATGTAGGTTATGTCGGATGTCGGTTATCACAGAACAATAATTCCAGAGGACGAGGAGAGACCAGAGGTGACACTTCAGTCTAATTCAAATGTGATGTCATCTGTCAGAAAGTATGACAATGACAGTTTGTGAACCAATCATAATTTGAATTATAGTAAAATGTCACCTCCGTAATAAATCACGTTTTTCTTCCTTCCTCCATAACGTATCATGTATTCTTTTATATACAAGAAAACTACATACTTCACTGTTTCTTATTATTCACAGCTGATAGTTAAGAAATTTCGTTTACGTAGATTACCACCTACTTGTGGTCTAGCTAGGCGATGACGTACCGTCCCTGTATGGAGCTTGGGAACGGACCGTTTGTTTAATAAAATCAATAGATGCTGACAGATTAGATTCATTCCGACTTTTGCTCCGGATAAAGAAGGATCGTTTGTTGACGTGAAGAAAATACATCTTTTTATAGAATATCCGTGTCTCTACTCTATACCTACGGCCATTAAAAGACGGACACTATAAGAAAAAAAAATGGGTAGAAAGTTACTATGGTTACCATGGGCGGGAGAAGTTTCGACGGGACCAGGTGTTTTACGATGGGTTGATGCGAATTGTTGACGGCATAACCGAAAAGGTGGTTTTATTGTACAGGTATTTTCGACTGTAAAGAAATTTAACAAGCCCGGCGCGTATCGATGGTTGAATTAGGAATGAAAATAAGGGGATATATATATACGTCAAAACAATTTAATTGTTACTACAGGACAAGAGGGCAAGGAAAATCCACGGGAAATTCCATCTTTATCACGAAGATATTAAAAGGGCTTGAACTTGAACCGTTCCTACCGATACACTTCCTTCAAAACAAATAAGCGTGACCGCCTCTATAATGTGGGCAAGATCGAAGAAATTTCCAAAAAAGAGGCGACGGTCATCACCATGCGTAGTAAAGTTCATCCAATCAAAGATAACGTGTCTGTATTTCGCCCAAATCCCGATTTGTCGGTAGTCGAACAGGATCGAATAAGAAGTTAATATAAAAAACGAGTTGTTCTACATTATGTTCTACATGAAAAGTGATGAAGCACATTTGCAATAACGCAATAACCTCTGTTTACACTGATTTACCAAAGAATTTTTTCATGTTATTTTCCTGTCTGAATTTTAAGTTCTAGCTTATTTATTTAGGAAATAAGACTATCAAACTGATTTACCGAAGAGTAATTTTTTTGTTTTTGCTATCTATAATATGGTTTTAAGTTTTTATTTACTGATTTAATAAATTGATAATAATGATATTTTAATAAATTGTTAAAAAAAAACCTGAAACGTGTCGCGGGACACGCGTTATGAACTTTAGTTCCTTTTAATCAATAACCAATTTTTTTAAATTATCTCTTAATAAAACTTTGTAATGTAACGTGAAACAGCGACAGAAAGACGGGCATTGCATATAATACACAGCATTGGTTCCATAAGTAAGGCAATGGAATAATGGAATATCGTTCCTCGGTGCGTCAAGCGCGTGGTCTCTCTCTCTCTCTCTCACCACCCCTCTCTCTCCCTCACCCCCCACTCTCTTCCTCACCCCCCCACTCTCTCCCTGACCCCTCCACTCTCTCCCTGACCCCTCCACTCTCTCCCTGACCCCTCCACTCTCCCCCCCCCCCGAGCAACTACGAACGCCTCCGAGCCGCTACGAACGCTGCCGAGGTAACGCTTTCCGGTAACGCATTCCACTTAACGGTCAGATTTTTTGCGGCGCGACCACCCTCACTCCCCAATCCCTGGCAAAAGGAACTAAAGTTCCAAAAATATATAATTTTGTATGTCCACTTCACCACTAATTCCGTTTAAGATGATTTTCAGGCGATTTTAAATGGGTGATCCACTTCTCCCCACACGTCGGGGTAGATTGGATCACGCTTTGACTGGGATTAAATCATGTAAACGAAAAAAGGATCTCTCAAAACACAGCACAAAATATCACTTTATACGGAGCGGAAGTTTCGCCTGTGGCGAGGTCACGAGGAACGACTAAATAAGACCTGAAGAAGTATGGCAATGAACTGGAGTGGAACTGGACAATCAGACAACGGAGCACCACTATGGTATGGTCACGTAAACGAAGGCAGGGAAGGTAGACGACCGAAACGGACACTAGTTTGGGAGATGACGGAGAGGAGGACCGTAAATAAAATGGGAAACATACATCAGACATGCCATGATAGATAGAAACCTGAAAACGGGGGACTGGGGGGGAGAGAACTGTGGAGGGCGAGAACGGCGAACTCGTAATGGGAAAAGGCTAGAGAAGAAGAAAAAACAAACTACATCATCTAGGATCACTTCTTCTCTTCCTTTATAATATAACATGTTACACGATGGCAATATTACGCATTCTTCGCCTCTGCGAGTCCAATAGTCTGTATAAATAATAATACTACTTATAAAATAAAAGTCTCATTGTATATACACGAATGAACATTTATTTGTCATTTGTATGAATGCGTGAGTGATGCTTTAAACTATTAGAATGAGCAAAACTCTTATCGCAATATGAACATTTAAAACATTTTTCGCCTGTATGAATGCGTAAGTGAACTTTTAAATTACCCAACACCGTAAAACTCTTTTCACAATATGAACATTTAAAAGGTTTTTCACCTGTATGTATGCGTAAGTGAACTTTTAATTCACTCAACCTAGTAACACTCTTATCGCAATATGAACATTTTAAAAGTTTTTCACCAGTATGTATGCGCAAGTGACGATTCAAAGTAGACGAATCAGTAAAACTCTTTTCGCAATATGAACATTTAAAAGGCTTTTCACCTGTATGAATGCGTAAGTGAACTTTTAAATTACTCGACTCAGTAAAACTCTTATCGCAATATGAACATTTAAAAGGTTTTTCACCAGTATGTATGCGCAAGTGACGATTTAAAGTAGACAAATCAGTAAAACTCTTTTTGCAATATGAACATTTAAAAGGTTTTTCACCTGTATGAGTGCGCAAGTGATTCTTCAAATTACGAGAGTAATTTAAAGTTTTACCACAATATGTACATGTACGGTTATTATTAACTTTCTTCTGGTGAACCATAGAGTTTGGTAGCACATAGCGTTCTAAGACGACACGTAACACTAACGTATCCTTTCCTTTGCCACATAATGCTATAGGATAATCAGGATCAGACGCTTCTTTTTTCCAAACGTCTTCTTCAGTTATGAGATTATCCTCAATGTCGATGAGAGATTCCTTTTTGACATCTCCAGCCGGCAGTACTTTATCTATCGTGGAATCATTGCTCTTCATAGAAGAATTTGTGCAGCCCGCTAACATTTGTTGTTCAATGAAAACTTCACTCGACACTGCAGGACGATAGGAATTCCAGTCTACTTCATCTGATATTTCTGTTTTAATTAACGGAGGATACTCAATGTCGATGGAATGTTCGTCTTTGACCTGTCCGTTCGATAGTAGTTCATCCACTCTTGACGTGTTGATCTTACACCTCTCGATGTAAATCGAAAATCCCTCATAGCGTGATTTACATTTGTCGCAGATATTCTTGTGGGATGTCATAATCGGATCCTGAAAGGGAGAATATCGGTTAACGTTTCGTGGATAAGTGAAGTGGCACAGCAAGACCAAACACATTATTACAATTCCACAACGCACACACGTGTGATGTAAACTGCGGCCCCATACTCACTTCGGTGCTGATTATCTTCCAGAAACGCCACAACTTCTCGTCGATGGTTTGCACTAGTGCTTCTTGCAGGCACCAGTCGCAAGTGGCTATCAGTTCTACCGTATAACTCATAGCACTTGATGTACAGATTACATAAACTAATCGAGTACTTTACAAATTATAAAAACTATGGTCATAGACTATGGTAATCCTTCACTTTAGTACCCCGAAACGGCCGAAACTCATACCTATATTCAAATAGGTATCCTATTACTGATATATAATAACAAGTAAACAATAAAATCACTACATTAGTATGGCGATGGAACGCTTCAAATCAAATTGTAAAATTTGTTTTTAGTTTCAGTTCAGGACACTTGTACCAGTCCTAATTACCTATTAAGTTTATGTTGCATTAAAAATGATCGCACATCGTCTTTGGTTGCATGTAATTTAATTTAAACCCAATTGCTTCTAACAACTGGTCATATTGTAACATTATAAGTAAAAATACCAAGCAGCCCGGGATCAATTTCAGAGACACACGGAATATTTCAACAGCTGGAAGAACTTCAACACATATATAATTAAAGTAACCTATCTAGAAAATTCTCGTATAGTTGGTTGCATACTTTAAACACGATTGAATACACCATTCGCTTCTGCGACCGAAAATAAATTTGCGAAAATAAATCTGGCAACAAAACTGTCAATTGATGCGTTTCGTCACGTTCTCTACTTTTACGTTCTATGATGCTTGAGTTTCAGTTCCGTCCGTCGGGCCCGCTTTCACTTGTCATTTTAAGCACTTATCTGGTGATTTTTTTGTTATTGAGTTGGTGTATTTTCAGAATTACGACGGGCAACGTTGCTTCGTTGCTTGTTCGCTTGTTGCCACTTGTTGCTTGAGGATTGAAGAGCAGCAGGAACGCAGGAAGTAATTTCTTTGTCTTCTAATAGCTTTTTAGCTTTTGTAGTTTGTAAAGTGCTCGATCAGTTTCTATACATCAAGTGCCATGAGTAATACTGAAGAAGTGGTGACTGTTTGCGACTGGTGCCTGCAAGAAGCACGAGTGCAAACCATCGACGACAAGTTGTGGCGTTTCTGGAAGATAATCAGCCTGGAAGTGAGTATGGGACGTAGTTTAGGTCACTCGTTTGACTTGTGGAATTGTAATACGGTATTTGGTCTTGCTATACCACTTCACTTAACTACGAAACGTTTACCGATGTCGTTCCTTTCAGGATCCGATTGTGACATCCCACAGGAAGATTTGCGACAAATGTAAATCACGCTACGAGGGATTTGCGATTTACATCGAGACGTGTAAGATCAACGCGTCCAAAATAGATGAGCTACTATTGACGGGACAGATCAAAGACGGACCTTCAATCGACATTGAGTATCCTCCGTTAATTAAAACAGAAATATCAGACGAAGTAGACTGGAATTCCTATCGTCCTGCAGTGTCGAGTGGAGTTTTCATTGAACAACAAATGCTAGCGGGTTGCTCAAATTCTCCTATGAAGAGCAATGATTCCACGATAGATAAAGTACTGTCGGCTGGAAAGGTCAAAAAGGAACCTCTTATCGACATTGAGGACCATCTCATAAATGAAGAACACGTTTGGAAGAAAGCAGGAGCGTCTGATCCTGATTATTCTACAGCGTCGGTTGTCAAAGGAAAGGATAGATTAGTGTTACGTGTCGTCTTAGAACGCCATGTGCTACCAGACTCTATGGTTCACCAGAAGAACGTTAATAATAACCTTATGTGTACGTATTGTGGTAAAACTTTCAATTTTTCTTGTATATTAATGGCTCACTTGCGCATTCATACAGGTGAAAAACCTTTTAAATGTTCATATTGCGATAAGAGTTTTGCTCAGTCGAGTACGTTAAATATTCACTTACGCATTCATACAGGTCAAAAACCCTTTAAATGTTCTCATTGCGATAAGAGTTTTGCTCATTCAAATTCTTTAAAAGATCACTTACGGATTCATACAGGTGAAAAACCTTTTACACGTTCACATTGCAAGAAGAGTTTTACTCAGTTGAGTACTTTACGTGTTCACTTACGCACTCATATAGATGAAAAACGTTTTAAATGTTCTCATTGCAATAAGAGTTTTACTGACTCGTCTACTTTAAATCGTCACTTGCCCATACATACTGATGAGAATCGTTTCAAATGTTCACATTGCAATAAGAACTTTACTATCTCGTCTACTTTAAATCGTCACTTGTGCATACATACAGGTGAAAAACCTTTTAAATGTTCACATTGCAATAAGAGTTTTGCTTATTCGACTTCTTTAAAAGATCACTTACGCATACATACAGGTGAAAAGCCTTTTAAATGTTCATATTGCGATAAGAGTTTTACTCAGTCGAGTCACTTAAGTGTTCACTTACGCTCTCATACAGGTGAAAAACCTTTTAAATGTTCATATTGCGATGGGAGTTTTACTAATTCGAGTAATTTAAATGTTTACTTACGCACTCATACAGGTGAAAAACCGTTCAAATGTTCTCATTGCACTAAGAGTTTTACTCGGATGAAGAATTTAAATGTTCACTTACGTATTCATACAGGTGGCTAATAAATGTTCACTTTTTTCATAAAGGTTGCGTATTAGGTCCTCTAGTTTGTACCATTTGTATTCATATTAATGACATGTTCGATATATATGTAATAATGTGTATGCTTTTGCCGATGATACAGTTGTACTTGGTATTGAGAAAAACTGGATGTGTGCTGAGATGCATATGAATAGAAATCTTGATCTACTTAATGACTGATGTAATGATGTATTGATAATAAGTTGATAATAAATATTGTAACGTTTTTACTATTGACTAAAACTAAACACTACACGATTTGTCCTAATTAATTTATTTCTAACTCTTAAGGCGGGATTACGATGGTCGTAACGTGACTTAACTTAACTTGGACTTGAAGTGACGTGAAAGTTAAACGCATGGTAGGGAATGGAACCGTTTACGATTGACGTGCCGTGAAGGGACGTAACGTGAAACATTGGCACGGTCAAGCTTTCACGTCACGTTAAGTCAGTGCTGTCAACTCTAGGGAAATTTCCCTATTTTAGGGAATTTTCAACTGATTTAGGGACATAGGGAGTTTTTTTGCAATCTAGGGAATTTGATATGTTTGTATTTTAATGTGAAATCCTATGAGTACCATGTAGACACGTAGAACGGCGAGGCGGCACACAAAGCATTAATAACTTTAGAACACATATTATTTGTTTTGTTATAATACTATATTAACAATGTTTCTTTTTATAAATATTTTAATGTTTATTTTTAATACCTTATAACTTTAGAACACATATTATTTGTTTTGTTATAATACTACTATATTAACTATATTTGATTATGAATATTGTAATGTTTATTTTTAATGCTGGACAATGAACAAGTTTACCTAGTAAACTTTATTTCATGAGTTTTTGTCTAAATAGAAGGCAAAAAGGCGCATATAATACATATATGTATATAACTTTGCAATATAGGGAAAAATTAAGCGATCTAGGGAAATATGATCGACAGTTTAGGGAAATTAACAAACTTAAAGTTGACAGCACTGCGTTAAGTTCAAGTTAAGGATCACGCACTGACATAGACACGTCAAATACCATGAAATATGTGATTCTGTGAATGTGGTGATGTACCTTTTCAAATGTAAATGTGTTTGTGATCATGAAACCCGTTAAAATACCATAACGTCCATAACCTCTATAGTCTATTTAACCTATGAGTTGGTTTGATCCTGACATATAGGTAGCAAGCAAATAGAACATTATAATAAATTAACTCCGGATTTTCAAGAGATATTTGCTCGGATTTATAAATAAAATAATACCTCAATACTCACACCAAAAATAATAAACAATTTGTCATTAATGTCATGGATGTCATGTCACTTTTGCACAGAACATTCAACTTTATACGTCTACGAGATTACGTTACGTGCATCGTAATGATACGCATTCGGTTTCACGTTACGTCACTTTAAGTCCAAGTTAAGTTAAGTCGCGTTACGACCATCCTAATCCCGCCTTTACACTTATAAACTTAACTTAACAATCGCTTAATTTATATTCGTACACACATATGTTTATTTATTTAACGCGCGCGGTCTCTCGCCCGAATATTTACACTGCGATTCTTCGACTGTCCCCGCCTTGGGTCCGGCATTCCTTATAAATGCAGGTAGACGCCTTCCCGAACTTTCTGGCAGTTTCGAGATAGTTCCACGAATTTCTCCTCGGGTTTTCGCGGAATCGAAGCGTCTCGGCCTTACGAGATTGTTACCATTCCTTCTAGAACGAATTCGTGGAACCCGGGCAGTCCCAGACGTGTTAACTTGTTTTCGGCCAAGCCGTTCCGTTACAATATCAAAAAAGCTTAGTATGTTACTCTCGGGTGCTATATCGATAGTGTACCTTTCAATACTAACGTAATGATTAGTGATATAGTATTAAAAGAGCAAATAATGTAAAGTATTTGCTGTATGTGGGTATTCAAGTACCTAGATTGTCACCTGCAATGGGTTCTATGTATCAAGAGAGTAGTAAATAGATGTAGATACTTTTTGTACATTAAGAAACTACTTGTTCAAGTTTTGCAAACGATATATTATGCATATGTAGGTATCGGGTGTTTTTTTAAATTTCACCTCATAGTAGGCTGTGGATAGTGTTTGTGAATGCGCCTTACTAAAAAATGTCAAAATTGACATAACCTCACTTTTTTAATAAAAATTGAAACTGCTCCAAACAGTTACTAGTGTCTTGAAAAATACAGCTTGGCCCTATTAATTAGACGTAGATGAGTGAGCTGTCTTCTTCAAGACACTATTAACCGATTGAAGCAATTTCAATTTTTATTAAAAAAGTGAGGTTAGGTCAATTTTGACATTTTTTAGTAAGGCGCATTCACAAACACTATCCACAGCCTACTATGAGGTGAAATTTAAAAAAACACCCGATATATACAATACATCTACTAATAATGATATAAATGATACACTAATATACTGTAATGCGAGAAGTAAACAAAGCGAGACATGTTTACTTGCTCCGAGTGAAGCGGTTACTTCAAAAGAATTACTACGACGCGTAAAAGACAGCTGCATGAATTCTGCCGGATTGTTGTTTACGAAAAGTAATTTGTGACCTTCTGAACATTTCCTGCGTAGGCGTTGTTAAAGGAACAATCGTACCTTCTAGAACGTACGAGACGATTCTCGATCATGGTTGGGGTGTATATATAAGGGGGCTTGTGATCGAGGGAGTTAGTTAGAAGTAGAGAAGCAGACGTGAACGCGACATACGATCCGAAAGCGGAGCAGTACTAATAAATTAAGTAGTGTCTAGTCTAGTGAACAAGTAGTTAAGTGTGTTAAATAAATTAGTGTTCAATTAATGTAAATAAATTAGAAGATAAACGTTACAATATTATGCATATGTTTACAGTATACTGAATTATGGTTTAATTGTTTGGGGCGGGGCTTATGCGACTGAATTGAAACCACTTATTTCCCTACAAAATAAATTTATTAAAGTTTTAAATCATAATAAGATTCCGAACATTGAAGAACTTTACATTACTAAATGTATAATGTTTCATTACAGTCGCTTAAGCTCTACCTACTGCACCTCAACTAGTAAAACGAGGAGCAAAGATATAAATACTACCTATGCACAAAAAAGAAATATTTAAAAAAAAATAGTTTATACACTGCCATAAAATATTTTAATGGTTTACTAAAAGAATACAATAACCTTACTGTCTCGGACAAAACAAAAAAAAAAGATCTTTGAGTCTATCAGACAAAACCATGTAATCTTATCAGCGCAGTAAGCGTTACAAGTTTTTATTTGCTAATTATTATTATAGATCATCTTCATAATTAAGATGATTCTAATTTAGTATAACGTAGCTTCATTGTAGCGATTAAACAAATAATGATTTGTAAAGCTTTAGTTTCTAGTTAGTTTGTAAGTTTAGCACCTAAGCACAGTGAAGTTTTTCTTCACTCTTTCAGGGATATGTATCTCCCTATGGGAGAAATGTATTGCCTGCTAAATAAATAAATAAATAAATTATTTATACAGACTATTGGACTCGCGGAAGCAAAGAGAAGAGGCGAAGAATGCGTAATATTGCCATCGTGTAACATCTTATATTATAAAGGAAGAGAAGAAGTGATCCTAGATTATGTAGATTTTTTTCTTCTTCTTCTCTGGCCTTTTCCCATTACGAGTTCGCTGTTCTCGCCCTCCACAGTTCTCTCCCTCCCAGTCCCCCTTTCTCAGGTCTCTATCTATCATGGCGTGTCCGATGTATGTTTCCCACTGTAGCGTTTATTTTATAATTTATTTACATTAATTGAACACTAATTTATTTAACACACTTAACTACTTGTACACTAGACTAGACACTATTTAATTTATTTGTACTGCTCCGCATTCGGATCGTATGTCGCGTTCACGTCTGCTTTTCTACTTCTAACTAACTCCCTCGATCACAAGCCCCCTTATATATACACCCCAACCATGATCGAGATGGTTCTCGTACCTTCTAGAACGCCTACGCAGGAAATGTTCATAAGGTCACCAATTTACTTTCCGTAAACAACAATCCCGGAGAATTCATGCAGCTGTTTTTTAGGCGTCGCAGTAATTCTTTTGAAGTAGTAAACATGTGTCGCTTTGTTTACTTCTCGCATTACACTGCCCCCGCCTTAGAGACGTTTCGTCTCGGAACGTATCCCTGGTAGGCCCATGCAGGAACCTGCAGTTAGCCCCCCGCTTACAGCGAGACGTGGCGTCAAAATAACAGGGGACCGTCTTCCCCAGTCGACATGGTGCAGGCCCAAAACAGCAGACTAAAACTTCCACTCCGGTATTCTTGAACACTACTTCCAGCATATTCCGGACAACCCTCCAGTCCAGCTGATCTCGTCGAGCACCTAACTTGGGGACAGCTAGCTTCCTGATGTCGAGCTCAAGCAGTCGGTCTCGTAGCCTATGCAAGGTTCGCCATACATCGTGATAACATGGTTTAAGGGACCCGATCTCCTTCGTAACCAGATAAAAGATGTGTCTTACGTTGTCACGTAGTTCCAGAACCTTGCCAATGTCCGGGAGTTGCGCTCTGAGTTGTTCCAAGCGCCCGTACTTCTTCTTGAAAACCGTGGCGATACCTCGTGACATTACCAGGTCGGCGGACACACAATGGGCCCACGAGTATTCTTCAGGTACGCTGAACAAATCCTGTTGTTTTTCACAGGTTACCCCATACCGTGCTTTTCCGGTACCCCCGTAGGCGCTCATAAATTCTTCGAACGTAAGTTCGTTCTCCTGCGCCAACGTGTTTCTTACTCGGGGAACCTCCGCCTCATCGTGCGACCCCTCATAGGGTGCCAACCGATTAAAGTGCACCACTCTCGGCTTGCCGTTTGGTAGTTTGCTTACCCGGTAGACCACGTCATTGATTCGTTTCTTCACAACATAGGGACCTTCCCAATTGGTCTGTAACTTAGGGGACAAACCACGTTTCTTCTGTGGGTTGTACAGCCAAACTCGGTCTCCCATTTGGTAGCCACCCTCTTTAGCGTTGATGTCGTAACGCTCTTTGATGCGATCACTGGCGATATTTAGTTGGTACCGGACTTGATCGTGAATTTCGTTCATCCTTTGCCGCATCCGGGAAACGTAATCTTCCCCCGAAACGTCCTCGTCCGGTCTAGCGCCAAAGATTAGATCACAGGGCAGTTTAATGCTGCGATTCTGAACACATCTGTAGCGATCGTAGTCAAATCTGTAAGCCTCGTAAGCATAAATGCCATTCTGAACATTATCGTAAGTTACGGTTTCTCGTAACTTCTTACGATATATCGTAAATAGTTACAGGAAGCCTTCTGTGTGTCTGTAAACACTCGAAAAACCGTAGTGGAAGAAAACGAGAAGAAGTAATTAATGTAAAACGTTGCAATGTAAATAAAAACATGAATTGTGTAGTTGTGTAGACAGTTTTTGAGTTATCAGACAATTGATACGTTCTCACGAAAATGTTGGGTTAAAAAAAATCTTCAAAATTGATCAATGTTTAATAGCGTAAAAATGGCATATATTTCTGTAATGTTTTCACATGTTTCAGTGCGTCACAAATTGTTTATTTTAGGAACAGTACAAGAATTATAAGAAAAAATCTGCGAGACGTGATGAATCTCTTTTAGATTCCAGAGCAGCATTTTTTATACAAATGTTTCGTTTAGGTAATAATAGGTTTAGGTAATCGCTCATAAGCGAATTACAACCTTACATACCTCACAGAGGCACGATTCCATTGCATTTAAAGGTAAAATTGTACATGCTTTTGCTGAAGTGAGGTAATTAACACGCTTTTATTGTTCAGCAACATTACATTTAGCTGGTACAGGTTCTTCTCAGAACCCTGTCGGTAGCAATGGTTGGACTGCATTAAGCCAAAAGCCAAATGAAACGAACGATTCTCAAAAGTAAACTTTACCACTTCACTTTAAAATTAAATATTCAATTTTATTTTTTTATTTTTTTTTCTAATGCAATGTATCTTTCTGCAAATTGCTTTAGAGTCTTGTTTTGTTCATTGTTTAATAACATTTTAATGTTTAATTTTTTTAAGTTTAACGTTTAATACCACATAACGTCTCTTTTACGCTGCCAGGGGCAATTTGAACGGGACCTACAGTTTAACGTGGGCTTCGAACTACGGTCCTTGAGCACGGTTATACCCCCTTAAGGCTCTCACCCCAGTTGACCCACTCCATGCTCTACCGACTCAAGGTGTGTGTATCCTAGTCTAGTCCCGCCTTCCTACAGAATATTCGATCCGATCCTATCCGGCCTAGCTACCGTCGTGAATAGGAACGGGATTTTGGATACATTTTACACACTTCTCGCAACACATACAACACCCATGGATTACGTGGGACTCGTGGGACTCGAACCCACAACGACGATGACCGCCTGATTCAAAGCTTGCGCCTTAAATCACTCGGCCACCGCTGCTCCCACATAACCTTCAAATTCTATATCAGAAGTGATCCGTTATCGTAAGAACGTATCGCTACGGATTTCTACGGACCGTAACGTCTCTACTTACGAGAATCGTTATTTTACTTCACAGAATCGCAAATATCGTAAATCCGTAAGTCTCACTCTTACGGTTGTCTCGTAACGTACGGAATTACGGTTTTACGAGAAAGTTCAGAATCGCAGCCAAAGTTCTCGCCCGAACAGGACTTTGGCTGGAGTTTGTCCTGTCGACTCATGAACGGCCGAGCGGTAGGCTATCAGGAAGAACGGCACGTGTTCGTCCCAGTCTCGTTGATGTGACGAGACCATTTTCGCCAGATAGCGGTTGAGGGTGCGATTCATTCGTTCTATCATGCCGTCAGACTGAGGGTGAAGGGCCGTGGTTCTTGTTTTTCGTACCCCAAACTTTTCACATATCCTCCGGAATAGGCCACTCTCAAAGTTTCTTCCTTGATCCGAGTATAATTCCATGGGTACTCCAAACCGGCAGATCAGCTACTTCACGAGCACATCGGCCACTGTCTCTGCCTCCTGATTAGGGAGAGCGTACGCTTCTACCCACTTCGTAAAGTAGTCCATCACGACCAAGATGTATTTATTCCCCTTTTCGGTCTCAGGGAAGGGTCCTGCTATATCAATAGCGATCCTTTCGAAGGGGCTTCCGACGTTATATTGTTTCATGGGAGCTTTCGGTCGTCTTTGTGGCCCATTACTTGCGAAGCATGTAGTACATTTCTTGCACCAGTTCTTCACGTCGTCTGAACAATTGATCCAGTAGAATCGCTCCCGTACCTTCTGCAGCGTTTTCTTGATCCCTAAATGTCTACCAGACGATTCGTCGTGAAGGTGCGGCAAGACCTCCGGAATTTTACTGGAGGGAATTACCAACTGCCGTCTTTCCTCCGTCCCGTCTTGGCTCTCCAGTACGCGTTTTAGTAGTCCATCCTCAACCACTAACGAGTCCCACTGTGCCCAATAGCTCTTGAGTTTTGGCGAGCCAGGTGATATCTTTTGCCACTCAGGACGCTCTCCTCCCTCTTTCCAAACCAGGATTTCTTTGAGAACCGGGTCTTTTCCTTGCCCTTGTCGTAACGAGGATGGTGTCCATTCCTCGGCGACCACGGTCGTTCGATAGACTTTCTCGGACTTTTCCTCAGCTCTATGACAATGAGGACACTCATCAGGGCATGGTCTTCTCGAGAGTGCGTCTGCGTTTCCATGACTCTGTCCTGGCCGATGTTCTATGACAAAGTCATACTCCTGGAGCCTCTCGATCCAACGAGCGATCTGTCCTTCGGGATTCTTAAACTAGAGGAGCCATTTAAGAGCAGCACGATCGGTCCGGATTAAAAACCTCCTTCCACACAAATATTTATGGAAGTGCTCGATGGACTTGACAGCCCGACGTATGGGGTGAAGTGGATCACCCATTTAAAATCGCTTGAAGTTCATTTTAAACGAAATTAGGGGTGAAGTGGACATACAAAATTATATTTTCTTTGAACAATTTATTAAACATCAGTAAATAAAAACTTTTAACCATATATATAGAAGAAAAAAAAATCTTTGGTAAATCAGTTTGATAGTCTTATTTCCTAATAAATAAGCTAGAACTTAAAATCCACACAGGAAAAAAAAAACATGAAAAAATTCTTTGGTAAATCAGTATAAACAGGTTATTGCAATTGTTCTTCATCCTTTTTTTATGTAGAACACAGCGACCTCTCCGCTCATTTTTGATATTAATTTTTCTTATTATTCGATCCTGTTCGACTACCGACCAATCGAAATTTGGAGGAAATACGAACACATTATCTTTGTTCGAATGAACTTTACTACGCATGGTGTTGACCGTTGCCTCTTTTTTGGAACTTTCTTCGATCTTGCCCACATAGAGCCGGTCGCGCTTATTTGTTTTGAATTTTACAACAACGTAGTCACCCACGTTCAGAGCATCTCAGCACTGGAACGCTTGTACTGCTTTCGCTTACCTCCTCCCAAATATCTTTTTCCTCTGCTCTCAAAGAGTCTGGATCTGAGGATTCCTCAGCATCATCAGAGATCATTGTCGCTTTTTGGCTCGTCAGACAACATAATTGGAGTCGATGTGACATCAGTTATGGTAATGCTTTTACCCGTCACTATATTAACATTCTTCCTCCGCTTCGGTGCTTGACTGGGCCCGCTTTTAAGTTCGTCAAGTCTTTCTATCAACACATCGTTCCGTGTGGTCTCCAACTGCCCCGTGCCGTCAGTTCTACGCTTTATCTTATCCAAAACTGCATTAGGATTGAAGGGCACTATACCACATGCTCTGAATCCCGCTATGGCGTTAACTGTAGATCTAACTCCGAGATTTTCTATGGTTGCTTTCAACGTTCTAGGGAATAATGTCTCGGGAAGAACATCCCTGTGCCGCAGTTTCCACACCTCTAGATTTTTATTCCACGAATAAACGGGCGAAAATAGGCTAGATCTATAGGGGCTGTAGCATGTGCTTGGAATTTTGTGGAAGCGGAGCGAAACGAATCTTATTTCTTTCACATTCTTGGATGACGCTTAAAGTGACTTCCGAGATCATCGCGATCCAAACAATCGAAGGCGACCGTCATTTGTCGTCAAATCGTGTGACGTCAGAATTCGATAACCATGGCAACTGTTTCTACACAATTTTTTTTCTTATGGGAATTTAACATTAACATTGTCCGTTACTTCAGAAAGCTGTACTTTAACATTAAATCTGTCCGCTATTGATCGGTAGTATACATATATTGATATTAGTAATCAAACTTTCATGCTTGACAACAATAATATCAACCTATAACTTTCTTGATTTGCCAAAACTCATATACAAATCATGCACTGCAATGAAAGTGGTACTTGTGCTCTCCCAATATGTTTTGTAGATGATCCATAAGATCCGCATATATTTATCAGTAGAAAATAGACAATTTAAAATTTGGTGCTGAGCTTCAGGACTCCATCATAAAAAATGCCAAAAAACGGTTTTCACATATACTAGATTTTAATCAATCATCCAGCAGATCATACACTTTAGCGACTTGTTCGTTACATCAATTTAAATTAAACTGGATTAATTCTGATAAAAATAAAGAAAATTATGTCATAGTTAGAGAACTGTTTATGAATGAAGTTCAATCAAACTCCTCTTCATTCACCTTTTCTAAAAAATAATGGAAATGGTCCAATTTTTGACTACATGAATAACCCAAAGCTAGATGATAGTTTGAGTGAAAATACTTTTAGCTTATTTGAATTCGCCGAATAAGAAGTTATTATCTGTAAAGGAATATTCTGCAATATTCAACATCTTTAAAATATTGAATGTTGTTTTACCTTCTCCGCTCCCGTTCAGAGAATATTTAGTTCTGTTGGACAAATTTTGACACCTAGAAGAAACAAACTGTCAGATGAACAATTTGAAAAACTATTTTATTTAAAATATAATGGCGATTTATAATCCATAAACATTAAAATAGGTATAAGTTATAAGTAATAAGTTAGATTAGTTACCTACAGTTGTATATACATATAGAAATATTTAGGATAATTATATAGAATAAAGTCGTGAGTTGATTAAGTTTTATGTAAGAAAATAAAAATAATCTATAAACATATTTTAATAGGTATAAGTAATAAGTAAGTAGGTAATAGTTTTAAGTTTACATAATTAGAGTTTTACATAAGTACATATAAAAATAATTTGGATAATTATTATAGCTCGATTGAGTTTAAAGTTTTTTGTAATAAAAATTATTACTATTATTAAATCAACGTTTTTTTTATAACTTTTTCCAACTTCTTACCTGATCCTATACAAAAAGCATATGTAATTGATTATCTGAAATTACAGCAGTGCTTGTAATTGTAATTAATTACAATCGGATATTTTGTAATTTCGAAAACGAAAACAAAATCTAGGGCATCTTGTGGAAACTACATTTCAACATCAACCACAATCGGACAAGCTACTATGCGGAATGCATCTTACGATAAGTACAAACTGAAACCAGATAATGTAATGGACATCCTTCATCGAACAGAAAGGGGCTCGAAATGGCTTCTCCTCGAAGGAGGAACGGACACCGCCAGACATATAATGTGTCTACAGTGGAAGTTCGGTTATTCGGCTTTCAATCGACAACGCCACAATATTAAATTGGTACTCGAGGAATCAACTATCACCAACATTCCCCTATAACCAATATTCTTTATTCATTAAAATTAAAAATGCATAACCTATACAAAGTGTGTGTGTGAATTGTAGTTAACGTCTCCTTTTTGCTGCAAGGCTAAACTTGACGGGACCTACAGCTTAACGTGGGCTCCGAACCACGGTCCTCGAGCACGGTTGTACCCCCTAAGGCTCTCACCCCAATTGATCCACTCCGTGCTCTACCGACTCAGGGTGTGTGTATCCTAGTCCCGCACACTCCTACAGGATATCCGAGACGACAGTGACCGCCTGACTCAAAGCCAGCGCCTTAAACCACACTACCACCGCCGCCCCAACCTATACAAAATTCAAATAAAGTTGATAGAGATGACGAGACAAAACACGGAACATAATACGGTTGGAACAGAATATTAACAAGACATGTCCCGTGCTGTGACAAGTGTCTCCCCTCTAGAATTAATGTTCTGTGACATCCGAACATAACCTACAAAATTTACTTGAAGAGCAGCCGAAAGCGATCCGTTTGCTACCTTTCTAATAGATTTTTCGCGATTTGTAAAGCGCTCGATCAGTCTCTATAGTGCCATGAGTATGACGGAAGGAGTGGCGACCGTTTGCGACTGGACCCATGTGAAGTTAGCGTACTTTCTCGGCGTACAATTTAGCCGAGAACGCACGAGCGGTCAGTAGCGCACCGAGACGAAATGTACAGGGGGAAAATCAATTAAGGTGTTGTTGTAACCATTAAACGTTTACGATTAAACATTTATCGTCTGATTTCCATCAATTAACCACAAATTGATTTTAAGAACTGAATTTAAACAAATATAATGTATATTATAAGGAAAATATATGGCCGCAGAACTGGTTGCCTAAGACGCTCTCGTGTTTCGAATTTAAACATTGAAGTCGAAGTATTGCCCAAAAGTCAATTTTGTGGACGTTTCGCATACATTCCAAATATTGTATACAAATGGACTCTCCATAAAGTAATTATTAAAAAATCTTTCGTCAGTTCGACATTGCATCCCCGTCGACCACTCGGTTTTTATTATTTTTCAAACTGTTCCGCTGCATGGATTTTCTTTAAATTTCGGTCACATGTGTAGAATTGAATAGCGAATCGATCGACCATAGTCCGATTAGTCGCTGATAGTCATCCTGAGCCGCTAATAGTCAGCGTACTTTCTATACCTGACGTCCACCGCTCGTTTTTATTTTTTTTCAAACTGTTCCGCTGCATGGATTTTCCTTAAATTTAGGTCACATGTGTAGAATTGAATAGCGAATCGATAGACCATAGTCCGATTAGTCGCTGATAGTCATCCTGAGCCGCTAAGAGTCAGCGTACTTTTTGTACCTGATGTCCACCGCTCGTTTTTATTGTTTTTCAAACTGTTCCGCTGCATAGATTTTCCTTAAATTTTGGTCACATGTGTAGAATTGAATAGCGAATCGATCGACCATAGTCCGATTAGTCGCTGATAGTCATCCTGAGCCGCTAAGAGTCAGCGTACTTTTTGCACGTGACGTCCACCGCTCGTTTTTATTTTTTTTTCAAACTGTTCCGCTGCATGGATTTTCCTTAAATTTTGGTCACATGTGTAGAATTGAATAGCGAATCGATCGACCATAGTCCGATTAGTCGCTGATAGTCATCCTGAGCCGCTAAGAGTCAGCGTACTTTTTGTACCTGATGTCCACCGCTCGTTTTTATTTTTTTTCAAACTGTTCCGCTGCATAGATTTTCCTTAAATTTTGGTCACATGTGTACAATTGAATAGCGAATCGATCGACCATAGTCCGATTAGTCGCTGATAGTCATCCTGAGCCGCTAAGAGTTAGCGTACTTTTTGTATCCGACGTCCACCGCTCGTTTTTATTTTTTTTTCAAACTGTTCCGCTGCATGGATTTTCCTTAAATTTTGGTCACATGTGTAGAATTGAATAGCGAATCGATCGACCATAGTCCGATTAGTCGCTGATAGTCATCCTGAGCCGCTAAGAGTCAGCGTACTTTTTGTACCTGATGTCCACCGCTCGTTTTTATTTTTTTTCAAACTGTTCCGCTGCATAGATTTTCCTTAAATTTTGGTCACATGTGTAGAATTGAATAGCGAATCGATCGACCATAGTCCGATTAGTCGCTGATAGTCATCCTGAGCCGCTAAGAGTTAGCGTACTTTTTGTATCCGACGTCCACCGCTCGTTTTTATTTTTTTTTCAAACTGTTCCGCTGCATGGATTTTCCTGAAATTTGGGTCACATGTGTAGAATTGAATAGCGAATCGATCGACCATAGTCCGATTAGTCGCTGATAGTCATCCTGAGCCGCTAAGAGTCAGCGTACTTTTTGCACGTGACGTCCACCGCTCGTTTTTATTTTTTTTTCAAACTGTTCCGCTGCATGGATTTTCCTTAAATTTTGGTCACATGTGTAGAATTGAATAGCGAATCGATCGACCATAGTCCGATTAGTCGCTGATAGTCATCCTGAGCCGCTAAGAGTCAGCGTACTTTTTGTACCTGATGTCCACCGCTCGTTTTTATTTTTTTTCAAACTGTTCCGCTGCATAGATTTTCCTGAAATTTTGGTCACATGTGTACAATTGAATAGCGAATCGATCGACCATAGTCCGATTAGTCGCTGATAGTCATCCTGAGCCGCTAAGAGTTAGCGTACTTTTTGTATCCGACGTCCACCGCTCGTTTTTATTTTTTTTTCAAACTGTTCCGCTGCATGGATTTTCCTTAAATTTTGGTCACATGTGTAGAATTGAATAGCGAATCGATCGACCATAGTCCGATTAGTCGCTGATAGTCATCCTGAGCCGCTAAGAGTCAGCGTACTTTTTGTACCTGATGTCCACCGCTCGTTTTTATTTTTTTTCAAACTGTTCCGCTGCATAGATTTTCCTTAAATTTTGGTCACATGTGTAGAATTGAATAGCGAATCGATCGACCATAGTCCGATTAGTCGCTGATAGTCATCCTGAGCCGCTAAGAGTTAGCGTACTTTTTGTATCCGACGTCCACCGCTCGTTTTTATTTTTTTTTCAAACTGTTCCGCTGCATGGATTTTCCTGAAATTTGGGTCACATGTGTAGAATTGAATAGCGAATCGATCGACCATAGTCCGATTAGTCGCTGATAGTCATCCTGAGCCGCTAAGAGTCAGCGTACTTTTTGCACGTGACGTCCACCGCTCGTTTTTATTTTTTTTTCAAACTGTTCCGCTGCATGGATTTTCCTTAAATTTTGGTCACATGTGTAGAATTGAATAGCGAATCGATCGACCATAGTCCGATTAGTCGCTGATAGTCATCCTGAGCCGCTAAGAGTCAGCGTACTTTTTGTACCTGATGTCCACCGCTCGTTTTTATTTTTTTTCAAACTGTTCCGCTGCATAGATTTTCCTTAAATTTTGGTCACATGTGTAGAATTGAATAGCGAATCGATCGACCATAGTCCGATTAGTCGCTGATAGTCATCCTGAGCCGCTAAGAGTTAGCGTACTTTTTGTATCCGACGTCCACCGCTCGTTTTTATTTTTTTTCAAACTGTTCCGCTGCATGGATTTTCCTTAAATTTTGGTCACATGTGTAGAATTGAATAGCGAATCGATCGACCATAGTCCGATTAGTCGCTGATAGTCATCCTGAGCCGCTAAGAGTTAGCGTACTTTTTGTATCCGACGTCCACCGCTCGTTTTTATTTTTTTTTAAACTGTTCCGCTGCATGGATTTTCCTTAAATTTTGGTCACATGTGTAGAATTGAATAGCGAATCGATCGACCATAGTCCGATTAGTCGCTGATAGTCATCCTGAGCCGCTAAGAGTTAGCGTACTTTTTGTATCCGACGTCCACCGCTCGTTTTTATTTTTTTTCAAACTGTTCCGCTGCATGGATTTTCCTGAAATTTGGGTCACATGTGTAGAATTGAATAGCGAATCGATCGACCATAGTCCGATTAGTCGCTGATAGTCATCCTGAGCCGCTAAGAGTCAGCGTACTTTTTGCACGTGACGTCCACCGCTCGTTTTTATTTTTTTTCAAACTGTTCCGCTGCATGGATTTTCCTGAAATTTGGGTCACATGTGTAGAATTGAATAGCGAATCGATCGACCATAGTCCGATTAGTCGCTGATAGTCATCCTGAGCCGCTAAGAGTCAGCGTATTTTTTGCACGTGACGTCCACCGCTCGTTTTTATTTTTTTTTCAAACTGTTCCGCTGCATGGATTTTCCTGAAATTTTGGTCACATGTGTAGAATTGAATAGCGAATCGATCGACCATAGTCCGATTAGTCGCTGATAGTCATCCTGAGCCGCTAAGAGTTAGCGTACTTTTTGTATCCGACGTCCACCGCTCGTTTTTATTTTTTTTTCAAACTGTTCCGCTGCATGGATTTTCCTTAAATTTTGGTCACATGTGTAGAATTGAATAGCGAATCGATCGACCATAGTCCGATTAGTCGCTGATAGTCATCCTGAGCCGCTAAGAGTTAGCGTACTTTTTGTATCCGACGTCCACCGCTCGTTTTTATTTTTTTTCAAACTGTTCCGCTGCATGGATTTTCCTTAAATTTTGGTCACATGTGTAGAATTGAATAGCGAATCGATCGACCATAGTCCGATTAGTCGCTGATAGTCATCCTGAGCCGCTAAGAGTCAGCGTACTTTTTGTACCTGATGTCCACCGCTCGTTTTTATTTTTTTTCAAACTGTTCCGCTGCATAGATTTTCCTGAAATTTTGGTCACATGTGTACAATTGAATAGCGAATCGATCGACCATAGTCCGATTAGTCGCTGATAGTCATCCTGAGCCGCTAAGAGTTAGCGTACTTTTTGTATCCGACGTCCACCGCTCGTTTTTATTTTTTTTTCAAACTGTTCCGCTGCATGGATTTTCCTTAAATTTTGGTCACATGTGTAGAATTGAATAGCGAATCGATCGACCATAGTCCGATTAGTCGCTGATAGTCATCCTGAGCCGCTAAGAGTCAGCGTACTTCTTGCACGTGACGTCCACCGCTCGTTTTTATTTTTTTTTCAAACTGTTCCGCTGCATGGATTTTCCTTAAATTTTGGTCACATGTGTAGAATTGAATAGCGAATCTATCGACCATAGTCCGATTAGTCGCTGATAGTCATCCTGAGCCGCTAAGAGTCAGCGTACTTTTTGCACGTGACGTCCACCGCTCGTTTTTATTTTTTTTCAAACTGTTCCGCTGCATGGATTTTCCTGAAATTTGGGTCACATGTGTAGAATTGAATAGCGAATCGATCGACCATAGTCCGATTAGTCGCTGATAGTCATCCTGAGCCGCTAAGAGTTAGCGTACTTTTTGTATCCGACGTCCACCGCTCGTTTTTATTTTTTTTCAAACTGTTCCGCTGCATGGATTTTCCTTAAATTTTGGTCACATGTGTAGAATTGAATAGCGAATCGATCGACCATAGTCCGATTAGTCGCTGATAGTCATCCTGAGCCGCTAAGAGTTAGCGTACTTTTTGTATCCGACGTCCACCGCTCGTTTTTATTTTTTTTTAAACTGTTCCGCTGCATGGATTTTCCTTAAATTTTGGTCACATGTGTAGAATTGAATAGCGAATCGATCGACCATAGTCCGATTAGTCGCTGATAGTCATCCTGAGCCGCTAAGAGTTAGCGTACTTTTTGTATCCGACGTCCACCGCTCGTTTTTATTTTTTTTCAAACTGTTCCGCTGCATGGATTTTCCTGAAATTTGGGTCACATGTGTAGAATTGAATAGCGAATCGATCGACCATAGTCCGATTAGTCGCTGATAGTCATCCTGAGCCGCTAAGAGTCAGCGTACTTTTTGCACGTGACGTCCACCGCTCGTTTTTATTTTTTTTCAAACTGTTCCGCTGCATGGATTTTCCTGAAATTTGGGTCACATGTGTAGAATTGAATAGCGAATCGATCGACCATAGTCCGATTAGTCGCTGATAGTCATCCTGAGCCGCTAAGAGTCAGCGTATTTTTTGCACGTGACGTCCACCGCTCGTTTTTATTTTTTTTTCAAACTGTTCCGCTGCATGGATTTTCCTGAAATTTTGGTCACATGTGTAGAATTGAATAGCGAATCGATCGACCATAGTCCGATTAGTCGCTGATAGTCATCCTGAGCCGCTAAGAGTTAGCGTACTTTTTGTATCCGACGTCCACCGCTCGTTTTTATTTTTTTTTCAAACTGTTCCGCTGCATGGATTTTCCTTAAATTTTGGTCACATGTGTAGAATTGAATAGCGAATCGATCGACCATAGTCCGATTAGTCGCTGATAGTCATCCTGAGCCGCTAAGAGTTAGCGTACTTTTTGTATCCGACGTCCACCGCTCGTTTTTATTTTTTTTCAAACTGTTCCGCTGCATGGATTTTCCTTAAATTTTGGTCACATGTGTAGAATTGAATAGCGAATCGATCGACCATAGTCCGATTAGTCGCTGATAGTCATCCTGAGCCGCTAAGAGTCAGCGTACTTTTTGTACCTGATGTCCACCGCTCGTTTTTATTTTTTTTCAAACTGTTCCGCTGCATAGATTTTCCTGAAATTTTGGTCACATGTGTACAATTGAATAGCGAATCGATCGACCATAGTCCGATTAGTCGCTGATAGTCATCCTGAGCCGCTAAGAGTTAGCGTACTTTTTGTATCCGACGTCCACCGCTCGTTTTTATTTTTTTTTCAAACTGTTCCGCTGCATGGATTTTCCTTAAATTTTGGTCACATGTGTAGAATTGAATAGCGAATCGATCGACCATAGTCCGATTAGTCGCTGATAGTCATCCTGAGCCGCTAAGAGTCAGCGTACTTCTTGCACGTGACGTCCACCGCTCGTTTTTATTTTTTTTTCAAACTGTTCCGCTGCATGGATTTTCCTTAAATTTTGGTCACATGTGTAGAATTGAATAGCGAATCTATCGACCATAGTCCGATTAGTCGCTGATAGTCATCCTGAGCCGCTAAGAGTCAGCGTACTTTTTGCACGTGACGTCCACCGCTCGTTTTTATTTTTTTTCAAACTGTTCCGCTGCATGGATTTTCCTGAAATTTGGGTCACATGTGTAGAATTGAATAGCGAATCGATCGACCATAGTCCGATTAGTCGCTGATAGTCATCCTGAGCCGCTAAGAGTCAGCGTACTTTTTGCACGTGACGTCCACCGCTCGTTTTTATTTTTTTTCAAACTGTTCCGCTGCATGGATTTTCCTGAAATTTGGGTCACATGTGTAGAATTGAATAGCGAATCGATCGACCATAGTCCGATTAGTCGCTGATAGTCATCCTGAGCCGCTAACAGTCAGCGTACTTTTTGTACCAGATGTCCACCGCTCGTTTTTATTTTTTTTCAAACTGTTCCGCTGCATGGATTTTCCTGAAATTTTGGTCACATGTGTAGAATTGAATAGCGAATCGATCGACCATAGTCCGATTAGTCGCTGATAGTCATCCTGAGCCGCTAAGAGTTAGCGTACTTTTTGTATCCGACGTCCACCGCTCGTTTTTATTATTTTTTCAAACTGTTCCGCTGCATGGATTTTCCTGAAATTTGGGTCACATGTGTAGAATTGAATAGCGAATCGATGGACCATAGTCCGATTAGTCGCTGATAGTCATCCTGAGCCGCTAAGAGTCAGCGTACTTTTTGTACCAGATGTCCACCGCTCGTTTTTATTTTTTTTCAAACTGTTCCGCTGCATGGATTTTCCTGAAATTTTGGTCACATGTGTAGAATTGAATAGCGAATCGATCGACCATAGTCCGATTAGTCGCTGATAGTCATCCTGAGCCGCTAAGAGTTAGCGTACTTTTTGTATCCGACGTCCACCGCTCGTTTTTATTATTTTTTCAAACTGTTCCGCTGCATGGATTTTCCTGAAATTTGGGTCACATGTGTAGAATTGAATAGCGAATCGATGGACCATAGTCCGATTAGTCGCTGATAGTCATCCTGAGCCGCTAAGAGTCAGCGTACTTTTTGTACCAGATGTCCACCGCTCGTTTTTATTTTTTTTCAAACTGTTCCGCTGCATGGATTTTTATTCTACACATGTGACCGAAATTTAAGGAAAATCTATGCAGCGGAACAGTTTGAAAAAAAATAAAAACGAGCGGTGGACGTCGGATACAAAAAGTACGCTAACTCTTAGCGGCTCAGGATGACTATCAGCGACTAATCGGACTATGGTCGATCGATTCGCTATTCAATTGTACACATGTGACCAAAATTTAAGGAAAATCTATGCAGCGGAACAGTTTGAAAAAAAATAAAAACGAGCGGTGGACATCAGGTACAAAAAGTACGCTGACTCTTAGCGGGTCAGGATGACTATCAGCGACTAATCGGACTATGGTCGATCGATTCGCTATTCAATTCTACACATGTGACCGAAATTTAAGGAAAATCTATGCAGCGGAACAGTTTGAAAAAAAATAAAAACGAGCGGTGGACGTCGGATACAAAAAGTACGCTAACTCTTAGCGGCTCAGGATGACTATCAGCGACTAATCGGACTATGGTCGATCGATTCGCTATTCAATTGTACACATGTGACCAAAATTTAAGGAAAATCTATGCAGCGGAACAGTTTGAAAAAAAATAAAAACGAGCGGTGGACATCAGGTACAAAAAGTACGCTGACTCTTAGCGGGTCAGGATGACTATCAGCGACTAATCGGACTATGGTCGATCGATTCGCTATTCAATTCTACACATGTGACCAAAATTTAAGGAAAATCCATGCAGCGGAACAGTTTGAAAAAAAATAAAAACGAGCGGTGGACGTCACGTGCAAAAAGTACGCTGACTCTTAGCGGCTCAGGATCACTATCAGCGACTAATCGGACTATGGTCGATCGATTCGCTATTCAATTCTACACATGTGACCGAAATTTAAGGAAAATCCGTGTAGCGGAACAGTTTGAAAAAAAAAATAAAAACGAGCGGTGGACGTCACGTACAAAAAGTACGCTGACTCTTAGCGGCTCAGGATCACTATCAGCGACTAATCGGACTATGGTCGATCGATTCGCTATTCAATTCTACACATGTGACCAAAATTTAAGGAAAATCCATGCAGCGGAACAGTTTGAAAAAAAATAACAACGAGCGGTGGACGTCGGATACAAAAAGTACGCTAACTCTTAGCGGCTCAGGATGACTATCAGCGACTAATCGGACTATGGTCGATCGATTCGCTATTCAATTCTACACATGTGACCAAAATTTAAGGAAAATCTATGCAGCGGAACAGTTTGAAAAAAAATAAAAACGAGCGGTGGACATCAGGTACAAAAAGTACGCTGACTCTTAGCGGCTCAGGATGACTATCAGCGACTAATCGGACTATGGTCGATCGATTCGCTATTCAATTCTACACATGTGACCAAAATTTAAGGAAAATCCGTGTAGCGGAACAGTTTGAAAAAAAAATAAAAACGAGCGGTGGACGTCACGTACAAAAAGTACGCTGACTCTTAGCGGCTCAGGATGACTATCAGCGACTAATCGGACTATGGTCGATCGATTCGCTATTCAATTCTACACATGTGACCGAAATTTAAGGAAAATCCGTGTAGCGGAACAGTTTGAAAAAAAATAAAAACGAGCGGTGGACATCAGGTACAAAAAGTACGCTGACTCTTAGCGGCTCAGGATGACTATCAGCGACTAATCGGACTATGGTCGATCGATTCGCTATTCAATTCTACACATGTGACCAAAATTTAAGGAAAATCTATGCAGCGGAACAGTTTGAAAAAAAATAAAAACGAGCGGTGGACATCAGGTACAAAAAGTACGCTGACTCTTAGCGGCTCAGGATGACTATCAGCGACTAATCGGACTATGGTCGATCGATTCGCTATTCAATTCTACACATGTGACCAAAATTTAAGGAAAATCCGTGTAGCGGAACAGTTTGAAAAAAAAATAAAAACGAGCGGTGGACGTCACGTACAAAAAGTACGCTGACTCTTAGCGGCTCAGGATGACTATCAGCGACTAATCGGACTATGGTCGATCGATTCGCTATTCAATTCTACACATGTGACCGAAATTTAAGGAAAATCTATGCAGCGGAACAGTTTGAAAAACAATAAAAACGAGCGGTGGACATCAGGTACAAAAAGTACGCTGACTCTTAGCGGCTCAGGATGACTATCAGCGACTAATCTGACTATGGTCGATCGATTCGCTATTCAATTCTACACATGTGACCAAAATTTAAGGAAAATCTATGCAGCGGAACAGTTTGAAAAAAAATAACAACGAGCGGTGGACGTCGGATACAAAAAGTACGCTAACTCTTAGCGGCTCAGGATGACTATCAGCGACTATTCGGACTATGGTCGATCGATTCGCTATTCAATTCTACACATGTGACCGAAATTTAAGGAAAATCTATGCAGCGGAACAGTTTGAAAAAAAATAACAACGAGCAGTGGACGTCGGATACAAAAAGTACGCTAACTCTTAGCGGCTCAGGATGACTATCAGCGACTAATCGGACTATGGTCGATCGATTCGCTATTCAATTCTACACATGTGACCTAAATTTAAGGAAAATCCATGCAGCGGTACAGTTTGAAAAAAAATAAAAACGAGCGGTGGACGTCAGGTATAGAAAGTACGCTGACTATTAGCGGCTCAGGATCACTATCAGCGACTAATCGGACTATGGTCGATCGATTCGCTATTCAATTCTACACATGTGACCGAAATTTAAAGAAAATCCATGCAGCGGAACAGTTTGAAAAATAATAAAAACCGAGTGGTCGACGGGGATGCAATGTCGAACTGACGAAAGATTTTTTAACTAATAATTACTTTATGGAAAGTCCATTTGTATACAATATTTGGAATATATGCGAAACGTCCACAAAATTGACTTTTGGGCAATACTTCGACTTCAATGTTTAAATTCGAAACACGAGAGCGTCTTAGGCAACCAGTTCTGCGGCCATATATTTTCCTTATAATATACATTATATTTGTTTCAATTCAGTTCTCAAAATCAATTTGTGGTTAATTGAACGAAATCAGACGATAAATGTTTAATCGTAAACGTTTAATGGTTAGAACAACACCTAAATTGATTTTCCCCCAGTACATTTCGTCTCGGTGCGCTACTGACCGCTCGTGTGTCCTCGGCTAAATTGTACGCCGAGAAAGTACGCTATCTTCACACTGGTTGCGACTGGTGCCAGCGAGAGACAAGAGTGCGAACCATCGACGAGGACTTGTGGCGTTTCTGGATAATAATCAGCACCGAAGTGAGATCACATCACACGTTCGACTCGTGGAATTGTGATACATACGTACTGATATATCTTTACTTTCAGGATCCGATTGTGACATCCCACAGGAATATCTGCGACAAATGTAAATCACGCTATGAAAGATTCTCGAGTTACATCGAGAGGTGTAAGATCAACGCGTCCAAAGTAGATGAGCTGCTATCGATGGGACAGGTCAAAGACGAACCTTCCATTGATATCGAGTATCCTCCGTTAATTAAAACAGAAATATCAGACGAAGGAGACTGGAATTCCTATCGTCCTGTAATATCTAGCGGAGTTCTCATCGAAGGACAAATACTAGCGGGTTGCTCAAATTCTCCCAGCAACGATTCCGGGATAGATAAAGTACTGTCTGCTGGAAATATCAAAAAGGAACCTATCATCGACATTGAGGATCATCTCATAAACGAAGAAGACGTTTGGAAAGAAGGGGAAGCGTCCGATCCTGATTATCCTACGGCGTCGGGTGGCAAAGGGAAGGATAGGTTGGTGTTACGTGTCGTCTTAGAAGTGCTACCAGACTCTATAGTTCAGCAGAAGAAAGTTAATAATTACCTTATGTGTACATATTGTGGTAAAACTCTCAATTGTTCCTCTAGACTTAAAATTCACTTACGCACTCATACAGGTGAAAAACCATTTAAATGTTCATATTGCGATAAGAATTTCACTAGGTCGAGTTCTTTAAAGGTTCACTTACGCATTCATACAGGCGAAAAACCGTTTAAATGTTCATATTGCGATAAGAGTTTTACTCAGTCATATCTTTTAAAAGGTCACTTACGCAGTCATACGGGTGAAAAACCATTTAAATGTTCATATTGCGATAAGTGTTTTACCAAGCCGAATAATTTAAATATTCACTTACGTATTCATACAGGTGAAAAACCGTTTAGATGTTCATATTGCGAAAAGTGTTTTGCTCGGGCGCATACTTTAAAAACTCACTTACGCATTCACACAGGTGAAAGACCGTTTAAATGTTCATATTGCGATAAGGGTTTTGCTCAGTCGACTAAATTAAATGTTCACTTACGCACTCATACAGGTGAAAGACCTTATAAATGTTCACATTGCAGTAAGAGTTTTGCTCATTCTAGTACTCTAAAGTATCACACACGCATTCATACAAAAGACAAGTAAACGTTCGTTTGTATATACAATGTAGGCCAGGCTACAAAAAAAAAGTTGATTTAATGTTCTACAGATATCTGAAAGTTTAAAATGGTAGGAGGGACCTATAGAAAGATCACTGTATGACCATATACGGCTAGAATGTCCCTGTTTTTTTTTTATAAACACAGATCTTTATAAACAATGGGTTAAGGTGTGAAAATCGATTTTTTTCTCATAGAATTTTCCGGTTGCATTTTAGAGAAAAGTGGTCATAAGGAAAGTTGTAGAGAATAAAAAGACGGTTAATTTGGTTTTTTATAAATTAAAATCGATAAACAAACAATTGAGTTATTAGCAAAAACCATCAATTTTTCATTATTTTATAAATATTAATAACTTTTTGTAGTGGTCTCCCTTTGGCAACGACACACTGCATTGTCCGAGAGTTCCAAATTAATAAGTTTTAGGGGGGGTACAAATACGCAGGAGTGTTGGTCTATACTTCTATTAAAAAAACACAGGCCGCGTCTCGATTAACACAATATGATACGCTCACAACTCCTTGAACACCATGGACTCCGGTCCTCCGCTGCCCGCTGTGCGCCTTCCGTAGCACAGGCTCCGGCTCCACCACTCTGTGATCCCGCCAATGGTCGAGAAGGTCCCTTGGTCGCCCTCGTGTCTCCAACCATGAAACAATCCCTACACAGCACTCAGGACCTCGCACCTACATCCAGGCGCCGCTCCTCCTTCCTCGTGCTGCCGGATAAGACCCCGTTCTCTCCAACCCGAAAACTCTCTCCTCCTGTTTTCCCGTTCCCTTCACGACCGCGCGCGCTTGTTCCACTCACCGCACACTTGTAAAGTACATACCGGCGCACTACATTTTGCAGTAATAGTGATAAGTGAAATGTAATACACGAATTATGAAGCCTTTAGAGGTCTTTATAAGTGTGCAAAATTTCAGCCACATCGGGTTATTAGTTTACGAGATATCGTATTTGTTTATCTCAGAGACTCAATGTTTAAACAATTGAGCTTGCCCAGGCTGCAATCCTACAGATATTTAACAAGGTGGAATAGTTCCCTTGAATGCCGACCTATAAGTTAAGTTTGAAAACCAACTCATTTTTAATTAAATTGTTGTTAAAAAAATCATTTTAATAAGGGGCTAATTTTTTGCTTATAAACAAATTGAATAACTATTTTGTCTATTGTCACACACGTTTTTAATAAATTGCATTGAAAAGGTGGTAAAAAAACCCTTTCATTTTTTAAAAAAAAAAAAAAAAAGGTTCTACGGCCAATAGAAGCCGAGATAGCAACATTTAAAAAAAATCATATCTTTATTATTTATAAATATTAAGAGCCGAAATTTTCACCAGTTTTACATAAAGATCTAAATGTTAATATAGGATTTGTAGGTTTACTATCTATGCACCTTGAAAAAAGTTATAGCCCTTTAAAGTTAAAGGTTTGTCGCTCGAGTCTACGATGTCGTAGTGGAGGTGATAGCAGATCGTTTTGAAACCGAGGCTTCAAATTGGACGCGCTAAATTTTTTTTCGGTATCTCGGCTTCTAGGCAACATAGAACCTTCATTTTTTTTATTTTGGGGTAACTCGACGAAATATTAACATCATTCTGAATCATCAGAATCATTCTGAAGTTCTGTTGGAACAACACGCGTTCTTTATTATTAAAGAAGAACCTACGTAACACATGTACGTCCATGTAGGTCCCGAGGGACGTCCATTGGACGTCCAGATTTGGCCGCTGGACGTCCATCGGACGTCTAATGGACGGTACGAGTTCACAAATCTGGACGTCCATTGAACGTCCAGAATAGGGCTATTCTACGTCCAGTATAGGTTCGACCGGACGTCTATTGAACGTCCAGGATAGGGCCATTTTACGTCTAGAACAGGTTTGACCGGACGTCCATTAAATGTCCAGAATAGGACCATTATACGTCCAGAATAGGTTCGACTGGACGTTTATCGGACGTCCAGTTTACGTCCAAAATTTATTTTTTTCGTTACATCGATTGGTTAGTATTTATTATTATTGGATAAAATTGTTTTTACACATCTATCTAATTTCATAAAAAATTACAGTTAACTTAAATCAGACGTATATGTAAAAGGTATATTTTACATGCGCAGCTTAAAATAATAATTTTAATAAGTACTATACATTTTAAAATATATTTTTATCAAGCATATTATATAATTCATATACAAATACAAAATACACACAAAAATCATAAACAATATATATATTCACATACAAATACAAAATACTCACAAAAGTCTTAAAAAATCTTCTTTTCTGTAATTAAAAAACAAGGATTCTTCATCAATTAAATATCGTTATAATAGTTTACGTTACAGTAGCGCTGCTATAGAAGAAAAAAAAAACATTTAAGTTGGTTATACAATTAATAAAGAAATACCATAAAAAATAAATTATTACCTATTCTTATTTCAACGTAATTCAAAGGTTTTGAGTAAATCTAAGCCACCCTTCAGGATTCCGAAATATGTCTGGTTTTGATCTAAATTCACTCCACTAATTATAGCACTTAGGGTGGGTATTATAAAACTTGTTTGGCAGTTAACTAAAAGTTAACAGTCAAGTTAACTTGAGCTTTTATAATGCCAGTTTTATAAAAGTCCCATTAAAATTGAAGTTATAAGCACAGAATAGTTAGTTATTGACAGAAGAACTGTCGAAATTCGAAAAAACCATGAAGTGGGCAGAACGATTATAGACTACCAGGATTGCTCAGTTCGCCGAATCTGCCTGGCAAACTCTGTGACGTCACCACCGATGCTGGACAGAAGATAAGAGAGATTTATTCATTTTACTGTATTAAACAGTAAGAGTTATCATTGTAAACTGTACGGTTTACGTACGTACTCTACGTAATCCATATTTACGTACGTAAATATGTTTAATTAAAATAGTTACTGCTGACCTATTAGTTGGTCTTTGTAAATTTGTTTCAATGTGCCCCATTAACAAATATACAGAATCTCTTGATAATCGAAAACAATTTCTAAATTCTGATTCGTTCCACAAGAGGAAATGGTCTAACCGATTTCTAAATACCCTTTGTCGCCGAGGGCCTTTAACAATATTCACAGCATCTTCTTCATCGTCGGTTAAAAATTCCTCAAAAATATCGTAAATATCGTTTGCTAACATTTTTGACAATTAAAATTACAAGTCAAATTAATAAAAATCTATATCTTCTGTCCAGCATCGGAGGTGAAGTCACAGAATTTGCCAGGCAGATTCGGCGAACTGAGCAATCCTTGGTAGTGTATAATCGTTGCATAAACACAATAAAAAAATTGAGGTTATAAGCACGAAGCACGGAATGGTTAGTTATTGACAGAAGAACTGTCGAAATTCGAATACAAAACATGATTTTCTAGAAAGTTAACTTTAACCGATACCCTTTCCACCCGACGAAGTTAACTCCGACATTTGAAGTTAACTGGCGTATGTGACGTCATTCCCCAAGTTAACTTTGAGTTAACTGTCAGACAAGTTTTATAATACCTACCCTAAGGGTATCGGTTAAAGTTAACTTTCTAGAAAATCATGTTTTGTATTCGAATTTCGACAGTTCTTCTGTCAATAACTAACCATTCCGTGCTTATAACCTCAATTTTTTTTATTGTGTTTATGCAACGATTATACACTACCAAGGATTGCTCAGTTCGCCGAATCTGCCTGGCAAATTCTGTGACTTCACCTCCGATGCTGGACAGAAGATATAGATTTTTATTAATTTGACTTGTAATTTTAATTGTCAAAAATGTTAGCAAACGATATTTACGATATTTTTGAGGAATTTTTACAATGATAACTCTTACTGTTTAATACAGTAAAATGAATAAATCTCTCTTATCTTCTGTCCAGCATCGGTGGTGACGTCACAGAGTTTGCCAGGCAGATTCGGCGAACTGAGCAATCCTGGTAGTCTATAATCGTTCTGCCCACTTCATGGTTTTTTCGAATTTCGACAGTTCTTCTGTCAATAACTAACTATTCTGTGCTTATAACCTCAATTTTAATGGGACTTTTATAAAACTGGCATTATAAAAGCTCAAGTTAACTTGACTGTTAACTTTTAGTTAACTGCCAAACAAGTTTTATAATACCCACCCTTACCGTGTTGTAGAAGTCACAATCGCAAATCACAATCACAAAGTCATAAACAGGATTTATTATCGTGTGTCCGTAAATGTCTGTACCCGAATTATGTTGGCATGCGTGGGTGAAACTAAACTTTAGTTGGCAACAAACGCTCCATGTCTCTTTTTGATTGACAGCTCAGCCCGAATTTGATTTTCAGGACAACGAATTTCTTTGAAATTATGTTGGCAGTAATGAATTAATCTGTTGAAAGTTAAAATCACTATCGATGATCTTGAATGGGTACAATCATTTACGGACACACAGTATATGTGTGCATACACTTATATTTATTTGACAACTACTGTTTATATAAAACAAAACGAACTACTATAGCAACTATTCAAAGGTATCTAGTTATTCCCGGCAAACGGCAGTGCTGGCGACAGTGCAACCCTATAAAACTGTTAACATTGAAAAGTTTAGTTATCTGGACATTTTTTTAAAATTTTCATTCGAGGGAGGATCTGGACCTAGACGTACGGGACGTAAAATGGACCTAAACTGGACGTCCAGTGTTACGTGGGAGCAATTCCTCTTCCTCACTTGATTCTAAGGCCAAATAGTCGTTTTCATCCAAATCACTATCGCCCATTTCGCGTTTAGTTAGTTTGTTTTTACGATTTTCAAAATACATAACCTCAAACCTCACACAAACCGTTGACGGCGGGTGGCTGGGAGAGAGTCCCTATTCTCGTTCTTGGTCAGAACCAAGAACTCATTTTACCGTCCCTGTACCGATTCCGAATTCGTTCGTCGCGTGTTGGAACACATGTATAGATTGTAGAACCAGTCCTGGAATCAGTTCAACGTTTGTTGGAACACCAAAACGCTTCTGCGCACGCTCCGCCTGATTCAGAACTAATTCCGGTACTTGTTGGAACAAACCTCTAGTAACTTTGCTTTAAATATATAGTGACCATCGTAATACCATATATGTAATACTCCTATATTGCTAACAGAGAGAGAGAGGTTCGGGCGAAAACATCCATCTCATGTGACTGGGTCTGTAACGCGCAGACGTCTGTTATGGCCAATGAAATCAGTGGATTCGCATCACGTGTATATTTACGTCATGTCGAGCGGCATGTGTTTACGTATTTTGGGATTTTACGTTTAGTATTTTAAGGGCCGGTACTTTGGGTCCTGATTAAACATCGGATTAAGTTAATTCCCGATTAAAACAGTCAATCAACTAAAGTACGACTACTTTCGTTTGTTATTTATAACTGAGATTCAGTTGACTGGCTGTTTTAATCAGGGATTAACTTAATCCGATGTTTAATCAGGACCCAAAGTACCGGCCCTAAAACAAGTAAGTTTTTTGACTAACAGTTCTTATAACAAGTTGCAACGCTAGCCAATACTGGCAACTTTTATTTGAACCATTTTTCGATTCGATGAGAAAACAATATCCTTTTTTACGTTACGTTTTGTTTTACATTAACCACGCGTAAATTTTATATTTATGATTATACTCCAAACTCCAATTGTGAAAAACTGACAATAATTAGTATAGAGTTGTCGAAGAAATAATAAGGGTCAACAATTATCATTTACTTGGAATTGGTGAACGCTTTACGAGAATACAGATTTTGTAATACGGGGCCATTGTTCTCCGTCGCGCTTGCGCTTCATCTACCAAGTCATTGACTTCTGTCTCACTTGTTTTCGCCCGACTCACTATGGGCAAAGACAAATACGGTTATAGACTGTCGGCGTAAATGGATAGTACTTTTCGTTCATATTTGGTGGCGTGTTGTCGTTTCCCTTAATATTTTACGTATAAATGCACACTCGGTTGTCGCAGGTAGGTAAGGGATTTGTTGGGGATTGCTAAATTAGGGTTGCGGTGTTGTCGACGCATCTGTCTGCTGAAGGACTCGGGACGTGAAAACAAAACCAGGTAGTCCTTACTTACGGCAAAGCCTAACCGTATTGTGCCAAATTTAATTAACATTTCAAATGGTCCTCTTGAAACATGTTCTGTAGTTTATAATGCTGGATATTTAGCACTCGTAACCATTAAAAAATTTTGTTGTGAATTATGTAAAAAATATGTTATTAAGTAATGCCACTGAATGTCTAAATGATCCCAAACAAATTTTTTTATTATACAAAAATTATGAAAGCTTTAATAATACTGATATAAATTTAAATGTACCGTCTGACGAATTAATTGATGTAGTGCATAATGCAATGAGAACATTTTGTAAATATTTTGAATTCATTTTACATCAAGAATCGGTAAGTTGCAAATTGAACCAAAAAATTATTGCGAGTATACATCTGGAGTGGTTAGCAATCCCATCAACACGCTACGAACATAAGTTATTCCTAATTAATAAACTAATTACAACAAATCTTTATAAATTTTGTAAATGGTCTGTATCATCTACCAAATCAACACATTGCAATAGCAAAAAGCTCAGTATTTTACCGCATTAATAAAACTAATAACCTAAGATTGGTCTACTACAAACTGATTTTCATAGTGTATGCAGCCTCCTGACTACATACTATTATTTTTATTAAAAACAAGGTCGTAGGTCGTAACACAATAATAAATTTTCAGTCAAAGAGATTAAATGAGAGCATCCCCTAACCGTTTCGAGGGAAGCTCGCTTAAAGGTATGGTGTTTTTAGACATCTGGCAACACCGTGGATTTAACCGCACCATCTATCGGTTTTCGCTGCGACTGTTATCTCTGAATCTCTCGAGGGAAGCTCGATTTGGTGGGCGAGCTTCTTTTTAGGGTCTGCATTTTACATCATTGCGCCGACAGTCTATAACCGTATTGTCTTTGACAGTACCTGCATATATAATCATTCTCTACCCATACCCCATCAATGATCATGATTACTCCTTTTTCTTATTTCATACTTTCCACTCTTCTCGATTACTTTATTATTCATTTCCGTTTAACACTCTATCTTCTAAAATGCACAATAACACCTCTTCCTTAATTTGCTTTTGCATACCCGGATCAATTATATACCTGACGATTGGGTATAGAGCCACAATTACTAACAATATAGATTCTAGGATATTCAAATTATGTACGTCCAGTGAGCCGAAGAGGACCATAACCTATAGCAGCACCAAATAATTATTGTAATTTACTAATATCATATTATGTAACTATTCAAAAATAAACATTATTGTATTGTATTGTGTATTGTACGAGAGGAGAATCGTAAGCTAGACGGAAAGAAAGAGTGTAACAGTAAAGATAACTTTTGTTATTAAATAGTAAGAATATAAAGCTGGAAAGTGTTTAAATCAAAAACGCTTTCGATGATAGAGACAAATTTGGTGACGATGGTATTTCCGTAGAAAATCATCCAGAGTCACCACATACCAAAATAAGCTTCGCGTCTGTCGATACCTCCGCGAATTCCACACCTGCCTTTTATTATAGTTGTAGTAGAAGTTATTAACAAAATATTTTAATCACAATAATAATAAGTACTTACTGGCTACATATATTCCAAGTACAAATTTCATTACATACATTCTTTTCAATAATATTATGTTCATCTAGTATTCACTACAGGTTATATTAGTAATTTGGACGTACAAAAATAATTAAGTCTCTGTACCATCAGATTATATTTGCAGAATTTATATAAAAGCTAAAGCGTCTTCTATTCATACATAAAATTTAGCAGGTAGCAGGTCTTTGTAAATTATATGAATTCATACGAATTCATTACTTAAACATATACATCTAATTTGAAACTAAAATTATTAATTTGTTCACTCCTTCTTGAAACTTCCAACAATTTTAATCTAAAGGAGACAGTGAAAAGTAGGTTGTATATCCCGGATTGGTGTACATGCAACTGTTGCCTGATATGATCCAATAAGTCTTATTGTATATCAAACAGAACATTCATTTGTCATTTGTATGAATGCGTGAGTGACGCTTTAAATCACTAGATCGAGCAAAACTCTTATTGCAATGTGAACATTTGAAAGGTTTTTCACCCGTATGTACGCGTAAGTGATCATTTAAATGAGTCGAGCGAGTAAAACTCTTGTTACAATGTGAACATTTAAAAGGTTTTTTACCTATATGAGTGCGTAAGTGAACATTTAAATTACTCGAATGAGTAAAACTCTTATTGCAATTTGAACATTTGAAAGGTTTTTGACCCGTATGTACGAATAAGTGATAATTTAAATGGCCCAACTGAGTAAAACTCTTATTACAATGTGGACATTTGAACGGTTTTTCACCTGCATGAGTGCGTAAGTGTTGATTTAAAGTACTCGAATGAGCAAAACTCTTCTTGCAATGTGAACATTTGTAAGGTTTATCACCTGCATGAGTGCGTAAGTGAACATTTAAATTGCTCGACTGAGTAAAACTCTTATTGCAATATGAACATTTAAAAGGTTTTTCACCTGTATGAGTGCACAAGTGAATCTTCAACTTACGTGGTAAATTGAAAGTTTTACAACAATATGTACACTTAAGGTTACTATTAACTTTCTTTTGATGAACCATAGAGTCTGGTAGCACTTGGCGTTCTAAGACGACACGTGAAACTAACCTATCCTTTCCTTTGCCACCTGACGCTGTAGGATAATCAGGATCGGACGCTTCTTTTTTCCAAATGTCATCAATGTCGATAATAGGTTCCTTTTTGACCTTTCCAGCCGGCAGTACTTCATCTATCTGGGAATCGTTGGTAGGAGAATTTGAGCAGCCCGCTAACATTTGTCGTTCGATGAAAACTCCACTAGACACTGAAGGACAATAGGAATTCCAGTCTACTTCGTCTGATATTTCTTTTTTAATTAACGGAGGATACTCGATGTCGATGGAAGGTTCATCTTTCAGCTGTCGCACTGATAGTAGTTCATCTACTTTGCTTGCATTGACCTTACACCTCTCGATGTAAATCGAAAATCCCTCGTAGCGTGATTTACATTTGTCGCAGATATTCTTGTGGGATGTCATAATCGGATTCTGGAAGGAAAGATACCAGTTACGTATCGCGGATAAGTGAAGTGACACAGCAAGACGAAACACATTATTACAATTCCACAAGACAAACGTTTGCCGTAAACTGCGCCCCATACTCACTTCGTTGCTGATTATCCCCCAGAAACGCCACAAATTCTCGTCGATGGTTTGCACTAGTGCTTCTTGCAGGCACCAGTCGCAAGCGGTCATCACTTGTTTCGTATTACTCATGGCACTTGATGTACAGAATCTAATAGAGTAGGCACTTTATAAACTATAAAAACTATTACCGAAAAACGCAAGGAGATCAAGATGGAGATTAGGTGTTTTAGGTTATCTTCTTCTTCTTCTTTTCAATTAATAAACCACAGATGTGTTCGAATTGAAATGTTGGAAAATGGATTTCCTAGGAAAATTTATACAAGGAAAAATTATTACACGGAATTGGATAACAATACCTTTTTAAAGAGATTTCGGTTAACGAAATCAACCGTCATGACGCTTGTAGAATTACTGGAAGACGATTTAGAATATCCGGACGATCTGTAAGTGAAATATAATTCATCAGCAAATTGTGGGAATCTAAATCTCTAAGGCCCGTATCCACCAATAACACCCTTAACCATTTGTTAAGTAACTGTGGATTAACACTAACTAAAGTTTTACATTAATAACGTATCCGCCATTACTTTTTGTTGTGTAGTTAGGAAAGTCCCTGTTATCTCCAGGGTACATTCTGGCAACCCCGCCACAAATGTCAAGCCCACCACAAATGTCAACTTTTGATTACATGCAAAATTGATTAGAGATTCACGAACTTCATGAAAGTTTAGTAAATTTGAGTAAGATTGCTGACATAAATCCAAAGAGGTAGGTACTTTAAAAAAAAGTTACATGTGGTTTTAAAGATAGATTGATTTTGGACCAATTTGCAAATTACACAATGTTTTTAGCCGAAGTCGATACTCCCGTTTTGAATATAACGAAAAAGGCTTCTACAAAGCAACTCATCTCCTAATTTAAATAATAATTCGTTCAACAATGACAGAATATAAGTTATAAGTTGATACCGTTGTATGTAGTATTACACTCCTCTGTAATATTTTTAACTTGTTTTCTTTTTCCGGGAAGATGAATACACCGGATGTAGAATATGCAGCAGGTAAAAGGAAGACAGCAGAACTTTTCTTCAGCAGAAAAGTTTAACCTGTTTATGCTAATACAAGACAAATTTAAAAATATTCTCGAAAGTAAAGCAACAGATAAGACATCTAACAGCAGTAAAGAGCAGGCATGGAAAGAAATTACAAATTCTTTCAATACTACATCCAGCTTGGGAGTTTTTAGGGACAAGGATTCCCTCAAAAGATTTTATGAAAATAAGAAAACGATCAAAAAATTGAAAACCGCATTTTGATTCCTCTTTTTTCGACTTCGTTAACGAATGACGAATACTAGATAAATCTACCAAAATCAAATTGTTAACATTTCAAAACACTGCTTATTGTGTAACATAACCTTTCTTTAAGATAACTGACTGTTTGTTATCTTAACTGGCCAAAATTTGCCAGTTAAGTTTAACATTCGGTTAAAAGCAAAATTTTGTTGGTGGATATGAAAATACGTGGTTAACTGCTAGTTAAGAGATAACTGTCGTTTTTAACATTGGTGGATACGGGCCTAAGGGCGGGTTGTATCGCAATGAGTTAAACACTCGATGATCCACGGATCAATTGACAAGCCGATCAGATTTGACAATTGATCAACGAACGATGCGTTGTATGGTCAAAACTTGACAGTCGATTAGTTGACCAAAGATAGTACACTGTTGCCGGCTCTTGCGGCATCATTTTTATTGTTCCGTGGATGAATTCCCGCGATTATTTGATTTTGTTTGCGCGCACAGTGCAGGCTTGATTACTTTCGTTTGGTATCCGTTTAGTGTAGCGTTGAATGATTTCAGTTTGTTTCAATTTGTGTGTCATTTATTTTTTAGTTGTTATAGTACGTATTAGTTCATTTTGTGTGTGTATTTCGTTATAGCCTTAGTTCTTAGTTGTATATAATAGGTATAGTAAAGTATAAAATTTTAGTAGAATATTTCTTTTGCCTAGTACTGTAGATAGTGCGCAACGCTCTACTGCAATTTACAATGAATGACCTGAGGAAGTCTGGTCAGTGGAAAAAACTGTGAAATATATTTTCTCATAGGTACCCTTGAATTTCAGAAGAAAGCAATAGGACTCCGAGCTTTACCCTGTCCGAAGAGTCCCTGTTAGTAAGCTTAGTGAGGAAGTTTGCTAATGTCTTAGAAGAAAAGATGACTTATACCCAAACTAATAAGAAAAAAGCAGAAGCTTGGGCTCACCTTGCAGAAGATTTCAAATCAACATCGGGCGAAGTATGCAGAACTCCTAATATTTTTTAGGAATAAATATGTCAACCTTAAAAAAAAGGAGTAAAGAAGGAATATCTCTGCAATATTTCCTCCAGGTGATAAAATTTTAACATGTGTACAATCAATGGCCCTGATGCATTTTGGAAAATTGTCTATTTCAAAAAAATCTTTCTTCAATTTATTAACATCATTCGGAGTATCGAGTAGATTTATGTAATGGGGTCCCATTCTCGCCAAACATTTTAGGACTAAGGTGATGACACGGCTTGTTGTGGATTTATCGATGCCACTGAAATCACCAAGGATCTGAAGGATACAGCCCGTAGCCAAATAGCGTAATGCGATTAGGTAGCAGCCTTTCCTCTGGCGTTAGGGATGTATTCCTGAAGAAAAGGAAAATATTTGTATATAAATATATCCACATTCAGCTATTAGTGAGATAGTGAATTAATGAAATAAAAATTTAACATTAGGTATAACCACGATATGGAAGTCATGGGTATACTTTGAGGAAATAATTTTAATTCAATCATGTACGTTACTACCATATGAAAATTTGAGATTAAAGTTATTTAGATAAATGACCAAGCATGGGAATTCACACTGTTGATTTAACACGGTGTTTTGAATGCTGGTAATACAATTCAGAAACTAACACATTCCTTCAACAAGATAACTTATCTCTAATGGTTTCAACTAGAAAGTGAACAGTTCCTTTCATCAAACGAAACTTGTCCTGGAATTCTCTTTCGTTCCATTTCAGGATATAGTCAGTCGTTGGACGAAACTGTCTTACAGCCCTCGGAAAGCTTCCATCATAATGAGTTCTCTGAAGTCTTCATCATCAGTCAACTCTTCTTATTCTTCAAGTAAATTACCTATAGCAAAGGTATCATTTGTAATTTCAGAAGGGATCAAAAATCATTTTACTAATATTTTCCAAAAAAAAACTGCAACTCAAAACTTACCCATGTGTGTTTATAAAAATATCGGTGTACCAAAATAGCTCCTTAATTCACTTATGTATATGAATTCACAATAAAAATAAATATAAAAGGAAAACGCATTAAACTCCACTATCTAACCTAAAAAACCAGTTTCAAATAATCGTTATAAGACCACAGATCACAGACTTTCTTTCATTTCTGTGCTTGATCCTTTGTTAACTTGCCGAAATCGGTGAATAAGTTTTTCGCATGTTGACAGACTGTTGATCCGAGAGTTAACTCGCCGATCGATGCGATACAACGCAGTTTTCGGACTTGATCCGTGATCAGCGGCCTCGATCAATGATCAGTTGGTTAACTCACTGCGATACAACCCGCCCTAAATGTATCCATTTTAGGAATAACTGTGTATCACCAGTGAACCAAGTGTTGACAGTTCTTCGGTTTTATGCGACAGGTGCACATTTCGCAACTATTGGTGACTTTATGGGCATGCATACTGCTACGGTATGCAGAATAGTGAAGAAAGTTTCATGTGTAATTGCAGCACTAAGCCAGCATTATATTCATATGCCTAACACTCAAGAGGAAATAATATCGATTCAAAGGGGTTTTTATAATACGGCGTCTTTTCCCAGAGTTTTAGGCTGTGTGGATGGCACACATATACGTGTTCAATCACCAGGTTGGTAATTTAACTTTTTTTATGTATGTATACTAGCCGATGTACACGGCTTCGCTCAGGGGTCTAACAAAAATTATCCTTATTTTCCAATTTCTTCATAAAGTGAAATTTAGCATTATCCAAATCGGTCCAGCTGTTGATGCTCTTTGATACATGCGGCAATTCGTTTTTGTATATATGTATTGAGTTAAATTGTATTTTACAATAATTGTGACGAATAATTAACATTAAATTTCAGGAGGAGAAGATAGTGAGATTTATCGAAACCGAAAAGGATTTTTTTCACTTAATACACAGGTTGTGGCAGATCACAATTTAAAAATTAGAGATATTGTTGCTCGCTGGCCTGGGTCTGCACATGATGCAACTATTTATAAAAGTAGTAGAATCAGGGCGAGATTGGAAAACAGAGAATTTCCAAATTGTGTTTTACTGGGTAAGTAGAAGTATAAAAATATTTCTGGTTACCATATTTCCATTTAGTTATGATTGTCAGTACTTTCAGAAAGTTAGTGAAAATGAATTGTATTTTTTAGGTGATAGTGGATACCCTTTAACAAAAGACTTTTTAACGCCCATTCTAAACCCTGTGACTAGAGCAGAACAGCGTTATAATGAGTCACATATTAGAACACGTAATAGCATAGAGCGTCTCTTTGGTGTTTGGAAAAGAAGTGTAACGTTATTTTTTTTGAGAGGCGGCCTGAATCGACAACCTTAGCCAGTTAATTGGAAATTATTTAAGATCCCTGGATATGCAACCAACTTAGCCCTTTACTTAGTAACTCTACTTAACTTTATATTCGCACATTTTACGTAATTCACGTCCCCGGGAGCCAAACTGACCTGTTGACATAGCTCGTTTGCCCCTAAGGCCAACAGGAGTCAGGTAATAAAGGTAATTGTAAATCATAACCTCTAACAGGCCACATGTAATTCAATACCGGGGAATAGGGCCGATGTAACAGGACTAGTGTCGCCAGGGGATAGGGTGTATTGTTGCCCCATTAAGGGCTAAGTTATTAGTTTCGTATCCCTTCCCTTGTGAACACATTTCTGGTTCGTGAGAGGTTATGCGCGGTAACTAGTTTAACGTCAGATAAGGCTCCGGGAGAATAGGTAGTTATACAAGAACGAAGTTATCTTAACTAGGATTGTGTGGACTAAGTAGGGAACAGGTAATCTAGGAATTTTAACCTCCAATTATAAAACGTAATAAGTTGCCAATAATAGAACTAATGTACCCGGAATGTCTTCACAGGGGATATTATAGATTATTGCGTAGTACATAATGAAGGGTTGAGCCCTCAAGTGATCTCCCATCCTCTGTGAACACATTTTTGGATGAGAGGTTAGATTCAATAGGAAGATTCGGCTTAAAATGTAGTACAAAGTATTGGCGACTTTTAGGAATACATGGTGAGACCCTATAGTAACAGTACCAAAGGAAATAGGGATAATTTGATTAATTTCTATCTATTCCTAGAAGTTAAGGGTAGGCAACCAGTTATACGAGTAGTTTTATTTCGCTCATGCAGATATGTCTTTCCTTCTCTCACTTAATTCGGATTGGTTGACAGTTAGGAACATTTATTTGTATTGGTAATGAATTTTGTTAAGTTTATGGCCATACCTTCTAGAAGGTTCTCTTTTTTTGTAGAGAAGGAACGAGTAGTATAAAAGCGGACAGCTCCCCTGTTTTCGCTCTCTTATTCTTAGTCTCTGTTACCGGTTGCTCTTATTCTCTTATAGCGTGTTCGGACGAGACATTTCATCTGCCCTGGAGCTGTCAAGTAACCTCGGAACACTGAGAGCTGATCTCTCGCCCAATCAAACGCCAACTTCTGGGCCCGTATTCTCGAAACCGGGAAACGCGTTCTCATGAGAAAGTTGGGCGCAGTTCTCTCGAAACGCTTAAAACGGTGTTCGCGAATGCTTCCTTCCTACGAAAATTCACAAAATGAAGTTTCGCATGAAGTGGGACGTGAGAACAACACAGAACAAGAAACAGTTGTTTACTATTCTCTAAATATCACTATCTCATTCGCTCTTGCGGCCTCATATGACGCTATCTCCGTTTGAAATGTATGGCAACACAGCATATACCTCTCCCTTGACAGCTCACCTCACATACGTTCAAGAATACAGATTTGTGGCGACAAGAGAATCGCCGGGGAAGTGAAACATTACCTCACATCCCATCGTCGCTCACTTCTCATGAACCCGAGAATCGGGCCCCTGAGAGAGAATTCCGACCCGAACGCAATTTATGCTCTCAGATTGCTCCCAGAGTGCTCTAGAGCGACCATCCGAACACGCTATTAGTCTTTTACGCTCTTACTCTCCGTTAGTTCTTACTCTTGCTCTTTGTTAACGTTAGTTATTTTAGTGATTTACTCTCTGTCAATCTCAGTGATTCTTGCCCTCCGATATCGAGTGGTTCCTGATTCCGGGCGTGAGTGCGAGCGACAGAAAGTGGGACTCTCGCGAACAACTGTGATCCCGAACCGGTTGGTGTGTGCACGGAACGACCGTTACGTGAACGCGGTGTTCCGTCGGTTCGTTTCGCGCGCTGACAGGCGACAGCGAGAGAAAGGGGGTTCCTGTTTCCTGTTCCGACGGTAACCCGTCCCGCAGCGACGCACATCCGAACCGAGCCATCCGAGGGACTTCGCATCTGTCGACAGGGGGGGCCCAGAGCCGTCCACGCCGTAGTCCCGCTACGACGCCAGAGTCGCCCTCGCAGTAGGACCAGCCACAACGACCGGGGACCTACGTAAGCAGCCCAGGGGTCAGCCCCAGCGACCAGGGACCTACGTAAGCAGCCCAGGGGTCGGCCACGACGCCAGAGCCGTCCACGCAGTTGGACCAGCCTCCAGTCCAGGGGTCCAGAGACGACGCCGGAGCTGCCCACGCCGATAGCCGTACCAGTCCAACCACCCCAGTCCAGGGGGCCTACGCCGGCAGTCTAGGCAGTCCCTCGAGGGTCAACGGCAGCGTCGCCCCGTACCGGTCAGGTTAGGGTTATTAGGGCACAATATTTTAGTGGTTGCATATCCGAGAGTGGGGTACTATATCAAACTATAGTTTATTAAATTCATTTATGAGAGTTGTTCAAGTTTTATTTTTCGGATCTAACCTCAACCTCTCTCTTGGATGCGAATAAGCCTTCGTAAAGGTAAGTGAGACATCTGATAGCTGTGAGACGGTATCGTCTCCTCTTAACAACTAAAGGGGAGATCGAAGTATCAGTCAGGGCCGGGCTTTGTAGTTGTTGGCGCCCTTCTTTCATCGCATTATTTGGTCAACTTGTAGTTCACCCACGACCACTCACCGACGAGTTGAGTTAGTCGGGCCCTGTGAGTAAGATCATCGAACGTCTTGTAACGTTAATAGAATTTAACGTTGCAGAAGGTTTCCTGTTCTTGCTTTAGGGATACGATTGAAGATCGAAACAACTATGGCTGTGATTGTTGCTACTGCAGTTCTACACAACATAGCACGTGACATGAATGAACCAGAACCACCAGCTCCAGAGGATGTTGACCAAGCTCATCTAAATTATTTAATTGCAATGGAAGACATTCCTAATGTTCCGCCTCCAAATGAACAAAATGTAGAGGTGACAAGAAACATTTTAGTTAATAATTATTTTGCGAATTTGTGACAAATGATTTGAATGTTGGTTTGCTTTATCATGTAAATGAAGAAATTGTAATCACTTTTTGATTTTCAATAATACATATATATTTAATAATATAATAATACATTATGATTGAATGTTATGATTTACAACTTTAGCGTCTTACATTTTTATAATTTACAATTTACAATTTTATAACCTTATTTCTATTCCATAGCCTCTAGTTGCTTTTTTTTAATTTGGATATCCAGTTTAATTGACTCCATTTCCAAATCAAACTTTTTTAACATCTGTTCCATTCGGAGCTGAGATTCTTTTGCCACAAAGTTTTCATTTGCAATTTTTTTTCGAGAAGTTGTTCGTATTTATCATATAGTGTAGACGCTGATGATAATTGAATAGTGGACTGTGGTCTTCTGCGAGAATGGGACCTTTTCAATTGTTGTCTTCTTTGTCCGTCAACCATATTTTCTGTTTTACGGGCAGTACTCTGTCCCAGACGGTAGTGATGCCGAACAGGAGTTTGTTCAGCAACTCGTTCCTGCTTACTAACTGCAGATGTCTAGAATAAAAAATGTAACACAATTATTTGTTTTCAACATTAATGATACTGTTGATAGCTAAATGTTTAAGCCGTAAGGTACTCATTATGTCTCATTTCAGTGAATGTTGTTAGAAAATAATACTTACTCCTGCAATTGGACTTCTTGAATTTTCGGATGTGACATAATTTAATTCCATATTATTGTCTTCTCGATTTTCTGATGTGCCATAACTTAATTCCATATCATTTTCTTCTGGAGGTTCACAATTTCCCTTTGCAGGATAACACGAAGAGTCCTAAAAATGGATATTCAGTACTATTTTTCTAATTATATATTTTCACACAATTATATGTAGGTATACCATATAAACACCTACCTTTTCTACCTTCGTGGAAACTTTGGAAGATGGAAGAAAATCATTATCGAAAGGGTTGTTGAGACCCATAACAGTTTTATTATTTACAATACTGAGCAGGACTTCATCACTGCCATAGCTACTTTCATTAGAGGGTGGTCCACCCCCTGTTAAATACAGGTCTTTTCTCTGGTTCGCTACTTTCTTGCGGAGCTCTTTTTTTTGGTTCTCAAACAGTTTTTTGAGCGACTCCCAATTCCTAAAGCACATACCTGGAGACGCTAGGTTGAACTCTGTCTCGATTTTCTTCCACATGTGGTTTTTTTCAGCCATAGAGGGACCATCCGTTTTTTTGTTTTCTATAACATCTTTGTATTTGCTTACTATATCAATTAACAAGTCCTTTTCTCTTGCAGTATAATTTGCAGATCGGTTTTTTCTTTTCACTTCCATTTTTCAGACCTTAGGATATACTTGTCTTGTCTTGTCTTATTAAGTTAACGTCTCTTTTACGCTGCCAGGGCCAATTTGGACGGGACCTACAGTTTAACGTGGGCTCCGAACCACGGTCCTCGAGCACGGTTGTACCCCCTTAAGGCTCTCACCCCAGTTGATCCACTCCGTGCTCTACCGACTCAGGGTGTGTGTATCCTAGTCCCGCCCTCCTACAGGATATCCGATCCTATCCGGCCTGGTTACCGGCGTGAATAGGAACGGGATTTTAGGATATACTTAGATACTTAAGACAGACCAGTATACACATAAATAAAACATAAACGATAAACCATAGACGATAAACAGAACACAGGTATTATTAATTATTAGGTTATAAGGTTATACACGCGGTGAATAATACTGTGAAAAACATTAAGAAACAAAAGTAACTAGAAATATAGCTTAAAATGCAACATTGCCATACCTTCACAACACTTAGTAAAGTATTGTTTGGTGCAATCGAACTCAAATTGTCCCTTAAATGTTAAGGGTTCCTTACTTATTCTTACCTTAGGCATACATTGGTGCAACCGGCCGCATGTCGATGAAATGTTGTCAACCATTAGTTGTTAGTTGTTTTGTAGTTTAATTAGAACCACAATTAGAACATACCGATATAAAACAATGGACTACCTAAACCTAAAGTCACTAGATACACACTAGATATACAAAGTACCGCAATCGTCTGCCATTTTGGTTCGGTTTGTAGTGGGGGAAATAGCGCGTTATTCAAGTATGCGAACTTAAATAATTCTTGAAGGGGTGAAGTGAAGGAATGGAAAGGTTATGTAGGTGATATTCCTTACAAAAATTAAATTGTTCTAAATGAAGGTTATGATATGAAACTGCCAGCAGCACTCCGTGAATATCATTACTAAATGATATGTAATATTATTCTATTATTACAGTTCTTACAATGAAAACTTGAAAGCTAAATATATGAAAATTTGATGCATCCTCCATCTACCCATTTTTTCAATATAAAGAACAAAAACAAGTGATATAAGTAACTAAAATTGAAATAGAATAGGTAATATCCTTGGTAGACAGAATCAAAAACAGTAAAGAATTAACACTATTTTTTTTTTAAATATGAGAGTAGAAACATGTTCGTAACATAGTTTTCTGTTTACCTATCATTTTCTTACTTACCTATTATATTCAAATGAATTTGCAAAGTTATACCCTAAACACTGTCAAATAAAACCAAGTGTATGCGTTACAAATTTATATTATTCAATAATGCACGCATGGCAATACTACGGCTATTTTGACCATCCGTATTCGTAATATTTTTACCAATGTTTTTTAATAAAGAATATAAACGGCGCCTTAGAAATATCTTAACTACTTTGTTACAAATATTGTGGCAACTTAAAACATTTTTAGGAGCTGGAAATTGTTTATGTATAGTATTTAAAACATCACAAAGGTTTCACAACAACACCACACCATTTTTATAAGCAAATCCCAATCGAAAAATAAAAAATTTCGCCTCTTAAGTAAAGAAACGATGAAAGTAGTGGTATTTCACCGGCGATGTTGCCATCTCCCACTTATGCTACTATTAGAAATTTCCGCGTCACCACTCTATGGCACTCAACACGCGTTACCACCTGGAAAAATGATGTTATGATGTCATTTGCAGAGAAATAGAGAGGGGGAGAACGCTCATGAACCTTCTGCGCTGGGGCGGCGGTGGTCGTGTGGTTTAGGCGCTGGTTTTGAGTCAGGCGATCACTGTCGTCGTGGGTTCGAATCCCACGTAATCCATGGATGTTGTGATTGTTGCGGGAAGTGTGTAAAATGTATCCAAAACCCCATTCCTATTCACGCCGGTAACCGGTAACCAGGCCGGATAGGATCGGATATCTTGTAGGAGGGCGGGACTAGGATACACACACCCTGAGTCGGTAGAGCACGGAGTGGATCAACTGGGGTGAGAGCCCTTAACCTTAAGGGGTACAACCGTGCTCGAGGACCGTGGTTCGGAGCCCACGTTAAACTGTAGGTCACGTCCAAATTGGCCACAGCAGCGAAAAAGAGACGTTAACTTAATAAGACAAGACAAGACAACCTTCTGCGCATCAAAATACCGAGGGACACCATGGTGGCAGCCATTTTGACCAGAGAAATAGAGAGGGGGAGAACTCTTTGGGGGAGAACGCTCATCAACCTGCGCGAACAGGCGGAATATTGAAGGCCGCCATTTTGACCCATTGTGCAGGAATGCCAACAACCGTCTAGGGATTTTGCTTCATTTTACCTAGTTGGTTTTAGATTTTTCGAGGTAAAATTTAAAAACGAAAAATACAGTACTTTTAGAAAACAGTAATTTATTGATATTGACAACAATAAACATTAATTTTATTTAATGTTGTTAGAAAACAGTATTAATATTGACAATATTATTATTATTTATTGTCTTTTCTACATGGTAGTACAGATTCAAATACAAAATTCTTCTATGTAAATGCAAAAATAAAACTATACATCGAATATAGTATGTATCCTACAGGAGTTTTACAAAAACCGTGTGTAGGGTGGCGCTTAAAACTAGACCATTTTAATTACTAAGACTATACATTTATAATTGTACACTTATTTGGTAGTAACTACACTTTATAGCGAATTACTATTTTATTTCTTTTATGTATTCTATTCATATTAACTGTACTTATTAAGCATTTTTAAGTTATCTTTAAAGCTTTAGTATTTGATTTATTTTCATCATGTAATGTACTACTAGCCTTTATTTACTCCATATAACATATCATTATTATCTTTGCATATTTTTTATGTATCTACTCATTAACACATGGGAAATATCTTTATAGCACTTCTCCAAATGGAAAAGGGCCCCTTCTGACAAGCTTGTGTTCCTTTTCAAATCATCAACCATAATTCTTAATGTTGTGATCTTTCTTTTCAGTTTTTTAATGTCTTCAGTTGCAATAACATACAATTTTTCTTGATTTGGATTGCACTTTTCGCAGTTCTGTATATTTTTTTTTGAATTTCCCAGGAGACACGCTAAAACAGTTAAATTAATGTTATATGTTAAGCTATGATGTTAAGTACTTTGAAAGAACAAAAAACCTGTAGTCTGTAGAAGTTTATGTGAAATAAAATTGATCTGGCAACAAAACTGTCAAAGTATACGTTCCGCCCCATTCTTTAATTTACGTTCTGTGCTTGTGACAGTTCGGGGTCCTAAAGTGGAATTATACCGCTTTTTCTAATAGTTTTTGTACTTACTTTGTACAGTGCTCGATCAGTTTCTGTACATCAGGTGCCATGAGTAACACGGAAGAAGTGATGACCGCTTGCGACTGGTGTCTGCAAGAAGCCCTAGTGCAAACCATGGACGAGAAGTTGTGGCGTTTCTGGAAGATAATCAGCACCGAAGTGAGTGTGGTGTGGGGCGCAATTTACATCACACGTTTGACTTGTGGAATTGTAATAATGACGTTAATTGATATCTTTCCTTTCAGGATCCAAATATGACATCCCACAGGAATATCTGCGCCAACTGTAAATCACGCTACGAGGGATTCTCGATTTACATCGAGAGGTGTAAGATCAACACGTCCACAGTGGATGAGCTACTATCAACGGGACAGGTCAAAGATGAACCTTCCATCGACATCGAGTATCCTCCGTTAATTAAAACAGAAATATCAGACGAAGTAGATTGGAATTCCTATCGGCCTGCAATGTCGAGTGGAGTTTTCATTGAACGACAAGTGCTAGCAGGTTGCTCAAATTTTCCTAGCAACGATTCCAAGATAGATAAAGTACTGTTGGCTGGAAAGGTCAAAAAAGGACCTATTATCGACATTAATAATTATTCCTTAAATGAAGAAGACGTTTGGAAAAAAGAGGAAGCGTCCGATCCTGATTATCCAACAACATCTGGTGTCGTCTTAGAAAGCCAAGTGCTACCAGACCCTATGGTTCACCAGAAGAAAGTTGATAATAGCCTTATGTGTACATATTGTGATAAAATTTTCCGTTACCCTTATAACTTGAAGAATCACTTGTACACTCATACAGGTGAAAGACCTTTCAAATGTTCACATTGCAATAAGAGTTTTGCTCGATCTGGTGATTTCAATCGTCACTTACGTGTACATACAAGTGAAAAGCCTTTCAATTGTTCACATTGCAATAACAGTTTTGCTCAGTCAAGTGATTTAAATGTTCACTTACGCACTCATACAGGTGAAAAACCTTTCAATTGTTCACATTGCAACAAGACTTTTACTCAGTTGGGTCATTTAAATGCTCACATACGCACTCATACAGGTGAAAAACCTTTCGAATGTTCACATTGCAATAAGAATTTCGCTCGCTCGGGTTCCTTAAATAGTCACTTACGCACTCATACAGGTGATAAACCTTACAAATGTTCACGTTGTAACAAGAGTTTTTCTCAGTCGAGTTGTTTAAATCGTCACTTACGCACTTGTACAAGTGAATAACATTGTAAATTTTGAAATTGCAGTAAGAGTTTTGCCTAATCTAGTAATTTCAAACGTTACTTACACACCTTGTACAAATGACAATAAATATTTTGTTTGATATACAGTAAGACTTTTATTAGATCATCTCAGGAAATAGTTGCATGTTCACCGATCCCACCGAGGGAAATTTCAATAAACATGTCTCCAAGGATCAGGATCCAAGATCTGCCTTGGAGCTGTTAAGAATACTCGCTGTGCTATCCTAGATCTGTCTGAGCAATCGAAGAGTGCTTTGTCAACCGAACGCCTCCTTCTTTTCTAGTTTTAATCTTTCCATAACATTATATATCGAAACACTAAAATTACAGGACAGGAACCTGAAAAAATTGGTCGCTTATCTAAACTTTTTGTGCAACGGTTTCGGGAGATCGAATACTTTGTGGACCTATTGCCGTTACTATGAAATTGGCAATTTTTTGAATCACACATGAGCGAGTGCTTTTAACTATATGAAATAGTGTTGAAACTACTTTCATTGTTTTATTAACGCCATATCTGTCAATAAAAAGGAGGTAATCGATACAGTACCAATACTTGATTTAACTAATCATTGATTTAATAATGGTTTAAGTAGACTTCTATACTCCAGAACGAACAGTTAATTAGGTAATATTAAGGATCTATATGAACGCGGAACATTTTCTCTTATTAGTAAATATCTCTTTTGGTCGTTTGGTAGGTAGAATACAAAGTTTTTTGAGTAATGTTTTTGTATAAAACTAACTTTATCGAAACGATAAATAAATTTAACGAGGAACGTTCTTGGTTAAACCCCAAAAATTAAACAACAATCGTTGCTAAATATTTACTGCCGACGTTTCGTCACACTGTTGCGGACATAATCATGGCTATTGTAGATGGAGACAAGTTGTATGCAGTCATATGCAGTACATAGATAGGACCACTGTATATCGTCAATATGAGATGTATTGTATGAGATATATATAACCTCCAAAAAGGAAAATGGGCGAAAATAATAATTAGATCTACCTTTTATCAAAAATGAAAATAAAATTTTCTTATGGACAAATTACATGCTTTATCGATTTGTTTGGAAAGGTTTCTTAGCACCGCCCACTTGTGACGTCAGACTTAGGTGGTCCGTTGAATAGAAATTTACTAATTTTAGGCTACATTATGCCATTTTTCTTCTTAAGCTATTCTTGGCTATTTCTCCCTAACTGTTCAATGAATCGGTGTTCACTTCCAAGTGGTTGGCAACGGCAACACATATACATGTTCTGTGAATAATAATATATGTTTTGTGAACCTAACCTTGTGTGAATGTGTGATCTGTGAGGTGGTGTCCTTGACGACGAGCAACAAAGAGTAATCTGTTTGGCTTTTTCTAATAGTTTTTGTTACTTTGTAAAGTGCTCGATCAGTTTCTCTATATCTATATCAAGTGCCATGAGTAATACGGAAGTAGTGATGACCGCTTGCGACTGGTGCCTGCAAGAAGCACTAGTGCAAACCATCGACGAGAAGTTGTGGCGTTTCTGGAAGATAATCAGCAACGAAGTGAGTATGGGGGCGCCCCGCAGTTTACATCATACCCACGTTTGTGCTGTGCAATTGTAATAATGTGTTTGGTCTTGCTGTGCCACTTCACTCATCCGCGATCCGTAACTGATATATATCTTCCCTTCCAGGATCCGATTATGACGTCCAACAGGAATATCTGCAACAAATGTAAATCACACTACCAGGGATTTTCGATTTACATCGAGAGGTGTAAGATCAACACGTCCAAAGTAGATGAACTACTATCGACGGGACAGATTAAAGACGGACCTTCCATTGACATCGAGTATCCTCCGTTAATTAAAAAAGAAATATCAGACGACGTAGACTGGTATTCCTATCGTCCTTCAGTGTCGAGTGAAGTTTTCATTCAACGACAAGTGCTAGTGGGGTGTTCAAATTCTTTTATGGGAAGCAACGATTCCACGAAAGATATACTCTCGGCTGGAAATGTCAAAAAGGAACCTCTTATCGACATTGAGGACGGTCTAGTAAATGAAGAAGACATGTGGAAAAAAGAGGCGTCTGATCATGGTTATTCTACAACGTCGGGGGGCAAAGGAGAGGATGGGTTAGTGTTACGTGTCGTCCCAGAACGTCAAGTGCTACCAGATTCTATAGTTCTCCAAAAGAACCTTAATAACCGTATGTGTTCATATTGTGGTAAAACTTTCGATTACCCTTATAGCTTGAAGATTCACTTACGTACTCATACAGGTGAAAAACCCTTTAAATGTTCATATTGCAACAAGAGTTTTGTTAGGTCGAGTGATTTAAATGTTCACATACACACTCATACAGGTAAGAAACCTTTTAAATGTTCACATTGCACCAAGAGTTTTGTTTCATCGAGTAAGTTAAAAATTCACTTACGTATTCATACAGATGAAAAACCCTTTAAATGTTCATATTGCGATAGGAGTTGTATTACGTTGAGTCATTTAAATGTTCACTTACGCACTCATACAGGTGAAAAACCCTTTAAATGTTCATATTGTAACAAGAGTTTTGTTAGGTCGACTGATTTAAATGTTCACTTACGCACTCATACAGGTGAAAAACCCCTTAAATGTTCATATTGCAACAAGAGTTTTTTGAGGTCGAGTAATTTAAATGTTCACTTACGCACTCATACAGGTGAAAAACCTTTTAAATGTTCACATTGTAACAAGAGTTTTGCTCAGTCGAGTGGTTTAAGTGGTCACTTACGAACTCATACAGGTGAAAAACCTTTCAAATGTTCACATTGCAACATGAATTTTGCTGAGTCGGGTAGTTTAAATCGTCACTTACGCACGCATAAATAAGAATTTTGCTCGATCAAGTGATTTAAAGCGTCACTTATGCATTCATACAAATGACAAATAAATGTTTACCTTGATATACAATAACACTTTTATTAGATTATCTCAGGAGACAGAGTTGCATAGTCACCGATCCGAGATACAACTTGCTTCTCGCTGTCTTTCAAATAACACTGAGTAAAAATAAGTTTTTAAAAAACAATAGTTTATTTAACGGACTGAGAATACATAGGTTGAGCCCTCTAGCTATGCTATGAGTGCTATGACTAATAAGAACTGAACTATGCTACGTAAAACCTATCCTTAAATACACTACGTCTTATCTTAGGGTCGCTAATGATGCTTTCATCTACATGTCTGTCTATGGTCACGTAGGTGTCCGGGATGATGGCATCCATTTTCTCTGAGTAAAGTACTCATTTCTATGACGTTCTGGATGGTTCCCTTCTCGAGAGAGGAATTTTACAATTTTCTCTCTGCACATTAAACATGGTTACAAGGATTGAAATTACAATTATTAATAACAATCCCGTTATCGAAAGATGAGATACATGTACTAATGCTTTAACATGGATTTTCGTGTCTAGTTCTTTAGCTTCCCTTTTTTAATAATTCTTCGATATCCTCGAAATGCCTTATTTCTGAATTAACATGCCTAACGGTTACAAAGTCACGCTTAAGTTTACAACGGGCGCACCTCGTTCGAGACGTTACTAAAAGTACTTTCAAATTTTAGATTGCCAATAATTATTTTACAATATATATACTTCTCTTCGGAATAGGCTATCGCACTTCCTCATATCATTTGAATTTATCCCAGTAAAATACAAGGCTTTAGTTTTACAGAACTAACTACAAGCCCGCTGCAGAGCTGTACGCAGACTGGGTTACAAAAAACTTAAATTATCTACTATCTTAAAACTAAAACTTAAATCTAAATTTAAAATGTGCTTTTTTTCACACTCGATGCGAATTATTTTTTTACTTATTCATTTTTTATATTATTTTCTTTAATTTTGTTTTGGTCATATTTTATTAAGTTATTCGGTAAATAATTCTTCTTCCGAAATACTTGGTGAATATATAGCTTTTTTCAATACAGGTTTAATTTTTTTGGAATGCAGTAATTTAAGGTCGTTATTTAATTTATTGTAATAATAAGTAGCCGTATAAATATGAGATTTTCTACCAATTTCTTTGAATAGGTACTTTAGGTAAACCAATATTATTATTTCTCGTTTTTTTTTCCATTTTTCTATATATTTTTGTTTCAGATTTCAGGTTATTATTATTATTATTAGGTTATGTTAGTTCTGCCCTGCTAAGACAGGAAGTCGTATCTGAAAATGTAAAGTTTTGAGATATTATTTATCGGTAAATCTTTTCTAGCATCTTAATGTGTAAAATCTGTAAATAAACGCAAAAATACAGATGAATAATATTACACACAATAATTATAATTTCAATGTTATATTAAAATAAAAAAACATTAGAACTCCCAAAAAAACTAGTCAGTTTCAATGGTTGCGCCTTCTGCTACAGGTAGATCTTGCCAAAATTGTAGCCTGTTGGGTGGAACGATATCAGGTAACTTTTGTAATAATTTGGTCTTTCTATTTCGGTCGATTCCTTTCGCTGTCAAGCAGAGTGCAGGCATTTCCGGTTAGCGTTGCAAACCCTTAGGCAAAAAAATGCTCCAGGTAGGATTGCCAACTTAAACAGTATTCCTTGATCACTCTGTACATACTTTACATACCTATATAAATACCTTTTAGGCTGACCTTTTCCTTATTGAACACAAAATATTTAAAAAAGACATATATCAATCGAAAGTATTTCAAAAACGTGTTTCAAAGACACGTCGTCAAAATATTAAAAACTCACCAAAAAATCACCTTTAGTTCATAAAATACTGTTGAACCTGGTGGTCCATTTCTTTTTTTTAAATTCCTTCTGGTTTCTTTGCAAAAAAATAATTTCACTTTTAGGTTAGTTCCCCGGTCGACTCACTGTTTGGCTTCGTTGCTTTCTCCGATTAAATTCGCATGTTTGTACCTTTATCTTCTTTCTCATACTGTTGTCATCATTTTTTTCACTACTAATAATACAATGCAAGCGTCTCTTTACAAAGAATATCCGATAATACAACGTGATCAAGAATGACTGTTTGAGTTGGCAATGCTGAATTTCATTTTTAAATGGTACAACTGGTAATTTGAATTTGCTATGTCAAATTCAAATTTCTGTTATTCTTTTCAAATTTATTTATTTAAAATGGTTTTCACATTACAACACGATATTTTCGTTGGAATGGCGTACTTTCGAAGCGGGATTTATAACCCAATTACTGGTTGGCAGTACTCTCTCGAAGCGACATATCAGCAATTTCAGGAAATGTTTCCGGAGACTTTGGTCACTTTTGCTGTCTTTCAGCAGCATTGTATGCGAGTAGTTGAACGTTATTTAAACACAGGGAGCGTAAGCAAACAAAAATCAACTGGTAGACCTTCTACTCTAAACGAGGAAGTTGTCGAGGATATCAGAACTCGAATGCAAAGAAGTCCTCGCAAATCCTTAAGAAAGCTCTCACTTCAAACAGGTTTGGTCCTTATGCCTCCTATTCAACCAATTTTCATTCTTACCCATAAGACTTCCACATTTTCATGTTGTTCTAATTCACGGTTTTACAGGTTTATCATATGGAAGTTGCTCCACTGTGCTTAAAAAGAAATTAAAGTATCACCCTTACAAAATTTCCATCGTCCAGTCATTAATGCCTCCTGATCACCCGCAGAGAGTTTTATTTTGCAATTGGTTCAATGACATATTAAATAATAATGATATCCTTAACAATACCTTCTTTTCCGACGAAGCCTGGTTTCATCTCAACGGCTATGTGAATAAACAAAATTACAGAATTTGGTCAGGTGAAAATCCTTATGCTATCAGAGAGACAAATTTGCACCCGGTTAAAGTTGGAGTTTGGTTGGCAGTCTCAAGGACGCGGGTGTATGGGCCGATATTTTTTAATTTTACCGTCAATTCGGAGAGATGTATCCAACACTTTTTGAGGCCTTTTATAAACCAATTAACAGACGAAGAGCATCAAATTGGATATTTCCAACAAGACTCTGCAAGGGCACATACGGCTCGTGCTACTATGGGATATTTAAGAGAGAATTTCGGCGACAGAGTAATTAGTCAGGGCATATGGCCAAGTAGGTCACCAGATCTCACCCCATTAGATTTTGTGTTATTTGGGCTCTTGAAGGACAATGTCTTTAGGAATATATTGCATACTGAAGAGGAGCTGCAGGAGGCAATAGTTCAGGAAGTGGCAAACATTACCCCCAATATGCTGGTGAATATCTTCGAGAGCCTAAAAAGAAGAGTTACTTTATGTCTGGACCAAAATGGGGGGCATTTTGAGCATTACCTTTAGCCGGTTTAATTAAATCATTGTTCTGTATTTCGAGTTTCATTTTTAAGCGTTAATTTTTATTCACATAACCTACAATCTTATCGCTGATTGTTCTTCTTCTTCTTTTATTTGGCCTTCGCTGCTATGTCGATCCAGCCACTTACATAACGCTGATTGTTTTGTCAAATAAATGAAACAAACTTCCTGGCGAGGGGGTCGCGCAGGGGAGGCGGAGTTCGTGACGTAGACTGGCGACCCAGGTCTGAGTTTTATTACCTGTGTTTAATCTAACTCTGGTTTCATCTATGCTCTGTATTACTCTGACAATTCGGCGTTTGGCTGGCGTTTTCGTTTGTAATTGACAACAGTTTTGAGTTTTTCAAAGTATTTTTTGCATCGCCGGTCACCGTGTGACGTAGATGACGTTGTGGTAGGTCAGGATCGCTTGAGGCAACCTATAAGTTGATACGCCTTGTCTGGTTGTAGCATTGCAAACCCTTAGGCAAAAAAATCCTCCAGGTAGAATTGCCAACTCAAACAGTCATTGTTGATCACCCTGTATAAACTGTTTACATCTAGGCAACCACACATACTCCCATTACTAACTTTATAATTTGCAATTTTATGACTTATTACGAGTGTTTCATACTCTCCAATAATATCATGTGATCTGTCATCGCTACCAATTTACCGCAATTTTCATGTAAAGAATCATTGCATATTGCATTCAGTTTCAGATATGTATTTTGGAATTGTTACGTACTTCCACTGTTTCTGGGCTTACCACTCAGTCAGGAAGGTTAGGTATGTTTGGTATGGCTTGTATAGTAATTAAAACATTTGTACGTTTCTGGTCTTACGACTCAGTCAGGAAGGTTAGGTTGGTTTGGTATGGCTTGTGTAGTAATTCATTCTCTCTCTCTCTCTCTCTACCCTCCCTCCCTCCCTCCTCTATTTCGAGCACTCCGGCGCTCGTGTTAGAAAGAGCTCAATATCCACTCATACTTTAATATACTATTATAGTTTAATCTCCAAATTGAAATATTGTGCCGTAACATCGGTTGATGTAAAGAGAACATTTTCTGTACATAAATATATTTTAGATTAATTGGAGGCACTCGTTTTTAGTCAAAAATTTTGAAAAGCATTTAATAGTTAATTTATTGTATAATACTTCGGATTAGGTAATGTGTTTGTCTTTTTATTTTATTATACCTGTATAGGCATTGTACAAGTTTCTTTTTATTATTGTATTCTGTTGAAAACTTTAATTGAAACTGTAATTTCCATCTCATGTAATAAAACCTATTGTAATGTGATATTGAGTTTTAATTTAAAATTACAAAAGTTTTAAATTATTGGTCATTTTTGAGCTCGATTTTTGAACTGAAATTGTAATAAATCCAAGCAACATAATTGCTAATAAATAAAATGTACTTAGTTTTTTTTTCTACTTAAAATTTGATTTAGATATATGAAAATACAATTGAAATAAACAAAGTACTTCACGTAAAAATTTGTTAATTACTCGAGGTAGTTAAGTACTATTAAGCGAATATTTATTCCATGAATAAAAAAGATCAATAGATATTGTTATAAATAATAATACAAATAATTTTTATTAATAGTTTATTCACCTCCCAGTAAACTCTCAAGTAAGGTAACTCATGAGTAAGTGGTCAGTAAACGTTTATTCACCTATCAGTAAATTTAATGTTATGAGTGATACATGAGAATAAATTCGTCAAGTAAAGTTACTGAACGAGTAGTCTAGCCGTACAGTTCACTCATAGATGACTAAACCGGGGCTTAGTCATAATGCTTGATTTTACTATGTATGACAGCGCTTTCCCCATACCTATCTTCAAAATGGTTAACCGTTTTGTTAAAGATATTTTTAATAAAATTTGAAGAGAATTTTTTGCTTAATCATCTCTACTATAGATGTGTAAGAGTATATCTAGTTTTCCATTGTTAGCGCCGTTGTCCTAGCAACCAACCTGAAAAGAAAAACGCACAAACAATGTGTCAGTAGGTGTGGTTCGCTTGACAGCGTCGAGAGCGAACGTATGTAAATTAACAGTACGAATAAACGGTTATAAAGTGAAGTCAGCCATCAATCCACCCCCAAGCAACCCTACAGATGTAAATTTCATCGAAACCGTAGGAAGCGAGATATTTGCGAAAAACTATTTTTTTTGTGATATTTGATCTTCAATATCTTAATACGAGGACACGAGATTTTATAAAACTTTAAGACAACCTTTAGTATGCCAAAATAAAGGTTCTTACGAGTTTACAGCCTTTTATCTCACTCCGAGGCTATTTGACTCTATTTTATCTTAAATGACTGCACTATAGGTCGTATAGCCACAGCATTGAAAGGTACATACCTTTCAATGCTAACGTAATGATTTGTGATACTAGGATTAAAAGAGCAAATAATGTAAAGTATTTGGATAGTCAAGTAGATTGTCACTTGAAATGGGATCTACATATCAAGAGAGTAGTAAATAGTTGTAGATACTTTTTGTACATTATCAACAAACTTAAGAAACTACCTGTTAAAGTCTTGCAAACGATATACAGTCCCTTTATTAAATGCCTTAAGATATTTAAGCTGTTAGTTGTTACGTAATATATTAATTAATTTTTTTTGACAACCGCATTTTATTTTAATTTCATAATGAAACAACACAGATTTTAAAACTAAAACTTTATTCTTCTTCAAATTAGTTTCAAAGGTAAAAACGCGAACCAAACAATTAACAAATAAAACAATGCTTTCGTCTAACGCAATTCAGCGTTTACAGCCGCTTAACGATTTTTGACATCGTTGTCATTGGACTGTTCCGCTGTACATGTACATGTTGACCTGAATGTTTCTAAAGTTGAGCGCCTGGCTCCTTACTTCTCCCTCTTGGTTCTTCTTTCCTCCGCGTGATGGTATTTCATGGGTTGTCCTGGTGGTCCTCCTAATGTATTATTATTTTCCTGGTATGTCCTTCGTGGTTAGTCTTCCTTCATTGCCGTCTTGGGTCTTTTCCTCTTTGATCTTGCGTCCTCGTCGTAGTCCGTTGCCTTCCTTATTAGTGGGTTCGTGTGCTCCATTGCCTTGATTATCGTCTTCCTCGTCCTCTTCCTGATGTTCTTCTTTAGCTCTTCGATGCGTAGGTCCCGTCATAGTTGTTCATTCCTCATATACCATGGTGCGTCCGTCATCCTTCTCATCGCTTGGTTTTGTATCCTCTCCAGTTTCTCCAGGTGCGTCCTTGCTGCTTGTCCCCACGCTGCTGTTCCGTATGTCATTATTGGTCTTATTCCTGCCAGGTAGATCTTCCTCTTGGTTTCCAGTCTCAGCTTGCTCCGTCGTCCTATTAGTGGTCCCAGTCTGTTCAGTCGGTCCTTCGCCTTCTTCTCGGTGTCCTCTATGTGCCTTCTCCATGTAAGTCCTCGGTCTATGTGGATTCCTAGATATTTTACTTCTTTCGTCTCGTCTTCGGTCCTATGTATATTGCTTCTGTCTTCTCCGCGTTGAGTTTAATCATCCATTTCTTCATCCATTCTTCCATTTGTTCCACTTCTCTCTGTAGGTACTCCGTCGCTTTGTTGGGTTGTCTCGCTGTCGCCGTGTCGTCCGCGTAGATGTAGGTCCTCGTGTGGCTGTTCCCTCTTCCAATTGGTATGTCGCTAGTGTAGATGTTGTATAGGACCGGTGCCATACCGATCTTTGTGGTGCTCCTGCTTCCATCCTCCTGCTGCTCGATGTCGTCCCTTTGTCCTTGATCCTGAAGTTCCTGTCTCGTAGGTAGTCCTGTATCATCTGGGTCGTCGCCGTCTTGAATCCTAATCCGTCCATCTTTGCTATAAGTCCGTTGTGCCAAATCCTGTCGAACGCCTTCTCCACGTCGAATAGTACCATGCATGTCGTCCTCTTCTCGTTGATGTCCTTGATCGTCTCTTCTACCATCCTCAGCGCCCGGTGCTCCGTCGAGTGTCCTTCCCTGAATCCACATTGTTCGTCCGGTATGATACGTAGCCTCTCCTCTTCCTCCTTGATCCTCCTCAGTAGTATCCTCTCCAGTAGTTTTCCCAAATTGTTTAAAAGACTTATGGGGCGGTAGTTTTGCGGGAATTTCTTGTCCTTGCCTGGCTTCGGGAACATGATGACGTCTGCCTCCTTCCATATCTGTGGGTAGTATCTCTTCTTCATCGCCGCGTTGTAGATTTCCTGGATCCTCTTCTTTGCCTCCTCCGGTAGTTCCTTTATCATCTTGTTTGTGATGGTGTTCCGTCCTGGTGCCTTCTTCGTCGGTAGGGTTCTGATGATCGCCTCCATCTCTTCCATCGTCGTGGGTTCAAATTCGTCCTCGCAATTTCTCCTTCTGATCTTGGCCGCCCTCCTGTCGATGTCATCCTCTTGGTCTTCGTTCATCTTGAATTGATCCTCCATGGTATCTGCGAACGCCTCTATCTTGTCCTCGTCCCTAAAACATAAACCAAATTTACCATGAATAGCATTGCTCGTAGTTGAAGGTTTGTTCTTCTTCAGCTTCCTCATGATCCTCCAGTGCGCTCCTGTATCCTTGTCCAGTTCTGTTCCGCTGTGTTGTGTACACCAGCTTTTTAAAGCCGCTCAGGAAAAATTCAGCTAAAATATTTGCGCTACCGCTTCAAAAAGCTATTCAGCGTATCAGTCTGTTGTTATTAATTTTTGCCAGATTTTGATATAATTTATGGATTTTTAAAGTTAATTTTTATTTCTTAGAATATCAGATACATAATTGGTTCGCTCACAAGCTGAATTGGGTTAGGCAAAAGCATTATATTAGGACCAATCCAGGAATTAAATAGGTGTTTTTTCTAGATTTGACTGCTGCAAATTCTTTTATAATATTGTCAAAGTCAATTTAATCGAGGATCTATCGCCAAACCGCCGATCTTAGAGCTTTTATCTCGTTTAATAAATCATTTTCATCCACGTCCCTCTTTTCCTGATTCAGTCCTGAACATTTATTCATTTGAACATGGTGTAAAATTGATGTTTCATGTCGTATAATGGCCAAGGACAAAATATGTCGCCAATCAGAAAAAGAAGTAAAAGTCTTACTAAAAAGATTACAACAAAAACAAAATATGTACTGAATTTTTCAAAACTGAGTAAATGAGCCAAATTCTTTCTGCTTCTTCTCCTTTTCCTAGTTTTCCGACAAAGTACTTAATTGAAAATTTTCTTTTGTCTTTTTTGGCACGAAATTAATTATATCTTATCAAAGGAGGACCACGATCAACCAGTATTCTGACTTCATCGTTAGTAATGCTTCTGGGCCATAAACCACCAGGGTCTTCTCTTCAGTAGAAGCTTCATCGTCAGAAGTATCACTTGTAGCCGTCTTTGTTGGGATGGTCGACTCTAGTACAGAGGCTAGAGCTTTTCAGTTCATGTCGATGTCGATGATGGTTCACATATGTTGCAGAAGATAGTGGTGTCGCTGCTTCAGAAACTGCATTTTCGGGGTTTAAGCTGAAAAATCATCGATATTGACCCTAAATTAGTATAATCCTTTTAAATGTGAATTATCGTCCATGAATTCGACCCTAAATTACTTCATTTCTTTGGGAAAATATCTGACTAATTGGTTCAGGGCTAGGGGGTTCATGCAAATAGCACCGTGCTAAATCTTTTCATTGGATTTTTTAATGTCGATATAAACCTTAAATTATCGTTTAAAAACGAGATTATGATTTAAGGCTAGAAAATCATCTTTCTGGACTTCAATATCGATAATGACCCTAAATTAGTATTTTTTGTTGAGATAGTTAAACCGTTCCTGAACTTATTAGCAAATCATTTCAGGAGACGACCTTAAACGGACCCCATTTTCACTGTAACACCACAGTCTATGATACTTGATTGATTGATATATCTAAACTGTGATAAAAGTATTAAAATAAACATTTAATTTTTTTAACTATTAGTTACAGAGAAGGAATTCTTTATAAAACATTCAGATCAAAATAAATTGTAGAACTCAAGGTCTTCCGAATTTGTCCAGAATGTATTCTACAAAATTAATCAACCCATCACCTGGGTAAGCTAATCGCTGCCTTGTATCAGATTCCTTTAAAGAAATGTTTACCTGAAATGGTCGAGAATAAATTGGTTTGACAAGTTGGTACCTATGGTAGTCGAAAATACATTTTAAGGTATTTATATAAACGAGGACTAAAGCAAATGCTTTATCTCCTAGAGACCAGGTACTGTTCTTAGGTGACTTTTTCAATTTCATAACTGAGAATTGATGAAATTACTAAGCACTTCATATCACTGCTTTGCTATTAATTCAAAGTATCTACGTTCATATGGATCCTGAATACTACTTAAACAACTGTTCGTTTCGAAGCTTAGAACACTACTTAAACGGGTGGTAATATTATAATGTATTTGGTAAATTTTCCCTACAGAATGTATCACTAGTGTGAATTGAGAGTGTATTGGATATTTTGTAATTTAACTTAAATGCTATATACTACTATACAAAAAAAAATTATAATAATGGAAGTGAACAAAACATGGAAATGGTTTTACCAAATAAGTGTAAAAGTCGAGTCTCTTGGAGTAAAACATTCATATTTATCAAATTCAAATCCATTATAAACGTATGAGTAATCAGAAAAGGAATCAAAATTTCGTTTTGTACGTTTTTGAGAGTTACACCTATACCTATATAGATCTTAAGGTATAAACCGCACAAAAAAACTCTAATTTCGAATTACCTTACGGCGCAGGCCAAGTAAACCTAATCAGTGCAATTACCTTTGCTTACTGTTGTACTTACTCTCATTTGATAACATCATTTCTTTCTTTATTGAAAAGGCTGTAAAATAATGAAGCCGTTCACTGATGAGCAACAATTATGAACTGCTGGCAACCTGCTAGATGTTCACTTATATGTGCATCACGATGGGGACAAAAATTTTGCCATGTAAAAAGATGCATGTGGATCATTAGTTAAAGTCAAGTATTGGTACACTGTATCGATTACCTCATTTTTATTGACAGATATGGCGTTAATAAAACAATGGTTTCAACACCATTTCATATAGTTAAAAGCACTTCACTCATGTATGATTCAAAAAAATTGTCAATTTCATAGTAACGGCAGTAAGTCCACAAAGTATTCGATCTCCCGAAACCGTTGCATAAGAAGTTTAGGTAAGCGACCAATTTTTTCAGGTTCGTATCTTGCAATTTTAGTGTTTCGATATATATAATGTTCTGAAAAAATTAAAACTGGAAAGGAAGGAGATGTTCGGTTGACAAAGCACCGAATTTTAAAACTATCATTGGAGGTTGCTCGGAGACATATTTTCCAAGTAGAAAGTTTGTTACATACATATTTCGTTAATATCATATTCATCCAGTATTCAATTCAGGTTATATTAGTGACTTCTTGGACATATAAAAATTCTCCCTGTATTATCAATTATATTTTCAGGACTTATTTCAAATGTACTTACTACCTAAAATTTGGCAGGTACCATTCGTCTATGTAAATTACACGAAGTCATACAAATTCACCACCTAAAAACATATGTAATTCAAAGGTAAAATTATTAATGTATTCACTGGTTATTGAAATTTTCCTGTGTTAATTAAAATAAGACATCGAAAAGTTGTATCTGGGATCGGTGAACATCCAATTGTTTCCTGAGATGATCTAAGTCTTATTATATATCAAACAGAACATTTATTTGTCATTTGTATGAGTGACGCTTTAAACTACTGGAATGGGCAAAACTCTTAGTGCAATGTGAACATTTGTAAGATTTTTCACCTGTATGAGTGCGTAAATGAATCTTCAACTTACAAGGGTAATTAAAAGTTTTACCACAATATGTACACATACGATTATTATTACTTTTCATTTGGAGAACTATAGAATCTTTACATGTCATCCTAGAACGCCAAGTGCTACCAGATTCTAGCACTAGGTAGCACTTGGCGTCCTATGAAGACACGTAAAACTAACCCATCCTTTTCTTTGCCTCCCGACGCTGTAGGATGATCAGGATCGGACGCCTCTTGTCAGCATTGAGGATCATCTCATAAATCAAGAAGATGCGTCCGATTCTTCATTTATGAGATGATCCTCAATGCAAATGCCGGTTCGTTTTTGACATTTCCAGCCAACAGTATATCGTGGGATGTCATATTCGGATCCTGGAAGGCAAGATATCAGTTACGGATCGCGGATAAGTGAAGTGGCACAATAAGACCAAACACATTATTACAATTCCACAAGACAAACGTGTGACGTGAACTGCGCCTCATACTCACTTCGGTGCTGATTATCTTCCAGCAACGCCACAAGTGGTCCTCGTTGGTTTGCACTAGTGCTTCTTGCAGGCACCAGTCGCAAGCGGTCATCACTTCTTCCATATTACTCATGGCACTTGATATACAGAGACTAATCGAGGGTAATAAATTACAAGAACTATTAGAAAAAGCCGCAAACAAATTACTTTCTACTGCTTTTAAGGTACGCCTCACAGGTACGCCTCGTGCTCTCGTGCGCTCATGCTCATGCGTGCACCGCGTCACAGAACGTTCACATCACAACAGTCTTCACCTTCACGCTTTAGAAACACAGAACACAAGAAGAGTCTCTAAATGTGCATAGATTCCAACATAGATTCTAAATGTGGAAAGTATCGCAATGGGCGGTCATATTGTGTCCACGCACGCCGCGTCAAATTCAAAATAGAAAACAAAAATTTGCTCGTTTCGAATTCTACATTTCGACAATCTTCATAATCAAAATAAAACGAATATATTTCCTACCTATAAGCTTTATCCATAGACTCGTTTTATTAATGTTGTCTTTACCTAAAATTTATATATCTCACCTAATTGAAAAAAAAGAACGAAATAACCTATTTTTGCTTCCACAAGATAGAATACAACAACTTGTCATTTTTATTACCAAAAAGTAAAAACTAAACTTCACGAGAAAATAATGTACATAAAAATTAATTTAAACAAATATGACACATAACCCACAAAACACAACGATAGGCATGGAACAGGCAGATTGTAGATGTAATCCGCCATATTGTGTCCGAAAATGTACTTCCTCCAGAGAAATAGAGAGGGGGAGAACGCTCATCAACCTGCGCGAACAGCGGAATATTGAAGGCCGCCATTTTGACCCATTGGGCAGAAATGCCAACAGCCGTCTAGGGATTTTGCTTAATTTTACCTAGTTGGTTTTAGATTTTGCGCGGTAAAATTTAAAAACGAAAAATACAGTGATGTTAGAAAACAGTAATTTATTGATATTGACAACAATAAACATTAATTTTATTTAATGTTGTTAGAAAACAGTATTGATATTGGCAATACAACGTGATCAAGAATGACTGTTTGAGTTGGCAATACTGAATTTCATTTTTAAATGGTACAACTGGAGTAATATCCGGTTGGTGACATTGACAGCGGTCATTGACAGATGCCATTTGCTATTTCAATATCAAATTTCTGGTATTCTTTTCAAATTTAGTTATTTAAAATGGTTTTCACGTTACAGCACGATATTTTCATTGGAATGGCGTACTTTCGAAGCGGGATTTATAACCTAATTACTGGTTGGCAGTACTCTCTCGAAGCGACATACCAGCAATTTCAGGAAGTGTTTCCGGAGACTTTGGTCACTTTTGCTGTCTTTCAGCAACATTGCATGCAAGTAGTTGAACGTTATTTAAACACAGAGAGTGTAAGCAAACAAAAATCAACTGGTAGACCTACTACTCTAAACGAGGAAGTTGTCGAGGATATCAGAACTCGAATGCAAACAAGTCCTCGCAAATCCTTAAGAAAGCTCTCCCTTCAAACAGGTTGGGTCCTTATGCCTCCTATTCAACCAATGTTCATTCTTATCCATAAGACTTCCACTTTTCCATGTTCTTCTAGTTCACGGTTTTACAGGCTTAACATATGGAAGTTGTTCCACTGTGCTTAAAAAGAAATTAAAGTACCACCCTTACAAAATTTCCATCGACCAGTCATTAACCCCTCCTGATCACCCGCAGAGAGTTTTATTTTGCAATTGGTTCAATGACATATTAAATAATAATGATATCCTTGACAATACCTTCTATTCCGACGAAGCCTGGTTTCATCTCAACGGCTATGTGAATAACCAAATTACAGAATTTGGTCAGGTGAAAATCCTTACGCTATCAGAGAGACACATTTACACCCGGTTAAAGTTTGTGTTTGGATGGCAGTGTCAAGTACGCGGGTGTATGGGCCAATATTTTTTAATTTTACCGTCAATTCGGAGAGATATATCCAACACCTTTTGAGGCCTTTTATAAACCAATTAACAGACGAAGAGCGTCAAATTGGATATTTCTAACAATACTCTGCAAGGGCACATACGGCTCGTGCTACTATGGGATATTTAAGAGAGAATTTTGGCGACAGAGTACGGTATTAGTCGGTGCATTTGGTGAAGCAGGTCACCAGATCTCACTCCATTAGATTTTTCGTTATTTGGACTCTTGAAGGACAATGTCTTTAGGAACGTATTGCATACTGAAAAGAGCTGCAATAGGCAATAGTTCAGGAAGTGGCAAACATTACCCCCAATATGCTGGTGAATATCTTCGAGAGCCTAAAAAGAAGAGTTAATTTATGTCTGGACCAAAATGGGGGATCATTTTGAGCATTACCTTTAGCCGGTTTAATTAAATCTTTGTTCTGTATTTCGAGTTTCATTTTTAAGCGTTAATTTTTATTCACATAACCTACAACCTACAATCTTATCGCTGATTGTTCTTCTTCTCCTTTTATTTGGCCTTCGCTGCTATGGCGATCCAGCCACTTAAATAACGCTGATTGTTTTGTCAAATAAATGAAATAAACATATCTGGTTGTCAAGGCCTATCAACTTTAAAAAAGTTACCTCATTGAACAGCTTCTGGCGAGGGGGTCGCGCAGGGGAAGCGGAGTTCGTGACGTAGACTGGCGACACAGGTCTGAGTTTTATTACCTGTGTTTAATCTAACTCTGGTTTCATCTATGCTCTGTATTACTCTGACAATTCGGCGTTTGGCTGGCGTTTTCGTTTGTAATTGACAACAGTTTTGAGTTTTTCAAAGTATTTTTTACATCGCCGATCACCGTGTGACGTAGATGACGTTGTGGTAGGTCAGGATCGCTTGAGGCAACCTATTTAAAGTTGATACGCCTTGTCTGGTTGTAGCATTGCAAACCCTTAGGCAAAAAAATCCTCCAGGTAGGATTGCCAACTCAAACAGTCATTCTTGATCACCCTGTATTATTATTATTTATTATCTTTTTTACATAGTAGTCAGATTTAAATACAAAATTCTTCTATGTAAATTCAAAAATAAAACTATACATCGAATATAGTATGTATCCTACAGGGGTTTTACAAAAACCGTGTATAGGGTGGCGCTTAAAACTAGACCATTTTAATTACTAAATCTAATTACATATTACATTTATAATAGTACACTTATTTGGTAGAATTACACTTTATAGCAAATTACTATTTTACTTCTTTTATGTATTCTATTCATATTAACTGTACTTATTAAGCATTTTTAAGTTATCTTTAAAGCTTTAGTATTTGATTTATTTTCATCTTGTAATGTACTAGCCTTTATTTACTCCGTATAACATATCATTATTATCTTTGCATATTTTTTATGTATCTACTCATTAACACATGGGAAATATCTTTATAGCACTTGTCCAAATGGAAAAGGGCCGCTTCTGACAAGCTTGTGTTCGTTTTCAAATCATCAACCATAATTCTTAATGTTGTGATCTTTCTTTTTAGTTTTTTAATGTCTTCAGTTGTAATAACATACAATTTTTCTTGATTTGGATTGCACTTTTCGCAGTTCTGTATATTTTTTTTTGAACTTCCCAGGAGACACGCTAAAAGAGTTAAATTAATGTTATATTAATAATATTAATGAAATTAATTAATAATATTAATAAAATTAATTAATTAATATTAATAATATTAATATAATTAATTAATATTAATTATAATAATAATATTAATGGGTTCATCATTAGTCGAAGAATCATTAAAACTAAAGATAACAAACCGATGAAAAGTAATTGCTTCAAGTTTAAAACGTTTTGTACTCGTACAATCATCCGCGGCGCACGACATAATTACTGTTCAAAAACACTAATTAAAAACTGGTTGAAATGTACCTAACATCGAGTTTGTTTATAGTGCTTTCAAATGTCAATTTCTTTCACACTCGTTCTGTGCATTCTGCGATCTGCGAGATATATGTTCCGTGGGGAATCGTCGAATCCAAAGAAAAGTTTGTATACTTTTATTATTAACTTATCACCCACTACTTGAGAAACATAATGAGAAATGAGAGATATGGACATGACCACATGCGATTGGTGCCTGCGAGAGTCACCGGTCCGAACGATGGAGGAGAGGTTATGGCTGTTCTGGGGAATAATCAGCAAGGAAGTGAGTTATGGGCCTTGTTACACCCCACGGTATACGTTTCACTAAGAACTGGTTTGCAAAGTAGTTGTAATTCATACTTTCCCACTTCATGTGTGGGTAATGAGTGATAAAATCACACCGAATCCTCTGTGAAGGAGTCCAGGTCATATTTAACCTCACTAATTTCCCTTTCAGGATCCACTCTTCGAATCACTAAGGAACATTTGTGAGGAGTGCACGACGCGCTACGAAGACTTCTCGAGCTACATCAACAGGTGTAAGAGCAATGAGTCCGTCGTCGAGATGCTTCTCGCTTCTGGGATAGTGAAAGGCGAACCGACAATCGACATCGAGTATCATCCTTTGATCAAGAGAGAGCATTCGGAAGGTTACTCTACCTCTGAACAATCTAGATCGGTTAAACACAAATCCAATGTTCGGAGCCTTCTTCCTTCTCCCTTCAAATGTACGCAATGTAACAAGACTTTCGCCCGGTCTGGTCATTTGAAGAGTCACTTACGCGTTCATACCGGCAATAAACCTTTCGAATGTCCGCATTGTGATAAGACTTTCGCTCATTCCGGTAACTTGAAGAGTCATTCGCGGGTCCATACCGGTGACAAACCGTTTAAGTGTTCGTGCTGCAGTAAGACGTTCGCTCATTCGGGTTCCTTGAAGAGCCATTTACATATTCATACTGGCGATAGACCGTTTCAATGTTCGTACTGCGACAAGACTTTCATTCAGTCGTGCGATTTGAGCAGTCACTTACGCGTCCATACTGGCGAGAAACCGTTTAAGTGTCTGCAATGTGATAAGACTTTCACACAGTCTTGTAATTTGAGGAGTCACTTACGGTTCCATACTGGCGACAAACCTTTTAAATGTTCGCAGTGCGATAAGACTTTCGCTCAGTCTTGTAACTTGAAACGGCACCTACGCGTCCATAGGGGCGAAAAGCCATTCGCGTGTTCCCAATGTGACAAGGTTTTCACCCATTCCGGCGACTTAAAGTGTCACTTACGCGTCCATACGGGCGAGAAACCGTATAAGTGTTCGCAGTGCGATAAGACTTTTCCTCGGTCCGGTCACTTGAAGGTTCACCTACGTGTCCATACCGGCGACAAACCTTTTAAATGTTCGCATTGCGATAAGGCTTTCGCCGAGTTCAGTTACCTCAAGCATCACTTGAACGTCCATTCGGGCGAGACGCCGTTTAAGTGTTCACAGTGCGATAAGACTTTCGTCCTGGCCGGTCACTTGAAGCGTCACCTGCGTGTCCATACGGGCGAGAAACCGTTCGAATGTCCGCAGTGTAATAGGCACTTCGTTCGGTCCGGCGATCTGAAGATGCACTTACTCGTACATACCGGCGAGAGACCTTTTAAATGTCCGCAGTGTGATAAGTGTTTCGCTCGGTCCAGTAATTTGAAGGTTCACTTACGTGTCCATTCGGGTGAGAAACCCTTTAAATGTCCGCAGTGCAATAAGGGTTTTGCCTATTCCAGTAACTTGAAGATGCACCTGCGCGAACACTGAATCCGCTCCTCACTATCGATCAATGTAAGTGTGAAATTTAGGTATTACCACGAGAAAAGTTTTTGGAAATTTTGTTTGTTTCTATAGATTTCGATTCCCTGTACCTTCAAGAATCACCTCCTAAGATTTTATAAAGAAATTTGAAAAAATAAAAAAGTTATAGCACTTTGAGCGCACGCGCGTTTTCGACTCTATGGTTATCAAGTCGGTCATTTAAATGTAGTAATATAATTTTGGAATAGGGGTAGTTTCACTTACTTCGACAGGTGGTTAGTAAGTAGGGTATGTGGTATTAGTTTTGTGGAGGCAATTGCTATCTATCCTGTGAATATCATCATATCATATCATGTTTAAAAGAGGTACCAGTAAAAAAATAACAGGCAAATTAGCTTGTATTACCAGAATACAAGGGGGCTCAGAACAAAGACTTTAGATTTCTCAATGGCTATACTAACTAAAGACTACGACATAATAGCAGTTACTGAAACATGGCTTACTGATGGCATTAACAGTTCGGAGTTATTTGATGATCGATATCAAGTATTTAGAAGAGATAGAGACAATGGAATAAATAGAGGCTGAGGAGTACTTGTAGCTGCCAAAAAGAAATTAGTTGTGCAAAAAATCGACATTAGCTGTGATATAGAGTGCCTACTGTTAAAAATTAAATCAAAAAGGTGTGTTTTCTATTTGTGTTGTGCTTATATTTCTCCCAGAGAAACTGTTAGTTGTCTGCAACAATTTTTAAATAGTCTCAATGATGTATTAGATAGGAATTCAAATATGCTTATTGTGGAAGATTTCAATATCCCTTTTTATGAAACAAGAACCTGTGATAAAACAAATTTACTGACTGACTTTCTTCAAATGAATGATCTCACTCAGCAAAATACTGTTTCTAATCATATGCAAAGAAAACTTGATTTGATACTCTCAAATATAAATGTTTGTGCATTAGAACATTGTGATGACCCGCTTGTAACAGAGGATATGTATCACCCTGCGTTAAAATTTTCTTGCATGTTTGACACAGACAATACCTCAGATAATAATATCAGGCCAACTTATGTCTATGATTATTCAAAGGGCAGCTTCTATTTATTATATCAGTTAGTATGCAGCATTGATTGGGCAAATATGTATAAATGTGATAATGGGGACCAGTGTGTCATTGGCTCCCAGGCTGTGTCAGATGCCTTTGCAGATTATTTCTCTTCTGTATTTGGTCAGGCTAGTCCAATACAAATATCTGATTTTCAAAGCTCTTTTTCTTTTTCAAGTATTACAGAAAATAATGTTAAAGAGGGTATTAAAAAATTGAAAGCCAAAAAAGCTACTGGAAGTGACAGCATTCCAGCTTACATTTATAAAGGGTGTGTCGAAAGTCTTTCTGCACCCTTAGCTTTCCCAGCAGATCTACTGTGACAAACCTAGGTGTATTAACAGATACAGCCGATACAGCTGCAGAAGCTATACATGACAATAGTCAACTTGATGTCATCTTGACAGATTGTGCGAAGGCATTTGATACGGTTGATCATGGCATCCTTATTGATAGACTAGCTATGTTTGGCTTTTCAGAGGGTGCTTGTAAGTTTATAAAGTCATACCTATACTCAAGAAATCAAAGAGTTAAAGTTGGGAACTGTCTCTCAGACAGCTTCATTGCTTCATCAGGGGTGCCACAGGGAAGTGTACTTGGTCCCCTGTTATTTTTAATTTTCATTGACAGCCTCCTAGCATGCGTGAGATCATCTGAGAGTCTACTTTTTGCAGATGATTTCAAAATTTTCAAAAAAGTACTGAGCTCTGAAGACTGTCAACAGTTACAGAATGACTTGGATCAGGTAACTCATTGGTTTTCAATTAGTGGAATGTCAATCAATATAAATGAATGCCAGGTCATTACATTTACGCGTAAAAAGAACTTTATTGACCATAAATATACCATCAACAACTGTATACTGCCAAGAAAAAGTGAGTGTAAGGACTTGGGTGTTATCCTTCAAACAGATTTAAGATTCAATAAGCATTATGAATCGAGCATATAGGGCACTTGGATTTGTCATTAGAAATAGTCGGTTCTTTGGGATAAATACTGTGATAAAATTGTATAACTGTCTTGTAAGACCACACTTAGAATATGCGGCTGTGATATGGTCACCTCAAGCAGAAACTCATTCCAACGCTATTGAAAAGTTCAAAAAAGGTTCTTAAGATATCTCCATGTCAAGAAGTACAATGTATATCCATATATGGTTTCATATAAATCAATGTTAGTTGATTTTAATTTTGATACTTTAAGCATTAGAAGAAGCATACAATGTGTTATATTTGTATTCTGTATAGTAAACAATACCAAATACTGTGAGTTATGCTTAATCAATAGGACTAACTTTAGGGTACCTAAGGTAGCTTTAAGGATAAGAGACTTGAGACTGTTTTCCACAAGTACCTCGAGTTGCTCACCAATTCAAAACATGCTGAATGAATGTAATCCTTTAGTAGAAAACTGTGATATAGATTTCTTCAACACTAATATAAGAGCAATGAAAGCTTGTTTTAGGCAATTATTTTTAAGCAATTTGCATATGTAGCTGGTCAGTCTGATACCTCACGTTGTTTTAATGTGTCTGTATGATCTTAGTGTGAGTCTATTGTGTAAGTTTTCCTTTTATGATTTAGTTAGTAGGCACTCTTACATTATATTACAACTACTTTCTTGTGTTATGTGGGAGGATAAATAAATAAATAAATAATAAAGTAAGCGAGAAAAAGATATTGAAATGTGTTTATTTTATCTACTTTCTTCCGGTGCTAGTACCTTAAACGTTCGGTAAGCTCATATGAGGATTTCGTTGTTTCTTTGATTAATAGAAGGTATCCGTTTGTTTGCAACACTGACAATCGGGCATGTCTGATGAGCAGTTTGGTGGGGCTCGTCACCTAACGCACTTATCACGCTGCATAAGGCCATAATCGGCCCATACCTCCATGCAAGTTGCTATGTATTGGGTAAATGCTCAGAAGAACATCTAGAAAAGTTAGATCAGGTGCAATATTAAAAGATTTAATACAAAAGTTTATATTATAAAGAGTTTCTCTTGACCTCATGAAATCCACTCCCATCCCTGCATGTTGTCAGAAGCTGGAGAACTTCCTCGTCATACTAGAAGAATATGATTGTCCAAATTTTAAGTAAAGCTCTGCTCCCACCATAATCCTGTTACTGAATAGGTAGAAAAGTTGGACTTAACATGTAATAGATATAAAGGCCCCCCAGAATAAAGTCCTATCATCTTAGCACAGGATACAGTAGGTCAATACAAAAATAAAATCAGTTGTACAGAAAATATCGTTTGTTACTATATACATACCTCTGAAGGAGTTGCTGAGCCATATCCCACTGGTCAGGTTGAATATCAATGAAGAGATGGGCAACAGTGCTATTTACAACCATGAATTCAACAGAATCTTTCTCCAATTTTCATGTCTATTTACAGATTTATCATAAGGTAAATGTGAGACGGCAAGAATTGGGATCTATGCAGAAGGTATAATTGGTCACTCAGTTTGTCTTCCCAAACACTTTTCGATTTCCAGAGTTGGTTTCTTTCAAAACATCTTTCAATCCAAAGACTTTTACGGCTTCCCTCATTTTTTTTCTTATAATTCTTATTCTCTATACACTTATATCTATCTTGCAATTTATTAAAATAATATGTAGCTGTATAGTAATGTGAATTACGACTTATCTACTTTCAGAGGTGAAATGCCGTATTTTCGGCGAATAACACTGATGCCCTTTTTACTATCTGTGATACTGTTGCTTGGCTGACACCTTGTAAATCACCATCAATCATCTGTAATTAATAAAAATATAATTGTACTTTCAAACGTTACTACTATAGTAAGAAGTTTCCTGTAGCATAAAATCGTAACGTTATCAGTAGTTGTACCAGTGGAGAAATTGGAAGTGCTAGACTCAAGTCCGGGTTCGAGGTGACTCAAAACTTATCCCAGGCCTGAGTTGAACTTGACACTCAAGTTCGTTTTATAAAATAAAATTTGAGAACTTGAGTCGGACTCTTAAATAAGACGAACTCAAGTGGCGACTATAAATACGGCCCTTAATAAATACAACATAAAATACTCTGCATAGTCCTGACATAAAAACAAAATAAATAAAATAAGTTTCCTATTTTAATTAACCTCACATTTGTTGTTGTTGTTGTTGAGAGTAGTTAACGGCTCCTTTTTGCTGCAAGGCTAAACTGGACGGGACCTACAGTTTAACGTGGGCTCCGAACCACGGTCTTCGAGCACGGTTGTACCCCCTAAGGCTCTCACCCCAGTTGACCCACTCCGTGCTCTACCGACTCAGGGTGTGTGTGTATCCTAGTCCCGCCCTCCTACAGGATATCCGATCCTATCCGGCCTGGTTACCGGCGTGAATAGGAACGGGATTTTGGATACATTTTACACACTTCCCGCAACACACACAACATCCATGGATTACGTGGGATTCGAACCCACGACGACAGTCACCGCCTGATTCAAAGCCAGCGCCTTAAACCACAACCTCACATTTCATATTGTAGGTTGCACAGTGCACAGTACGCCAATGTATTTTCCCATATATGATTTTCCCGCTACTTTTTGTATATGTGTGGCGACTCCACGTGACGTCACTGGTGACCGAAGACACCGACGGAAGCAAATCATCGCTCCATGCCCGCTTTTTTGACTTTTGTGTTCCATGATGGACACCCGTCAACGAAGCGTCCCGTTTTGTGGCGACGTTCTGCGACCTTCTTCGACCGCGGCACACGCGTCAATTATCTTTGTCTCCAATTTACTAAATTCTTAAATAAAAACGATTACAATCGCCAGCTTGAGTTTGTGTGAGGGGCTGAGCCCCGAATCGAGTTTCGCACCTAGCCTATGGTAGGCGACAGTATGTTTCGTGGTTTTAGGTTATGTTTGCAACAGGCAAAAAAAATGAGAAGAAGAAGAAGTTTGAACTGTGTGAATCACAGGTTTGACACACATCGATAACAACAATGGAAGCAATTTTAAGGACAGTTCAATATTGGACAATGTGCCTGGAAGTGACCACACGAACGATTAAGTTCCTGAAGACTCGCCCTTGAATGGTAAAAGAAAATCTAATAAACAACAAATACTACAGTACAGTGTTTCAGAAGATTCTGAGGCACCTCAAGCTTGGATATACAGCACCAATTCCAAAGGAGAACTGATCCCAGAAAATAATACTGAGGTGGGTATCTAACATCTCAAAGTGACTTATTACTAATTTTTTATATCCTTTTTAGCGGAATTTGAGGATGTTGTGTGATCCAGAGAGTTCTGATGAAGAAAGTAGAAATGAAAATGAATGCCAAAGTGATATTGAGGAAGGTGTACCTAAGCCGATAGTATACAAGAGGAAGAAGTCAAAACACAACGAAGAAGAATCTGCAGCAGTGAAAGTAAATTTAAATAAACGAATTCATTTGAAAATTCCCGTCTAAAACAAAAAACTCAATTAAACCTCAACATATACCTCATGTCATAGCCAATTTGATAATTTCATATTAAACATTCATGAGGTTCATAGATCAATATTGTTACTATAAAATATTCAATGAAATCGAACAAAATCGTATTATTGGCCAAGTACCATTTCCAAAGCAATACAGTCATTATAAGGTTCCACACTTAAAATGCTAGATAATGTCCACTGACTATTACATTCCTATTGTTATTCTCAGTTAATTGTTACCCATATTCTTTCACAGATAACTCCTAAAGAGGTGTCCAAAGTTAGGCAAGAGATAACAAGGGAATCCCAACGTATGATCAGAGAATCCAACATTTCCTTACCGTACCACAAACCAAGGTCCTTCTCTATAAAGGACTTTTTGTCACGGAGATCAAAAATGGCTTCAGTTATACCAGTTATTAGTACACAAACACCACCTTCTGTTGCTATTAAAATGTCAATGGACCAGTTGGAGGCCTTCACGAAAAAGCTAAAGGAACGAGAAGTGGAAGTCAAGGAGTTTTACAAATCGGAAAGTGAGGATGATGAAGATGAAAATTATGTTCCTCTTGAAAGAACTGAGGAAAATTATGAAAAGAAAGAAACCGAAGAAGGTGATGTTGATGAGCACTGTGTTCCTCCTGAACAGACAACAAATAGTAATGATGAAGAGAGAGATGATAAAAAAGACATGGACGAAACTGGACAGACTGAACAAAATCAACAAGAAACTATCTCTTTAGATCAAACTGATGAGTTTGCTCAGAGTGATTTGAAAAACACTGACGAAGTTCCCATTCAGATCGAATCCGAAGTTGAACCAAACGATGAAGCTGTAAATGATATTGCACAAAACAGTACCAGTGAAGAAACTACTGGACTCGCAGAGAACAATCAGGAGTCTATGGAGTATGGATCCTCTTTAAGTGACTCAGAGGATCAAACAGAGAGTCCACAACTGCCTGGAAATTCATTCCACTACGGAGAACTCGATAAAGAAATTGAGAGATTCGAAACCACAGAGGAAAGGCGCTCCAAGATCGAGTTAATAAAGAAAAAGCTTGGAGATTCCACTCCGAGACTGAGGGGAAACCCTAATGATGTCATCAATTTGGAAACTGGAGTATCAAGACCGAGTGAGCTGACCGAGTTCGTTGAGAGGTGCATGAAGCACAGCGAGAAGAAACCGGTTCACAAGGACAAAGTTAAACTAAAGTAATGAAAACCAACTTATTACTCTCGTTTTAAAACCTTATATCTTATTCATTGATAGGAAGTAAACGTTAGGATGCTTTGTCTGGATAATTTAACATTTAATAGTGTTGGATTCTCGATGATAGGGCTAGCAGAGGCGCATTTACACAACACTGTTCGTAAATACCTTTATTTTATCCTTCTCGAATACAAAAGAAAAAGCATCTAATACAAAGGTGTACCGTGTACCATACGTCCATACGGTAGAGACGTAGAGAGAAGAGAGAGCGCACACCGTACTTTTTGGTGGGAGGACGGCGGCGCCACCTTCACAGAACAATACATAACATAGCTCAAAAGAAGCTTAGAACCAACACTCCCTCCCTTCGTTTGAGCTAGATATATTACATAAATTTTATCAAGCACATCTAAACTTTCAATAAACATGCTAGACCAATTTTACATCCTAATACAAAACATAATAGTTAACTATTGATACATAATTCCTAGTACATAAAAAGAAAAAAATGCATATTATATATATCAAGAATGATTATTACAATCTAAAATGATTTGGTTATTTAGCAATAAAAATTTCTAATTCTGTTCCATGGTCCGAATAGCTGGCACACATTCTGAAAAACAATGTACATTCAATCGGAATTCATCAGTTTGTTTTTAAGCATTTTAAATGATTCAAAAGGAAGAGGTTTGGTGAATATGTCAGCTATATTTTCTTTGGTAGATACCCACTTTACATTTATTCTCCCTTCTACTACACATTGTTTTATGTAGTCTCCATGAGTATCAGCCATGTGTTTTTTAGTACCTGACGTTTCTCTAGCTTTTAGATTTATTTCAATAATATTTAAACTGTCATCAAAGTTTTTGAGTTTGTGACTACCTTCCTTTTGGGAGCATTCTCTGGCTGATTTATTATCACACCATAGAGTTACGGGATACATTGTACGACCCAGCATATCTCTAAGAGCTTTATCCAACGATATAGCTTCTTGGCATGCCTCACTCATGGCAAGGTATTCAGCCTGGCATGTGGACAATGTTACATAATTTTGTTTATGACTTCTCCAGGCAATGGGATCACCAAACAGTTTTATGATCATCCCGCTTGTAGATGTTGAGTCCGAACAATCTCTGAAACTCGCATCGGTGTAAATCTCTAATGACTCTGTGTCTCCTTTAAGTATCAACCCAAGATTAACTGTCCCTTTAAGATATCTAAATATTCTTTTAATATCAGTCCAATCACCTTCTGTAGGATTTGTTTGTCTTCTAGATAAAAGATTCACAGCGAATGATATATCTGGCCTAGTGGCATTTGCTAAGTACAATAAGCTACCAATTGCTTCCCTATAAGGAAATTCTACCTTTCGTTCTAATGGAGACTTAAGATCACTGTTTTTAGTACATTTTTCTCTACTTTGTCTGGTAACCATAGGTGTATTTTGAGGCTTGCATTCTTTCATGTTAAATTTTTCTAATAATTTTAGTATGTAGTTTTCCTGATTTAAAGTTATTTGTTTATTATTTCTACTACGAGTTACTTTCATGCCTAAATAATCTTTGGGTTCTCCAAGGTCTTTCATTTTAAAAATGGAACCCAAATTATCTTTTATTTCTTTAAGTTTATGCGAGTTATTTCCGGCTAGTAAAATGTCATCCACATATACAACTAATATGACCATAATACCGGTTTTTCTGTATGTAAAAAGGCAGGGTTCATTGATATCATTTTCTAAACCAGATTTAGCCAATTCTCTAGTGAGCCGCTCATTCCACTTCTTGGGACTAATTTTAAGTCCATAAAGAGCCCTATTTAATTTACAAACTTTATTTTCTTTAATGTCTTCCTCCAATTTAAGACCTTCAGGTATTTCCATAAATATTTCTTCTTCTAATAAGCCGTTCAAAAACGCTGTTTTGACATCCAACTGATAAACATCTAAATCAAATTTGTTAACTATCACGAGAACAGCTCTAATTATTGAAAGTCTAGAAACGGGAGCGTACGTTTCTCTAAGTGCGTAATGATTAGTATCCTTAAAACCTCTAACTACCAATCTAGCTTTGTGTATAATATTTCCATCTGAATCTAATTTTCTTCTAAAAACCCATCTACTGTCTATTATATTTGCTCTTTTGCCTTCTAATGTTACAGTTGGTCTGTTTACTAATGTCCAGACATTATTTTCAGTTATAGACTTCAATTCATCATCTATAGCTCGTTTCCATTCTAAATTTTCTTTTGTGCTCATGGCTTCCGAATAATTGATTGGATCTAAATTAACAGTTGCCAGTAAGGCAAATCCCACTTCATCCCTGTCATTTTTGTCTATGTCTTTACAGTTTGTCAAGAAAGCAAAACTGGTATCTGTCACCGAGCAAGATACAGCTTTACCCTCTGTTACCGCTTTATAGTCTTTATGAACTTTAACTGTTCTTTTAGGCTGTTTTCTAGGTTGTGTTTCTTCTAACTTATGTATATATTCTAATTTTCTCTTCCGAGGTTTTCGCTTGGATTCAGAATTAGTATTACTAACCTCCTTTTGAACGTCTTTTTCATCTGGGTTTCTTTCTAAATTTTCCTCATACAAATGTATGGGACTCTCATCCGAGTTATCGAAGGTGTCAATAGACCATTCAGTATTTACTCTTAGTTCATTATCCTTGGCTATGTTTTTATAAGTAAGTTTTTCTTTGACCCTAACATGCTTAGAATGTATAAATTTGCCTGTTTTGGGGTGCCACAAAATGTAACCGTCTAATGTTTGGCCTACTAATATGGCTTTAATAGCTTTTCCCGAAAATTTGGTTTCCAGTGTGGGTTTCTTTGCATACGCTACGCTTCCAAATCTTCTAATCTTATCCACATGGCATTTATTATTAGGGTTAATTAATTTTAAAGGTATCTTAAAGTCAATTGACTTGTTAGGGGTTCTATTGTATAGATTTATGGATGCTTCGACGCCTAATGGCCACATGTTTTTAGGTAATCCTGAATCTAACATTAGAGCTCTAATCCTTTCAATTAAGGTTCTGTTGAACCTTTCTGCAGTACCATTATGAGAAGGTGTATATGGACTTGCAAAGTTCGGTTCAATTTCCTCTCTGTTCATAATTTCAAGAAATTTTCCACCAGTAAATTCTGTACCATTATCTGCTCTGATATAACAAACCTTTTCATTTTTACCTAAAAGATTTCTTGTAGATTTCAAGTAATCTTCCAGACAATCACCTGACTCCGATTTGGTTTTAACCGGATAAGCCATAGCATATTTTGAGAAATCGTCAACAAATACAATAATGAATCGTTTGTTATCTCGATATGAACTAGGTTTAATAGGTCCTATGGTATCTACATGAATTATTTTTAAAGGTCTATCAGCTCTAGTTCGTTTTTCAGAACAAGGTAGTCTACTCAATTTAGCTAGAATACATACTTCACAATTCATTATATTTTTATCAAATTTAATATGCTTTAAATTCTCATCAAACTTTTGTAAAACTTTCAGATATTCTAGTGATGGGTGCCCTAGCCTAACATGCCATAACATACCTTCATCTAATTTTTCAGTGTGTATTTTTTCTAATTCTAATGAATCGAACAAATCATCAGTTTTAAGGGTATCATCCACTTTATCAATATCTATAATATTATAATTTAACCATCCTTTTGTTTGATTATTTTCAGTTAACGTAGAATTAGCTTGGTTTTTCTCCCTCCCAACCTCAGAATAATTAATTTCATCTATCAACTGTTTATTTTCTGTGCACTGAGATTGAGACTCTGGATTTTCCAAACTAATCATCCGTGCTTTACATGAATATTTCTGATATTGATGTGAATCTATATAAGGATCTCTAACTTCCAATTGTATCAGCCAGTTCGGCTTTTTATAATAACCTGATAAGTATTCCCCACCTGTTTCTTTATTGAATATTTTTAGGGTTTCGTCATCTAAATATATACCTAAACCTAAATCTGCAAAACGTCTAAGAGACATTAGGTTTTCTGAAATATTATTGGCAGCTAATACATTTGTCAGTTTTATTGATTTTCCTGACTGATCTAATTTATTTATGTACAGTTCCCCTTTTCCATCTATTTTAATATCTGCTGACCTATTTTTATTTGCGCTTCTAATGAATGATCCTGAACATTTTTCAAAATTTTGTAAGATAAAACCTTTATTTACTATGTGCTCCGTAGCACCTGAATCTACTAAGAAGGTAACCTTATTGTTTGCCGTATTACACTTGGTCTTACCTTGAGATATTATTTGTGCGGACCTAGCTCTGCCTTGTTGACTTTTATTTTTGTTGTAAGGTATATTTGTGGAACTTCCTCCACCTCTGGAGATTCCCTTTCTTCCAATTCTTTTGTTACTATTGTAACCACCCCTTCCTCTAAATTTTCCTCTGAACGACTGACCCGAACTACTACCACTACCTCTTTCTGAACTTATTGATTTATTATTAATTTTTCCGTACCCTGAACTTTCTCCACCTGAAGCCTGATTTTGAGGACAGCGATTGCTGGTATGATTAACTTCCTGTCTGCATGAGTAGCAGAACCACAGATTATATTTTTTTAGAGGACACATATTGGCTGTATGTCCCTCCCTGTTGCATCTATCACAATGGGCATGTGGACCAATCTGCCAATCAGGCCTCCTTTTATTATTAACTCGATTGGCTTGAGCTTGAGGGCCAACTCCAGGAGCATTTGGTTTTGACAGTCTTCTAGTGGCTTCTAACTGTAATAAATACTTTCTAAGCTCTTCAAATGACATTTCAGTTTTGGCAACTTGTTGCCTCAAAAGATTTGCTTCTACTACTCTAGGATAAGTATCTTTAATTGCTTTGAGGAATGCTGATTTTTTTTCAGCTTCAGTGAGAGGAATAGCTGTATCACACATTTCATACTCTCTAATAATTGAATCAAAATCGTCAAGAAAAGCAGAAACCTTTTCATTTTTGTTTAATTTTAGGCTATATAGCTGTTCCCTCACTCCAGCATCTGTTAAGTTGACTTCGTTTCTCTTATGATTTTTGAGTTTGGTTAATATTTCTGTAGGATCAGTGGTATTTAATACCTTCTTATGATATTCTTCATCTAAGTGATTTATTATTATATCTCTTACCATATACTTTCTTTTTGCTATTTCTTCAAGGGTAAACATTCTGGTGTTATGGGTCGAGCTATCAATAACATCTAATAATTCCTTTGCATTCAATTCAGATTGTAAACAGTCAAACCAAACATTGATGTTAGACGTAGAAGTTAGTTTATAATCTCTTTTAAACGTTACTTTAGACACACTCTGATTTGAATCCAAGGTTTTTTTTAAAGCATCAAAAGTTTCATTCAGTTCTCCTATAATATCAAAATTGTTGCCATTTTCGTTACTATTGTCTAAAACAGTACTATGTTGGTTGATTCTACTGGGATGAGTTGACTGATTAGCTGTGGGCTGCTCCTCTAAATTTAGAATTTGTGGAGATAATCCACAGTGGGCATGTCTATTACCTATTTGAGGTTGTCTATACTCTAATGTGTGAATTTGAGTTTTTTCAGAATTATTTAAATCAGTAGTAGCAAAAGGGTCAGTCGAAGATGGTAAATTTAAATCTCTCAATATCTTCAACTTTTCAACTTCTAATCTTTTATGCTCTAAGGATATGTTCATAATTTCTTTTGCAGATTGTAAAGCGTTCTGCATCAATGGCAAAAACTTTGATTGCTTGTCCTGCACCTCATTTATGGCAGCAAACATGTCCATTAGAGCAGCTCCCTTTTCCAGTTCAGTGTCGTTGATTCGTCTAGGAGTAGTCACTGGGTTGCTCCAGCTCTGGGTAGATGTTGTGACGATACCAGTACCTCCGATTGAAGTAGTGGTACAGTTTGACACTGCAATTCTAGTTTCCATTACGGATTGGGCAATGCTAGGGACTGCAGGTGCTGGAAAACATTATTCCAATAAATGTTTGGTTTTTCATCTAAAGAATCTAATTAATGACAGATCTGTATTCAAAAAAAATGTTGACCAGCATTCTAAACTTCTAATTTATTATTAAGAATTTTCTTCCAAGAATATTACCTGTGTATAAGGTGTTTGTGTTAACTTTACTCCTTGGAGTGAAAACTGCAGATTCCGATGTTACCATCGAGCTCTGAGCCCTAATGGTATCGGCCAAGCTTGTCCCATTTGCATTCACTTCGACATCATTCTCCATTGTCTCCTCAAGAATTCAACAACCTACCAAACATTTATTCTATTAGAGTTGAGGAGACTTGATTTCATTCCAAATTCATCAGAACATCTGAGAGATTCAGTCTGAAATCAGCAGTTATTTTTCAACACATGCGGACACTGCCTTCGTGCCTCCTCTCTTTCCAATTATCTGTACAACAACATAACGTACTGAAGAGGAGCGATCGCACACGTAGACAGCATCCCACACGAGATCTAAATAACCACCTAAGCTTTACAGAGGATAACATCTGAACTGATTATCACAAATACTTATGGAGAGTTCAATTATCTTTCACATCTAAAAACAATTTAGTCTCAGTCTCTGCTGAATCTAATTAATTGTCATCTAGTATGGTTAATAACAAATTATTATTTTAATACCAAAAATGCACGTTCGCTTCGCTCCATCTCTCTCGCATTCAAGTCCTTTCATTGCACATCTAACACCTCTAATAATATCGGCCTTTTATTTAATTATGTCTTTTCTTTCGTCTAATCCTCATCTAATCTAAGCACCATACGATATTCGGTAGAACTCTGACTGTAAATATTTGAACTTGAACAACTGAAATGAGAGAGAACCAAGCGTATGTTTGAACGAGCACATATTCGGTCAATCTAATAAGCCGTCCTCCATTTTCTCTAGTACTTACTTTTGTGTAGCGTATTCTTCAGACGCAGTGGAAGCGTGCTGGGCCCATAACCTGTTGGATTCTCGATGATAGGGCTAGCAGAGGCGCATTTACACAACACTGTTCGTAAATACCTTTATTTTATCCTTCTCGAATACAAAAGAAAAAGCATCTAATACAAAGGTGTACCGTGTACCATACGTCCATACGGTAGAGACGTAGAGAGAAGAGAGAGCGCACACCGTACTTTTTGGTGGGAGGACGGCGGCGCCACCTTCACAGAACAATACATAACATAGCTCAAAAGAAGCTTAGAACCAACAAATAGCTTCCAGAAACTATCCTGATTCTATCTATCTATCTGATTCTATCTATATTATATCTATTGTGACTATCCTGATTTAAAAATTTTTTTTAGCATAATTTCCGTGCAGAGTGGTGGAATTCATGAAGAAACCAAGAACGTTGAAGATGACAGTACGTCGTTAATCGTAGAGAAACCCGGCGTGAGGTTGAAAAAACCCCGTAACGAACTGGAGAGTCAGATGGCACAGATGAAATCGAAACTTTGGCACAACAAAAGCATTGCCGAGGAAGAAACTGCGAACACAAAGGAAGGATATGAAGAAAGTGAGAAAATCGAAGATGATATACTAGATGATGAGGAAGAGCCACTGAGCGAGTTCAGTGAGGAAGAAGATGATGTTATGTACAAAGAAAAAGAGAGGAAAAAGTCGGAGTTTGTTGATGATGAAGCCGAGGAGGAAGATGAAGATGAATTTGAAGAGATACCTAACGATGTAAGTGACGAAGAACATGAAGAGATTGCGGTGGATGGCGAAGATGATGCAACTGAAGATGAGACTGTGGATGGTGCAGATATTGCTGAAGAAAATGATGGAAAAGCACCTAAGAAGTTAAGAAGAATCTTAAAAGGTTTTACTGAGGATTCTGATGATGAAGAGAATGAAGCTGTTTCATTTGAAGATTCAAAAAATGAGTCATCTGAAGGAAATAGTAGTAAGCATTTTTTATAAATAAAATTGAATCTACTTTTCATCAATTTTTACTCATATAAGATGGAGATATGCGGATTTCGATTACAGAAGTATTTGACTTTAATACGAATTCTTGTTACTCTCCTTTTTTGTAGACGATGATGAAGGGGTTCCTTTAAAGCAACAAACAGGCCAAACTGTTACAACTCCATTGACGTCGCCCAATAAATCGGCTTCAGAGTTTTTAACTCCCATTTCTTACATCACAGGTCTTCAGAACCTAATGAAAGGCGCTTCAAAAGTGAGGTAGAAATTGTAAAATTTAAAAGTGTTTAATTCATATTTTATAGAGTTTCAAGGATTGTCGAGATTCTCCTTTCCAGATTCCAAATGTGCCTTCACCCTTAAGGGAATGTAACCGGCAGAGCAGTTTACAAAAAAAGTTATTTAATGATGGGGAGATTACAGATTCTGAGGTATAGTTATGAATGTTGTTTTGATCTCATTTTCATCTAATTAAATGAAGAAAGTTTCTAATCAAACCCAAATTCAAAATATCCTAGTTGAAAATTTGTCTCAAAAGAGTGTCACTATTATAGTCAAGTTAATGTTAAATGTTGAACTTTTAATCAAGGTCTGATTAGGAACCGCTATATTGAGTATCTCTTCCAAAAATTGCGATCCCATCAATTACCACAAGTCATTTCAGATCGAAGATCTCGCCGAAATATTCTCTGAAAACTTTACCGAGTCGCAAGCAGTAGAAGAAAATCACATTACTCAGGACGACATCCAAGAAGAACCGTCTCAGCTCAGCTGCACTCGGGATTTGCTGAATGTGTGCTCGGGTAACTTCACTTTAGAAAGTTCTGATCCCACCACTCAAGATTTAGTAGAGTGTCCTTTCACTGGGAAGTCTCAAACTGGAGTGGAACGTAATGAGAATAAGGAGTTAAGAAGCTTGGACTTCGAGGGGAACAATCTGATTTCCCAGTTATTAGATGAGAAGGAGATGAAGAATTTTAAGAAGAGAATCGAATCTCCTTCGAAAGCAACTGAAGAAGAGAGTCATGGTAGAGGAGGCGTGATCGACTCAGATGGTGATGGCGAGAATCTCGAAGTTAAGGTGAAGGGAAAGAAAACCATGTTAGAATTTTCAGGTAATTAATTTCATGTTAATAAAAGCTGTGTAGGGTCAAAAATTTGTTGTTTTATCATCCGTCACATATTGTAAGAAATGTCATCCTTGTGATTGGATTTAAGAGAACAAAATGATTTTTAGTGACGATAAATTTGAGTACTACTCTCTATATTTAAGATGAGGAAAGTTCCGATGATGAAGATGAAAGCCCTGAAACTGACGAAGAAATCAATTTGCATGATGAAGACGATAATGAAAACGAAGAAAGAACCGACTTATCTCCAGAAAATGTAGACTATGATTCTGAAGAAAACAAAGTGGTGCTCGACAACAATCTCGCAGGTTGATAGATTACACATATCGATTCAGTACCATGACTGTTAACCAATTTTTTTTTCTAGCAAAACTAAGTTTGAAAGCAACCGATTTCTTCGAAGATGAAGCAGAACTATCTGAATCTGATTGGTGTAGCGCTGACGAAGACGAGAAAGGTAGGTATGGATGCAATGGAAGCGGAGCAGGTGATGCAGAAAAATACGATGAAAATGAAATAAGAAGAGATTTGGAGAAGATACACATGAGGAGATTGTTGGATGATGATACTAAAAAGGTAAACAGTATATTGGTTTCTTTGAAACTATGATCGAGTTTAAATAGGGTAAAAAGGCAAATGTATTTTTTTCCGAACGGAACAAGCTTTCACTATGTTGTAGTCTTCGTGTTTTACCAATTTTCCCACCAAGGTCCTTATCAATCACAAGTTTACACTTGTTTGAAATAGGTTAAACTTCTCCAAGAACTTTACCTGGAAGATGGAGAATTCCATGGCACCGGTCGCGAACGCAAGTTTAGGCGGAGAAACATCGATGACGAAGGAGGAGACAAGAAACCAGAGGACGAAGAGTACCTCGACGGCGAGGAGGAGTCCGAGGAGCAGTGGCGGAAAAGGGGGCACGAGAGGGAGATGTTCCTCGTGGAGCAGAAGAAGAAACGTCGAGAAGTAGCCGGAGACGGTGAAAACGAAGGAGATGATGAGTTGTTGAGAGATAGCCAACTCCTAAAGCTGGGTCGAAAGGTCGTAAGGAAAAGTTTGAGTGGGAATTCTGCTGAGAAAGTGAAGGGTGTAGAGGAGAAAGTTGATCACAGGAGTATGTTTACCTTAGTGGTAATTAGTTTTGTGTTTGTAGAATAATTGTGAAATTGTGAACTTCACTATCAGTCGACAGGATCCATGTATTCTGCTTCCAATCTACCTCTGCCAAATCCACTTTGTTGTATATATTCTGAGCATATTTAACGGCTACGTTGGTTGCATATCCAATTTTGTTAAATATCACTGGTTAAAAGACTCGTGCTGGCAGATTGGCAGCAGGATACGTGGGTATGGTCCTGCCGTCACGATATGCGGACAGGAAGCATGGCTTGCTGGATGTATGCTGTCTAGGCAAAGTGTTGGCAATCTATTTTTTTTTTCTAGAATAGAAGGGGTTCATTCTTGAGCCGTGGGGAGCAGGTCCTGCAACGAGTAGCGACTTACACCAAAGAATCAACCGCATCAGTTTCTGTTGCTAAAACTTCCAGGAACTTTTTATTCCAAACGATCTCATCTGAAGAAACTACCGTAACCACCTTGGTAAGTCTACTTGATTCAAGAAGAAAGAATGATAGAATAGTTGAAAATGGTGTGAAAAGAAGGTAATGTAGCTTTTACAGTAGTTCAATAAGCTATATGGAATTTTATTTTGTTTCTTTCATGGTGCCACATCAGGATAGCAAACGAAGAGCCGAAGACGGTACGCCTAACAAAATAAAAAAGTTGCGTTTATCGGAGAACTTCAGCCACGCAAATCGAAAACCTGGGACGGGAGGTGCAAGAAGTAAATCATTGTTAGAGAATTTAGATTAGTTTAGTTTAGATTAGATTAGATTAGTTGGATTAAACTGTAAAAAGCTGCAGGGAGAGACAATATAACACTTTAATTGCTTCAGTTGGTAACTTAACCTAACTAAGGAATGAAACTGTTAAGAGGACAAAGGTGAACTCTAACCAGTAGCAATTGGAACACTGAATAAAATCTGATTTTACCGAGGACATGCGAAAAGAGCCCATTGTCTCTATACAAAACCATGGGACATCTTTTTGCTTATTTAGAAAATTATTTATATGGATATGTACAGATAAAGAACTAGAGGGTCCATTGAACCCCTTTTTTTACGACAGCGGCACTTCGTTTGTATCTTCTTCTTCTTCTAAGGTGCAGGTGTACAGTCGATCGGTGAGATCGTGTACGAGAAAGTATGCGAGACTACAGATACTTGATGGTCCACTGGACCATAACACAGCGGCCACTTGTGATGTCTTCTTCCGCACTTATATTCCAGAAAGCAGTGGTGTGTGAATGTGTGTGCCATTTGTTTGTGCGATTTGGAAGTGAATTCATTGTTAGAGTTATTATCCGTAATGATACGCCCATGGAGGACAAGGCGGCATAGCTTTTCACTACTTAAAAAGCCATTAAGTGTTTTTGTTGCCGTTCCAGTTGGGACTGGACGAAGTATACTGAAAGATTTGTGTTCAATGAGAAGGAGGTAATAGTGCTAAGACAATCAGGAGAAAAAGTTGCAAACATGTGTATCTTTCACGAACTATTTAGTTGGCATGGGGAGCTCATTTGATAGGCGAAAAGAGGAAAAAACTGAACTACACAGCCTGGTCTACACTTAATAGATAAAAATGTTTAGTTTTTCGAGTTGCTTTATGTTTATTTACTGCTTCCTCCTGGCATGTCGAAAACATGTCATTAAGCAATTACCAGATCTTCGATTTTGTTTCATTTAACTAGACTGTGTCCATTAATTCATTGACTTTACACTTTACACTCCTCTGAGGTTGTAATTGTCAATTGTTAAATTAGAAATTAATGTAGGAAACATAGAAGTCTGTGTGTCAAAGATAACGTATTTCAAAGTTCATCAAATACTGGATCTCTGTGCCAGTTTCAAAAGGGAACCGAGTTAATTAATTTCCGAGGCAGAGAAAGTAGCCGCAGCGCCCTGCAGAACAGAAAACAAAGGCAGCTGTTCAAACTTATAGTAAATCCACTGAGAAGAAAACATCCATGAAACAAGAAAAGGTAGTAAAGTTAGACAACACCTAATACACGTCGTTTGCTATTGGTGGAAAAGTCATAAAACTTTTGGCGGGAATTGTTGATGTACAGAGTCGGTTCAGTAATTTTAAAAAGTTTAGTTGTCTGATCTATGATTGTCTGTTTACAAGCGTTCAGGAAAGTCGTTGACTGTGATAGTGGACTTTTAGTTGATGGTTTATTTTAACGTATCGCTATTGTTGTCCAGGTTTTTGATATAAATTTGTATAAACATATTTCTGTGATCTATTGCAATTATGGAAAGACACCTTCCCTGCTCGCCTCCCAAAAAGAGACCTGGAACGTACTTAAGCTGCGGGGAGAAAACCATTATTTTAAATGTATACAGAAAAGAAAGAAATGAACATCCTTAGTAAAAGATAAATCATAGTCAAGGCGATCATTCTTAATGCGACCCTGTACTTATTCGCTAGCTGGTCGCGCGCTTTGAATTTCGACGTTTGTGTTTCATGGAAGTTTCTTCTCGGTGAATTTACTATAGAAAAGGATGGATAACTAGTGCAATACTCAAATCTTGTAAAAATAATAGTATGGGGAGCCCATGATGCTAAATATGGATTTACTCGAGCGTCGCGGAGACCTGTTAGAATTGGTAGATTAGGTTATAGGAAAAGAGTAAATGGTCCTATAATGTTTTCACTTTTAGCGGTGGGGGAAAGTCCAGATTTTCAAAATAAATTGTAAAAAAAACAATGACATGGAAAAACTGAAGCTTGTCAGATTATAATATTTTTGGTGGCTATGCGGGAGGGGTGAAAATTGAGAAGACAATTTACTTTAGCGCGTCAGATTTTATAGAAGGTGTTCAGTGAACCCTAATGACGCTTCAATTTCTTAATCTGATGATTTGGAAGTGACGCAAGCTCGCAGCGAATTTTTGAAAACGTAAAAAAATAATCGCCATCTTGAAATACTCGACCGCGTCAGATGAGCATTACTGAAGCTTCATCATGATGTCCCAGTCACGCTGACCAAAAATCTGACGATTCTTTTGAGGGGTATCGTTGATCTGACGATTTAAAAAAAATTGACGTGATAAACGTCTTATAAATCGATGTGCGGGGCTACCTAGACTTTCCAGAAAACATTGTAACGTTACGCCAGACCCATGCGTGCGAGCTAGAGTGAGAGCGAGAACAATAGACAGATCGATCTTAGCGGTTGCCGTGCGACTCATCTATCTCTCTTCCACTACAGCGTTCGAGCGAAAGCTCGATTTGGCGATCGGCTCGGTTCGCCAAATGCGATGGAAGGGGTACGCGCGTTCTGGCTGCACTGCTTCCACTGCGTCGGCGACAGCACGTTCGATAAAGTTATCTGCAGGATGCATAATTATTTATAATAATAACATTTATGACATTTAATAATCACTTTTACTTAGTGTAAGGGGCCACGCTAAACCCCCCCCCCATCCTACCACTGCTTCGGTTCTTTAGATCCTGACCTGAACGCAGTCGTCGCAGTCTACGTCGACCGCACCGCGATGGAGAGAGAGCGAGATATTCTCGGACAACCGAGAAGTGTCCCAAATAAAGAAACGGTTTTAAAAATCCTACCAAGAGAGTTAGAGTAATTTGATGGGTGAACACACGACTGGAGAGAAAAAAATCTCTACACACTCTTGTTTTTCAAATGGCTAAAATGTAAAAAAAATATTCACTACGTTTTTTTTTTTTGGTATCTACAAGTAAAATTTGGAAAAACTAAAGGCAAGACATTCTAGGGAATACCATGATATATATGTATGCAAAAAATGAAAGAGTTTGTATCATAAATAAGCGAGCATTTTGTAAAATACTGAAAATGGGTACTGCGAGAATGGCCTTAAACTAAAAATTTTACTGGATCTTGAAATAAAACTTTATTATATGTATAATTTATAAATAAACTCAGTTTATTACATGATCAAAAATATGCTTAAAATGTAGCGATTAAACCGTTTAACCAACTTAATTAATCAGTTAGTCAACACCCTTATATTATAAGATTGATAAAAACCGTAGGTTTGTTCCAACAAGCACTTTGCGAATCGTTCCGATTCTAGTAATGATTTTTTTTATGCGCATGTGTCAACAAAGTGTTAGTTCCAGAATCAGTTCTGAAGTTCTGTTGGAACATAAAACGCGTTCTATGTTATTAAAGAAGAACAATTCCTCTTCCTCACTTGATTCTAAGGCCAAATAGTCGTTTTCATCCAAATCACTACCGCCCATTTTGCGTTTAGTTAGTTTGTTTTTTTTACGATTTTTAAAATACATAACCTCAAACCTCACAGAAACCGTTGACGGCGGGAGATGGGTGGGAGAGAGTCCCTATTCTCGTTCCTGGTCAGAATCAACAACTTATTTCACCGTCCCTGAACCGATGCCGAATTCGTTCGTCGCGTGTTGGAACACATGTAGAACCAGTTCTGGGATCAGTTCAACGTTTCTTGGAACACTAAAACGCTTCTGCACACGCTCCGCCTGATTCAGAACTAATTCCGGTACTTGTTGGAACAGACCTCTTGATTACTACTTGACCATGTTTGAACAGGCTTGTCGCCTGTATGTCTCTTTAAACTACTAGAACGAGAAAAACTCTTATCACACCTTGAATTGTCAACGTATGTATGCGGGAATGTGGCTTTAGTCGATAAAAGGTAGAAAATCTATTACAACCAGAACATGTTTCTAGGCTACTCGCCTGTGTGGATGCGCGAATGTATCTTTAAATCTGAAGAAGTAGGAAATCTTTTATCACAAGATGAACATGTGAAAGGCTTGTCGCCTGTATGGATGCGCGAATGTAACTTTAAATGTGAAGAAGAAACTCTTTTATCGCAAGATGAACATGTGAAAGGCTTGTCGCCTGTATGGATGCGCGAATGTAACTTTAAATGTGAAGAAGAAGAAAATCTTTTATCGCAAGATGAACATATGAAAGGCTTCTAGCCTGTATGGATGCGCGAGTGTCTCTTTAAATCTGAAGAAGAAAAAAATCTTTTATCACAAGATGAACATGTGAAAGGCTTGTCGCCTGTATGGATGCGCGAATGTGACTTTAAATTTGAAGAACTAGAAAAACTTTTATCACAAGCTGAACATGTGAACGGCTTGTCGCCTGTATGGATGCGCGAATGTATTTTTAAATCTGAAGAAGTAGAAAAACTTTTATCACAAGATGAGCATGTGAAAGGCTTGTCGCCTGTATGGATGCGCGAATGCCACTTTAAACGTGAAGAAGAAGCAAAACTTTTATCACAAGACGAACATGTGAAAGGCTTGTCGCCTGTATGGATGTACGAATGTATTTTTAAATCTGAAGAAGTAGAAAAACTTTTATCACAAGATGAGCATGTGAAAGGCTTGTCGCCTGTATGGATGCGCGAATGCCTCCTTAAATGTGAAGAAGAAGAAAATCTTTTATCACAAGATAAACATGTGAAAGGCTTCTCGCCTGTATGGATGCGCGAATGTATTATTAAATTTGAAGAAGTAGAAAAACTTTTATCACAAGATGAGCATGTGAAAGGCTTGTCGCCTGTATGGATGCGCGAATGCCTCATTAAATTTGAAGAAGAAGAAAATCTTTTATAACAAGATAAGCATGTGAAAGGCTTGTCACCTGTATGGATGCGCGAATGTGTCTTTAAATTTGAAGAAGTAGAATAACTTTTATCACAAGATGAACATGAGAAAGGCTTGTCGCCTGTATGGATGCGCGAATGTATTTTTAAATCTGAAGAAGTAGAAAAACTTTTATTACAAGATGAGCATGTGAAAGGCTTGTCACCTGTATGGATGCGCGAATGTGTCTTTAAATTTGAAGAAGTAGAATAACTTTTATCACAAGATGAACATGAGAAAGGCTTGTCGCCTGTATGGATGCGCGAATGTATTTTTAAATCTGAAGAAGTGGAAAAACTTTTATCACAAGATGAGCATGTGAAAGGCTTGTCGCCTGTATGGATGCGCGAATGCCTCCTTAAATGTGAAGGAGAACATCTTTTATCACAAGATAAACATGTGAAAGGCTTCTCGCCTGTATGGATGCGCGAATGTGACTTTAAATTTGAAGAAGTAGAAAAACTTTTATCACAAGATGAACATGTGAAAGGCTTCTCGCCTTTGTGGCTGCGCATATGTCTCGTTAATTTATAAATGGATGAAAACTGTTTATCGCAGTACGAACACATGTGAGTAGTCTTCGGTTCGACTTGAATATCTGGAGAACCTGGACATACTCTATGTCTTTCTTGTAAGTCCCATCCAGTTTGTCCTCTTCCTCCCGACGTTGTATCTGACACTTCCTCTTCTTTAATTAAATGATGATATTCAATGTCGATCGAAGGTTCCTTCTTAATTCCTTCAGAACTTAATATCGTCTCTACTGTGGACTCGTTTCTCTTACAGCTTTCGATGTATATGGAAAATTCCTCATGGAGCGACTTACATTTCTCACAAATGTTCCTTAGGGATTCCATCAGCGGATTCTGGAAAAAGATGTATATTACACCTACAGGTATTGTACCCAAATACTTAAAAGGTAAAAGTTACTTATTGTGTATTAAAAAATTATAAAAAAAACAAATCAACCCAAATTCAACTCAGTGACAAATCAACGGAGTTGTTTTAAATCTCTTTATCGATCTTATAGATATAGATCTCTCTTATAGATCTTTAAATTGACCGACTATCTTGATTGAAATGGTTAAGGAAATGCAGTAAACTTCTAGATCTACCACTTCTCGTATTTTTTTAATTTTTCAGCACTAACATAATACGTAATGAAGAACTGGTATTGTACCAACAAATAATCAGGGCGCTAATGGGTCAGTGGAGTAAAGAAATGTGATTGAAATGGACATATCGTTAGATGCGGAGATATGTAGACAGGGACGCTGTAAGTGACGTTGGCTGTAAGGAAACCGGCATCGTTGCGTAGTAATGTACAACTGATGAATTGAGTGGGATGGTGAAACGTACGAGACCATTTGTAATAGCAATGTTTGAAAGCTGAATTTCTTTTATTAATGGAAATGTATGTCTGCGCCCTATGAGAAATACATGCAGATGTGTTAGGCCTTTCGAAATGAATCTATTGGTAGTCATGAGGGGACCGTAGGTCAGAAGTGGTAGAACTAAGTATTATATATATTTTATATAAGTTTTGTCGTTATTTACGATTACGTACTTCACTTGGTGGGAATAACATTCGGGATCATTGATTTAAAGGATGTCCGGTAAATAGTTCAGGTCCGCATAGTAGGAATAATAACAATGACTGTGTAGAAAGGTCGCATTGAAGTCATGAGGTACCTATATAGTGCCGTAAGAACTCACTTCGTCGCTTATTATCCCCCAGAAGTGCCATAATTTCTCCTCGATCTTCTGAACTGCTATTTCTTTCAAGCACCAGTCGCAAGCTGTAGGATAATCAGAACCAGACGCCTCTTCTTCATTTATGAGATGATCCTCAATGTCGATAAGAGGTTCCTTTTTGACATCTCCAGCCGAAAGTACTTCATCTATCGTGGAATCATCGCTCTTCATAGGAAAGTTTGAGCAGCCCACTAGCATTTGTTGTTCGATGAAAACTCCACTCGACACTGCAGGACGATAGGAATTCCAGTCTGCTTGATCTGATATTTCTTTTTTAATTAACGGATGATACTCGATGTTGATGGAAGGTTCATCTTTGATCTGTCCCATCAATAGCAGCTCATCTATTTTGGACTTGTTGATCTTACACCGTTCGATGTAAATCGAGAATCCCTCGTAGCGTGATTTACATTTGTCGCAGATATTCTTGTGGGATGCCATAATCGGATCCTGAAAGGAAAGATATCGGTTAATGTTTCGTGGATAAATGAAGTGACATAGCAAGACCAAATACAGTATTACAATTCCACAAGTCAAATGTGTGATGTAAACTGCGCCTCATACTCACTTCGAAGCTGATAATCTTCCAGAAACGCCACAAGTTCTCGTCGATTGTTTGCACTCGTGCTTCTTGCAGGCACCAGTCGCAAATAGTCACTACTTCTTCAGTATTACTCATGGCACTTGATTTATAGAAACTGATCGACCACTTTACAAACTACGAAACTACAAAATTTATTAGAAGACAAAGAAAGAAATGACTTTCTGCTGCTCTGCTCATCAATCCTCAATTTTTCGTTGTACCGATTTCGACGTTTTCATTGTACTGATGTGGTACTGATTTTCATGTCAATTGTACGAATTGTACTGACACACTGACAGAGGTTTGCTTCAATTTTACGTTTTATGTTTTATAGTTTCGTGTATTGGCGGTCAAATGTCCATAAGTCTAAAAGGATGTCTAAAGTCTGCATATTAAAACAAAACAATATCCTTTAACATTAATATAATTAAAAAATAAAAAACAAAACTTTAAACTCGTTTAAACTTTACACAGAACTTTACTTTCGTAAACAGAACACAGAACAGTAAACGTTTCAAAGGTTTGTCATTTGTCATACGTGGCACGCTTGTACGGCACTGCACACGGCACGTGAACACAGGAGTCATAGGACACAGCGAAATTAAAGTCACAACAGGTTTTGTGACACACAGAACGTACAATTTGGCCAAAATTGCTAACACGCGTTGCCGTGTTGCCGTTGCCAGGCCAGAGGTAATCAGAGTCGGAGTCACAGAACATGTTGGAGTCAGAGTCAGAGGTAATTCTGACAATGCGCGAGGAAAGTGTGACGTCAGAATTTGGTAACCATGGCAACTGTTTCAACACAATTTTTTTCTTATAGGAGATTGAGATTAACATGGGAAAATTTTCAAGCAGCTGATAACCTACGTAAACGAAGTTTCTTAACTATCAGCTGTGAAAAATAAGAAACATTGGAGTATGTAGTTTTCTTGTATATAAAAGAATACATGATTGGTTATGGAGGAAGGAAGAAAAAAGTGATTTATTTCGGATGTGGCACCTCAATCTAATTCAAATTTGACGCCATCTGTCAGAAAATATGACAAAGACAGTTTGTGAACCAATCAGAAGCACAAAAATAAGAGGCGTGGTCGTGAAAGCCTGAGGGAAGGGAAAATCAAGGTTAACCTGTTATGTCGTAGTCGCTTCTGATTGGTTAACAAATTGTCAATTTCCTACTTTAACAAGTGGCACCAAATTTGAATTAGAGTGAAATGTCACTTCTGTAATAAATCACGTTTTTCTTCTTTCCTCCATAACGCATCATGTATTCTTTTATATACAAGAAAAGTACATACTTCAGTGTTTCTTATTTTTCACAGATGATAGTTAAGAAATTTCGTTTACGTACTTTACCAGCCACTTGAAAATTTTCCCATGTTAATCGCCGATAAGAAAAAAATTGTGTTGAAACAATTGCTATCAGTTGCCATGGTTACCATCCCCTCTCCCACATGTGCTACGTCATTACTTTCCTCGCGTATAAATACACCAACTCAATAACAAACAAAACACCAGATTTTAAGAAATGAACTTATTGACTTTTGACAGTATTGACACAAGAATAACTAACAATCAGAAGACAAACAGAAAGAGAGGTCCGATACGGTCCTCAATGACCCTGAACGCACGTGCTTTGATATTTGCCGATTAGCGCCGTAAGCACCCGTTCCTCCAAGTTCCTCCAAAGTCCGACCGACAACCTACCTGAATATCGGACCTCTCTTTCTGTTAGTCTTCTGATTGTTAGTTATTCTTGTGGTATTGACAAGTCATAACAAGGAAATGTGAATACGCGAGGAAAGTGTGACGTCAGAATTTGGTAACCATGGCAACTATTTCTACAGTTTTTTCTTCTAATGGGAGATTAACATGGGAAAATTTTCAAGTAGGTGGTAATCTACGTAATAGTTATTTATGTATTAATAGTCCAGGAAAATTAGATCAAACTCAGCCGAATAGCGGAAAAACCTAGCAACAGTTCGTATCGAGATGCGGTTTTTTGCATTGTATTCAGGAAGGTGCCAGGAAAAAAGTCTACAAGGTCTGGTTCAGCCATTTTTTGAAAATGGCCTTCTGGGCCGGAAAATGCATTTTTCAAATGCATCATTCCTTACACCATTATAGGAACGACTGGAAACTCGGATAAATCGCTCGGAAGTGGTTACTCGGGGATTTTTGGGGCTGCCGAACTCGATTCTGGCATTAGAATTACCCGGGGGCGCTCGGGGGCGGCTCTGCGGGGGCACCCACGGGGTCATTCCGGGGGGGGGGGGGGAATAGCTTAGTGCATGGGAAGCGCTCCAAACTCGTTACTCGGGGGTTTTCGAGGATGCCGAATTCATTTCTGGCGTTGGAATTACCCGGGGGCGCTCAGGGGCGGCTCTACGGGGGCACCCGCGTGGCCATTCTGGGGAGGAAATTGCATAGTCCATGAGAAACGCTCCAAAGTCGTTACTCGGGGGTTTTCGATGATACCAAATTCAATTCTGGCAATATACTTCCCCGGGGGCCCCTCTGTGGGGTTGTCTGGGGCTGATTTGTGGGAAATTGCATAGTCCATGGGAAGCGCTCGAAACTCCATACTCGGGGGTTTTCGGGGATGCTGAATTCATTTCTGGCATTGGAATTATCAGGGGGCGCTCAGGGGCGGCACTGCGGGGGTATCCGCAGGGTCATTCTGGGGGGGGGGGGGGGGAAATTGCATAGTCCATTGGAATTGCTCCAAACTCGTTACTCGGGGGTTTTTGGGGATGCCGATTTCAATTCTGGCATTCGAGTTACCAGGGGGCGCTCGGGGGTACTTCTGTGGGGTAGACTGGGGATAATTGGGGGGGGGTAATGGCAGCGTCCATAGAAATCTCCACAAAATCGATACTCGGGGGTTTTTGGGGATGCCGATTTCAATTCCGGGATTAGATTTCCCCGAGAGTGCTTGGGTTGGCTGTGTGAGAAATGGTAAAGGAGAAAGTGAAAAGTCACAAATTATCAAAATAATACTTTATTAAAATTACAAATAGGAGTTTTTATTAATGTTGAATAATAATAACTATAAATTTAAATTTTCAATTCAATAAATGAACAAATTCATCGCTCTCGAGTCAGTTTATTCAAAATGAAATAAAATTAGGACGTCTCGATGACTACTGTCATCCTCTTAAGCTTTAATTTTCACAAAAATATACCAAATTTTAAATTCTAATTGCATAGAAGTTACAACTCATACACGTTGGGATGGGGTGTTGGTCGAGAAACCGCGTCACGCCTGATGAGAAATCCGAGGACAAAGGCCGTGTGGAGAGTTGCCTATAAGCGAGGAAAAAGTTACAACTCGGTACATAATGACGGAAATGAGTTCAATTTTGTTACTGGGGGGTTTTTGCGGTCGCTGACAACGAATATCACATCGCCAGTGGTGTCCGAAATAACCTAGTGCTCAGGACCGCTGGTTCCAAAGTCATCTCCGGGAGTTTTATGAAAATGTATTGTATAATTAGCAGAAGAGTATACACCCGGGGGTTTGTAAGGTCGCTGAATGCTTCACTTTTATGTCATTAGAGAAACAACGAAAACATATGTAGTCCATTCTTTCACGGTTTTTGCCCAGAATTTTAAAGTACCGATGTAGCAGTATATATGTAGTATGTAGTATATAGTGCAGATGTGTGCTTTTACCCTGGGGGTGAGTGTCACCCCTTCTCGGGCTGTATAGAGAGGACTAAAATGGTCTAAATCCAATTGAGTGGGGATGGGAACTTAAAGAAAATTCATTTATCCCCATAAAATTGACACAGCAACCTGGACCACCAAGTATAAATTTAATATTCTGTGCTTGCAAAACAAATTGCGTTAACTAGTGCGGCTGCAGAAAACATGGGTTAATTTTCAGCATTGCATGCAAAACATGTGTCGGATCTAATTGCACAAATATTAAAAATTATTCAAATGAGAAGGTTTCTTTGGCAGAATTTGAAGTTAGAGAAGAAGAAAATGAAGAAGATAGTATATAATATATATAATATAAATAAAGATTGATATATATTATTAATATAAGCTATTAATATAAAAACAAATTGTAGGATACATTTTTTTCTAAAAAATAGGTAAAACTAAAATTTTGAATATGAGTGAGAGGAGAACCAGGAGATGAGACGTTGGTACCAGCCATCCTGGGCTACAGATACTTAGGAGACCATTGTCGTCGTAATTATATAATAAATTTTCGTATACCTACGTTTCCGTATACCTTCTTGTACACGTTCTGGATTTGGGAGGAAGTTGTTAAAAAACTGGTAGAGAATCCGTAATTGTGGCGCTATACATCTCTCCTGGTATTACTTTGAAAGAGATCATAAAGTTTATACAGCAAAATTTATCAATTTGTACCAGAGATTTTTACTTTAGTTACCATAAGCCGATTGTGTCTTTTTTGGAATACGGTTCGATTTCTAATGACCAACCACAAAATGATCACGATGAAAGAATGATTATAGAAGAAATTACTGATAATGGTAATATATGGGTGTTTAATATAATACTAAAGTCACATCTATATCCAATAGTTACCTTCATAGAAAATTAAGGAAGAAATATATTAAATAACTGGAAAAAATGTCGCTTATATTTAATTTATATATCCTGTCTGTCTATGTGTGTGTGAGTGTGTGCGCATATGGCCAAAGAAGTTTCACTTCCACCGTCTGGTCCAACGCAGACCTCATGTTTTCCATTTAATTTGATAGAACACATGGTGCATGTGTTTCACTCATCCCAACTTTTGTGTGTTTGTTGCAGATAGACAACCATAGATCAAACAACTAAACCTGTTAATTTCACTGAACCGACTCTGTACCTACATCAACAATTCCCGCCAGAAGTTTTATGACTTTTCCACCAATAGCAAACAACGTGTATTACGTGTTGTCTAACTTTACTACCTTTTCTCGTTTCGTGGATGTTTTCTTCTCAGTGGATTTACATTAGACAAAACGGGTTTAGACGACAAGAAAATAAGAACTAGAGCGATACAGGCACGAAGAGCAATTAACTGTCTCTAATCCATATTCGCATATTATGTTGTGGATGATCAATTGTTGAGATCATTCCAGTTGTAATGCCATAAGCCTATTAGAATTACTTCGGGAATGCTCAAGTTGAACTATGCCCTATGCCGTTGGATTTGCAATTCGGCATTGCGTTGTTTATAAATAATCTGCGTTTTTATTTCGACATTATTTCCAAGAAAACTTGAAAGAAGTTATTCTATTGATTTGAAATTCTCAGAGTAACGATTTTAGTTAATGTGTGTTGCCTATAACGAAACGGGTAGAGTTTGTGTCCCGTGCGTCAAATGTGTACCATCTCATCTGCTCTGTGATTTATATGTTTCGTGAACCGTTGTCATAACCTACACTTATTCACTACAAATATACAAGTATTTGTATATTTTGAATAACTTCTCTTGCTCTAGAAACATGACGAACGTGACGACGACTTGCGATTGGTGCTTGCGAGTGTCACCGGTCCGAACGATCGAAGAAAGGTTATGGCGCTTTTGGGAAGTAGTCAGTAAAGAAGTGAGTTATGGGTCCTGTTACACCATACGGTAGAGATATCACTAAAAAACCGTCTCGTACAGTATTGTGATCAATACTTTTACCCAAGTTTGTATGTGATAATGAGCTGAGAATGCTCTTTGCGAGAGTCGAAGTCATACTTAACCTCACTAATTTTTCCTTCAGGATCCACTCATCGAATCCCTAAGGAACATTTGTGAGGAGTGCAACACGCGTCAAGAGGGCTTCTCCGGCTACATCGAAAGGTGTAAGGGCAACGAATCTGTCATCGAGAAGATTCTCTCATTTGGAACGGTCAAAGTCGAACCGACGATCGACATCGAGTACCATCCCTTGATCAAAGAAGAGGATGATCACAAAGTGGATCGTCGGAGGGTATGCGTACAGTGTGATAAGACGTTCGTTAACTTCAGCGATTTGAAATGTCACTTACGCGTTCATACTGGCGAGAGACCGTTTCAATGTCCGCAGTGTGATAAGGCTTTCGCTCGTTCCAGTCACCTGAAGCGTCACTTACGTGTCCATACGGACGAGAAGCCGTTCGAATGTTTACAGTGTGACAAGACCTTCACTCAGTCATATTCATTGAAGAAACATTTATGTGATCACACGGGTGATAAACCTTTTAAATGTTCGCACTGCGATAGGACTTTCGTTCTGTCGTATGATCTGAGTACTCACCTACGTGTCCATACCGGTGAGAGACCGTTTAAATGTGTGCGTTGCGATAAGGCTTTTGCTCGGCTGTTTTACTTGAAGATCCACCTGCGCGATCACGAAGGTGAGAATCCATTTAAATGTTCGCTGTGTAATAAAACTTTTGCTCAAGCTAACAATCTGAAGAGTCACTTACGGGTCCACACAGGTGAGAAACCGTTTAAATGTTCATACTGTGATAATTGTTTCGCTAAGTCTAGTACCCTGAACGCTCACTTACGTATCCATACGGGCGAGAAACCGTTCCGATGTCCGCACTGCGATAAGGCTTTCGTTCAGTCCAGCGACTTGAAGGGTCACTTACGTGTCCATACCGGCGAGAGACCTTATAAGTGTCCGCAGTGCGATAGAACCTTCGCCCGTTCGAGCGACATGTCGGTCCACTTACGTATCCATTCGGGCGAGAGACGTTTCAAGTGTGCGCAGTGCGATAAGAGTTTCGCCGTGTCCGGTCACTTGAAGACGCACGTGCTCGTTCATACGGGCGAGAGACCGTTTCAGTGTCCGCAGTGCGGGAAGATGTTCGCTCGGTCCGGTCATTTGAAGGCGCATCTGCTCGTTCACGAAGGTTCGAAGCAGCGTTGATGGTGATGAGTTTGACGGGTTTGTGACTCGATTCGAAGGAAGACTTCAGATTGTGAATGTTATGAGGAAATTGTTGTGACTTCAAAACTATAACTATTTGCATTCTACACACACACACACACACAGTCTTTTATAACCTATTTCCAAATTAATTACTAATACTACCTTAAATAAACTATAGATACATACAGTCAGTAGGTATATTGTTAATTAAACGTTTTATCATATCATACCATATTATCTTTATGCTTACACAACGTCCCTAATTTGGTACTGTAGCGTAATGAATTCTGTGAAATTAAAGTTAGCCTTTGTTCGGACGAGTTGTATTCTGATACTGGTCCAACACGCTCATTTTTGGCGGGTTTCTATTTTCAAAAATGGCCCTCCAATAAATCTCAAAACGGCGATATACAGTTCAATTCAATGTAATGTTATACAACTCTGTCCTGAAAAAACATATTGATATCCAATAAGAGTGATCGAAGATTGTAACAATAAAATTTCATATAAAATGATATTAGGAAGCGCGATAGTCTATTCCGAAAAGGGATATTTTAAAATAATTATTGGCAATCTAAAACTCGAAAGTACTTTTAGTAACTTCTTATATGTTAAACCATCAGTGCATGTAGCTTTTGGAAGTAGTTTATACGTTTTCTTGTTCCTTCTCTTTTATTCTGTTTATTTTTTTTTGTTCTGTTTGATCACTTGAAATTTGGTTAAAATTTTATTCAATGTCTTCTTGTTAACTGTAAGATCTGGTTGCTTAACTTTATGAACTGAGTAGCTTGTGGTTGTCATTGCTACTGTTTAGTGCACGTAGTCTGGCATTTACCGGCTCTCTCTCCAAATTTCTTGTGGAACCACCATATACAGATCCTCTCCAAGATCTTGCGCTCAGTTGCTTGGTTTTGTTAGAGGCTGCAATAGTGAATGACGAATAAACGAGTCATAAAAACCCGCATTCTCATTCAAAGTGAGTAAACAATAACCATCACTCCCGCCTTGACAACCTTAAAATATCCCGCTTAATACTCTACGTACTGCGCAAACTCAGTAATAGGTGAATTGGGTGCATAGAGATAAAAGAGAGAGGAGGTAACAAATAGGGAGAGGGGGTAATAAATTTTGTAGACGGAAGCGGCCATATTGAGAAGCCACTTTTCGAACGCGTCCTTGCGATTGTTTTTGTTGAATTGTGCAGTGGCGGATCTATAGTGGAAGCTACAGTTTACCATTGGGAACTAAAGTTTATCAATTAGTAATAAATACATACATATTTTTAATACAATATACCCACTACATAACTGAATCAGCTCTTCCGCTCTCTCCTGGTTTCCTGCTCGTTCTTTGTCTTCCTGGTATACCTGGAGCACATTTCTTTTTTGGTATTTTTTTTTCTATTAACTGATTAAACCCAAAATCGATTTTTTTTTGTTTGTTTCCGTTTTCCAAAGAACGAACAACAGCGTAAGATTTTATAAACTGATGTAGGTAATTTTGTTATGAACTATTAGTATAAATATGCGTTAATTTAATCAAGAAATTTAAAAATAAAACATTCTTTACTTAATTCGTATTGAGCAACCTTCGTATTGTTTCACATGTTAGCATTTTGTGACATTTTATGGAAAATAAAACTGCTTCATACAAATTATTATTTCATAATTTTAGTTAATGTAATGCTACGCCATTGGAGAGAAAGATTTTTTACAGGAAGTCGACCATATGCAGAAGCCACTTTGGCCTCTGCTTTGGTCTATTTGTTCCAAGCACATTTGTTACCTCCTCTCTTATCTCTATGATTGGGTGGCAATTTTCTTCAGACGTGATTGGTGTTCTATACTTTATTATTTCTAATTCTGTGCATCCGACCATAGAGACAAGACCCATAGACATAATACTGTATAGACTACGGATCGGTATAAGGCGCGATGTGCCGAGTGGGAGCGAGAGGCAAATAAATAAGGCGACTTGTTTCTCACTCTAAATGGGCGGAGCTAACAACTCCGTAACTCCAGTACTCTCTCGAAGCGACATACCAGCAATTTCAGGAAATATTTCCGGAGACTTTGGTCACTTTTGCTGTCTTTCAGCAGCATTGTATGCGAGTAGTTGAACGTTATTTAAACACAGGGAGCGTAAGCAAACAAAAATCAACTGGTAGACCTTCTACTCTAAACGAGGAAGTTGTCAAGGATATCAGAACTCGAACGCAAAGAAGTCCTCGCAAATCCTTAAGAAAGCTCTCCCTTCAAACAGGTTTGGTCCTTATGCCTCCTATTCAACCAATTTTCATTCTTACCCATAAGACTTCCACATTTTCATGTTGTTCTAATTCACGGTTTTACAGGTTTATCATATGGAAGTTGCTCCACTGTGCTTAAAAAGAAATTAAAGTATCACCCTTACAAAATTTCCATCGTCCAGTCATTAACGCCTCCTGATCACCCGCAGAGAGTTTTATTTTGCAATTGGTTCAATGACATTAAATAATAATGATATCCTTAACAATACCTTCTTTTCCGACGAAGCCTGGTTTCATCTCAACGGCTATGTGAATAAACAAAATTACAGAATTTGGTCAGGTGAAAATCCTTATGCTATCAGAGAGACAAATTTGCACCTGGTTAAAGTTGGAGTTTGGTTGGCAGTCTCAAGGACGCGGGTGTATGGGCCGATATTTTTTAATTTTACCGTCAATTCGGAGAGATATATCCAACACTTTTTGAGACCTTTTATAAACCAATTAACAGACGAAGAGCATCAAATTGGATATTTCCAACAAGACTCTGCAAGGGCACATACGGCTCGTGCTACTATGGGATATTTAAGAGAGAATTTCGGCGACAGAGTAATTAGTCAGGGCATATGGCCAAGTAGGTCACCAGATCTCACCCCATTAGATTTTGCGTTATTTGGGCTCTTGAAGGACAATGTCTTTAGGAATATATTGCATACTGAAGAGGAGCTGCAGGAGGCAATAGTTCAGGAAGTGGCAAACATTACCCCCAATATGCTGGTGAATATCTTCGAGAGCCTAAAAAGAAGAGTTGCTTTATGTCTGGACCAAAATGGGGGGCATTTTGAGCATTACCTTTAGCCGGTTTAATTAAATCATTGTTCTGTATTTCGAGTTTCATTTTTAAGCGTTAATTTTTATTCACATAACCTACAATCTTATCGCTGATTGTTCTTCTTCTTCTTTTATTTGGCCTTCGCTGCTATGTCGATCCAGCCACTTACATAACGCTGATTGTTTTGTCAAATAAATGAAACAAACTTCCTGGCGAGGGGGTCGCGCAGGGGAGGCGGAGTTCGTGACATAGACTGGCGACCCAGGTCTGAGTTTTATTACCTGTGTTTAATCTAACTCTGGTTTCATCTATGCTCTGTATTACTCTGACAATTCGGCGTTTGGCTGGCGTTTTCGTTTGTAATTGACAACAGTTTTGAGTTTTTCAAAGTATTTTTTGCATCGCCGGTCACCGTGTGACGTAGATGATGTTGTGGTAGGTCAGGATCGCTTGAGGCAACCTATTTAAAGTTGATACGCCTTGTCTGGTTGTAGCATTGCAAACCCTTAGGCAAAAAAATCCTCCAGGTAGGATTGCCAACTCAAACAGTCATTGTTGATCACCCTGTAGTATTATGTCTATGACAAGACCATCCGACATAACCTTAAAGGTCTATGATTTTTTTGTGTTTCGTGTTTCCGAAGCGTGGAGCTGTGGCGTGGCGTGAAGGTGGCGTACTTGAGAAGCATCTGAATTTGTTTACCTTTTTTTAATAGTTTTTCTATATATTCTATATTGTAAAGTGCTCGACTGCTCGATCAGTTTCTTTACATCAAGTGCCATGAGTAATACGGAAGGAGCGGAAACTACTTGCGACTGGTGCCTGCAAGAAGCACGAGTGCAAACCATCGACGAGAAGTTGTGGCGTTTCTGGAAGATAATCAGCACGGAAGTGAGTATGGGTGGGCGCAGTATACATCAAACTGTTGACTTGTGAAATTGTAATAATGTATCTGGTCTTGCTGTGTCCCTTCACTTATCGGTGATACTTAACTGATATTTTTTCTTTCAGGATCCGATTGTGACGTCCCACAGGAATATCTGTGACACATGTAAATCACGCTACGAGGGATTCTCGATTTACATCGAGAGGTGTAAGATCAACACGTCCATAGTGGATGAGCTACTATCAACGGGACATGTCAATGACGAACCTTCCATCGATATCGAGTATCCTCGGTTAATTAAAACAGAAATATCAGAAGAAGTAGAGTGGAATTCATATCGTCCTGCAGTGTCAAGTGGAGTTTTCAATGAACGACAAATGCTAGCGGGTTGCTCAAATTTTCTTAGCAACGATTCCAGGATAGATGAAGTACTGTCGGCTGGAAATGTTAAAAAGGAACCTATTACCGACATTGAGGATGATCTCATAAATGAAGAAGACATTGGGAAAGAAGAGGCGTCCGATCCTGATAAACTTACAGCATTGGGGGGTAAAGGAAGAGATGGCCACGTGCTACCAGACTGTATGGTTCACCAGATGAAAGTTAATAACCTTATGTGTACATATTGTGGTAAAACTTTCAGATACTTGAAGATGCACTTGCGCACTCATACAGGTGAAAAACCTTACAAATGTTCACATTGCAATAAGAGTTTTACTCAGTTGGGTCATTTAAATCGTCACTTACGCACTCATACGAGTAAAAAACCTTTCAAATGTTCACATTGCAATAAGAGTTTTGCTCAGTCGAGTCATTTAAATGTTCACTTACGTACTCATACAGGTGAAAAACCTTACAAATGTTCACATTGCAATAAGAGTTTTACTCAGTTGAGTAGTTTAAATCGTCACTTATGCACCCATACAGGTGAACAACCTTACAAATGTTCACATTGCAATAAGAGTTTTACTCAGTTGAGTAGTTTAAATCGTCACTTACGCACTCATACAGGTAAAAAACCTTTCAAATGTTCACATTGCAATAAGAGTTTTACTACATCAAGTAATTTAAGTGTTCACTTACGAAGTCATACAGGTGAAAAACCTTTTAAATGTTCACATTGTAACAAGAGTTTTGCTCAGAAGAGTAATTTAAATGTTCACTTACGCACTCATACTAATATCAAATAAATGTATAAATGTTCATTTTATGTACAATAAGGCTTTTATTAGATCACCTCAGGAAACGGTTGCATGTTCACTGATCCCGGATACAACTTAGGAAGGGAAATTTCAGTAACCTGCGTCGACGAAGGAGATACAAAATGGTCTGAATATAGGATCTTGAGTTCTTATAGGTTTGCTAGTCTTGCAGAGTCTTTTCGGTGCCGTTATAGTATGCGGTCTACCTATGGTGCGCGGTCTATGAAGAGTTTATTTGTCAACCGTTCAATACTTACGATAAAGCGGGTTAAGATTAGGTGGATACCTGTCCTAAGTACCTGTTTTTAAGCTAAGCCTTTAACGGCAGTAACAGGATTATTATTATTATAGTAAATTTAGTAATACAATTTTTTTAATTATCACTGTAAATTCTTGGAAAGAATAGGTATCACATGTATAAGGAGCTTTAAAAGACGAAATTCTGAAAATAAATTCAGTCTGCCCAGAACCAGCGCTCTATATATCGCCAAGTGACGACGAAGATGGTACTGAAAGATTTTTATCAGAACGTAATTTTGAAAGAAGACACGGTAACTTCTTTTCTACGGGAAAGAGGACTTATTGATCAGCCACAACAAGCCGAACCGGGGCACATACCTCAAGGCATCGAAAGATCTTGGCTGGATACTAAAATTAAAATCCTGAAGAAAATGAGGGGTGTTCCACTAAATCTTTCCCAGTCTCATTTAAACCACTACTGTCAGGTGTTAAGAACAGTACCCAATAATAATTTGTTTGAAACCTTTTTGAATGACATTAGAGATGTACACAGATAGATAGGATGTGAAATATAGCTTCTTGAATATATTTTGTGAAAGAACTTAACTATTTTTTTCAACTTTCATAAACACCATTGAAATGAAAATGTCCATTATTCTATAGATTTCATTATAATCAGACTATTAAAATTTCGTATTGTATTAATGACCATTATAATTAAAAATTAGAATCTAAATGAATCATGTAGGTATTTCTTTTATTTTTAAGTAGGGTATAAATAAATACATCAATTATTACATGCTTACACGCATTACTACTTAAACCAAGATAGACCGCATATTAGCAGTGTGATTTCTTGGTATGCCGCATACTACAACGGGAACAGGTAGGTAGACCGCATACTATAAAGGCACCGTCTTTTCTACAGGTTGTAAGGCTGTAGGATGTAGACAAGGCGTGTCGTAAACTCTGGGCGTATCGTGAGAGCTTGTAGCTAAGGCGAAGTATGAAGACTTGGAGCAAGACCAAATTATACACCTTCGTTTAATGAGCATACTAAGGTATAATTTGGGAGCTTTTTATACAACCTCAATTTGTCTAGATGACATTAAGAAGTACATTACTCTGTTGTTTAATGTTATCTTACAACGTCCTCTAACAGTGTAAGTGACTTTACCGACGCGAGTTCACGATCATGTTACAATAATATGTTATTGTACAGATTGTACTTAAGTCAAAAAAAATTGAATAAATCTTATTTCACGTAGAAATGCAAACAGCTTTGTGGACGGGGGGTCTTGTAGCTCGTTCGATGTTAATAACACTTCCCTTTTGGAGTACAACTTTTATTTTTACTTTCAATGTCCTTTTTCAATAACAACGTTATGGACACTCAAAACATAATGAACATAACCTTATTTTCTACAATTGGCGGGAAAGTTAAATTGTAATCTCAACACCCCTCCTCAATTTAACAATTTCACATTCAATACATTTAAAATGAATACAAATTTTGAACTTTGAAGTACAAATTAGAGTAATCCCAACGAGCGCCTTAACGTGACGAATCTGGCAGCTGGCAGGGCTTTGGTAAAGATGTCCGCTATCTGGTTTTCTGAACATACATACTCGGCAGTAATCATTTATCGGCGATGAAGTTCACGCACAAAGTTATACTTAACATTGACGTGCCTTAAACGACAGTGTTCCCACTTCTGTAGTAGTCGTATGCATGATTGATTATCCTCGAATACACAAATCGGTAGGTTGACTGGACTCGCAGATCGTCCATCAAATATTTTAACCACAGCAACTCGGCAGCGGCTGTTGCTCTTCATACATACTCTGCCTCTGTAGAAGACAAGGCAACACCAGTCTGTTTCTCCATAGCCCAACAGACAGTATTCCCATAAACTTGTAGTAGATAACCAGAGGTAGATTTTGAGTCTTCCTCTTGGTCCAGTTAGCGTCAGCGTAGCCAAGAAGAACATCTCGATTGCTCTTCCGATAACATGGTTTCAGATCAATGGTTCCTTTTAGATATCTTAATACTCTCTTCAAATACATCCACAGTTGTATGGGCGTTACCATCCATTCTGGAATATGTTTTGTAGGCTCTGTCCTGCCACGACAAACGAGACTGAGATTGAGGAAGGACATTTCCAGGATGGATGCTTTCCGGTTCTACCATTATATGATCTCATGAAAGAGACACAAAGAAAACATCTTAAGTTCTGAATCATCTATCTAGACTTGTCCTCTCACAGAAAATCTCAAAAATCATCATATAAATATAGATGTAAGCTATATGCTAAATAAAACTACTTAAATACATAGGTACCTATAGTTTATTGTATACATATGTACGTATTTATACAGTCCCTTAGCGTTATTTGAAAGAAGACAGTGAGAAGTAAATTGAGTCCGGGATCAGTGAACATGCAACTGTCTCCTTAGATCTAATAAAAGTCTTATTGTATATTTGAATATTTGCAAGGTTATTAACCTGTATGAGTGCGTAAATGACGATTTAAGTGACTCGACCGAGCAAAACTCTTGTTGCAATTTGAACACTTGTAAGGTTTTTCAGCTGTATGAGTGCGTAAGTGACTATTTAAATTACTCGACCGAGCAAAACTCTTGCTGCAATGTGAACATTTGTAAGGTTTTTCACCTGTATGAGTGCGTAAGTGACGATTTAATTCACTGGGCGAAGCAAAACCCTTGTTGCAATGTGAACATTTGAAAAGTTTGTTACCTATATGAGTAGTGCGTAAGTGACGATTTAAATTATTCGACTGAGCAAAACTCTTATTGCAATGTGAACATTTGAAAGGTTTTTCACCTGTATGAGTGCGTACATGAACATTTAAATCACACGACTGAGCAAAACTCTTATTGCAATGTGAACATTTATAAGGTTTTTCACCTGTATGAGTGCGTATATGACCATTTAACTCACTCGACCGAGCAAAACTTTTACTGCAATGTGAACAATTGAAAGGTTTTTCACCTGTATGAGTGCGAAAGTGATCATTTAACTTATCTAAGCGAGCAAATCTCTTATTACAATGTGAACATTTGTAAGGTTTTTCACCTGTATGAGTGCGTAAGTGAATCTTCAAACTACAAGAAAAATTAAAAATTTTTCCACAATATGTACACATAAGGTTATTATTAACGTTCTTCTGGAGATACATAGAGTCTGGTAGCACTAGGCGTTCTAAGGCGACACGTAAAACTAACCCAGTTTCTCCTTTGCCACCCGACGCTGTGGGATGATAATCAGGATCGGACGCTTCTTCTTCGTTCCAAATGTCTCCTCCTTCATTAATGAGATCATCCTCAATGTCCATAAGAGGTTCCTTTTTGACCTTTACAGTCGACAATATATCTACCGTGGAATCTTGGTTCCTCATACGAGAATTTGAGCAACCCGCTAGCATTCGTCCTTCAATGAAAACTCCACTCGACACTGCAGGACGATTGGAATTCCAGTTTGCTTCGTCTGATATTTCATTTTTAATTAACGGAGCATACTTGATGTCAATGGAAGGTTCATCTTTGATCTGTCCCATCAATAGTAGCTCATCTACTTTGGACGTGTTGATCTTACACCTCTCGATGTAAATCGAAAATCCCTCATAGCGTGATTTACATTTGTCGCAGATATTCCTGTGGGATGTCATATTTGGATTCTGAAAGGAAAGATATCGGTTAATGTGTCGTGAATAAGTGAAGTGATACAGTAACACTAAACACATTATTACAGTTTACAATTCCACAACACAAACGTGTGACGTAAACTGCGCCCCATACTCACTTCGGTACTGATTATCTTCCAGAATCGCCACAACTTCTCGTCCATGGTTTGCACTCGTGCTTCTTGCAAGCACCAGTCGCAAGCGGTCATCACTTTTTCCGTATTACTCATGGCACTATAGGAACTAATCGAGTACCTACTTTGCAAATTAGAAAAACTATAAGAGAAATGCAAGATGTCAAGCAGGTTAACGATTAACCTCCTCTTCTTTTTCTTCTTCTTCTTCTTTTAATGGTCTCGACGCTCGACTGCTGTGGTCTTTTCGCGATAGTTGACGAAGGGGCCGACATCTATGGGCATATTTTAGAACTCATATAGCGGTGAACAACAAATACAGGGTGATCAAGAATGACTGTTTGAGTTGGCGTTGGCAACCATACCTGGAGGATTTTTTTGCCTAAGGGTTTGCAATGCTACAACCAGACAAGACGTATCAACTTTAAATAGGTTGCCTCAAGCGATCCTGACCTACCACAACGTCATCTACGTCACACGGTGACCGGCGATGCAAAGAATACTTTGAAAAACTCAAAACTGTTGTCAATTACAAACGAAAACGCCAGCCAAACGCCGAATTGTCAGAGTAATACAGAGCATAGATGAAACCAGAGTTTAGATTAAACACAGGTAATAAAACTCAGACCTGGGTCGCCAGTCTACGTCACGAACTCCGCCTCCCCTGCGCGACCCCCTCGCCAGAAGCTGTTCAATGAGGTAACTTTTTTAAAGTTGATAGGCCTTGACAACCAGATATATCGGGTGTTTTTTTTAAATTTCACCTCATAGTAGGCTGTGGATAGTGTTTGTGAATGCGCCTTACTAAAAAATGTCAAAATTGTCATAACCTCACTTTTTTAATAAAAATTGAAACTGCTCCAATCAGTTACTAGTGTCTTGAAAAAGACAGCTCACTCATCTACACCTAATTAATAGAGCCAAGCTGTCTTTTTCAAGACACTAGTAACTGATTGGAGCAGTTTCAATTTTTATTAAAAAAGTGAGGTTATGTCAATTTTGACATTTTTAGTAAGGCGCATTCACAAACACTATCCACGGCCTACTATGAGGTGAAATTTAAAAAAACACCCGATATATATTTCATTTATTTGACAAAACAATCAGCGTTATTTAAGTGGCTGGATCGCCATAGCAGCGAAGGCCAAATAAAAGGAGAAGAAGAACAATCAGCGATAAGATTGTAGGTTATGTGAATAAAAATTAACGCTTAAAAATGAAACTCGAAATACAGAACAAAGATTTAATTAAACCGGCTAAAGGTAATGCTCAAAATGCCCCCCATTTTGGTCCAGACATAAATTAACTCTTCTTTTTAGGCTCTCGAAGATATTCACCAGCATATTGGGGGTAATGTTTGCCACTTCCTGAACTATTCCCTATTGCAGCTCTTTTCAGTATGCAATACGTTCCTAAAGACATTGTCCTTCAAGAGTCCAAATAACGAAAAATCTAATGGAGTGAGATCTGGTGACCTGCTTCACCAAATGCACCGACTAATACCGTACTCTGTCGCCAAAATTCTCTCTTAAATATCCCATAGTAGCACGAGCCGTATGTTCCCTTGCAGAGTATTGTTAGAAATATCCAATTTGACGCTCTTCGTCTGTTAATTGGTTTATAAAAGGCCTCAAAAGGTGTTGGATATATCTCTCCGAATTGACGGTAAAATTAAAAAATATTGGCCCATACACCCGCGTACTTGACACTGCAATCCAAACACAAACTTTAACCGGGTGTAAATGTGTCTCTCTGATAGCGTAAGGATTTTCACCTGACCAAATTCTGTAATTTGGTTATTCACATAGCAGTTGAGATGAAACCAGGCTTCGTCGGAATAGAAGGTAATGTCAAGGATATCATTATTATTTAATATGTCATTGAACCAATTGCAAAATAAAACTCTCTGTGGGTGATCAGGAGGGGTTAATGACTGGACGATGGAAATTTTGTAAGGGTGGTACTTTAATTTCTTTTTAAGCACAGTGGAGCAACTTCCATATGTTAAGCCTAAAAAAACTGTGAATTAGAACAACATGGAAAAGTGGAAGTCTTATGGATAAGAATGAAAATTGGTTGAATAGGAGGCATAAGGACCCAACCTGTTTGAAGGGAGAGCTTTCTTAAGGATTTGCGAGGACTTGTTTGCATTTGAGTTCTGATATCCTCGACAACTTCCTCGTTTAGAGTAGAAGATCTACCAGTTGATTTTTGCTTGCTTACACTCCCTGTGTTTAAATAACGTTCAACTACTCGCATGCAATGTTGCTGAAAGACAGCAAAAAGTGACCAAAGTCTCCGGAAACACTTCCTGAAATTGCTGGTATGTCGCTTCGAGAGAGTACTGCCAACCAGTAATTGGGTTATAAATCCCGCTTCGAAAGTACGCCATTCCAATGAAAATATCGTGCTGTAACGTGAAAACCATTTTAAATAACTAAATTTGAAAAGAATACCAGAAATTTGATATTGAAATAGCAAATGGCATCTGTCAATGACCGCTGTCAATGTCACCAACCGGATATTACTCCAGTTGTACCATTTAAAAATGAAATTCAGTATTGCCAACTCAAACAGTCATTCTTGATCACGTTGTATTTAGTTATGTTCCCCCTTATGTGAATTTGAACTTTAATTGCTATTATTTATTGTTAGAAGAAGTTTTTGTGAAAAAATTAAACTTGTTTTATTACAAGTAATATTGAAAAATCGTCAAAATGCAATCTGTTCATAAATCAGTAAAGACTAAATCACGGAAAAATATGTTCTAGCTGTTCCTCAGTGCTCTTCACATTGCACTAAAGAAATATCACTCCACGCCTTTCCTTCTGATGCAAAATTAAATACAAAATGGAAAATTATATTGAAAATTGGAAAGCCCATCACAAAGAATATGCTAGTTTGCTCACTTCATTTCGCAGACTCAGATTTTACCCTTGGTAAGTATTGGAATCAATAGATAATATCAGTGCTGATTTAAGGTTTTTGCTATTGATTGCAGCTACCAATAGAATACGGAGGCTTAAGAAGAATGTAAGTACTAATTATTAATACTTTTGTAATGCAGGCTACAAAAATGTTCTAATAACTTGGCAATAATGAACCTGAAATGGATGAGAATGTGGACGATATGAATTTAATGGAGACAGATACAATTACGGCTATACAAAATGTTTTAGAACCAACAACATCAGGTTTGGCATTGAGTAAACATAAACAATTAATATCAGAGCCCCCATTGCAAAATACTTTTATTGCGGAGAAGTCAACACAAACAATCGAGATTCTGGAATCATTTGAGCTGCCCCAAATTTTAAATTCTGATGAAAAACTGATGAGTTTTTGGCAGACAATAAAATTGTAGAGATTAAAAAATTGCATTACTTACTTTGATTATTCAATTCACATTTTAACTTTAACTTATGTAAATACCTTGTATTTACATCTTTATAATATTATGTGATTAGGTTATTGTGGTTATATGAGTATTTATACAGTCAATCAAAAAAGTCTCCATATACAGTTTAGTGTTTTTAATACAGTTTAATAGAATATTTAACAGGTTGTTTCTTTTGTTCACTATTCCTTTTTTTCAATTTTTTACCCCAAATACGAATTGCTTTAGTTTTGAATGAGCGGGTTCAATTTGCAAAAAAAGAAAAAATGTTTAGGGCATGGACACTTTTTTGAATGGCCGTAGGTATTTAATAATCTCATTAATTTCAATTTTATTTATCTTAACTCCCTCAAACACACGCTAAACACCTTTGTTGTTCACCGCTATAGCAGCCATTTTGATTTTTGAAGCGCCATCTGGTGACGCGCTGCGATTGCCATTTACCCAGTGTCGATGGTCGACAGACTCGATAGTCTATTCGCGAAGTTCCTAAAGTCACTAAATGTGGAAAGTACCGCAATTCAATGTCCCAACGTGTTAGAGAGAGAAGTACATTTTCGGACACAATATGGCGGATTACAGCTACAATCTGCCTGTTTCATGCATATTGTTGTGTTTTGTGGATTATGGGTTATGTGTCATAGTGTGTCATATTTGTTTATTATATTGTATATAGGTGTAAATTAATTTTTATGTACATTTTTCTCTCGCGAAATTTCGTTTTTACTTTTTGGGAATAAAAATGCCAAGTTGTTGTTTTATCTTTCAAAGCAATCAAATTTTTATTTTCTATTTTGAATTTCGCGCGGCGCGGCGCGGACACAATATGGCCGCCCATTGCGGTACTTTCCTCATTTCGTGACTTTAGAAGTTCCCCGAAGGGTGCGACATCTATGATCAACCTTCGGCACCCTAAACTCAATGAACAACAAAGCCACGTGGTTGTTTTAAACGTAGGCATGTTTTTTAAAAATTGTGATTTTTACAGTATATTAGCAGTTTTTTTTTAGTTTTTGTTATAAATTGTGCTGTTGTGTACTGTAAATGTTAATTAAAATCATCGTTATTCGTTGTCATCAGAGATAATAATTGAGTAGAGTGAAGAGGTGATAACTTGAAACTGTTTGGATTCAATACAGTTTATTAAGGTAAGCGGCGCAAAAGTTGAATACCTTCTTTCGTATTCAACTCTTTAGACGTTAATGTGAAGTAATAATAAATAAGTAAGCAATATTTTTTGTAGGTAAAACTATTAACCATGCAGTCTATCCAGAAAACAATCGCAACAAAATCAAGAAAAATATGTAGTGTACCTCAGTGTACTTACATACTGCACAAAGGATATTTCTTTGCATTCATTTCCATCAGATCCCAAGTTATGTAAGGCTTGGCAGAGTGTACTCAAGATTGGAAAACCGGTGACAAAATATATGCTAGTTTGTAGTTGAAGTGCCGATTAGGAATACACAGAATGAAACACCAATGTCTTATAAATAAATAATACGTCCAAAAACACTCAATTCATTGCAAAAAACTAAACATAATGTAAAATAACTTAAAACTTAACCTCTCAATAAAGTGACTTTGTTTTGTTGTTCACTGAGATATAATACAGTGACTATACTACAAACAGTGGCGACAAGCTCGTCCATCCGCCATTAAGAGGCAAAATTTTTGGCGCGGAAATTCAAAATTCAAATTTGTAGCTCTTTATTTATTTTGGTATTTGAGCTACAAATACCTTTTTCAATATCTCTTACATTTGTTACGCATATCTTCTATGATTTAATTCGGGAATTTTTCATCTTCTCACACATTTGCATTTATAAATGAGAACCCGTAAGAGGTCACATGACTAACGTGAGAGGAGGTGTGGTGTGTTGCGTGTTGCCTAGAACATCGAAAATGAAATTGGTACTTGGTACGTACCTATCCCAGTAGTTTGGTGGTCAGAGCTACAAATACCTCTTTCGATATCTCTTACATTTGTTACGCATATCTTCTATGATTTAATTCGGGAATTTTTCATTATCTTAAATATACTTGGACGATCCCCACACTCCTTAGTCAAAATAGTTGGACCTGCCTTACAAAAAGATGTAACTAAAAATCCAATATCTCCACTATTCTTTTCCATGTGTTTCAAGCTCCCAATGCTAATGCTAAATTACGGTAAAGTTCAGTTTTACGAACTTTCAAGGTTACGGCATTAAGGGAGTTACGACTTACGACTAATACTAAATTAGAGACTGTGTAAACAGCCACGTCTATTACTAGGTGATTCAACTTTTAAGTTACGACTACGACTAATGTTGCTTTAAATAAAAGCTGTATAAATCCACCTTTAATAACGCAAAAACGTTACAACTCAAATCCAAAACAATGTAAACAAAGAAAATTTGCCTCTTAATGGCGGCCGTATACCACGTGACTAGTCTGGCCAATAAAAATCGAGACATTGATTGTCGCCACTGTTCGTAGTACAGTCACTGTAAGATATAACCACAGAATATAGAGGACCAGAAGGTGTACTGAACGGCGGCTCCTTTGATCTTTTTGTGGTGTTTCTCGTTGACCTTGGCACAACCGAAACGTCAAATATTTGTGTTCTAAGGTCAAATGTGCAATAAAAATCCAGGTACTGATTGAGGATTAAATCGTAGGGACGAGTCAGGTTCGGATTCAGGAAATATGAGCTGCGTTCTATGCAGAATATTTAGTAGGGATATTTGGATAATTTTCGAAATGAAATTAAGTAATCAATGAAAACTGGTATATTAACAGGCAAATAAAACAAAAACACATAATATAAGAAAATATACACTAATGTATCGAGAACATTCGCTGACGTAAATAAAAATCTAAATACAAAAAAAACCTTACACCATGAAATAACGTAGGTATTTACAAAAATATTTTTTAATAACATACTCTCTCAACACAGTAAACGTTACAAATTTTTATTTATTTATCATCATTATAAATCATCTTAACAATTAAGATAATTTTAATTGAGAATAAATTAAGTTCTTTGTAGCGCTTAAAAACAAATAAAAATTTGTAAATTTCTTTAATTTCTAAGTTAGCTTTGTAAGCTTAGCACCTGAGCACAGTGAAGTTTTTCACTCTTTCAGGATTATGTATCTCCCTATGGAGAAATGTATTTTTTTGTTAGTAAATAATAAATAAATAAATAAATAAATAAATACATAAATAAATAAATACATAAATAAATAAATAAATAAATAAATAAATAAATAAATAAATAAATAAATAAATACAATAAATAAATAAATAAACATTTCTCAAACAACTGCTACATAACTGAAGTTGATACCTATACCGACTAGTAATGCTGCCAAATTATCACTTTGTTTCTATTTGTATTACTTCTGAAGTTTCTATTAATAAATTTTAAAGTGTAAAACAACCTAACTCTGCAATATAAATTTAAAACATACTCTTTGGGAAAAGAAGGGCATGGATGTTCAAAAGGAACAATTTGAAACATATGTTGAATTTTTTTTATGATATTGTCTCTAATGGCAATCTCCTGAAATTTTATTTCAAAGATGCGTTCAAGTTTACCAATAAAATGTACAAACGAATCATGCGGCATTTTGAGACTGCCAAAGCAGCTTTCATTGCCAGATTTATATGCTTTTAAATAGCAAAAAATGGAGGAATCATCTAAATGTCGATGTTGCACTGCAAATTCCTTGCAGATTTCGCATGAATGAATATTTAAACATTTTTTTATTAAATACCCACAAAGGTATCTAATAAAATTTGTTTCTAAAATAGAATCTGTTCTGTAATCAGTAGGAATAATTTGATGGTGACTGGGTGGTTGTTTTTTTTCGAAAATAATTTTTGGACATGAAATATCATTAAAGTTTAATAATATATCATCCATATCGCTTTCGCAATTTTCAGTACCTGAGTGCATGAATTTAACAAACAAGAGTTTTTTAAAACTTCTACAAAACTGAATAGGTGTTGGATTTCTACTGTTGCCGTTTTGTTGCCTTATACTACCAAAAAAATTTTCCAGACAATCTTGATTAAGTCGTCGAGTTAATAAATAATCGAAATTTTTAAGCTTTAAAAACTCCCATAGCTGTAACACTCCACTTATTGTTATTTGAAAACTTTTCAAACATTTAATTCGTTTTGTTACAATTTTGTTGTTATCTTGAACTACCAAATTTTTGAAAAAATATACGCAATCATGTAAAAATTTAATTTGTTTTTCGGAGCCGGTAAAAGCTACATTATATTCCTTGGGATGATTTTTTGTGCTAGAATTTAATACGTCAAACAAATTGTCTATCCTTTGTATGAAATTGGCCGTTTCTGTCGCAATTTCAGGTATTGCACCAAATCTAATATAAAGGTGCAGCCCTGTAGCAACGCTACTACTGAATAATTGAGTGGCGTATTTTACTTTCATTTTTTCAAAAGCATTTGGACAAATATGTGAATCGGATAATTTGGGTGCAGCCCTAGTCTGATATCGTTTATCGTTATTATAAAAGTCAACCACATACTGGTATAATATGGGATAACCCATATAGAATAATTTGTATTTTAAAAAATTGTTTCTAAGCGCTTTAATTAAATGTGGTGGGTCGAATATGTAAAAAATCTTAGAATGGTTAAATGTAAAATAGGGTTGTTCCGGAGTAACATTCAAAATTTCAGCTACTTGTAAATTATTTGAACCCATGTCACTGACTACAGCGCAAACAGTAACTTCTAATTCTGTTAACTTTTGAATAATATAATAAATGTAATTTTTCAAACTACTACCGGAACATCCAGCCTTTGTCAAAATATATCCCAATGGTTGATTCCACTTTGCTCTAATTCCCCTTATCATGAATACTGTCGCAGTATTAGCAGGTAAAAAACTTTTAACTCTTCCGTTGTCCTCAAAACCAACAATTTTATCAGTTGAAATGTTCAGAAACAAGTGAGTTTTTATAGACATTTCATCAACACATAGAACGCAAAGTTTGTCATCGATAATGTGATTTTTAACTTTTAATTGAAGCAACTGAAATAAATTATTATTTTCAAAACCCGCGTTAATTGAAACGGTCTTAATTAGTTTTAACAATGTGGTCGGGTTAGGCAAAGCAAAAATTCGCATCAAAATTTTTTTATATAATTTTGGACCCGCGAGATATATTGGTAGACAGAAGTTTTTCATTTCAGAGGAGTACCTACGTCCTTTTGGATGTTTCTTACCTTCAGTCACTTGACATGTGATAAAATTACTAACGTCCCTAGAAGTACACAATTTTTCAATCATTAATTGAAATTGTTCTAGAGTTATTTTGTTCAAAATATCCTCGCCTTCTAAAGATGCTGCTTGTTTTAACTTTTCCAGTTGTTTCTTTAAAAAGTTATTTTCGTGCTGCAGTTGCTGAACAGTGCTTCTCAGTTTAATTTTCCTTGGTGTACCTGCTGATAGCCCTTTGCATGTCTGTGTGCTACATGCCGAGGAGGTGGATGACTGACATCCGGAAGAATAGCCAATGTCGGTGACGTCCAAGGTTAAAGGTTCGGAATAAGAACCTGGAACTTCAAAACGTAGGTTGTAAAATTGTAAAGTGGAAGTTCTTTAAAAAAAAATCGGCTGTATTCTATCTCCTGAGAGGTAGATATAAATTCACAAAAAAAAGGTTGAGCATAGAAACCTTACCTAAAAGAACGTTCTCCAAAATTTTAATCCTCGAACTTGTTTTATTTGTGAGAAGAGGCGATGAAGCAGTGCAATCAGCTACTGGTACCTCTTGGGGAATTGTACTTTTCGAGGATCCTTCAAGGGATGGAAATATAGTCGGGACCGCTGTTGGCACCAGTCGATTAGTGAAATTGGAGAGAAACATATTTCTCTCAAAATGATTTCCACATAATCGATAAGTTGTGTACATCTTGTTAGGGTCTTTTGACAGAAGGTCATCTCTCCCACAAGCAGTTAGCCATATTGCTGCTCTGCAATTAAATATATTATTAGAAATAATATACAATATTGTTTAAAATTTTGATTGAATGTAGATGTCTATTTAATGTAGGTACTATATATGTATCGCGTATGTAACATTTTTGTTCTTGATTTTTTCCACAATTTCTCCTAATCTATTTTTTCGGTCACGTATGTAAGGTAATTTTCGCTATATTACTTGAGTCATAACTTCTCACGGGTTCATTAATGCTAATACTTTTAAAATAAGTAAATATTTGAAGCTCAATTAAAATTGAAACAAATATAAAAATATTAGGGTAACACGAATAAAATATGCGAGATAATTTGTCCCTGGGAGATTTGGTATGTCATCCACAGGTAAATCTTCGACAAATCCCCCATAAAAGGCGACCAAAGTTTTCTTTTAATTTTGTACCTGAGGATGAGCTGTTTCGGGTCGAGGAAATATTATTGGAAACTAGCTTATTTAAAATCAAAATTGCCCAGGTGGTGCTTAATGTACTTAAAATGTATAAATACTGGCAAAATTTTAGGATTTTACCTAAACAAATTGATCTAAAGGTAAACGATTATCACCCTTAACACTTGTGTCACGGAACTGGCAAGTTGGAAATCCCAGACTTTAATTAAATTCCATATCAATTCATTTCATTCAATACATATAAGTTTAATATTTTTCAAAGTACATAATTAGGTACTTACCTTCTATTTTCAGACGGAAATCTAAAAAAACTACCGCTAAAGTTGTAATATTTGTTATTACAACCTTTTGCAGCACAAACAGGTCCGTTCTTTTTCGTTGACATGATTGAACAATTCAACAATCAACAAAACAAAATTAATAGTCTGGAGAATCTAACGCTAACGAAAAACACTAAGCACGACACCACTGATTTATCGCTGAGTTGTTTCCGCAACACTCAACCGCTTGATAAATTTTCTCCGTCAAGCCACTGGTTTCTCAACCCGACTGTCAAATCGTAGCCTGCGCGAAGAAGATGCGCAACGTTTTTCTCCCACCCCGAGTTATTCTTCTGGGCGTTCTATATTCTGTGATATAACTCTGTATAGCGCCATCTATTGGTACAGGAACTTCGCGAATCATTGGTTGCGTTCACAGACCATTAATATAACTAGACCCGTTTGTTTACAAAATAATGTATTTAAGCGTTTTTTTGCGCTGTTGCATGAATGCAGATGACGAATTTTTTCTTTACGATTTGCGTATACATCCAGCCTACTTCGCCTGTGGTTGGTCAGTTGTACGTAAATCTAAAATAATATAGACTTTTGTTATGAGTGGCAACATCGCGGCCTAGTCTTTCACGTGATAGAATTCGTTGTGTACGCGGTTTGTGTGTGTATTTTGATAAAAATAGAAAACATTTAACAATGGTTAATAGGTGCAAGATATGCAACGTTTATAGCGATGCAGGGATAGCCTCGGGATTGTCTTTTCATAGGTAAATAAAGAGATTTATTAATGACATTTTTTGAGGTTATGTATCATCTCAGTGGCGTTCTATCAGTGTTATTATTTTAGGTTGTCAGTAGATCCAATTAAAAGAAATATTTGTATTTCTGTTTTGGGACTTAGCAAAAATAATAACATAACAAAATCGTCCTATATTTGCTCAAAATATTTCAATAAAGATGATTTTGTGTCTAAAATAGGTGCAACCGACAATGCTAGATATTTAAAGAGAGATGCTGTTCCATTACCAATGCATCAAGTTTTTGAACCTAAGTACTACGAGGTAATTAATTTCTACCCTGTAACTGTGTTTAATAGAAATGTCAAATTTATGAATTTGTCAAAATTCGAAGCCAGACATTTTTTAAATTTAAATTCCAATCGTTTTAATGTAAATTTCAACAGAAATATTATACTGGTTACTGGAGAAACAATTATTTCTTAAGATATGAGAAAAAATAGTAATTTTATTAACCAGTATTAACCATTTTATTAAACACTATAAACAACTTTGAGGAGTTATATCTCAGAAGGTAATGAACAAAATAGCAACTTATTATGTAGAAAAAGAAGCGTCTTTCCGAGTACTTTCCGGCTATTTTTTCAAATTTCATTTAACAAAAAATTCGCCGAGATAATCTATTTGTTTATAAGCAAAAAAACGACACCAACTTTAAACAATGACTGTGACCGTTCTAATAAATATTTTTTAATTCTGACAAAAGCACATGAAAGCTTGTTCCCTCTTATAATATATGCACAGCCAGTTTTATTAAAATCGAATCATGGAAAAAAATGTATACAATTTTCAAAATTTTCAATATTTTCCGATTTTTCTGGCTTGCAAAATTATTATGCAAAATCTAATAAACCGACCGAAAAGAAATTTACAGGATTCTTTTATTATAACTTCAAAATTTTCTGCTTGTGATATGGAAGTCCTAACTCTATTTTAAAGTGCATAAAATAATAAATTAAAAAACCACTTTTTCGGGCCGATTTTTTTGTTTTTTACTATTTCAAAAAACCGATAATAAATTTTTAAATTTCTAACCTATGCCATTTTATGTAAAAAGCGATTCTGCAACTTTTTTGTCTCTTCAACTTTCTTCTAAATTCAATACTTAAAAAGTTAGACGCAAAACAAGTCGGGAAAAAACGCGTTTTATTTTTTTTAAATTGTTGCATTTTAAACAATGTTCCCTCTGCGCTTTGGAGGATAAGTCAATCCTTATTCTAGACATTATTCCCGAGATATTCATGTAAAAACATTGCGGTTACCTCTTACGTCAATCTAAATCAAATTTCTGACAGATGGGTCTTGGACTATACTGATTGTATGCATTATTACTGTCTTGATGATTTTGATAATATATGTCCTTCTATACTTCATTTGTCACTTATTTCGCACATTTGTCACCTAGCATGTAAGGGGCTTCATTTCCCGTTGATCTAAATAATAAATAAATTATTTTCTTAATTTTGTTTCCTTTTTGCCCCTTATTATTGATACGCCTATGGATAGCTACTTTGTACGCTGTTAAAATTCGTCAACGGCGGCCATATTTCCTTCCCCCTTTACACCGCGCCTATCGGCTATGTTGGCATGTAAACAAAGATCAGTTTCTAATGGGAACACCGGGTCTAGTTATATTAATGGTCTGTGGTTGCGTTCATCAGAATGAATCGCTGACTAATCGTTTAACACATCGCTAGCTTAGCGAATAGATATCTGGTGAACGAGTGTTACTGTGAAGTGACTTTAACTATAACTAAAGTCACTATATATCCAAAGTAGCGCAATTCGGTCGCCATTTTGATTTCAAAATTACGCGGTAAATTCAAATGTTGGACAAATGTTGCTATTTGGTTGCATATCTTTGAAAAAAATGACATGTTTGACATGACATGACGTGGTAAACAACCAAAATGTTTGCATTCCACTGTATGTGGAGTAGTTTGTGAAATTTGTAGGAGAAATCAAAACGAAAACTTGTAATGGCAACGTTTTATTTATTACGATTGAACTTGATCTTCCTCCCGTGACAACTTAAAATGGCAATTGACAAGCGTTTGACAACTGTAACTCCGCCATTTTGATTGCAAATAGTGTTTTCTCTGTCTAACACACTGTCCTTACCAATTGCGCTACTTTATATATCTAGTGACTTTAAGTATAACTACAACTATAACTAAAGTACTATAACTAAAACTATAACCAAGCTCTGAACAAACCGAGAACAGGGAGTTGCCAATCTAGAACCTAGGGTAATCTGTGGTGGCGTACTTGAGAAGTATCTGAATTCGAGGTATAATTCCAAGGCCTATCAACTTTAAATAGGTTGCCTCAAGGGATTCTGACTTACCACAACAGTGCGCGACTGATCTACGTCACACGGCGACCGGCGATGCAAAAAATATGTACTTTGAAAAACTCAAAACTGTTGTCAATTACAAACGAAAACGCCAGCCAAACGCCAAACTGTCAGAGTAATACAGAACATAGGGTAAACCACAGAGTTAGATTAAACACAGGTAATAAAAGTCAGACCTGGGTCGCCAGTCTACGTCACGAACTCCGCCTCCCCCACACGACCCCCTCGCCACGGAGCTGTTCAATGAGGTAACCTATTTAAAGTTGATACGCCTTGGTATAATTCCACTTTAGGACCCCGAACTTTTGACAGGTAAACATTACTACACAATGTTGCCACATATTTCTATTGGGAAAACAAACGGTTTTGTAAATTCAAATGGAATGGATAATAACGGTCGGAGAAATAAACCCGCGAAGAGAGAGCCTAAAATAGAGTTATAAGTGCTTTATTAGCCTAATTCGTCCATTGATCTTTGAAGATTCTTGTGGCGAGGTTGTGTTTCGACTGTCTAAAAGAGTGGTATATTTATTGGGCTCTATTGCTTTCAATTTTTGCATATTAGAATATAGGTATAGGCATAGGTAGAATATGTATTAATAGTAGGTAAATTATTGATCTATTAGATATTCTACTGAAACATTCAACTTAAGCTAAAATTGGACAAACTTATCTTTAAATATAGTCTGTAATGTATAAATAATCAGTGTGCAAATGGGAAGCAAATAGAGGGTAAACCAATCCGAGATAAATTTCGCAGACACGGGGCATACGTAAAAAGCTGGAACAACTTGCATACAATTGAAGGAAAGGTTTTATTTCAAACAAATAAGTTCTCGCGTAGTTGGTTGCATAAATTAAACGTCTGTAGAATTAGTTTATGTGAAATAAAATTGATCTGGCAAGAAAACTGTCAAAGTATACGTTCCGCCCCACCGCCCCATTCTTTAATTTACGTTCTGTGCTTGTGACAGTTCGGGGTCATAAAGTGGAATTATACCGAATTTGAATACCTTTTTCTAATAGTTTTTGGTTTTTGTGCAGGCAAAGTGCTCGATCGACGATCAATTTCTGTACATCAAGTACCCGCCATGAGTAATACGGAAGGAGTGGAAACTACTTGCGACTGGTGCCTGCAAGAAGCACGAGTGCAAACCATCGACGAGAAGTTGTGGCGTTTCTGGAAGATAATTAGCACCGAAGTGAGTATGGGCGCAGTTTACATCAAACTGTTGACTTGTGAAATTGTAACAATATATCTGGTCTTGCTGTGCCCTTTCACTTATGGACGATACGTAACATATCTTTCCTTCCAGGATCCGAATATGTCATCCCACAAGAATATCTGCGACAAATGTAAATCACGCTATGAGGGATTTTCGATTTACATCGAAAGTTGTAAGATCAATGCGTCCAAAGTGGATGAGCTACTATCGACGCGACATGTCAAAGATGAACCTTCCATCGACATCCAGTATCCTCCGTTAATTAAAAAAGAAGTATCAGACGAAGTAGACTGGAATTCCTATCATCCTGCAGTGTCGAGTGGAGTTTTCATTGAAGGACAAATGCTAGCGGGTTGCTCAAATTCTCCTATGAAGAGCAACGATTCCGCAATAGATAATGTACTGTCGGCTGAAAAGGTTAAAATGGAACCTTTTGTCGACATTGAGGATCAACTCGTAAATGAAGAAGGCGTTTGGAAAAAAGAAGAAGCTTCCAACCTTGATGATTTACATACTCATACAAGTGATAAACCTTATAAATGTTCACATTGTAATAAGAGTTTTACTCGGATAGATTCTTTAAATGTTCACTTACGAGTACATACAGGTGAAAAACTTTTTAAATGTTCACATTGCAGTAAGAGTTTTACTCGGCTGAATTCTTTAAATGTTCACTTACGCATACATACAGGTGAAAAACCTTACAAATGTTTACATTGCAACAAGAGATTTACTCAGTCGAGTCATTTAAATGTTCACTTAAGCACTCATACAGGTGAAAAACTTTACAAATGTTCACATTGCAGTAAGAGTTTTACTACGTTAGGTAATTTAAATGTTCACTTACGCACTCATTCAGGTAAAAGAACCTTTCAAATGTTCACATTGCAATAGGAGTTTTACCCAGTCTACTAGTTTCAAATGTCATACACGCATTCATACTAATATCAAATAAATGTGCATTTTATATACAATAAGGCTTTTATTAGATCATCTCAGGAAACGGTTGCATGTTCGCTGATCCTGGATACAACTTAGGGAGGGAAATTTCAGTAAGCCTGGTTATAGCTAGACAGTTAGTAAGTGAAACTATACTAGACGAACTCTAGATGAATTTTATAGTAATTTTAAGTAATACAGCATATTTATTTAGATATTTATACACTTTCTTCATTAGTAATAGCTAACCAGCATATCCTGGTAGTCATTAAGCTGAGTTAATAAAACAGTTTGTTAAAACCTAAGATATTTGATCAGTGGCAATTACCCTTCTTATGTTAGTTAGTCCGTAATTAACTGGATGCTCAAATTTACCCAGTAAGTAAGTAGAACTATACCAGCTGATTTCCAGGTTGGTAAGCTAGTCACCCTAGTCAATGAAGCACACCATTTCTGCTGATCTTAGCTGAGTTTCACCCTTAGTTGTAGCTGGCCAGTATGAGTAACTGAAAAAGTTCTCATGTACTTAGGTGTCTTAGGTGAGAATTTAACTTGTGACACTGGGTAGATTAGTCAGTAATGAATTGGTTGAGTTAATCATTGCGATAATCAATGAAATAGTAAATCAGGGATTGAATAATTAACCCCCTGCTCAAATTTACTCAGTAAATAGGTAGAACTGAACTAGCTGATTTCCAGGTTGGTAAGCTAGTCACCCTAGTCAATGAAGCACACCATTTCTGCTGATCTGTAGTTTCACCCTTAGTTGTAGCTGGCCAGTATGAGTAACTGAAAGAGTTCCCATGTACTGAGGTGTTTAAAAAGTAAGAATTTAACTTGTGACACTATGTAGATTCTTCATTAATGAATTGGTTGAGTTAATCATTGCGACAAGTCAATGAAAATCAGGGATTGAAGTGTTTAATAAGTTGCAACTTGGGATATCATTTAGTTTAGTTAGTCAGTGATTAAACCTTGTTAGTTTGTACTAAGTGAAACTGCACCTTAGATTTCCATGTGGCATAGTTAGTCATTGTAGTTAGTAAGTGGTAGCCAGCATATCCTGGTACTTATTAAGCTGAGTTAATAAAAGAGTTTGTTAAAACCTAAGGTGTGTTAAACCAGTTGTAATTGTGCTCCTGGCGTTAGTCAGTCCGTAATTAACACCATGCTCAAATTTCTCAGTAAGTAGCATTTTGAATTGAATACGATTCAATAATTGATATGATTAAGGTGGTACAACGATAGATGCTGTATTTTCAAGATTTATAGTCGAAATTGAATCAAATGTATTTGTGTCTTATTTCAGTTATTACAAACCATTAATAACAATTATTAATAAAAATAATGTAATGTTAATAATATTGTTTATTAAACAAAATAATTAAATATTTTCCAATATATTAATAACTGATGATTTCAAACAAATTATATAAACATATACAATGAGAATTATACATGTATTCGTGTATACATATAACCGTAGTATAAGTATAACCGAAGTCAATTAAGGCCGATTTATTTGAGATCTGATACCAAAATAATAGGAATGGTTAGTAGTAGGTTATCAATAAAATCAATGTAAGTATAGTAACTGTTTTATTGCATAATAATTATGACATGTAATCAGTGGTTTTTTAGTATCCAAAAATATCCAACAAGGTTATTGGATCCAAAACTGATTGATTATCATCACTTTTAGATTTTAATAAATACAAATTTAGATTTTCAATAATATGTTTTTGGAGTCAACATCTTCATTAATATTGGCACTAGTTTTTACTTTCGATATACATATATTGATATTATATATTATATCGAACATTTTAATAAGGTAATGTGATAAATGTGATATTGATAAAAGATATGTGATAAAGTAAGGCGCTGTTAACTGAATTAAAAATTTTTACAACGACTCAAATTATAATAATGTTCCTAATATTTTTGATAGGTATATAGATTTAGTAAGTACCCTAACAGCACCCAATATTGCAGCAATGTTGCAGGAACGTTATTTTGAATTGTTATAATATTGCACGTAATGTTGCTGCAATATTGCTATGTCCGCTCTTTTGTAATATTGCCGTGCAATATTTCAGCAACATTACACGACAATATTACTGAAATATTGCGATGCGATGTTGCTGAAATATTTCTATGTAAATTAGTGAAACATTGCCATGCAATATTAGTAAAGAGACTTACTTTTAATCAACTTTGCGACTCGTGGTAGACTTTCCATGGCCCTTTTTTTGCTTTCTACCATGCCAACTAAATTGTTGTGAGTTATGTCTTTCGACGTTCAAAAGACCTTTTTAAAAATTATTTAAAACTTTAATTACACTTTAAATTAGTTAAAATACAATATAAATGAAATGATAACAGAGATGTTACGCGCCCGACGTCTGATGATCTAATCCTCCTTGTCCGGTTGCGGAGATTCTTATTTATAGTTTCTCTAGGTTCCTATTCTTCTAAATAGGGCCTTTGTTTGGGGCTGACATTACTTGTGCCAATTCATTAGTCATCAACCTTTCCATTACTACAGAAGTGGTAGTTGTAATTTTCCGGGCTGCACCAGTCATTTGCAATTTATGAACCTGTAAAGAAAAATAATTTTAACTGATAGGTATAATATATATCTTTATTCAAAGATTATTTAGGGCAAACTCCAAAGGTAATCAAAGCAGGTTTACTATTAAATCCTTAGAAATGCATTACCATTTTACTGGAAAAATCCTTGTTTTTAAATAATTCCTCGAAGTTTTCCAATTCCTCCATTGAGTTTAAAGGGATGTGAGTATCATCGCCATCTTCATCACATCCATCAATTTTGGATGGTTTACATCAGTGACCATTTAATTATCATTCAATTTCTGAATGATTATGACTACTCATAAGGAGTTACTACCTACATTTTTGATTTAACTGGAATTTTTTGTTTTTTCAAACTTTTTTACCCGACTCAAAAAAATTGTTTTTGAATGAACTTTTTAGAAAAAAATATAAAAAATGATACAAATCCGTCCGGTTTTTCTTAAATTTTCGAGAAAAAAAAAGGAAATTTCGAGATGATTGACATTTTTTAACTTTTTTTTTTAATTCTGTAAAGAATTTGACGTTTCCCGCAAATATGAAATTGTCAGAGTGGGATTTCTTCGTTTCCTATTTTTCTATTATTAATCTGGATTTTTATAGAATGTACAGGACACCTTAAAATTTGACGCATAATAATAAAATACCTAAATTAATTAAAAGTGGCGAAATTCCTCAAATTTTAAGGTTTCCTGTAGACCAGGGTCGATAATTTTGAAAACGGTAAAAAGTGAAAAAAATTATAGTAGGATGAAACCCATTGGATGAAAGAAGTTACGGATTTAAAAAAATTATTTTTTTTATACATATGGCCGTAACTTTTCCAAAAATAGACTAATTCTGGACTTCTTTTTGACTTTCTGTTTTTAAATGAACTTTGACAAAAATAGTATATAAAAATGATATACATATTTAGATCCGTCTTCAACGGTTTTTTTTTTTTGAAATTTTCGAAAAGAAACAGATTTCGAGATGACTCATTTTTAAATTTGTTTTCTTTTATTTTATAAGAAATTGTCATTTTCCGCAAAATATCTGTGATTGTCAGAGTGGGATTTCTTCGCTTTCTATGTTTTTTAACTCGGTTTATTTCTCATAACGCTACGCTTGTATTTTTCTGAATGTACAGTAGACCAGGGTCGATAATTTTTAAGAACAAAAAAAAATTATAGTAGGATGATACTCATCGGAAAAGGTAGAGAATACAACAAAAAAGAAAGGAAAAACAAATTACGGGCGATCTGAGGTCGAGAAGAGGGCTGGGGTGAGTATTTAAGGGTAAAAAACGGTTTAGCTCGATATCCGGCAAAACTGCAAGCCCTATGAAAAAAAGTTAAATGGCAGAGTTGTAGGTAATAGAAAGGTCTACAACTTTTGTATCAACACTTTTTTCACATAACCTCGAAATTGTTGTGAAAAATTCAAATAACCAACTTTTTGGTTTTGTATTTTTAGCTTTTGCAATTTTTTTTATTTTTTCACGAAATTTGGTGAAAACTTCCCTTTTTATGTCTCAAATATACAGTAATTTTTTTGATTTTAAATATTCAGTATTTCACCTTATTTTGACTTTATATCGAAAAAGCACTCTAATTTTCAATCGAAAATTCTCACGTCAAAATATCTGCTTTTTTAAAAAAGTCTGTGTGTTTTTTGTTCGTTGAAATCTCTACTTTCTGATGGTAAAAAAAAATTATACCTTACTATGGAAAATGTTCTCAGAAAATGCAAATAATGAAAAAAACTCGAATCCAAAAATTTTTTTTAATCATTATGTATAACTTTGAGCTATTTATTAAAATTTACACTTTAATTACTCGAAAAACGTGAGATGTCATGTTACATTGATAAACAAAAAAATTACAAATCCATGAAACATCAAGATTGCAAAAAACATGCGAAAATAGTTGTTCTAAATATTAAAAATAGGATTTAAAGGGGATTTCATGTAAAAAATGTCACTGCTGCAAATTTTTTCAGTAATAAAGTTGATTTGTTAAATTGTCATTACATTTATGTCATAGAAAATCTCATAATATATAAATATACATGTAAATCGTACTATTAAATTTAAATACTTTATACTGATTACGTTATTCATTATATTTTTAAATACAATACTCTAGTTATTTATAAATACCTTATATTGCATTCTAATCACTTCTTCATTACTTTTTGTCTCTTTGATGGCATTACTTCATTGTTAGATTCGACAAATCTTCCCGATTCTAGTGGATCTTCAAAATCTTTAAGACCATCACCGTCTTCGTCTTCAAGATTATTTCCGGTCTGCATTGGTTCTTCATCCACAATTTCATCTGAGTCATCAACTTCCTCGTAGGTTTCTTCTTCCACATTGGAGCATGTTTCAGAACCATGACAATTTGAGCATAAATTTGTGCATTTTAAACCATGTTTTCGGCAGCCACATTTTCGGCGGTTCAAAAAAAAAGGAAGGCATAATATTTGTTCCTTGACTGATTTTCCTTGCCCTCTTGCCCTTAATGTTATCGTGAAAAAATGGGATTTCCCGTAATTTTCTTACTCCCTTACCTAACTATTTTTATCCTGGACTCGGAATTTTAATCCTGGGCTCAGTTGTCATTCGGCCTTGGGGTATACCGGGGCTCAATCGTAGGGTGGGATTAGCGTTACCGTTGGAATTTTCCATATATGGAATTTTCTGACCGCGGGGCTCAGTTGTCGTATGCCCGGCTGTTTTGACCGCGGGACGCACCTCGGCTGCAGCTACCTTTTGAAGGGCTAAAATTTTCCGGTCACTCAGGTATATCAGTAATCTTAAAATAGCAATTAATAGGTATATACGCATATAATTTAAAGAAGATTCTAAAACTTTCTCAAAATATTGTAGATGGTTAATTGGTTAATGTTAATTGGTTGTTAATTATAGTGGTATATTTCGATTAGCAATTTTTTTTGTTTATCAGTGTAACATGAAACCTCACGTTTTTCGTGTAATTAAAGTGTAAATTTTAATAAATAGCTCAAAGTTATACATAATGATTAAAAAAATTTTTTGGATTCGAGTTTTTTTCATTATTTGCATTTTCTGAGAACATTTTCCATAGTAAGGTATAATTTTTTTTTACCATCAGAAAGTAGAGATTTCAAGGAACAAAAAACACACAGACTTTTTTAAAAAAGCAGATATTTTGACGTGAGAATTTTCGATTGAAAATTAGAGTGCTTTTTCGATATAAAGTCAAAATAAGGTGAAATACTTAATATTTAAAATAAAAAAAACTACTGTATATTTGGGACATAAAAAGGGAAGTTTTCACCAAATTTCGTGAAAAAATAAAAAAAATTGCAAAAGCTAAAAATACAAAACCAAAAAATTGGTTATTTGAATTTTTCACAACAATTTCGAGGTTATGTGAAAAAAGTGTTGATACAAAAGTTGTAGACCTTTCTATTACCTACAACTCTGCCATTTAACTTTTTTTCACAGGGCCTCAGATCGCCCGTAATTTATTTTTCCTTTCATTTTTGTTATATTCTCTACCTTTTCCAATGAGTTTCATCCTACTATAATTTTTTTTGTTCTTAAAAATTATCGACCCTGGTCTACTGTACATTCAGAAAAATACAAGCGTAGCGTTATGAGAAATAAACAGAGTTAAAAAAAACATAGAAAGCGAAGAAATCCCACTCTGACAGTCACAGATATTTTGCGGAAAATGACAGTTTCTTATAAAATAAATGAAAACAAATTTAAAAATGAGTCATCTCGAAATCTGTTTCTTTTCGAAAATTAAAAAAAAAAAAAACGTTGAAGACGGATCTAAATATGTATATCATTTTTATATACTATTTTTGTCAAAGTTCATTTAAAAACAAAAAGTCAAAAAGAAGTCCGGAATTAGTCTATTTTTGGAAAAGTTACGGCCATATGTATAAAAAAAATAATTTTTTTAAATCCGTAACTTCTTTTGGGTTAGATAAAAAAAATTAAAAAAGCCCTGAAAATGTTTTCGATAGGGTAAAAAAAGATAATCAAAAGTTTCAGGCAAATGGAAAGGGGCTGTACCATTTGTTCAGGTGCAATAAAAAAATTCACTTTTAAGAATTGGCTTTGTCAGATTTTTTTAGATTTCACGTATTTAAATTTATAAACTTTGTTTGTTACCTGTTTCGTCCGTGAAGTAATGGTCATTTTTCTGTGTCTATAAGAAAATGTAAGATACACGATTTATATTTGTATACCTGGTGGGGCGTATTATACCTAATATTTCAGCAAAGTTAATCTAATTCTTTTTGTTAAATTATCCCAATCACAAATTATCACAATTATATCATGTATGTATTTTGTAATACCTAATTCAATATAGTTGGTAGTATGAAATGTTATTAAATATTCTTGGAGGAGACAAAAGGTTTATATATAACAATAAAAGTATTATACCTTCAAAAATTAATATCTATTATACCTTCAGTAGTAATGTTCCATTCCAATTGAATTACTGGTTCTACTGGAAACGATGGTAATACTGGTAATACCACCTGGGACATTCTTCCTTCTTCCAGTTTATTTCTCTTAACAGAGGGTGTTCTTATCGAATCTTCTTCATCATCACTAGACTCCATTATTTTTCTTGCATTTAACCTCCTTTTTTGTTTTTGTAATTTATAAAATTCGCCATCTGTCATGGCTTCCGAATCAAGTACATTCGATGTACTCAATGCTTCCTGCAATTTCTCATTTGCGCGTGTCCAATTATCTAAAAAAAAAAAATATAGTGGTCTTAGTTCCTTTCTAAATGACATACCTTTTTTTTTACCGACTTGAGGCCCCAAGGCCCACGCGCACTACCTCGGAAACGGACAACGAAATCGCACCGCCCCGGGTATATTCACCTGGGGGGAATAGGGAGCCCCTCTGGACTCTCCCGACCCTGCAGGCTCCCCCCAGGCTCGGACGATGGAAGGTCCAGGAGTCAGTCTAGCAGATATTGTATGGGGCGTCCTGGTGGGGTCATGCTCAGGGGGATATTTCTCCACCAGGTACCAGAAGGTGAGCAGGGATAAGGAATTCCTACGATGTCACTGTAGGATCCTATGATAACTACTGGTTGGGACCCACGCTACGTCCCCCGTCCCGGATAGACCGGATTAGGGGTTCGGGCTCTTGACTCCATATATATATATATATATATATATATATATATATATATATATTGGTACTATAGTCTAGCCTACATCAGTTACTGAAAGCAAGAGGAGAGTAAAGTGGAAGGGAAGAGTGATGCCTCTCGTGACCACCCCCCCCCCCTCACCCGTTATCTATTTAACACCACTACTAGCTCACGTCTGGGAGTGATCTCCCGCTGGAACTTCGCCTTCATGAGGGAAGTAATGGCCTGAAAGCCCTCATTCCAGATGTTTCTGTCCTCGAGCATGCACTTGATAAGCCCCTCGGGAGTCCACTCTGGCCCCAGCATCCCCCTGAGTCTCCCCGTATGCTGCCGCCAGAGAGGGTAGTGGAAAACGGCGTGTTCGGGTGTGTCCCGTGTTCCGCAGATGCAGAGATCTGTGACGGACTTTCCTATCCGTTGGGTATAAGACTTAAAAGACCCGTGCCCCGAGAGGTACTGTGCGAACCAGCGATTGTGGGCACTACAGTCACTAGATGGTTACAGTACCGCAAGGTTATGTTCCAATGTGTATGAGAGAGAGAGGGGTATATTTGACTCCAAATATAGCGCCCAAAATAGTTATTTTTTGTTTTCTCCAAGAAATCTTTGTGTTGTGTGGTGGTCTAGGTTATGTTCGTTATGTTATTTGTTGATGCCTCCTAGGTTGATGCACGTTTTGATGTAAAATCATTGAATAATTAATCCCCAATCCTCACGTTTGTTTTTAGTAATTTAGTGACTAGTTACAGCTAAATATGCCTCATTATTGTTGTGTGACTTGGTGTAAAAGTAATACCAAAAAGGGTTATAGACTCTTTAAGTTACCTGCTAATCCTGAGAGAAGGCAGAAATGGTGTGAATTAATTTCTCGACCTAATTTGCACCATGAAGCAAGGATTTGTGAGATAGGTATATATAAATGGATTAAACTTGTACTAAAAGAAATTATTGCTATTCGACAGTCTCACTTTTCGGATCAGCAGTTTGAATGTGCAAGAGAAGATGGCAAAAGATTGCTTAAACCATTTGCTGTTCCCGATGTAATGTGTACTTCAAGTTCTGAAAACAAAAGAAAAGCAGTAGAAAGTTCAACGCCCAATAATTCAATTACTTTTTCAAGTAATTGTAATTAATTACATCCAACACTGCACGAGAAGAGTTATTTATTTTCTTTTGTGCTAAAATAGCGTAGATCCAACATTTTCAATTTGAATTTTACCGCCAACCTTTTTACTCCAAATATGGCGGACGTTGCGGTACTGTAACCATCTAGTGACTGTAGTGGGCACGATGTCCACAATTCACCCACGCCTCCAGGTCTGGGATTATTCTCCTCGTCCAGGCCGCTGTCGTGGTTTCCCTCTCCCATCTTCTCTGCCATTGAGCCATCGTCCTCCTCCTGGCCATTCGCCTGTTACCAGGGAGCTTCCCGCCGCCGATGTTGCATAGAAATCTACGTTCCTTGGCCAGGAGGTCAATGGCAGGGGTCCCTGCTATAACCTGGAGTGCCGCCGTAGATGTAGTGCGGTAAGCACAGACCACCCGGAGCAGGGTACGCCGCTGCATGCTCTCAAGCTTAATCCTGTATTTGTTGATGTTTAGTGTGTCGCACCAAATAGGAGCATATTGAGTTTATGACACAGGTCATTACTTCCCTTTTTCGCCCGGAGGGTCCCCCTACGTTGGGCATCAGCTTGGAGAGAGCCCCATTCCTCCTCTGTGCAGTGTCAATGGTTGCGATAATATGCTGATGAAATCTACACCCCTCACTGACAACGACTCCGAGATATTTCGTTGAGGGCTGCACGTTAAAACGCCTACCGGTCCTCGGACCCTTCAACACAAGCACCTGCGTTTTATCCTCTGCGATCCATAGTTTATGTTCAGCTAGCCATCTTGCGACACTCCTATATGCAACGTCGAGCCCTCTGCATGCGTCCGTCCGGTCGTTCGCAGTCGAGACCAGGACCAGGTCATCGGCGTATGCGATGGCCTTAGTATCCGCAGGAAGTCCGATCCTGAGGACTACGTCGAACAGAACCTTCCAGAGCGTTGGCCCCAGGACAGACCCATGCGGGACACCCATATTCGTGTGGTGCGGATCAAGTTAGGAGCGACTCTTATCGTTCTGTTCTCCAGGTATCGCTCTACGACACTAACTAGATAGGGGGTCACCCCCCGTCCTCTCATAGCCTCCACAATGTGCAGCCACGACGCCGTGTTAAACGCGTTTCGTACATCTACAGTCGATATGACCGCCCACTTCCCCTGGGTGGCGCTCGTCGCAATGAGTTGTTTCAAGGCGGACATAGTGGACCTTCTCTTCTGGAAGCCATGCTGGGCGGGGGAGAACCCCCCCGGGTCTTCGTACTCTTCCTCTATCCTCTCTCTTATGATGTGCTCGTAGGCTTTGGCTAACGAAGATAGGAGGCATATAGGCCTATATGCCCCCGGAAGGTCGGGATCCTTCTCCTCCTTCGGGATCAGGACGACTCCAGCCTCCCTCCATTATTCTGCTGGAAATAGCTGCCGTGCAAGTAACTCGTTCACCACCTTCAGTATTTTATCGGGTATGTCTTCATAAATGAGCCTGAGTGCCGTCGGAGTGAGGCCGTCAGGGCCAGGAGCAGGAGCCGCCCTTACTTTAAGGTTTTAAATGACACACCTAATCAATATCAATATTAATTTCGATCGCTTACCTGTCCAGCCGTACCACTTTTCCACTATTCTCCTCCTTGCATTACCCTAACATTACATTTTCATCGAACAATAAATAACAATAAAGTATCATCGAAAGTCGAAAAATCATTATCATCAGATTCATTAGGTACCTGATCTAACTTGTTACCAGGTAAACAATTACTATAACATTCGTTTTTAGAATTTTGATAACAAGGCGAAAAACAATGACTAATATTACTAATATCTGACCTCCTATCTGGCCAATTAAAATTACGCTCACCATTGTTGCTATTAGTTCATCCTCAAATAAACTAAAATTTTCTAAATGACTTGTAGTTTTATTGGAAATAACACTGGAAGTTTGAGGTACGTCATCCTGGTACGGTTCCCTCCTCGATCCATGATTTGCTTCATCTAAGTGAACTGAATCATTTCTTACTTGTTTTCGCAAGCTACGGCTACCAAATTCTTCATTAATACTTTGTTGTATTATTCGTCTTTTGTGCCTTTTTGTTACTTGATGAAACATATATCTTCCTGCGTTTTGTAATATCAGACATTATCTGAAATCATAGAAAAAATATTTTAGTAACTACATGAAGTATTTTCCATACCTACGTCATATTATTATTGTTGTTAGGGCAATATTATTAGTAGAAGTTGGTAGCAGTGCGTAGTTGGTAAGAGTCATACTTTTAAGTTACTTTTCTGTAACTCTCTAAAAAAAAGAGAAGTGTTCCATGAGTAGTGAAGGAAGCGCTGAAGCGTAACAAGTAACACGTGTTGAACTAGCGAACTAGCATTAAAACTTGCTTTTAATGTATGTATCATGTACTACTAGTTGTTCATATAACTAATAAACGAAGCTTATCACTTCCGCGCATCAACATTCCAACAGGTTATGGGCCCAGGAAATTTGATAGATCTTGATAAGTTTAAAGTTTAGTTAAAAGTTAACCTCAAAAATCCAAGAAGAAGGCATGGCGCATGGCTGTCGGCGAGAGCAACAGCGGCAGTGGAAAAACTAAAAGGTCGCGAAAATTACAGTGACTGGAAATTCCAAATGCGTGCGTTACTAACGTTAGACGGACTCTGGTACTGTGTTTCGACGGAAGAAACAACAAGTACAGCAGATTCCAATGCCAGGACGCGACATGAAGAGGAAGCGTTATCAAAAATAATACTTTCTTTGGACAAATCAACATTACGTGCAATATTATAATAGTGCAAAATAACGTTCCTGCAACATTGCTGCAATATTGGGTGCTGTTAGGGGTCTTCTTCTTCTTCTTCATTCCAGGGTTTAGGCATTTTTATCTGCCTGTTCCGGCATCAAACTTCGCCCCATCTTTTCATGGGGCGTCCTACACTCCTTTTTTCTATTGGATTATAATTTAATATTTGTTTTGTCAGTCGATGTTCATCCATTCTACTTATATGTTGTTTCCATTTTGTTCTGTTTTCTTTTATTTTCTCATTAATCGAGTAGATATTTAGTTCTTGTCTTACGTCTTCGTTTCTTTGTCTATCAAGTCTTGTAATGCCTTTCACTCTCCTGAGAAATCTCATTTCGCTAGCTTGGATTCTAGAGTTGTCTTTTTGCGTCATTACCCAGCTTTCGCATCCATATTCGCGAAGTTCCTGTACCAATAGATGGCGCTATACAGAGTTATATCTCAGTGAACAACAAAACAAAGTCACTTTATTGGGAGGTTAAGTTTTAAGTTATATCACATTATGTTTAGTTTTTTGTAATGTATTGAGTGTTTTTGGACGTATTATTTGTTTATAAGACATTGGTGTTTCATTCTGTGTATTCCTAATCGGCACTTCAACTATAAACTAGCATACATTTTGTCACCGGTTTTCCAATCTTGAGTATACTCTGCCAAGCTTTACATAACTTGGGATCTGATGGAAATGAATGCAAAGAAATATCCTTTGTACAGTATGTAAGTACACTGAGGTACACTACATATTTTTCTTGATTTTGTTGCGATTGTTTTATGGATAGACTGCATGGTTAATAGTTTTACCTACAAAAAATATTGCTTACTTATTTATTATTACTTCACACTAACGTCTAAAGAGTTGAATACAAAAGAAGGTATTCAACTTTTGCGCCGCTTACCTTAATAAACTGTATTGAATCCAAACAGTTTCAAATTATAACCTCTTCACTCTTCACTCTACTCAATTATTATCTCTGATGACATACAAAACGAATAACGATGATTTTAATTAACATTTACAGTACACAACAGCACAATTTATAACAAAAACTAAAAAAAAAATTGCTAATATACTGTAAAAATTACAATTTTTAAAAAAACATGCCTACAACCACGTGGCTTTGTTGTTCACTGAGTTTAGGGTGCCGAAGATTGATCATAGATGTCACACCCTTCGGGGAACTTCGCGAATAATAGAGTAGGTGTGGCCATTGTCTTATAGAATTTCATCATAGTGTCGCTTCTTGTCTTGTTCTTTAATGTTCTGTGAATTGTTCCACATATATATTGAAATCTGTGAATTTTATGATCTATGTCTCTGTCTTTCTCGAAACTTGTATAACACCCTAGGTAATTAAAATGACTCACTTGCTCTAATGGATGATCGTCTAGTACTATTTTTGTCCTTATGGGGTAATTGCCTTCAAACGCCATAACTTTCGTCTTTTTTGTTGATATTTTCATATTATAATTCTTGCACACTAGATATAGTTTGTAGATGGCTCTTTGTAGATCATTTTCAGAGTTTTGGATTATCAACTGATCATCGGCAAAAAGTATTGTTTTTATTTGCGTATGCTGATTGATTTTTATACCTGTTCGTATTGTTTCATCCCACTCTCTTATGATGCTGTCGATATATATATTAAAAAGAGTTGGTGATACGCTACAGCCTTGTTTTAGCCCTTGGTTTGTTTTTATTGGTTCTGTTTCATGTGTGTGCATTTTAATTGTGATATTTGTATTTCTGTACATACTTTTAATTGCTCTAATCAGATGTTTTGGATACCCTCTTTTTTCCATAATATCAAATAACTTATGTCTATCGACCCGGTCGAAGGCTTTCTCAAAGTCTATAAATGCAATATGCGTTTCTAAATTGAATTCTCTTCGTTTTTCGATTATTTGTTTTATAATGAACACATTGTCGTTAGTAGATCTGCCTTTTCGAAAACCGTGTTGTTCTTCTCTTATGATGGCTTCTGTAATATTTTTTAGTCTATTGTTGATAATTTTGGAGTATATTTTATAAATTGTATTTAATAGACTGATACCCCTATAGTTTTCGCAATTGTTACGGTCGCCTTTTTTAAACAGTGATATAATTTGTGCTGTTTGCCAGGATTCAGGTATTTTGGATTTTAACCAACACTGATTTATTAGATGTAGCAATCTTAAATGTAGTAAGAGACCTCCATATTTTAGCAGTTCTATGTTTATTTGGTCTTATCCTGTTGCTTTTCTATTTTTTAATGTTCTTATTGCCTCCATAAGTTCATCCATTGTTATGTGGTCTATACCGGATAAAGTCTGTTCTTCAAAATCCTCCTCTACATAACTGCTAGGGTTATACCACAAGTTTTCATAGTGTTGTATCCATTGTTGTTCATTAATAACTTCTAAGTGGGCGGTATCTTTTTCTGCTTTATTCATTTGTCTTATTACCTTATAAGCAAAAGTTTGTCTCCCATGTAAATCGTTCTCAATTTGGCTAATAAATTTTTCCCATGATTGCTGATGCGTCAACCTTGTAATCCTTTTTGCTTCATTCCGAGCTTCCTTGTATATTTCCTTGTTTTCGTCTGTCTTCTTTTGCAAGTATTTGTGATATGCTCGTTTCTTTTCATTTATTGCATTTTTCACTTGTTGATTCCATTGTCGTAATCCTTGTCTGCTTCTTATTTTCTTTTTCTTGCCCAGAGCTTCATTAGCTGCTTTTTCAATACAAGTTCTTAAACTGCACCATTCTTCATTTATATCCTGTTTCGTAGATTGTTGTTCCAAATATTGATTTAGGCGTCTTTGGTATAGATCTCTGATACTTTCATCTTGTAGCAAATATACTTTATAAACTTCTTCTTGTCTTAGGGGTTTTAGATTTTTTGCCTTTTTCCAGCGACTCAGTATTCTTATTGTTCCAACTACCAGATAATGGTCAGAATATATGTCACTTCCGCGGTATACTCGAGTATCTTCTACAAGATTTTGTAATTTTTTATTTACTATTATATAGTCTATTATCGATCTCCATCCTCTAGCACTCCATGTGTATTTATGGATATCTTTATGTCTGAAAAACGTGTTCGTGATTTTTAATTTATTCTCAGTAGCGAAGTGTCTCAATTCATGTCCGTTGTCATTTAAGTGTTGTTCACCGTTTGTTCCCACTACTTGTTGGATGGGAATATTTCCGATTCTAGCGTTTAAGTCGCCTCCTAAAATCACATGGTCTGTTTTATTGTACTTGCTTAGTATTTTTTGAAGTGCTTTGTACAGTTCCTTTGTTTCTTCTTTTTTGCCTTCCTCTGGAGCATAAACGCCAATAATTGTAATGTGGGCCCTATCAAATTTCAATCTCGTTGTTATTATCCGTTCATTAATGTATGAGTAGCTTTCTATTCTAGGTGTCCATTTCTTATCAATTAATATAGCTACCCCGCAGCGAGCTCTTTCGCTTTGATCTACTCCACTGTATATCATTGTGTAATCGTCCAGATTTTTAGTTCCTCGTAGTTTCTTTTTTGTTTCAGTTATGACGGCAATGTTTATTTTACGATTTTTCAGTTCGATGTTTAATTCATTTTCCTTTGATCCTAATCCTCTACAATTCCAAGTAGCTATCTTTAATCTATCCGTTATTCCAGCTCGTTTATCCTTGACTTGCCTGGTTCGTCGTGATTTTGATCCGTCCGGCCTACCAGTTTGATGCTTCTGAGTATTTGTAATTTCCCCAGTACAGATTACCAATCTGTAGCTAGGTAAGTCGGATGGTGGGGCTGCCACCTAAGGGCCTTCCGACCTGCCTGAATTTTCTGTTGGGGTTTATTCCCCTAGCCGATAGGTTCTCGCTTTAAGGCGCCAGAAACTCGCCTTTCACCCTCCCTCGTTTGCTACATAACGCACATCCATTGTACGCCATGCACCCAGTGGTTACGCGACACAGTGTCTTCGAGGACGTGAGAGTAGGATTTGTTGGCAGAGCTGAGTTCTATTTCTAGAACCTTCGACTCTTTCGTCGAAAAACAGTGGACATTACTCAGAGTTTTATTACAGTCTGAGCTTCGGCAGCTCCTACTGCCTCTGAGGTCCTTTACCAACCTTTAACCACCGCTGTTAGGGGTATAAGAAGTAATTATACTGTAAAAGTGCGAGATAGTTATAACATTTTTATGCACTTTTCCTTGATTTATACCCTTACGGAATGGTAATAATCCGGTTGCAGTAATTAGAAAAATATACCGTATTCATCCGAAATTTATCTAGTAAAACTTTTAATAGTGTAAATGAGGTATTATTTCGATATAAATACGACCCAATGACGACTGTATTGTCTTTTGTGTTTTAGTAATTAGTTAGTATATCTTTGCACAAATATACTAAGGTAAAACAGTGTTAATACGTAATTTATGCAATTTAAAAACAGTGTTCATACAGTGACCCGAAACCGCTAGGGCATTTGGCGCCTCCTATGCGTTCGTCTATTCGCTTACATTTCTCTGTCCACGACTTGTATTTCTTTTTTAAGGCTTCTGTTTTATTCTCTTTATCTATATCTTTGTATTCTTGTTACGTTTGTGGGTTTTTGTTGTTTAAGCATCGAAGGTACAGTTTCTTCTTCTTATCGATGTTTCCTCGTATATCGTTATCCCACTGGTACGGTTTGTGTTTATATTCGTATTCTCCAAAGGCTTCTAGTGCTGCTAATAATTAGTTTGAAGTATGTAGAAAAAAAGCCACGATGCCCTTTTAACCAATTAATAGTATGATAGTAGAGAATCTACTGTGAAAGGGGTATCGACTTGCAGAGGGTATACGGGAGTGAAATTGTCACTCGAATTATCAAAGAATCCGCGACATAACGTTACGCGAAGATATTCGAGTGACAATTTCACTCCCTTAAGCCCTTAGAAAAATCATAACAAACCTAGTACTGGGAGGGACTATATTACTAGACAGCGAAGCCATCGAGGAAGTCGACGAATACAAATACCTGGGACACCAAATTAGAATAAATAGAGACAAAACCAAACAAAGGAATTACAGAGGAGGATTGGTCTTGGATGGGCAGCATATGGAAGATTGAGAGATATTTTCGGTAGTGACGTTCCAATGAGCTCGAAACGGAAAGTATACGATCAGTGCGTGCTGCCAGTAATGACTTATGGCGCCGAAACGCTTACCTTGACAAAAGGCACTGTGGAGAAATTGGAAGTGGCCCAGAGAAAGATGGAGAGAGCTATGCTGGGTATTGGGATCCAAGATCGGATCAGAAACACCGAAATTCGACGAAGGACAGGGGTACAGGACATAATCCGGCGAATCGCAGCATTAAAGTGGAAATGGGCGGGACATGTCGCGAGATTTAAGGACAACAGGTGGACCATAAGAATAACAAATTGGAAACCCAGAGAGGATAAAAGAAGCAGGGGTAGATCACCAACAAGATGGAGTGACGATATAAAGAGGATTGGAGGACACTGGATGAGAACAGCTCAAGAGAGATCCCAGTGGAGCAGTTTAATGGAGGCCTATGTCCAGCAGTGGACTCAATATCAGGCTGGATGATGATGATGATGAAGCCCTTAGACCCCTTGCACAATTTTTCTAGTTGGTGTCGACTTCTTATTAATGCACTGCGGCGATTTTTTTGTAAGAAAAAATCAGTTTTGAAATTGTTTCTTGGTTGAGAAAAGCTTGGAAAATGATATGGCTGCTAGAAATGTCACTTTGAAAAATCGGCTGCTGGATTTTCGGCTGCTAACTTCACACCGGTAGCTGGCATACAGTTACCGGCCTTCTCAACTGACCAGCTAGCTCGTACCGTCTAAACTCACCTTAAGTCACGAGGAACGACAAAATAAGAACTGAAGAAGTATGGCAACGAACTGAAGTGGAACGCACGTTAAGTGGAAAATCAGGCATCGGAGCACCACTATGGTATGGCACGCCCAACGAAGGCCAGAACGTAGACGGCCGAAACGGACACTAGTTTGGGAGATGACGGAGAAACATACATTGGACACTCCATGATAGACAGAGACATGAGAACGGGAGGCGAGAGAAATGTGGAGGGCGAGATCGGCGAACTCGTAACGGGAAAGGGCTGGAGAAGAAGAAGAAGGAGATCTACATCATCTAGGCTCACTTCTTATCTGCCTTTATAATATATGATGTTACACAATGGAAATGTTACGCATACTTCGGCGAATCCAATAGTCTATATAAATAATAATACTTATAAAATAAAAGTCTCATTGTATATACACGAATGAACATTTATTTGTCATTTGTATGAATGCGTGAGTGATGCTTTAAACTATTAGAATTAGCAAATTTCTTATCGCAATATGAACATTTAAAAGGGTTTTCACCTGTATGAGTACGTAAGTGACGATTTAAAGAACTCAACCTTGTAAAACTCTTACTGCAATGTGAACATTTAAAAGGTTTTTCACCAGTATGAATGCGTAAGTGAACTTTTGAAGAACTCAACGTAGTAAAACTCTTACTGCAATGTGTACATTTAAAAGGTTTTTCACCTGTATGAATGCGTAAGTGATCTTTTAAAGAACTCGAATGAATAAACCTCTTATTGCAATGAGAACATTTGAAAGGTTTTTCACCTGTATGAATGCGTAAATGAACAGTTAACATATCCATCCGAGTAAAACTCCTATTGCAATGAGAACATTTAAAAGGTTTTTCACCCGTATGAGTGCGTAAGTGAACATTTAAACGCTTTAACTCAGTAAAACCCTTATTGCAATGTGAACATTTAAAAGGTTTTTCACCCATATGAGTGCGTAAGTGAACATTTAAATTATTTAACTGAGTAAAACTCTTATTGCAATGAGAACATTTAAAAGGTTTTTCACCTGTATGAATGCGTAAGTGAACATTTAACTTACTCATCGTAGCAAAACTCTTATCGCAATATGAACATTTAAAAGGTTTTTCACCTGTATGAGTGCGCAAGTGAACCTTCAATTTATAAGGGGAATTTAAAACTTTACCACAATATGTACACATACGATTATTATGAACTTTCTTCTGGTGAACTATGGAGTCTGGTAGCATTTGGCGTTCTAAGATGACACGTAACACTAACTTATCCTTTCCTTTGCCACCTGACGTTGTAGGATAATCAAGATATGATGCTTCTTCTTCTATCCAAATGTCTTCTTCATTTATGACATGATCCTCAATGTCGATAAGAGGTTCCTTTTTGACATTCCCAGCCGACAGTATATTTATCGTGGAATCCTTGCTCTTCATAGGAGAATTTGAGCAGCCCGCTAGCATTTGTCCTTCAATGAAAACGCCACTCGACACTGCAGGACGATAGGAATTCCAGTCTAGTTCATCTGATATTTCTTGTTTAATTAACGGAGGATACTCGATGTCGATGGAAGGTTCATCTTTAACCTGTCCCATCGATAGTAGCTCATCTACTTTGCATGTGTTGATCTTACATCTCTCGATGTAAATCGAAAATCCCTCATACCGTGATTTACATTTGTCGCAGATATTCCTGTGGGATGTCACAATCGGATCCTGAAAGGAAAGATATCGTTTAACGTTTAGTGGATAAGTGAAGTGGCACAGCAAGACCAAATACAGTATTACAATTCCACAAGTCAAATGTGTGATGTAAACTGTGCCTCATACTCACTTCGCCGCTAATTATTTTCCAAAAACGCCACAAGTTCTCGTCGATGGCTTGTACTCTTGCTTCTTGCAGGCACCAGTCGCAAATGGTCACCACTCCTTCTGTGGCACTACTCATGGCACTATAGAAACTGATCGAGCACTTTACAGATTGCAGGAAACTATTAGAAAGAGGCAAACAGATTTACTTTCTGCTGCTCCTCATGTACGCCTCGTGCACGCTAGCCACAGACGCTAGCATTAATCGAATCTTGGAATCACAGATTTTTTAGGTTATGTGTTATGTCGGATGTCACAGAACATTAATTCCAAAGGAGAGACCAATGACTTCCTAAACAAAGATGGACCGGCCCTGCTGTGCATCGAATCGGTACCTGCGCAGTGCGAGAGAGAGACACCGTGAAGGATAGAGCTAGAAGTGGCAAAACGAAATTTCTTTCTCATATGGTGCTATGCGTATTTGAGATTGTATCAACGGTATTTTTGATATTTTATAATATTTTTGAAAATGGTGAGGTCGTGTTGTGCTGTGAATTGTACAAGACGGTGGAAGAAAGATGATAAGATAAAATTTCATAGGTAAGGTGTCCCTTGAAACCACAATATCCTGCCTGAAATTTTATTACCTAACCTACAACCTATTTATTTTCGGATTATTTAGATTTCCAAAGGATCCCAATTTGAGAAAATTATGGCTAATTGCTACGAGACGAGATAATTTCATTTGATCAAAGTAATTAAGAAGCGTAAAACCATCAAGAGAACACTCAATGCAAATCAGGAAGGTAGGTCATTAAGAAAATGAGCCAAAAATACATTTTGTCGGAAATAAGGAATATTTTTATTTGTTTTCAATATTAATTTGTAGGAAAAGCTAACGAATCATGCAGTACTGGAATATGTTCTGTAGTAGAATTGATGGAAAGTGATCCAGAAGTACTTGAAGTCAGTAAAATGCCTGATACCCAAGAAACAATTCGTAATGAAGAAGAAATTGCACCATCTACATCCGGAGTGAAAAGAAAACTTGTTAAAAGGTAATTAATATCAAATATTATGTTGGACTGTACTTGAAATATAGTTTTTTTTTAGGAATAGGAGAGACCCAGTTTTTTTTGGAGATTTTAAAGAATCTGATATGCAGTTACCAGAGAGGCGAATGAAATTTTGGAAAATTGCAAATCAAACTGTTTCTAAATATAAAAAAATGAATAAATACTACCAGTGCAAAATCAGTAGACTGAAGCAGAAAATTCAAAACTTAAATGGACTGATTGATGAACTAATTAGAAGCAAAAAATTATTATCGGAACAGTCATTTATCCTGAAGGTAGATTAATGAATTAATATATTAAATTTTCCACAATGTTATCAATTAATGTCTGTGTGTTTCTTACCTGGTGCATGAAGGGAAAAAATTGCATAGTTTTGCATGGAAAAGTGTAAATATCGCATTGTTTGCATGTTTTTTTCAGTTAAAGAATTTTTGAAAGGTTCTTTACGATCTCTTTATTGTCAGGAACAATCAAAAATTATATTAATGTTTTTTTTTTTCAGGAAAGTATTTCTGAGCCCATAAAGGAAATAGTGTTCAGGCAGCTGAAGAAAGGTTCACGTGCTAAATATACGCCTGAAGAAAGGTTCACGTGCTAAATATACGCCTGAATTAAGGTCATTTGCTCTGACATTAAATTTCTATTCAGCATCAGCGTATCAATATGTAAGGCGAGTATTTGGCAGCAAATCTCTGCCTCATATCAGAACACTGTCAAAATGGTACAGCTGTGTTGATGGCACACCTGGTTTCAGTGCCCAAGCTCTAAACGCAATTAAAAATAAGGTGGAGTTGGAAGGACAAAAGGGGAAAAAAGTCGTGGGCGGTTTGATCATGGATGAAATATCCATTAGAGAGCATGTCCAGTGGACCGGTAGTAGGCATGTTGGATATGTGAATTTCTGTACAGGTTTAAGAGATAGTGATATTTTACCAAAAGCTAAAAATGTGCTAGTTCTCATGGTTGTTGGTTATAATTGTAGATGGAAAGTGCCAGTTGCTTACTTTTTAATTGACTCATTGTCGGGAGAAGAAAAAGCAAACCTAGTGCAAAATTGTCTTTATCAACTTGAAAGCACAGGAATTCTAATCAAAAGCTTGACATTTGATGGATGTGCCTCAAACCTGGCAATGGCTCATTTATTAGGTGCAAACTTGCATTTTCCTGATATGAAGACCTTTTTTTTAAACCCTACTAATAAGGAAAAAATATATATCATACTTGATGCATGCCATATGGTTAAATTAGTTCGAAATACGTTAGGAGATTGGGGCATTCTGCATGACAGTGATGGCAAGATAATTAAATGGGCACTATTCAAAGAACTGGTAAAGTTACAAAATGAGTCTGGTCTCCACTGCGCTACCAGAATACGCTCTAGGCATATTTCTTATACGAAAGAAAAAATGAAAGTTAAGCTGGCTGTTCAAACATTGAGCTCAAGTGTCGCAGATGCTTTAGAATATTGTGATCAAGATCTCAACATTAAATCTTTTCAAGACAGCCAAGGAACTGTAAAATTTTGTAGAAAAATAGTCATATTTTTGATCTGCTGAACACAAGAAATGCTCTTAGTAAGCTTTCTTACAAAAGACCTCTTTTTAAAGGCAGTGAAGATTTTCTGAAAAGTTCCATCACTGATTTTGTAACTTACCTAAGTTCATTAAGTGGGCCTAATGGGCAAAATATTTTTCACAGCAACAGGAAAACTGGATTTCTTGGACTAATTGTATGCTTGCTAAGTGTACAAGGACTTTTTGATGACCTAATTAAGACCGACATTTTGAAGTTTTTACTAACATATAAATTAAGTCAAGACCATTTGGAAATGTTTTTTGGTTGTATTCGACAAAGAGGGGGCTTTTCAAATAACCCCACAGCATGGCAGTTTGAGAATGCTTTCAAACGCATATTAGTTCATTCAGAAATAAGTTCTTCTGATAGTGCAAATTGTTTAGCCCAGGATAATACATCCATTTTAAACATAAGTTCCAATTATCATATAAATACATTAGATTCATTAGAGGACAATTTCGAATTATCTGACGACATAAAGAACAGTTTCATTCTGAATCATAACAAAATTACCAATTGTATCTATTTGAGTGATGTTACAGAGTATGTTGCGGGATTTGTCAGCAGAAAGCTAATAAATAGCATAAACTGCAATGTTTGTGCTAGTTCACTATCAAGTGACACCTCAATGTCTATGTTATTAAATAAAAAAAAATAGGGGCGGACTTTGTAAACCGTCTAAAGATGTTGTAAAAATTTGTCTGGTTGCTGAAATCATAATGCGAAGGGAACAAAATTTTACAGCATCTAATATAATTTTAAAACTGATTTCTCAAGCAATAAAAGCACTAAATATGAAAGAATTGTCACAACATTGTCAGGACCAAGATCCTTTAAATGGTCATATTTTACAGCTTATTCGATTGATATTGAAGCATTACTTTACCATAAGGCTGCATCATATTAATTCATGTCAAAATGAAATTGATGATAGAATAAGGCAAAAACTAACGAAAACAATTATTTTTAGGCACCAATAGGTTTAAGAGTATTTCTTTTGTCAATTTTATGTATTTTTTTATTTTTTGTTGCATTTTGTAAAAATTAAAAATTGTGAAATAAAAATGTATCATAGAATTTTTTTTGTTTTTCTGCGCAAATTTATTACAGTATGGTTTCATTATTTTCTCGCTAGAAATCTAAATAACACAGCCGTTTAATTCCGTTTAAAAATAATTCTGAAAGGAAATAAATTGCCTTTCTCGTTTATATTCCATGTACTTGCCGCATTTTCTGCCACGCCTAGCTCCATCTCTTTCTCATACCTCTCTTTCTAATGTCTTCCGCATTTTGATGTGTATCGTTAAGGCTCGTCTCTAGCTGCAGTTTGAAATGCTCTACAACATTAATCTACGACGTTCGCATCTTCCGTCTCAAAATTCTGTCCTTTTCCACTACGTGCGAATTCATAAAAACGTACGTCTAACAAAACACGCAGGCGGAGAGCGATACAGTAGCACCCGTCGGCCGATCGCACAGGATGTTATTGTCGATATTATTATTTTCCATTCTAACTGATGCCGGGGTAATTTCGAACAAGCTTTTATGGCGCATTTTGGAAGATTGCGAAATAAATTTACACAAAAACTAATATTATGCTTCAATAACATTAGTTGCTTGCTTACGTATAATTAGTACATCTACAAAATGTTCAAAGAATTATATTAGAAATTATTACGGCGGCACACATAAAAGTAGTCTTTGCTTTTATCGAAACATACCTTTCTCGTATTTTAACGCGGCGAATACGAATCCAAAGCCCGTAAAACCCATCACCCACAATTTTTTTGCGTAAACCGTAAAAAACTAAAAACGATAAGCGGACAATCTTTTGACGATCTTTAATTAACATTAGTAAATTTGGAACATTTATTGAACTGAATCGCTTTATCTTTTCACATGCAATTTCCAGTTTTTTTGCGGTTATTCGAATTCACTAATGTTATGAAATTAACAACGGATCTCGTTGTAATACTATACTTACGAGTAATCAGAAAGAACGAGAAAAGAAACTAAACTAATTCGTTATCAGAATAAAAATAAAAAATTAGAGTACCTAGGATGAAACCCATTGGAAATAGTAGAGAATATAACAAAAATGAATGGAAAAATAAATTACGGGCGATCTGAGGTCGGGAGGGGGGGGTGAGTTTTTAAGGGTAAAAAACGGTTTATCTCGATTTCCGGCAAAACTGCAAGTCCTATGAAAAAAAAGTTAAATGTCAAAGTTGTAGCTAATAAAAAGATCTACAACTTTTCTATTGACACATTTTTCACATAACATCAAAATTTTTGTGAAAAGCTCAAATAACCAAGTTTTTGGTTTTTTATTTTGTATCTTCTGCAAAAAAAAAATATTTTTTCACGAAATTTGGTGAAAATTTACCTTTTTATGTCCCAAACATACAGTAATTTTTTTTTATTTAAAATAGGTATTCATTTTTTCACCTTATCTTGACTTCATATCGAAAAAGCACCCTAATTTTCAATCGAAAATTCTCACGTCAAAATATCTGCTTTTTAAAAATGTCGGTTTGTTTTTTGTTCGTTCAAATCTCTACTCTCTGATGGTATAAAAAAATATACATTACTATGGTAAATGTTCTCAGAAAATGCAAATAATGAAAAAAAACTGGAATCCGTTTTTTTTTCTTAATGATTATGTATGATTTTGAGCTATTTATTAAAATATACACTTTAATTTTTCGAAAAACGTTATATTGCATGTTACATTGATAAACAAAAAAAAATGCTAATCGAAATATACTACATATAATTATTAACAACCAAATCAGTTAAGAAAGTTAATATTTAATAAGACATCTACAATATTTTGTAGATGAGTGATCTTCGGAAAATTTTAGCCCGTCAAAAGGTATTTCATAGAGATCATAGATCATGAATAAAAATTTGCGCTATGTAGAAAAACATTACGCAGCAAGCAGTTATATCGTTTATGATGGGTACCCCGAAATTGAAAAATTAGTTACTGTGGTGACAACGGTACCAGCAGCTAATTCAACTAAAAGTGGAGAACGTAGTCGTAGTAAAACCTCAGACAATATTCCAGAGTCCATTTATCAAAACCATACAAAAATACCATTTTTGCAAGAAAAATTTTTATCCAACGAGAAAAACAAGGACAAAATACTAAGAATGTTAATAAAAAGATTACAGTCACAAGGATTTTCCTGTAAACAAGCAGAAGAAGATGCTGATGCTGACATTATTATGACTCGATAGAAATTGCTAGAGATAGTAAATAAAACTCTCATTGTTGTGGGTCAAGATGGTCTGTTGGTCCTTTTAAATCAATTAAATTCTAATAATCTAATAAATATAATAAATGATATTCATTTTCTCAAGCCAGGTTCTGGTACTATAAAAGATCTATTTTTCACGTCTAATAGTTTCAAATATTAATCCTTAAAAAATATCGTTGCATTTCTCCATTGTTATTCTGGTTGCGATACAACATCTGGATTTGCCGGAAAAGGAAAGAAACGTATCGTCAACTTATTATTAGCCGATAAAAATGTGTCAAATTTGACCAATACTTTTTATAAAAAAGATACAAACAAAGAAGATATAAAAAATGGATTGCAATTAATCAAATCTATTTATAAATGTAAAAATGATAATATAACACTGAATCAATTAAGATTTCAAAAATATCAATTGGCAAGAATTAAATCTTCTATCACATTGGCAAATCTCCCACCCACAGAAGGTGCAGCAGCAACATTGTTACAGGGCATATAATCAGCTTCAGACTTGGCTGGGTAACGAACTGACACCAACAGGTTGGGGCTGGAAGCAACATCAACGTGGCATTATGCCCAAATTTACAGAGAAGGAATTAATTCCGGAAATATTGCTCAAAACTATTTGCTGCAGCTGTGAAACTGGATGTAACAGTTTAAAATGTGGCTGCCGAAAAAATGGTTTAAAATGTACAAATTTATGCTCAAATTGTCATGGTTCTGAAACATGCTCCAATGTGGAAGAAGAAACCTACGAGGAAGTTGATGATTCAGATGAAATTGTGGATGAAGAACTAATGCAGACCGGAAATAATCTTGGAGACGAAGACGGTGATGGTCTTGAAGATTTCGAAGATCCACTAGAATCGGGAAGGTTGTCGAATCTAACGATGAAGAAATGCCATCAAAGAGACAAAAAGTAATGGAGAACTGGTTAGAATTCAAGATGAGGTATTTATAAATAACTAAATTATTGTATTTAAAAATATTATAATGAATAACGTAATCAGTATAAAGTATTTAAATTCAATAATACGGTTTACATGTATATTTATATATTTTCTGTGAAATAAATAAATAATGAGGATAATGAGGCAGTCACATTTTTTAGATGAAATCCCCTTTAAATCCTATTTTTAATATTTAGAACAACTATTTTCCCATGTTTTTTGCAATCTTGATGTTTTATGGATTTGTAATTTTTTTTGTTTATGAATGTAACATGAAATCTTACGTTTTTCGAGTGATTAAAGTGTAAATTTTAATAAACAGCTCAAAATGATACATAATGATTAAAAAAATATCGGATTCGAGTTTTTTTCATTATTTGCATTTTCTGAGAATATTTACCATAGTAATGTATATTTTTTTATATCATCAGAAAGTAGAGGTTTGAACGAACAAAAAACACACCGACTGTTTTAAAAAATCAGATATTTTTGCAAAAGCAATAATTTTTTTTGCAAAAGATAAAAATAAAAAACCAAAAACTTGGTTATTTGTATTTTTCACACAAATTTTAAGGTTATGTGCAAAATGTGTCGATAGAAAAGTTGTAGATTTTTATTACCTACAAACTTTGCCATTTAACTTTTTTTCATAGGACTTGCAGTTTTGCCGGAAATCGAGATAAACCGTTTTTTACCCTTAAAAACTCACCCCCCCTTCCCGACCTCAGATCACCCGTAATTTATTTTTCCTTTCATTTTTGTAATATTCTCTACCTTTTCCAATGGGTTTCATCCTACTATAATTTTTTTTCACTTTTTACCATTTTCAAAATTATCGACACTGGTCTATTAGGAGAGAATTGAGATAAAGAAACTAACAAACAATTCAAGCTCTATTTGTCTGCATATAGATTCAGTTTTTTCGCAGTGATTTATTGGGATTCGGTAGGTAGTTAGTTTCTTTATGATACACTCTATACCACGTTTTGAAAAGCATTGAACCATTTTCGCAAAAATACGTATAAATTTATTTCGACTTTCATTTGATTTTATAACCGTTCCGTCAATCGAATTTTTGAATACTTACTACATGACAACATGACATGTATAAGGATGTATGTATGTCGGCATATTAGAAAAAGTGGAGAAATAGAGGAAGCGGACATGTAAAGGCGTTTTTGCTCGAAACATTTTACAAGATTTAAATGTGTTTTGGATTCAAAATACCGGTTTCTGATTTCCTTATCAAAAATATTATTATTATTATTATTATTATTATTATTATTATTATTATTATTATTATTATTATTTATTTACCTTTTTACATATTATTAATAAAAGTAATACAAAATCGCATACATGAACAAATACCAAAAAAAATTATAAATACAATGCATCCTACAGGGGCTTTACAAAACCGTACGTAGCATGGCGTTTACACTTATTTTAATAAACACTCATACAATCATTTAATTTAATTCTAACAGATTCGATTGAACCGCGGTTTACACGGTATATAACGCGCGGAATTGTAAATACAATTTTTCAATATCTTAATGAAAACAAAATAAATAAAGTCATCGGAAAGAGAACTGAATTAATAAAGTAATGTTGAAAATTTTAGTAATACTAAATAATGTATTACAATTAATTTAAACATCAAATTAGACATTACCATAAAATACTACCGAAGATGTGTAACAACACGTTTAACTGCAGAATCTACAATATTTTAAAGAAAAATTTTGTTTTTTTTTTAAATTTCTTCAATACTTTTCAATATAAATAATTAGAGTATTTTTATTGTAAAGCTATCAGTTGTTGATAAAAAGCAACTGAATTTTTTATGGTAACCAATGTGCAAATGTAAAACAATGTATTTTAATGTGAAATAAATGCATAATAATTGATGACGAATTGGTTACTTGTACAGTTTGTAAATAATTTTTTTTTACTTTAGAGTTTTACGAAGTCGAATTTTAAAAAAAATTAACTACATTATATATCCCATTGTAAAGGAATAACATTTTCTAACCTAGCCATTGACTGTTATTACGAAAAAATTGGGACAATTTTTATTGACCTGTAACAACTAAAAGAATATGAACGATGCAATATACCTTAATATTTTTAAGACTTTAAGGTTTTAATATAAGTACCTAATGAATCTTTGTGGGTAATTATTTTATTTTAATTTTATATTGATATCAAATACCTGTTACTGAAATTATAAGAAACGTTGGTGATCTCAGGGAGTAATCACAAAGAAAATTTAATGTTGCAGTATTGTGCTGAAAATGAATTTCTGCATTATCATTATTACTATTATTAGCAATAAATAAAAACACATATTTATGCCTAACAGTTTTTGAAAACAGATGAATAAAAATAAATATTGAACCAGTAGTTTTAATAACTAAATAGATCCAACTCGACAGGTGAAACAACAGTTAGCAAGCAATAAATATGTTGAACATCATCTCCAAACAACATCTCTTATTGGCATGCCCTTTGTAAATCTGGGGTCCACGAGTGAGGATCATTCCTATATAGGTTTTATTCATAGAATTATGAAAAATTGGAAGTTCTTCAACTCCAGTTATTATTAATCGGTTTCTTGATAAAAATAATCTCTGCACTTTGGGTCTATTCCATTCGTTAATTACCTAAGGACGATTTTGTCCGTTTTCGATCTCTTCCCACCTCCATGTAAGGACATAACATTTTTTGGACTCCTCTCCCCCTTCTTATGTAAGTTTTTACCTAGTTTTCCTATGGAGCAATTAACTAAAAAACGACATATATTTCGTGTTATAACAAATTCCTACACTATAAATCTACCATTACGTTTGGCTTGCCAACGTGATTTTTTGTTTGTAACACCAACTTGATATCAGGAACTAGCGAACTAAAGAGGACTTTTTCACAAGCATTTATTTTCTTACCTGTTTTCGTGCTTGAAATTTTGTTTCATTTTTGTAAATCCCACCTAACTATACTAGGTACTACTCATTTTTCCACCTTCCAGTTCGTATACGAAAAAACCGTGAAACAATATTCGTTATCGAATATCGAAGAACACAGAAAAAAGCATATTCGTTTATTTTAAACAAAGAGTGCATATATCAAGTATCCAGAAAACTCTGAGATATAAACTATTTCCGGGAGAGGGGGACTCCACCCTTAATTGGAAGACCTTAACGGAAGTAATATCTAATGAAAACACAATTAAAAAGCGAAAATAAAGTTCACCTGTTCGAACGCCCTTGGGACAAAAAATTACATTAAAGTTCAAAAAGTGAGTATGTATTTACTTTCGATGTCTAATCTAAGAAATTTTGGAAAATTCGTTTTAGTGCTCCTTTACATTAACTTCCGAACGTTCGTATGAAATTTTATAATAATCGACCGCGTAGTTTAATTAGTCAACGAAATAATTTGTACTCAAATTTGGTCAGTAAAAATTCTTTATCTCTCGAGAAAGCAAAATGAGAACGATAACGCTCGAGTGGAACTCTGCGACCCCGTACGAAAATCACCGTCACGCCGTTCTCTATGCGCTGCTGCAGTTGTGGGATTCCGACGGACAAGCCGCTAGAGGGAAATAGCTATCGGATAAAATATAATGCATTTTTTATTTCCAATGCCTATACTTCTGTGGGCATTTATTTCTTACAAAACTTTATATATGGACACTATATGTTACCTCTGACCGAGGTGCCTCATCAACCCGACTCTAATTAGCATGAAAACGTCAGTTTATTGATGAACAATTATTTTTTCTTTAGCGTCCTCAATTCTACACGTTATTTCAATCCTAATAGTGAAAACCGCATGCAAATCGGTCTATTATTAACGGAGCAAAGTTGGAAATAAGATTCGTTCAGCTGTGCAGGCCCCTTAACGGCAGATGGCCGGTCCATCTTTAGTATTGTGGCGATGGACTGCGATGGTGGCGATCCACGCGTCGACCAACCGGACCAGGCGGACCCAGACGACAACGACGCCCCCTAGAACTACACGAGAAGAACTACACACTACACATCCACGGACCGTAGGCACGGGACGGTGTGACTGTTGGCAATGACATGACGTTTAGAGAGTCGTTCCATGCTCGTTCCGCAACAATGACACATGTTTTAACCTGTTTTAACCAATACCATACTCTCAAGAATAAAAGTAAAAAGTATCCGTTCGCATCGCGTATTTATCGTGGACCTATCCTGTTTATATTCCACAAGTGGTGACCCCGACGTGATAGGCGAACGTATCACCAGAGTATTTTTTTGGTTCAAAGCACGGGTGCGCCAAGTTCCTGTGGGGGCGAAGATAACCAAACTTACAAAACGGACTACGGACAGCAGCGTGAATTTTTCCCCCGTCGGGAGCTTCGCAAGGATGGACAACGGACAGCCACCGGTCGACGACCAGATCAACCGGTCCGACCAGTCGTCGTCAGGCAACATGGCAGCAGTATCCGTAGTAAAGCTCCCCAGGCCCATGTGGAGGCAGAACCCAGCCAGGTACTTCACGGTCGTCGAGACGACCTTTGAACTACATAGGATCACCTCTGACGCGACAAAGTACCGCCACGTGGTCGCCAATTTGGAGCCAGATTTGATCGACCTTGTGGGGGACATCATCGACAATCCGCCGACGGAAGGAAAGTACAAAACGCTCAAAGACCGTCTCATCCACATCCTCGCTGACTCTGCAGAAACCAGGATGAAGAAACTGTTGCGCGGCCAACCGATGGGCAACACAAAGCCAAGCATGTACCTCCAGCAGATCCGCAACCTGGCTCCTGGGAAATGCGACGAGTCGGTTCTGCGACCTCTCTTCTTGGAGCAGCTCCCGGAACAGGCCCAATCGATCCTGGCGGTCAACACGACGGCAAGCTTGGCGGACCTGGCAGCGATGGCAGACCGGATCATGGACACGATCCGCCCACAGGTCTCCGCAGTGCACACCTCACACTACGTGTCACCTGGACCGACGAGGACAACCTCCCCAGAGCGAGGCGAAGGGTCAAGTGAGTTCGAAACGTTGATGCAAGCCATCAACCAACTGCGACAGGACTTCGAAGCCTCCAGGGACCCCCGCTCAGATCAGCGAGGACGAGCACGAGGTCGAGGTCGAGGGCGAAGCCAATCCCGAGGTCGGCAACAAGACACAGGTGGTGAAAGGGAGGTATGTCATTTCCATAAGAAATTTGGAGCAAAAGCCTATCGTTGTAGGAAAGGCTGCACCTGGGAGCCACAGGGAAACTAGAAACACCGGCGCGCATCGAGGCAGCCGCCGGTGACACTAGCAGACCCAAACGCCTCATGATAACGGACAAGAAGACGAAGGCTCGATTCCTGATTGACACAGGCGCAGATGTCTCAGCACTTCCCAAGGCATACGCTGGAAAAAACAAACGTGCTGAGAGGACACTGTTCGCGGCCAACAACAGCAACATCGCGACGTACGGTGAGAAAAGGCTAACTGTCGACTTCGATCTTCGAAGGCCTTTCACCTGGGATTTCATCGTCGCAGACGTGAACCAAGCCATCATCGGGAGCGATTTCCTGTACGAATACAGCCTCCTGGTAGACATCAGAAACAGGCGACTCATCGACGGTACGACCAACCTGGCAACGAGAGGGCAAGTGTCCACCTCAGACGCACCCACGCTCAAGACGATCGATGCAACTTCGGACTACCATGAGATTCTCAGATGCCACCCTGAAGTCACTCGACCAGCGAAGCTGAGAGAACCCAGGCACCATGTCCGACATCAGATCATCACGCACGGCCCACCGTGCACAGCCAGAGTACGTCGACTCTCACCTGGGAGACACAAGGCAGCCGAACGGGAAATTCAGAACTGGATCAAGGACGGCATAGTGAGACCATCGGACAGCCCATACTCTAGCGCAATCCTTCTGCGCGGAAAGAAGGACGGCAGCTGGAGGATATGCGGTGACTACCGACCCCTCAACAAGTCGACGGTACCAGATAAGTATCCTGTCCCCAACATCCAAGATTTTGCTCACAAGCTGCATGGATGCACTGTGTTCTCAACCCTGGACCTGGAACGGGCGTATTTCAACATCCCAATGGCGGAGGAAGATCGCAAGAAGACTGCCATAATCACTCCTTTTGGACTCTTCGAGTTTAACGTGATGCCGTTCGGTCTCAAAAATGCCGCCCAATCATTCCAGAGGTTCATGGACACCATCCTCAGAGGGCTTGACTTTGTCTACTGCTACGTAGATGACATCCTGGTGGCGTCCAAAAACGAGGCCGAGCACAAAGAGCACCTGGACCAACTACTGACACGTCTCAAGCTTCACGGGTTAACCCTCAAGGTCAACAAATGCAACTGGGGAAAGCCATCAGTGGAGTACCTGGGACACCAGGTAACCGCACAGGGTATTAAACCCCTAGAAGACCGGGTAAATGCCATCCAAGAGTTTCCGAAGCCGAATGACATTTCACAACTTCGGAGGTTCTTGGGTATGATGAATTTTTACAGGCGATTCATCCCGCGCGCAGCCAGCTCACAAGCCCGATTACACAGCCTCCTAGCCGGAGCCAAGAAGAAGGACAAGCGACCGATCGACTGGACACCCGAGTTGGAGCAGGCTTTCGCCGAGTGCAAACGACAGCTAGCTGAAACCACGCTTTTAGCCCATCCAGTCGAAAAAGCCAAACTGCTGCTTGTGACCGACGCGTCTGACACGGCCATGGGAGCCGCACTCGAACAAGTAGTCAACAAACAGCGCCAGCCACTTGGATTCTTCTCCAGGAAGTTCACCCCGACACAGGCCAAGTACAGCACCTACGACAGGGAGCTGCTAGCAATCTTCACGGCCATCAAGTTCTTCCGGCACATGATCGAGGGCAGGGAAACGGTGATCTTCACGGATCATAAACCGATAACCTACGCTTTCGACCAGAAACCAGACAAAGCCTCACCTAAAGTCACTAAATGAGGAAAGTACCGCAATGGGCGGCCATATTGTGTCCGCGCCGCGCCGCGCGAAATTCAAAATAGAAAACAAAAATTTGCTCGTTTTAAAAGATAAAACAACAACTTGGCATTTTTATTCCCAGAAAGTAAAAACGAAATGTCGCGAGAAAAAAATGTACATAAAAATTAATTTACACCTATAATATACAATAAAATATACAAATATGACACACTATGACACATAACCCACAATTCACAAAACACAACAATAGCCATGAAACAGGCAGATTGTAGCTGTAATCCGCCATATTGTGTCCGAAAATGTACTTCTCTCTCTAACACGTTGGGACATTGAATTGCGGTACTTTCCACATTTAGTGACTTTAGCCTCACCCAGACAGCAGCGCCACCTGGACTACATCGGTCAGCACACCACTGACATCAGACACATCGCCGGACTGGAGAATGATGTCGCCGACACCCTCTCCAGGATCAACGCCATTTCAATGCCAGTGATTGTAACAACGGAGGAGATCAGTCGAGAGCAGAGCCAGGACCGAGAACTCCAAGATCTACTGAGAGAACCCAGGTCCCTGGAACTCAAACAACTTCGAGTCGATGGCACAGACACAACCATCTACTGCGATGTCTCCACAGCCGATATCCGACCTTACATCCCAGAGTCACTGAGGAAACGGATCTTTGACGTGGTGCACAATGCATCACATAGCAGCGCACGAACCACATGCAACAACATCGCAAGCAAGTTCGTCTGGCCTGGCATGAACAAGCAGATCACGCACTGGAGCCGTACCTGTCTACCCTGCCAGAGGTCAAAAATTGGTAGACACGTCCACAGGAAACCGATCCACATCGCAATCCCAGACGAACGGTTCCACCATGTCAACGTCGATATCATCGGACCAATGCCAATATCCCAAGGGTACCGTTATTGCCTCACGATAATCGACCGATGCACCAGATGGCCAGAAGCAACACCGATCAAAGATATCACAGCCGACACTGTCGTTAACGCCTTTTTCCAGACCTGGGTAGCAAGGTTTGGAACACCAGCAGTCATCACGACAGACAGAGGGACTCAGTTTGACTCGCAGCTGTTTGATGCCATGGCCAAGATGATCGGCAGCAAGACCATCAGGACAACCAGCTATCACCCTGAAGGAAATGGGCTCATCGAACGATGGCACAGGACCTTGAAGACAGCGATCAAGGCTCACGAAACATCCGACTGGGTGAAAGTGCTGCCTGTCGTATTGCTCGGATTGCGAAACAGCTACAAAGAAGATATAAAGACATCAGCAGCAGAGATGACCTACGGGACCACCCTGAGACTACCTGGTGAATACTTCATCCAAGAGGACCCTCCCCAGGACCCGCACATTTTCCTCGAGCACTTACGCCAGACGATGAGAAAGGTCCAGCCACAACCAACAGCTCACCACAACAAGCCACGAATTTTCACTCACAAGGCACTGCACGAATGCACCCATGTCTTCGTGCGAATCGACAGAGTAAAGACACCGCTTGAGCAGCCATACGAAGGACCCTACGAGGTAATCCAACGAACCTCCGATCATTGTTACAGGATCAACCTCAACGGGACCCCCACGGAAATCACAATCGACAGGCTGAAGCCAGCATTCATCGAGATGGAGGTTGCAACCAAGAGCAATAGCGACGCAATCAACACAGGCCCCAGGATATACCAGGGCCCACGAAGCAGACAAGTCCATTTCGCTCCTGGTGACAGTCGCTAGGAGGGGAGTACTGTGGCTTGTGACTGTGGCGATGGACTGCGATGGTGGCGATCCACGCGTCGACCAACCGGACCAGGCGGACCCAGACGACAACGACGCCCCCTAGAACTACACGAGAAGAACTACACACTACACATCCACGGACCGTAGGCACGGGACGGTGTGACTGTTGGCAATGACATGACGTTTAGAGAGTCGTTCCATGCTCGTTCCGCAACAATGACACATGTTTTAACCTGTTTTAACCAATACCATACTCTCAAGAATAAAAGTAAAAAGTATCCGTTCGCATCGCGTATTTATCGTGGACCTATCCTGTTTATATTCCACAGTATATAATGTAATTGGGAGAGACACTGGTCACAGCACGCGACATTAGTGATGACGTAGGATATTTTGGAGAGGGGATGATAACCCATGGCAACTGTTTCTCACTACTTGTTTTCTTATGGGAAAAATGGGAAAATTTTCAAGCAGCTAGTAATCTACGTAAACGAAATTTCTTAACCATCAGCCGTTATTGGAGGGTGTTAGACGTAAAAATCGCGAAACCTCGGAACCCCTCACTATAGTCAACGGATTTTCGTGAAACCTTTTTTATTGTATTGTCGAAGGCGCAAATAAAAATGTTTACCCATTAAATCTTTGCGCTTTAACTTTTAACAATTTGTTATTAACAATTTATTGCAAAATTAAAAAAAAATCGATGAAAACATGTTTTGCCGAATAGATTTCCATTTTATATACGACGTATAAGATTTATACAGTAACTTCAGTATGAATGAACAATTTTGCAACTAAAAAACAATAATTTTTTAATAACAATTTCAATTTATTTCAATATGGGCATTATAGTACCAATTTGCAACGAGCAAATAAGAATTTGTTACTAACAATTTATCGCAAAATTCAAAGATATTGTAAAGGAAAAATGGCACAAAAAGTTTACTCATCCGAATGCCTCGAAACTACATTATCAAAGTGTAAGCAGTATTCTTTTTAGAGTACTTTTTTAGAGTATTTTAAGTATTCTTTTTACACTTTATATTAGCTTCATTTGTATGTTTGTTTGTATCCGACTCTTATAAACTCGATTTTTAGTCACTTTCTTACGTTAGATTAATTCAAAACTTCGCATACTGATTAAGAATTAATGACTACAATAATTTAATAACCAAATAGGTATTTATTTTGGATATAGTTAATTACACATAATTGCAGAAGTGGCATTGGCGAATCAAATTGTCAATGTCATACTTTGACAGGTGGCACCAAATTTGATGGTGAATCAAACTAAAAAGGTAAAAATATCTTAAAAAAACAATGGCATAATTAACTAGAAAATAGATGTTATTGTAATAAAGCGTGGGGTGCTTGATATATGTTGTTAAAAATATTTCATCGGTACGATTAGTATAAAATTATTGTACAAGCACCCCACACTTTATTACAGTAACATCTATTTTGTCGTTAATTATATTATTTTTATTTAAAAAAAATATTTTACATGCTTAAACACTGCCCCTCAAGTCTTGATGCACTCAGATATAACTCTTTTATAAAAGCCACTGCGAAAAATAGCTTTATGTAGATAATTAAACGTGATAAAATAAATTTGAATGATTGAATTTCTAATTAAATTTCAACATCGTTATGTGATGAATTGGATAATATTTTTTCTATACATCTCGTCTAACTTTTGTTAATAATACACGTTTTACCTATTGTTGCTTATTTTTAATTATTTTTTTTTAAAAATATAATTTTTATTTTGGTAAAAAAAATTCTTCTCAATTAATTTGAATTTTGCAATAAATTGTTAAAAGTTAAAACGTGAAGATTTAATGGGTAAACATTTTTATTATTATTTTGTGAAAAATATTCAATCATTTATTTATTCACAATGTGAAAAATAAGAAATATTCAAGCATGCAGTTTTCTTGTATATAAAAAAATGGCGATGTGTAACATCTAAGACTTTCTCATATGGCCGGACAAAATATTCATGGCAACAAAAATTCTGAAGTGTAAAGTGCCCTTTAGGAAAAAATATTTCAAAGAAAAATTGTACACATTTAATATGTTAATTCAATTATAAAGTTTAGTGAAAACATTTAAACATTTTTGACAAAAAAATTGAGAAATTGAGAATGTTCAAGAGTAAAGTGACCTTTACGAAGGTTTTAGAGAAAAATGTTTCAAATAAATGTTGTAGCTGTTATCTAGGACAGTTCAAAGCTAAAATTTGGTGAGAATCGGTAAAGCCGTTTTGGATAAAATTGAGAAAAACCCGCATGGTGTTACCGAAGTTTAGACGTAGGAAGCTAATTAGATTAGCTTCCTCTAATTTAGAAGCTATTAGGAGCTGCCAAACTTTGTAAATACAGTAGTAATATGCGAGAACATCGCATGGATCGATATGGAACAATGCTCTCAATAAAGAAAATGAAAAAAGGATCTTTCAAAGCACAGCACAAAATATTACTTTATACGGAGCACAACTTTGGCCGGTGACAAAAGACAATAAGAGACGAAATAAGCATGGTCGAACTGGACTTGACGACAAGATAAACCACAAGTCACGAGGAACGGCGAACTAAGAACTGAAGAAGTATGGCAACGAACTGGAGTGGAACGCTCGATAACTGGAAAATCAGACAACGAAGCACGACAATGGGACGGTCACGTCCAACGAAGGCTAGAACGTAGACTGCCGAAACGCACAGTAGTTTGGGAGATGACGGAGAGGAAGACCGGCACTAAGGTGGGAAACATACATCAGACACTCCATGATAGTTAGAGATCTGAGAACGGGACACCGGGAGTGAGAGAACGGCGAACTCGTAACGGGGAAGGGCCGAAGAAGAAAAAGAAGGAAATCTACATCATCCAGGCTCACTTCTTCTCTTCCTTTTAATATAAGATGTTACACGATGGCAATGTTACGCGTACTTCGCCTCTTCTCTTTACTTCGGCGAGTCCAATAGTCTATATAAATAATACTTATAAAATAAAAGTCTCATTGTATATACACGAATGAACATTTATTTGTCATTTGTATGAATGCGTGAGTGATGCTTTAAACTATTAGAATGAGCAAAACTCTTATTGCAATGAGAACATTTAAATGGTTTTTCACCTGTATGAATGCGTAAATGAACATTTAAATTATCCGATCGAGTAAAACTCTTATCGCAATATGAACATTTAAAAGGTTTTTCACCTGTATGAGTGTGTAAGTGAACATTTAAATGATTTAACTGAGTAAAACTCTTATTGCAATGTAAACATTTAAAAGGTTTTTCCCCTGTATGAATGCGTAAGTGAACATTTAAAGAACCCGACTCAGTAAAACTCTTATTGCAATATGAACATTTGAAAGGTTTTTCACCTGTATGAATGCGTAAGTGATCTTTTAAAGAATTCGAATGAGCAAAACTCTTATTGCAATGAGAACATTTAAAATGTTTCTCACCGGTATGTATGTATAAGTGACGATTTAATTTACTCGACTCAATAAAACTCTTATTGCAATGTGAACATTTGAAAGGTTTTTCACCTGTATGAACGCGCAAGTGAACATTTAAATTACCTGACCGAGTAAAACTCTTATCGCAATATGAACATTTAAAAGGTTTTTCACCTGTATGAATGCGTGAGTGAACATTTAAAGAACCAGACTCAGTAAAACTCTTATTGCAATATGAACATTTAAAAGGTTTTTCACCTGTATGAGTGCGTAAGTGAGTCTTCAATCTACAAGAAAAATTGAAAGTTTTACCACAATATGTACACATAGAATCATTGCTCTTCATTGAATTTGAGCAGCCCGCTAGCATTTGTCGTTCAATATAAACTCCACTCGACACTGCAGGACGAAAGGAATTTGAATATACTTCATTTGAAATTTCTGTTTTAACTAATGGTTGATACTTGATGTCAATGTAAGGTTCGTTTTTGAACTGTCCCGTCGATAGTAGCTCATCTACTTTAGACGCATTGATCTTACAATTCTCGATGTAAATCGAAAATTCCTCGTAGCGTGATTTACATTTGTCGCATATATTCTTGTGGGATGTCATAATAGGATCCTGAAAGGAAAGATATCGGTTAATATTTCGTTGATATGTGAAGTGGCACAGCAAGACCAAATACAGTATTACAATTCTACAAGTCAAATGTGTAAACTGTGCCTCATACTCACTTCGGCGCTAATTATTTTCCAAAAACGCCACAAGTTCTCGTCGATGGTTTGCACTCTTGCTTCTTGTAGGCACCAGTCGCAAATGGTCACCACTCCTTCCATATTACCCGTGGCACTATAGACACGGTTCGTGCACTTTACCAATTGCAAAAGCTATTAGAAACAAGCAAACATATTACTTTCTGCTGCTCCTCAAGTACGCCTCGTGCTTGCAACAAAAAAAAAAAAAAATTGCAGATGCAGATGTTGATGTTGTTGTTGTAGGTTATATCGGATGTCATAAACAAAACATTAATTCCAGAAGAGAGACATTTGTCACAGCACTCGACATTAATAATGACAATTGACATTGGTTATTTGGGAGAGGCGATCTGTGGAGGCGATGATCAACGATTATAGACTAACCAGGATTGCTCACTTACATTTGACTAATGTTGGACAGTTTTGTGACGTCACCACCGGTGCTGAAGTGCGTTTACGTATTGATTTCTGGATGATGTGATGTGGATATCGTACGTAAATATGGATTACGTAGAGTACGCACGTAAACCGTAAAGTTTACAGTGATAAATCTTACTGTTTACTACAGTAAAATGAATAAATCTCTATCTTCTGTCCAGCACCGGTGATGACGTCACAGAGATTTTGCCAGGCAGATTCGGCGAACTGAGCAATCCTGGTAGTCTATAATCGTTGGGCGATGATAACCCATGGCAATTGTTTCCACACTTTTCTTTTTATTGGAGACAAGCCGTACCCGGCATGCGTTGCAATGCCACGTAAAGTTTAAAGAAAAAAGATAAATAAAAATTATAGATGACCCGGTGAACTTCCTATCATCTACATATATTTTTTATATTTTTGAAAAATATGGTCAAAACGTAATACAGAATTTTTATCTGCATTAAATTAAATGCAACACAGTTATACACATAATCAATTTAAGGCTTTCTGATGTACTATATTTTTTGTCTTTTTTGCACTGAGTAAATATATAAAGATGATGGTTTTACGACTCGCGAACACGCGACGTATAATTGTCAATGCGCGAAACAGGAAAACTCCAAGTTGATTCCGCAAAATGTCCTTGTATCTGCAATTGTATATTATCTTTTTAAAGTTTTAATAAACAATTTAACAAAAACTACCTTGAAGGTGGGATGAAATCTTCCTGTACAATATGCGTTGAACCAAACGACGTCATTTGAAAGCAATTATTATATTTTTGGATATTGGCCAAGAAATGTTTAGTCATTTTCCACCCCAGAAACTAATGAGTGTAATGGATCTGGTGGTGGAAACCACCAGCGGTGAATCCAGTAGATTGACCGCTGTATTTTAACGCTTTACAATATTGACAAATGATTGTCATTTCTCCAATCGTTACGGATTGGTCGACACACCCAATAATCTATTTCCGGGTCGTAGTGGAATGCTACTCGTTCCAGGTTTACAGGAACACTGCGTCTGAGGAATCGCACAATTTCATTGTGTCTTGAAGTGCGCTCCATGTTTTGGATACTTGTTGATCGTCGTACGTGTGACCATCTTGGTGTGGATTTTGCCTTGTCTTCTTCAGCTTGTCTAAGTAGTTTTTTGTTTGTTTATTATTTTTACCTTTAGTTTGATTCGTCGGTAATCCTGTTCGGTCTGTTGTTTGGGTTTCTTCACTTCCGGTTTTGGGTCTTGTGTTTGTATCTCATAGAATTGTTTCTTGGGTATTTTATATTCCTCGTGTGACGTCAGGTACAGCCGAATTGTCTTGTAGTTTTCCTCCATCCTTCTGAAATAGTGTGATTTTATATAATTGTGCTGATCGCCAAACCCAAGTTCATGGCACGCCTCGTTGTTCCATTGGGCTTTCCCCCATAGTGCTTCTAGGTGATCAATCCTTTTTTGTAGGTATTCCTTGGTTTTTCTTGCACTTACGTCTTTCGTGCAATTGGTATGTAGTTATATGATTTCTTGGGCTTTTTTTTCTTGTTCTTGAATCAATTCATCTACTTGTTTTATCTTGTCGTAGTTGAAGTTGTGAACTTTGTAACTTAGTTCTCCGGAAAAAGTGGCTGTGACTTACTCAGGACTTTGCTTGTATTTTTGACTTTTTGTCGATGTGTTGACGTCGAAGTTCTTGAAGTTTTGGAGTTGTAATCACTGGCACTTTTTCCTCCGGCTGCAGTGATTGGCTGTGTCCGTCGTTTCGAATTTGTAGAATTTGTAAACTCGGTGTCCTGGTGAAGTTGCTTTGACTTACTCAGGACTCTTCTTGCTTACTTGACTTCCCGCTTTTGTGTTGGCGTCGAAGTTCTTGAAGTTTTTAAAGTTGAAATCACTGGCGGTTTTTCTTCCGGCTGCAGTGACTACATGCGTCTGTTTTTTCGAACTTGTAGAATTTTTAGACTCTGTGTCCGGCAATCTAAAAGCTGTTGTGTTTGATTTGCCCTAACTCGTTCCATTCTAAGCCTTTCTACTTCATAATTATTCACTCTCGAACGCAATTCCCTCATACCAATACGAACGTTATTATTATCTGCCTCTCGCTGGTCGTCAGTGCGATTTGCACGTGAGGTAGCTCATAGCACATTTGAATTACTCCGACGACCTAAATCAGATCGTTTTCTCCCTGGCATTTTAAAATGGAGAAAGTTTTCGCGCACTGACAAACTGATGACAGAATTTGACAACCAACTGACAGAGTATGATTGTTTGCCTTGGCGATTTGTCTCCAAAATTACAAAACGTACCTTTTTCAGTATTTCCGTTACTTATTATTTATGTTTCTTACCGAAAAACCTTCCCTGAACTTCCACAAATATTTCAAGATCAAAATTAGCAAAATCCGTCCAGGCGTTCTCGAGTTCAAGCCCAGACAAACGAACAGCATTTCATTTTTATATATATAGAGATTCACATGGGAAAATTTTCAAGCAGTTGGTTAGTTTCACGGTCGTTGATTCGGAATTTCTCATTCCCGGTTAGTTTATGCCTTATGTCTTATGTCCCATTCTTACATCCTATTTACATAACGGTGGCTATTGCTTATTAGTCCAGTAAATGAAGACCGATAAACTCCTAACTCCCAAACCTGGGTTAAATTCTGCAAAAGGAAGAAACCGGGGGCAATTGTAGGTCTCAACTGGGTCTTTCGAAATACAGAAAGTTGTCGATTCTCCGGGTACCGCGACATGGTGGAAAATGGCCCTCAAGTTCCAAAAATCCGTTTTCCGCCAATATCTCCGAGAATATGGTATTTAGGGAATTTTTGTTTAGATACAAAAGGAAGAACAGTTCATTAGCTACAAAAATGGTCCTTGTGACCTTTTCCGAAAACTCGACAGTTTTCGAGATAATGGCCCCGAAACAGCCCTTTACTTGTTGCTCCTGCTCTGAATCCAAGAGAGCAAATTCGAGAAATGGAGACAAAAGCGGGCGGACAAATTGTCCAATTGAACATTCAGGAGCTTTGAAAGTTGGTTGGCAAGAATGTTGAAGTTGGCACAAAAAACGAAGAAACCATTGGAAAGCGGACTTTTCAAGCATTCCAGTGATATGCATTGCGAACCGATACGAGGATTCATAATTTTTTAATGCCCGATTGATGCCACAAATAAAATAAAAGGCATGATGACTAATTTTGAAAAACTACAATGTTGTGTGATTAAGTATGTACTGTTCCCAAAAAAATACTAATCTCTGCATAAAACAAATGTTTAGTAGCCAAAATAGGACTTTTATGAACACTTTTAAATTTCGTGCCAAAACACTCGTAGGTGTCATGGCGTCGCTTTACATAGGCGTAACGTCACGCCTATGTAAATACATCGATCCCAACCAACTTGTAAAGTGCATGTCAACGTTCAGTGATTTCAGTGTTCAGTATAAAATAATAATAAATACCGAACAGAAATAATCGGTAAAAGCACTAACACATGAAATTCGAATGAAACAAAATGATGTATAGGAGTGGCGTCATTCGCTTTAATTGACGTTTCACTTTGCATGGCGGGTTGCTATAATGTATGTTTTTATTTTAACAAAATACAGTTTATCCCGCTTAAAATATTGACACTAATATATTTTTTAAAATTATTTCATTATTTAAATGTTATAATATCATTATTTCACTAATTCTTTGTTACTGTCATCATGCCTGATCTGTAAACTGATTGTAAACTAAATATATAGAGTAAGTCAAACTAAGTATTTGGGAGTACAGATCGATCAGCATTTATGGTGGGATTATGAAGTAATTAACAAAAAAAGCAGTTAAAATACACGATATTTGCACTCGCTAAGATTAGTAGAATTCTCTCAAATAGGAATTTGCTTCAGTTATGTATGGCACCTATTACAGTGGAGAGACGTATGGCATAATTTGCGTGGGGTGTAGCTGAAAAAACTGCTTATTATGCATAAAAAACATTGGAAACATTCTAATTGAAAGCAATATAACAAAAATGCCACTTAACATAAGAGAGAACTATGTATTAGAGTGTATTAACAAGCATTACCGAGAATAACGAAACGAAGCTATTTCCGATAATATTTCAAAAAAAAAAAACGGTACCTGACATAAATACCATATTTGGTAATGCGCAAACTCAGAAGTAGGTTAATTTGCCCCATAGAGTGACAAACTGTTTAGAACTGTTCTATTCACGAAACAGGAATATTTCTCAGCCAGGAAGTTCGTTAGTGGGATGTCCAAATACAAGTCGTTCGTTACCTTTAAATTAAGAAAAATTTTAATTCAGGTAAGTAGGACTTCAGAAATATTTAAGCATCTTGTCAGAATATAGCGCGGCCGCATATAATTGATATAATTTATTCATGGTAGTAAAATTTTTGAAGAGCTTAGTCCTCGAGAATTGGTGTGAAAACGATGGGCGCTATTGACTGCCGGCGGGTGAAAGGCTACCTAATACAGGGAAGGACTTACTAATAGGGGTCTATTATTTTAAAGGTATTGGGATTGTATCTACAAATAGACAGAGAGAAGTAAACGCATGTTGGTAGGTACCTATAATACGTCCCTGCATTATTCCGTTACCGTCATATCTCCTCGAGTTTGTCGCACTTCTCGAGTATTTAAGACGCCCTAAAGTTTTACTGCCATGAATAAATTATATCAAATAAATGCGGCCGCGCTATACAAGCCTCGATGGAACACGGGACATCTCCATTGGCAAGCGTTCCATGTTCCATGGCATCGCATCCATCCATCACCGGCATCCGGCATCACCGCTCACCGCCATCCGCCATCGCGCCAATCACCCGCGTTCGGCGTTCGTGACTTTCAAGCTTCTCCTTCTCTACATATTTGTAAATTCGCTGGAATTCGGATAATTCGTCCTACCCGCGGAACCGAATGAGCGATATGAATATGAAAGTGACCACGTGCGATTGGTGCTCGCGAGAGGCACCGGTGCAGACGGTCGATGAGAGGTTATGGCGCTTTTGGGGCGTAATCAGCAAGGAAGTGAGTAATGACCCTTCTTACACCACATTTCACTAGAAAGTGGTTTGTAAAGCCACCCTGATGGCCTGATATGATCGAGTAACATTCGTTTCCTTTGAATATTTCGCCTTCTGTGCTTGTGGAGCTGACCGCAAAAGGAATGTTCGGAGGTAATCCTTGGCCCACGTATAGAAACCTTTCTACGGCTTCTCCCGCGCCCCTCTTACATTTCTCCCCATCTCTTCGGTCCATCCGTTGCCGGGTATTGAAGTTGGGTTGCGCTCCTTGGTTCTAAATCTTTCTGAGCGTTGCGTTCCGATCTAACCGGCCTTCACAGGTTTTCGTTATCGTCATGCCGAGCAGGGACTATCGTATGGAACGGAAACTATGAAGGACTACATCTTCGAAAGAACATTCAGTCTTTTCTGCATGTGGAAATAATTTATAGGATAATTTTACGTCGTCCACACAAGCTTTGATTCGTTGTTGTCAGTTCCTTAAAACATAACCTCACATGTCTTCACATGGAGTTGGTCCAATCGAAATTAACTAAATTTAACTTCATGAATCTTTTTTCCAGGATCCGCTCATCGAGTCTTTGCGGAACATCTGTGAAGAGTGCAAGGCTCGCTATGAGGGCTTCTCGAACTACATCGACAAGTGTAAGAGCAACGAGTCCATCATCGCCGGGATAGTCAAAGTCGAACCGTCGATTGACATTGAGCATCATCCCTTGATCAAGGAAGAGGACGAAGTGGAATCTCGGAACGTACCTTTTCCCGCTACGTCTCGCTCGGTGGTGTGCCCACTGTGTAATAAGACTTACGCCAATCCCAGCGTGTTGAAGACTCACCTACGTGTCCATACGGGCGAGAGACCTTTCGAATGTTCGGAGTGCGATAGGGCTTTCGCTCGATCCCACGAGTTGAAGTCCCACTTACGCGTCCATACGGGCGAGAGACCTTTCAAATGTTCTCAATGCGATTGGGCTTTCACTCATCCCAGTCACTTGAAGCGTCACACGCGTGTCCACACGGGCGAGAAACCGTATCGATGTATATGGTGCGAGAGGACTTTCGCCGAGTCTCGTTCCTTGAAGAAACACTCAGGTGAGCATACGGGCGATAAATCTTTTAAATGTTCACAGTGCGATAAGACTTTCGTCCTGTGTAGCGATCTGATGATGCATTCATGTGTCCATACGGGCGAGAGACTCGATCATGGAGATTCGAAGCGTTGAAGCTGCAAACTCCTCGTTATCGATCGATGTAGACGGATCGACTCGAATCGAATTAAATGGTAAGAAACTGCATATAAGCGGTTTCTGAGCCGGCAGTATGAAGTACCTAATTACTTTTCTTGAGGTTAGGTGTAAGTTCTTGTACCATGGCCGAACATAGGGTGTAGGAACTGGTTCCCCATATCTTCCCAGATTTAGGGATTCACAGAAAGTGTGGAAACTCTCCCTCTTTTTTTAGTCGAAGGATCCCACATAACAATTGCACGTTCTAAGTATGTACTAAGAACGTACAGCTGTAGAAAAAGTTTATACCTATATAATATGCCTTATTTCCATTGCGGACTTTCCTAGAATATACTAAGTATATGTTACAGACCCCCAACTTCATATTCTATTTTGCTTCTAAGTATGTGCTCTAGAATGTTTGTAGTATATACTTGGCATGTATTATGTATAGGTTCTAAGCACATTCTTAGTATATGGTAATGTAATACATTCTAGGTATACTAATGGAATATACTTGTGAGTGGATTTTTAATAGGGGACCACTACTTAAGGCTTGGCTAGGTCATGCTTGACTGGGATCCTCATCCAACCACTGCTCTACGTCAATTAATTCCATTTCATTCTTAATTGGGATTTTTTCATATAAGGTTTTCACATTATTTTCAAAGACACCTAATTCCACGTCACTCTCTAACCTTCGTGTTTTCATTAATGTTCCCACATTGTCAATCAAAGCGTTAATTTTTAAATTAATTTGTGACAATTCGTTGATCACTATTCTTTTGAAATCTAAAATCGTAGATAACAACTTTATTATTATTACTTTATTATTATTATTACTTATTCAATATGAAGTCATGAATTTACGCAAGTTATATGTAAGATATAAAAAGCTGCAAATAGAATAATAGATTAAGTTGCAACTAAACTTGGGAAGTGCCTCAATACAGTCATGCTTCATAGTATGTAACTTATAATATATATTATTATATTTGCATATAGTATCTATTGTGAATAAGTAATTTACCATCATCATTTGGAATAGCTCTAGTGCTATTAGTTGCAGTTTCCAATGTGCTGCTGCATCTCGACCCTAAAAATTTATTAGTTGAAAATTAACTATAGAAAGTACCTCTTGTTATACCAATTTTATTTTTTCATTTTTCACCTAAAAACATTTTTCAAAAGGACACTTTACAATTTACAACTTAATAGTAAATTATTGAACGAAATGTGAAATGATCTCTAGAGCGAGTGGATTGTATGTAGATATCTCTCGTAACTCGTGGTTGGCTGCGGAGATAAATCTCATCTCCAGATTGTAAGGCTGAAGACGTTCTTGTAGATTGAAGATCAGGGCGTGACGTGATCTCTTTGAAGTTCTTAAAGTTCTTGGAGTCGGAGATCAGGGCGTGACGTGATCTCCTTGAAGTTCTGGAAGTTCTTGTAGTCGGAGATCAGGGCGTGACGTGATCTCTTTGAAGTTCTGGAAGTTCTTGTAGTTTGGAGAGAGGGCGTAACGTACTCTCCGGATTGAAGTTTGTTAGGTTTTGGGTAGTCGAGTTAAGCGGCGTGAAGAAAGATCACAACACACTGTCGTTTTGAGCATACTAGGGTATACTGGTTTATTGTCCCAAATTTCAGAGCTTTTATACATCTTGTTTTACATTGGTTAAATGAGATATTATTTGTTTTCTTACAATGACCTGGCGTTGCAGAAACTGACCTTAATTGGAGCGCGCTTCTTATCACGTTCCGTAATCGCCTTTGTTATGCTGACTCGGTTAATTATTGTGATTTGAACTTGACTTGTTGACGTTCGGTCGTCGTTGTTATTCTTCGTAATAAAATAAGACGTGCTTTTAGTTGAATTAGATATCCCAAAAACCTTGTTACCTAAGCTGCGTCAGTGATTATTATCTGTTTGTAAAACAAAACGTGTTGAAAAGTTCCCAAGATTAGTTCACCAGAAATTACAATTTCTTAACCTAAATTAATGTTGACGTTAGCGTCAACATAATAGAGCATAAACATTAAGCGTTAATATAGCGCAATTAGTAAATACCTTTGGGCGCCTCCAACCTTCTGGACATATTCTTTATTTCATTTGTTCTTGATACATTCTGGCTAGGTGTCTCCAGGCACACATCAGTAGGATCTGTAAAATACAAAATTAGATAGTGATGACCACAAAATTAAACTTAGGTATTATATCACAGATGTCATGCAATTTTTATACTCTGAAGTTTACTAATATAAAGCTGAATTTTATGTAACGTGGTCATCTGTGCATATATTGATCTGAAACCTACCTTCCTAATAATAATGGTAGGTACAGAATAAATTTAAAACGTTGGTTGATCATATAACCAATAAAAAGAGAGCAATAACTGATACAGTCGATAGTAATACACAGTCCCTTGTAAACTTTGAAAACACCGCTTAAAAATTTAAAACCGACGGACCGTGCTAGTATTGCTCATAGTGTTAAAATGTATACTTGCCAATGTTGGTTTGATTTCATTTCTTTCATAGACGGTAATTAACGCTAAATTTCAGTATCAAAGTCATACTAGCCACATAATAATCTTTTGAAAAAAAGACACATAAATATCAGATTTATATATACTAGTTATTGAAATAAATAATAATTCTTAAACGAAATTGGTATTCCCATTAAAAATAACGAGTACCTCAATATGAGAAAGTAATAACACCCAGTAGAATACAGTTAGATATGAAGATGAGTTTTAGAAGAATTAAATTTAAAAGTGTAACCTCAAAATTCAATGAGTGACGTCTTTGATTAACGACAAAAACAGAACTTTGATATCAATTCTCCTTGACAACGTCCATGCTGGTGAGGTGATGTCAAGAAAAACCGAGAAAACTCTCAAGAGAAGAGTGCTCGTTGAATACATAAATTTAAATATGAAGTTTGGTATGAATAGCTGAAACCGTTTTCGAGAACTAGAAAAATGAACTTACATACTTATAGCTTTGGCTATTTCCATGTTATGAAATCCGATTTTCTGCCTTCTTCCAAGCCAACTGTAATTATTGGCTAGTTGGTCGGTAACTAAGGATCCTAGGCAGCGTCTTATGAAGTCCTGACAGCGTGATCCACCCCACTTACACATTTCAGACTCCTAAAATCATTTTGATATGTAGTAGGTGTATCTTCTTCTTCTTCTGCACTTCAAGGACTAGGCTTGCAGCCTGTTCCGTCTTCATTCTAGCCATCTTCTGGGTCTACCAATGACCTCTTAGCCTTTCGGCTAAGGGAGACAACCCCTACAGAAAAACAGGTGCGTCAGGAAACCTTAAGATGGCAGCCCCATCACCTGTCTACTTAGCTAAAGGCTGGTAACCTTTACTAAGGAAATATCTACAACTCGTAATCTTCATGGTAGTAGGTGTATATACCCCTAAATCAGTAAATAAAAAGCAGTGTGCTGATCATCACGTAATGTCGGTAGGTTACAATAATTTTTAACATTTTTTTCACTTGACTGCTTATTAATTAACATCTGAAGCTGTTTTGATGCATTTTTGTAATGTTTACTTAATTTCGGGCGTTTATTATGATCAGACATATTGTGATGATTTGCCTAATACTTTTCTTACACTAACGGTACTTATCTTATTAAGCCTCAATTGCACAAACGAATAAGCACACTTCACACCTCGAATTTTTATTAATGGGGTGTTCAAGTTAAAAAAAAATAGTAAAAAGATTTTTGCTATTAAACTCAACAACGGAAAATAAGAACAAAAATGGTTAGGTAGATCTTGTCTCGACGATGGTTCGAAAAAGAGTCTCTTTTCAGGACAAAAATTTCCTTTAGGGATTTTTTGGGCGTATTACCTACTGCTAAGGGTAGACCAATACTTAGGCTTATACTTATACTTATACTTGTCTTTTAGGCGAAGGTCTCAAGTGTTCCGGGATGTCATTAACACATCTGGCAATTTTTCTAAAGGGTCAAAATTCCAACAAGTGATCTGATTTATGACATGTCCGTTACACTTTTACAAGTAATAAATATATCTCTTGTATCCGAAGTACTGAAAATCTGAAAAACTACTGTTACGACTTAACATGTACGTATCTCCTTACACAACAAAATAGAGTGCCAACAAAAATTAAGACGAAACACTCGGTTTGATATTCTAAAATAAAATGAACATGAAATAAACGCAAATATCGTTTACACCCTCGACCCCACCTTTAATTGTCTTTTTTTAATTTTAATTGTTTAAAGCGTTAAAGTTTAAGGGTGGTATTCAGAAACGTTCCTTAAATTTTTCTTAACTTAAGTGGTTCCTTAAGTTGTATTCAGAAACCTTCTTTAGCAGAAAGAAATCTTAACTTAAAATAATTCCTAAGTATTTCTTAAGTAACGTCATTCTCCCACTTAATTCCATTCCTGAATCCTCCTTAGTAAAGTTTTGTCTTACATTTAAAAAATACTTAAGAAATATTTAAGGTAGCTCGAGAGGTACCTTAAGTATTCCTTAGCCGAAACATTGAGGTTAGGTCGATGAAAGTAGAGGTTATTTCGTTATTTGTTTTGAAGATGTTTGAAAATGAGAACGACGCTTTCGATGACTATCGGAGAATTGAGCGATATTATTATGAAAATGATGATTTCGATGAGTTTCTCGAAAGAATTCACCGTCCATTACGTGCCCGAAGGTATAGTAGGGAAACGCCTTTCTATGAATTGGACGAGTTCGAATTTAAAAAGCGCTATCGATTTACGAAAGAGTGTGTGGTTAATGTTATTCTCCCTTTAATAACACAAATCCCAGAGGTACAAGATCAACGAGGAATGCCCCTTACTCCTTTAGAACAACAGAGTCCAGTCAGAGTCTGCAGTTACCACATCCGAACGTTTGCATTCAACAATGCTGCAGTTCCTTGCCATCAGCTCCTTGAGCAACGCCTTCTCACTGAGGGTAAAATTAATCCTTCTCTTCTCCATTTCAACGTCCTCTAACTTGAAGCGCACGATTAAAAATGAGTAGAAAAAGGCAGTGGGGCCTTTATTACATTGTTTCATATCTATGCACACTTTCCCAAAACAAAGTCATATGTGATACATTTGGATTCGTGTACATGGGAAAGGGATTTAAATTTATGAAGTCTTTGCCACATTCGAAACAATGCAAATGCCCATTTCCATGTACATGAACCCAATAACATGCAATCTCATCGATTCGGTTTATTATGTTTTGGTCCGGCTCTCCGGATCTGTAACACATTTCGCAGATGAGATGGTGGCGATATTCCTCCCATGTCAGCCCGGGCTCGCGACCCACCAAATGGTAAAAACCACTACAGCTATAAGGATCGTCGCCACAAAGGAAATGATGAAGGAGCGGCTTTGGTGGCTTACGCCACAGTTCGGGTGGTTCTCCAGCATAGGTCAGACTCGCGACCAAACGACGAACGGGTGGCGGAACCGAAATGAGGGCGTCGAAGGGCGCTAGACGATTTGACCATAACACACAGCGCGGTTCACTGGCGATGTTGGGCATACGGGTCGCTGTTATTTCTCGACACACGCTCCAGTCCCATTCTAACTGATCTGAAACTACATTAACACTTACATTACAGTCGAGAAGATCCTCCAACCAACTGAACTCACTGGTCGATCCTGTGCTGGAAGTCGCTCGGCACGGTGACGGAATATCTCTTCGAGTCGCTGCGAGCAGTACGCTAGCACTCGAACGGTTTTCAGAAGACATCCTACAAGCGGTCTACGATTTGGCTTTTAAACTGGGTAATTTATAGAACCTTTGGTTCCCTGGACGGCGGCAAGGGGGGGGGGGCTCGTACGATCGATCGACCTCCGGTCATGATCATGATCCTGTACATGAGCCCCCCCCCCATATCTACACCCATTGTGGGTACAATTACCCACATCTCTACCCTCTAGAACTGGTACTGTTGTTTTAAATTTACTGAAATGACCATCGCTATCATTTAACTCGTCTTTCCCCTATTCTTCTAAAGTGGTCCTTTATGTGTATTTCTCTCTCGTTAATGTGATTTGAACACTACCTGTTTCCTAATACTTTTTACTTTTAAATATCTTTATTAAGCGTCATCTGCAACATGTATGCATATGTTACAATATCAATTTGTGCTACATCTAATGGTCCCAGCATGCTGGTGAGGGGGGAGGCTGCGGCCCTCTCGATTCCTCCGGTGGTGGCTGCCAATTCTGGTTACGGTCACAGGAAACCACAGAAAACCTTAAAGTATCATTCACATAAGCAGTAGTGCAGTTGCAGTGCAGGGGGAGTGTATTTGGAACAGTAGCAGCGGTAACGTATCAAGTCGTCCTGTTCACATTGGACGTAGTGTGAAAGGCTGCGTCGCAGTTTACGTCGTTTTCTTTCTTTTTCGTCCATTGCTCGTTTCAAGAGAATAGCAGCAGCTCCCAACAACAGTAGACAAACACGTCATTGTTGTAAATTGTATTCGTCATTTGGATAATCCATCTTGAAAACTTAAACTTACTGAAAGAACTAACGCGAAACAAAACTGTAGTTGTAGTTGAGGTTTGAGGTTAACAATTTGTAAACAAAACAACACACCCGGACGCGCCGACGCGGCCGTCGGCCTCGTCTCTGATTGGTGCTTGCATGCGCGTGTAGCCGTGTAGTGCAGAAGCTAAAAGCTTGCTAGGTTCTACACTACCGCTGCCACTACCTTCCCACAAGGTCGTCGATGTGAACGCTGTCGTTAACATACACAGGCTTAACTTTTTACAATACCACCGCACTACACCTACAACTGCACTACTGCTTATGTGAATGATACTTAACTCAGCCATGTGTGTATGCCCGTTTCGTCCTGGTGGACTGCGGGGCCATCGTAATCTTCGGGGACTGGGATCGGCAGCTGGGCTGCCTTGGGATCCGTTTGACGGTGTAGTGGGTCGTCGGCCTCGCCGCATCGGATGCTCCTTCTCGAGTTTATCCTGCTAGGGGCTCCTGCTGGGCCCCTGCTCGCTCCCGGGAAGTTTCCTAATACCTTTACCACCTGTCCCTTAAATAACCATATTCCCTTCAATACACGCCCGACGTTTCCCTATTGTTTTCCTGGAATTCCAGGTATACCGTCTCAGGTACACAGTCACAACACTTCTCAATTTTAGGACCTTTAGGACTAAACAAATTAACAATGAACCAAATATCCCAAATGTAAAGAATGAAAAATATAGGTTGTATGTTATGTTTTTGACAGAGTTTGACACGAAACGAAAAAATAGCGACTTAAAAATTTCTCAGCCAAGATTTATTTAAGTGACGTTTCTGAATACAAATCGCTCCTTACCGTTAAGTTAAGAAAAAACTTAACTTAGCTAAGGAACACTTAAGAAATATTTAAGTGCCGTTTCTGAATACCACCCGAACTGCTTGTTAAACTTGACGCGGTTAAACGGCAGTTTGTTTAATCACTCAATGACTCAATCCTACAGCTGTTTTCGGGAATCCCGAGTAGTTCGAATGCCATTTTACTTCCCATACGTACTGTTGTAAAAAGAACCTACAATCTATGTCTTTAGTACGTAAAAGACCTAACGTCTACAGTACGTACTTTTATTGTGTACTATGTACGTACTGAAAAATACGTACATTTGAGGCCAGTCCCCGTACGTACTGAAGACGTACCTTTTACTTCCCGTACGTACTGTAGTAAAAAGGACCTAAAATGTACGTCTAAAATGTACTTGTACTAACATCTATAGTACGTACTTTTTTTATGTACTATGTACGTACGGAATACTTACTGAAAAATACGTACATTTGACGCCAGTCCCCGTACGTACTGAAAACGTACCTTTTACTTCCCGTACGTACTGTAGTAAAAAAGGCATAAAATGTACGTCTTTAGTACGTACATATACTAACATCTATATTACGTACTTTTTTTATGTACTATGTACGTACATAATGCGTACCAAAAAATACGTACATTTGATGCCAGTCTTTGTACGTACTAAAGACGTACCTTTAATGTCCTGTACGTACTGGCGTAATACCGACTAATTATGTACGTACATGGGACGTACTGTGCTTACTGTTTAGGTGCAAGTTCTTGTACCATGGCCGAACATAGGGTGTAGGAACTGATTCCCCATATCTTCCCAGATTTAGGGATTCACAGAAAGCGTGGAAACTCTCCCTATGTTTAAGTCGAAGTGGTTTTAGCCCGAATTCTTCTAAAGTTAATATAGTTTTTGACAGAAGAGTCCTTAACGCGCATAGCGTTCGATCTCTCCTTGATTGCCCGTGAACATTCCTCGTCCCACCATTTTTGAGAACGATCCGTAGATATGACCTCCTTCCTCTTGGGAATCTTTTCTTCGGCTGCGGAATGAATACTACTAACGAACTCTGTACATTTTGTGTTAACAGTCCGGATGAGCTTGAGATGGAAATGCAGAATACCCTTCCCAGTTTGACATTTTCTCATTGTAGTAACGGACGAGATATCTGGTGGGATGGACCTTTTGAAGATGTGCCAGAGAACGGGAACATAAGGCTATGTCTGTTGCAGATTTGTTCTCGTCGGGATGAGTTGAGTTATACGTGTCGCCGAGCCGTCATTGAGAAGCACCAGCCCTGCTGCGTCTACAAATTCCATTAATGACTCTCCTCTCCTGTTGGTCTCCCCTGAACCCCGCATCCGATGCTCTGCATTGAGATCCCCTATAATTGAATGGGTTTTACAGTTTTACTTTTGATGTGACGGATTAGTCTAAGCAGAAACCCTTGCGGAAAGCGATTGCCGGGAGCTGTATACATGCTTAAGCAAACACAAAAGTCTAATTCTATCGCTATAAGCATTGCAAAGAGAGAAGGCATATCAGGAAGGAAAGGTCGATCTCGTTGAACCGACACTTTTTACCTATGAGTGTGGCTACACCGCCACAACCATCCTCTCTATCATGCCTAATTATGTTGAATCCCTTTATGTTACACCTAGCTGAGGGCTTAAGAAATGTTTCAGTTAGGAGAACCACGCTTGGGTTATTTGCAAAAATAAGTTGCATAAGATCTGTTTTATTTGAATACAAGCTACGAATGTTCCAGAGCAAAAATGAGAAAGCGTTATTACTCATGCAATTAAACAGTTACTGAGAAGTTAGATTGAAATTAACTACCTTTATCAGATCCATTCATTTGAGACCCGTATAAAGATTCAAACTTGTCATTATCAATTATCATGCTTATATCTTCTTCAGAAGTGGGTGAATTAACCAAATTTTCTACGTGTGGCATATGCGGAAGCTCCATGCTATCCTCAACTAAATTGATATCACCTTTATATGCTGTCTTGTCGTATATTGGTCCTCTCCGAGGGATGGATGCTGGTGTTGTGATCTTATGCTCCTCTCGGAGTGCCTGGATTTTCGGATCTGCGTTGTCTCTTTGCTCCTGCTACCATTCCGTGCGTTCTACCCGGAGAAGTTCTTCCTGGGTTGTTTCTGAATAACGAAGTAAACTGGTTGGAGTCTCTCTGGAAGGAGGGTAGATTGTCTGGTCTCAACGATGGGACTAACTTTGCCGCCTCGAAATGTTCTGGAAAGCCATTAATTCCTTGATATTTTTCTGTCTTGCGAATTCAAGCAATGCAATAAAATTGAGTCGCAAACAATTGTCTCCGTTTTCCCAAGGTACACAACAAATTTGGCCCACTTCAACCCCAATATAAGCACCTGACCCTGTATTTGATAGAATCATGATTTGCTTTTAATCGTAAAATATTATTTTCGTCAAACTTCATGCAAAAACTTTTTAATTTTGTGTACTCCTCCAATGTTCGTACTGCAAAGACGCTTTACTTCAAGTACTCCATATGAATCTGATGAGGAATCATATAAGATGCCATCAGGGCTTGCACCTAAATGAGTGGCATACGGATGAACTACTAAGCCACATTTGTAATATTGGAATTGTGGGTTTAATTCCAGATATTCCCGAAGAGCTGCTGACTCATTTTGTAGTCCATAGGCCACTACTTTACTTAGATCAGGAGGGTACACAAATTGTTTGATAAATTCTGCATTAAACAGTTTTCTTTTGCAAATGTGTCCAAATTTAGATGCTGTGAAACGAAATCGTCTTAAACTATGCCAAAGATCGCTCTGATTTTGGTCTCTCGTGCTTCTTTCGATTTCAGCAGATCGTTCCATAGTAACATCATCCAAGGAGGTGTGGTAAACTGGCGGCATACTTATTAAGATGTCAACCATGTCCTCCACATCTAATTGTGGAACTATAGGTAGTTCAGGTACCACATGTACCTCTTCTTGACTAGGAACAGTGTTTCGCCTAACACGTGCCTTATGCCCCGACATCGACGATGCCGGTACATAGAAACCTAAATATGTAAAATAAATAAGTATTTGTCAGATCTTTTTACATAACTGCTATATACCATTTTCTAGAAGAATGGTTTTTCTATCACACATTGTCCTCGTGCACAGAGTATCGGCAAAAGGTATCGAAGGATCAATCTTTTGTAATGCACTTTTCAGATATTCCACACTTGATTGGGTTATTTCCTCCAACTTTACGTTACTGATGGGGTTTCTTATCTTACAAATTACTGGAGCTTTTGTTCTTTCGGTGTTAGTGGGACCGTAGAAAACACTCCCAAGAATTAGCTGTGCTTCGATTCTGTTCCCTCGCGGCTTGTTCCACTCCATCGGGATTGAAGTACACGAAGCAGTTTCGGGAATCTCTGTATGCCCATTCAAAATCTGGTGTTGGAGGTAGTATGAAAGTCCAACTACATGGTTGCAGGATTCAGAGTTTCTAGAAAATACGATCGGTCTCCGGATAACTTCGCGGCAGCCAATGAAAGGCTCTGGTGGAGTGGGTGTGGAGTCCTAAAAGGGGATAAAAGTATATCTTTTTTGGGTTTGAGCATCATTGGTTTACAAATTAAAAGCCTATTGAGAAGAGGGTACCATGGTTGGGATGGCCAGTTTGGAACAACAAGGATCCCTTGGGCTTTGTCATGTATGATCTTTTGTATAACCTTTGAGATTAGGGAAAAAGGTGGAAATGCAGAAAAGAAAGAGTCCCATTTTATTGTAAAGGCGTCTATATGGCTTGAATCAGGGTCCGGTCCCCAAGAAACATACTTCTTGCATTTGGCATTTAACTGTGCGGCAAACAAGTCTATGGTAGGTTTACCAAATTTGTTGCAAATTATATGAAATACTTCAGGGTTTAATTCGTATTCTGTCTCGATTGAAAGTGATCTGGACTCTATATCTGCATACAGGTTCTCTTTGGATGGGATATAGGATGCGAACACATGGATGTTCCGTTCTTCGCCCCAGTCCCATATAGCCCTTGTGATGTTATTTAATTTTGGGCACTGGATGCTGCTCTTTTTATTAATGCAAGCTATCGCTGTTTTATTATCAATCCTTAATAGAATATCACAATTTTTTAAGCCTTTTGCAAGGGATTTCAGTGCATAAAAAGCTGCTGTTAATTCGAGGAAATTAATATGATATTTGCTATGGTCTTCTGACCAAAATCCCCGAGCAGAAATTCCTTTGCAATAGGCTCCCCACCCTGAAGTAGACGCATCTGTAAATATTTCTAAGCGGAACTCCTGACATCTGTCAATGTTCTGACTTGAGCCTTTAATGATTTGAATCCACCAATCGACATCCTTTTTCAGGTGCGTTGGAATTTTAATTTTATGGTTATAATCGTTATATCGCTTAACAGCTAAACATTTTTCCCTTTCGAGGTCTGATGTGCACCCATCTATAGTTAACTGCTGGGCAAGCTGCTTCCAATTTACCAATCAATTTTGCCAGAAATAAAATCGTGCAATGAGATTCATTTCGAAATTTAATTAACATGTTGTAAATGTACTCTTTTTTCTCCATTGGTAAATAGAATGTCATATTTCGGGAATTGTATGTAAACCCTAGAAAGGTCAGTTCCTGCACAGGCTTTAAGGTGCTTTTCTTCAGATTAATCAAGAATCCGTGTTTTTGTAACATTTCTAGGGTATTGTTTACAGGTTTACTGCCAACTGACATTGTTGTTTTGAAGTATCAATTATAAGGATATCATCAAGGTATATGACAAATAAGATGTTTAGTTTTCGCAGTTCTGCAATAAGTGGTTTTAACAGCTTTGTAAATAGATATGGGGCTATGTTTAGGCCAAATGGTAGACAGGTGAATTGGTATCGCTTGTCGTTGAATGTAAATCTGAGATATTTCCTCTGAAGGGGATGAATTGCTATCATATAGTAAGCACCTTTCATGTCAGTATTCGCCAAAAAGGAATGAGGAGTTATTAGTTGTAATACACCCCTGTAAACCTCAATTTTGAAATGTGGAGCTTCTATGAATGTGTTTAGATCCTTTAGGTTTAATATAAACCTTTTTTTTCCCATTAGGTTTTTTAATTAAAAAATATGGCGACAAAAATTCGCCTGGTTCGTACTGACATTCAGAAATTGCACCAATTTTAATTAGGTTGTAGATTTCCTGCTCATAACAGACTTTCTCAGCTGTGGGAATGACAACCTTTCTTGGAAAAGTCTGAAATGGCTTTGATTTAAAGGGTATTAAAGGGTTAAACTCCTTTGACCCACTGTTAGATTCTCTCCTCATTGGTTATCTTTTCCCAACTGTTGAGGAAGTTTGTTAGACGGTCTGCATGCACACTGCAAATAACCTGGTCATTTAGAACCTTCGGTTCGGGTACTGCTTGGATTGTAGTCGTTTCTCTCCTCTCTCCCCTCTCCCTCTGGTCGCCTGTTTGTTCCGAACGTGTTGAACAGGACGCTTCCAGTTTAAAGAACGGTTAGGATAACTGGAAGCCTGTGAACGGCCCTCTGGGGCAGGCCCATAGTAAGAAGTTTGTGGTCTTGTGGCCTTGACAGGCGGTTTGACTTTTAACTCCAGACTTGATTTCCTAGCTATCCCGCTGGCTTTCACTTCGGCGACAAAATTCTTTCCCAGCAGATAGTCGTCTGTCTTGCATGTCTCTAGTAATTTTCGAGAGGTGTAATTTAAGAAAGGTACACTTCCTATGAGTGGAGACAGCTTGGTGAACATTAGCTATAAGCTGAGCTACATCTGCTAAAGTGGTAAGTGTCTCCCTGTGGTTTTCTGGGTTCTTTAGAAACAAGTTCATTTGGCAGCCGAGAGCAGCCAGGGCATGTCCAGTTTGATCCTGTATGATGGTCATGAACTTATCATTCCTCAATGCTTTCTGATCGAGACATGAGCTTATTTCTGGTCCTAATAGTGGGGTCGAAAGCAAAGGGCAGTTCTCAAATAAAGGATACTTATTTAGAATTTTTCCCTAATTTCTTTCTGATCTCCATCATGAAGGTAAATGTTCCATCGTGCTGCAAGCTCCTCATGCAATGGTTCTGTGACAGTTTTCACCGGTTTGGGTTTCGCTCCTAAAAATTCGAAGGGGACCGTTTCTTCGGTCTACTTTTCGTTAGCTTCTTCTGCTACCTCTGGAGTTTCGGATCTGTCCTCGACCGCTGCCACTACCTCCCTTGGCCTCTAGTTTTCTTTTCGTGATAACGCTGGAATAAAATAACAGTGAGGGCCTTTCTTTATTATGAGAGTTGTATACATCGGCTACCTCTAATCAGTATAACGACTGATTCTCATATATTTTCCAGATAACGCTGGAATAATGAGGCAGTGAGTATAATATCTCACAGTAGGTGTTGGATATAGGATAGTATACGACCATCATCCACATTTAGACAGTATAATGTGGTCAGGGCGCGGTAGTGGATATGGTACAGTGATAAATAGGCAAGGGTGGAGAAAGATATGTATAATAATGGTCTACGTGACATTCGTCAAGAATATAGAGATAATAACGAATCATGCGCCGTTGTAGGGAGTCGCCTCGCCTCGAGGGAGTGCGGCTGCGCTCCCCATCCGGGGAGTCCCCGGATGATCTATGTATAGCGGGTGGTATAACCACAGAAGGCGGTTGACCCATGTATAGTGAGTGGTATACCCACAGAATGGGGCAGCAATAACGACTGACTTTGGGTGTGTCCCTATGCCATTTTGTAATCGTAACAAAGGACTTGTAGGTCTATATTCTAAATCTCTAACTTGCGGCGTTTAAGTAGTATAACGACTACTACGCCCGTCTTTCCCAGTTCTTACCTTCGTCAGAGTCTGTATAACAGCCTCCTTTGTCTATGGAGTCTTCGCTAGAAGATGAGGTTATCTCTCTGCGGAGACGATTTAGTCGCCTTAGTAGGGCTTCGTAGTTTCTTCTTTTCTTCCTTTTCCCGCCTGCGTGCTCTTCCACTGCTTCTCTTCGTCTTTTCGGCATCTTTACTTTGTTGATATTTGTCACACGCGTTAAATTGTACGGCGTGACCTTATCTCCGCGGGTACAAATTTCGAAGTGAAGCTCCTGCCGGGACCGGGAAAAACACACACCGCAGATTTTGCGGAGTTGTCACGTTGTCACTTTGAACGTACCTGCGCGGGTAGTAATTGGCGATACTACATTGTGTAATTGTCGAGGAAGAAAAGCGAAGGAAAATTAATTACTACTGAGACATCTACTGTCCATATGGCGATCGCGCGACTTCGTGACTGAGATGCGGCCTGCATGAAACTCAAGGCCACGGTTCTTAAAGTAAATGGACTCTACGAACTGTAATTGTGCACATTGTAGGATAGCGGTCGCTATTGCCGCACTTTTCTAATGTCCTCCATTTACTTTTATGTATTAAATTGTTGGTGAGTAGGGTGATGTCCACTGCTGATTTGTTGATATGTGGTGGAGTTATTCTTGTTGGTTGTCCATTGTTCATTATATTAAGTTCTAATTCATCTATCGTTTTTCTGATCATATTCCCGTTGACGCTTGCTTTTCCACTCCCCCATGTTGGGTGTTGTCCATTCAGGTCTCCCAAGATAATCGTTGATATGTCTGTGTTGTTTTTTATAAATGATATCCATTTGTCCTTTGAAATTTTGTTTTTTGGCGGATTGTATACATTTATGATTTTAATGTCTGGATTGGTTATGTTTAGGATTAAAGATTGAAATCCGTTAGTGTTCATGCTGTGATCATTTTGTATTTTTTGGTGTGTTTTGTGATTTTTTATGAGAGTTGCTATGCCTCCATATCCATCTTCTCTGTCTATATGTAAAGTATGTAGGTAGGTATATTTATCCGAAATTCTGAATTGATTCTGGTTTCGTTTAGTATTATGATATCTAGGTTATATTCGTGGATAATTATTTTGAGGTTGTTAATATTGTTTGGTATACTATTGATATTCCATTGTATGACTCTGATTTGCTGCGCTCTTCTCGCCATTTTTTTATCACATATAAGTAATTTTTAAATTGTATTGAGTTGAGCCTTTGTTCTTTGTTGTTCTTTTCAGTTGTTAACTGTTTGATATGTTGTGTTATTTGTTCTATGATTTGTTCTACCGTTATATTATGGTGTTCGTTACTCGCACTTGGTCTGCTTTGTGTTAGTTGTATGTTTCTTGTTTGATTTTCCGGGTTTACGGGTTTCCTTTTGTACTTTTCTATTTGTTCGTCTTCTGTGTCACTTGTATGGTCTGTGTGTTTCTTTGTCATGGGTCTCTTGATGCTTTCTTTACTTTTAGTTACTTGGTTATATGTCGCTGTTCTTTTTTGCCTCGGGTAGAAGTTTCTTCTTTGTGAAATTTCTATATGGTTGTCATTTTGTTTGTTTGGTAGGTCTGGAAATTCCTCCATTGTTGCTAGTATTTCATATCTGTTGTGTGTGTTGATTGTTTCTCTTGGGGTGCTAAGGTTGGCTTCGTAGTAAGAGAGGTTTTCCATAGTCATTTTATATCTGATCTGGTTTTGTATCTTGCTTCCTTTGCATATTCTTCTCGTTGTGTAGTGTTCATCGGTTTTACAGTATTGGCAGAATTTGTCGCAGCTTCCTTCATGGCTGGCTTTTGTACATGTTGTACATTTTTTACTCGTGGATTTGCATTGGTTTTTTGTATGGCCGTACACCAGGCATTGATTGCGTAAGATGACCGGTTGGATATATGGTGTTACCTTGTGCTACATTCTGTATACTAATACATCTTTGGGTGTTATATTTCCTGTAAATGTTGCTACTATTATTCTTGATCTAATGTATTTTGTTGCCTTTGAATAGTTATCCTTAATAGTTAATCGTGTGAATTATTTTCCCGTTGTGGAGGTATTTCTATCACTTTCTTAAGTTCTTCGTCTGAAATGTCCGTAGCCACGTTCTTGATTATTCCTTTGCATGTCGTTTTGTGATTGGGTATGTACGCGACCAGGTTATTTTCTTTGATTTGTTGGTTTTGTAATATGTTATTAGCGTTTTTACTGTTATTAAATATTAGGCTTATCAGATTTCTTCTTTTTTTTTTCTCTTTTCTTAATGTTTTCTGAGAATAGGTAATGATATTTTTTTGCATAAAATGCAGGATTGATTCTGTGTTACTGTAATGTGAATTATGTCATTATGATCAATTACCTTTGTCTTATATGAGGTTTGATTGGATTGAATGTTGTGCTTTGCAGAGTACAATTTTTCTAAGATTTGACATTCCTGACTAAGAAAGGACATGAATATACTAACGAGTAATGTGTCCCATTGCTTTACAGGGAGTTTTAATGAGTCTAATGCCTTAAGATGTTGATCGACAGAATCGATACGTTTTCTAAGAAGCACATGTGATTCTTTAGGAATTGTTTGCAAATCTAGTAATGAATCAATATGACTTTGAATAAGAATTAGATTATAGAGATCTTCGGTGATGGATACAGCTCGGTTGCTTTCGGCGTTGTAGCTTGAGAAATGAAAGTATCAAAACGCTTAAGTTTTGATTTTACAGTTCAGCGCTTGACTTTCAAGTTTTTTATTTCGTCTTCTGCCATTTTGTTTTGAATTTAATGAGTGTCTAAACACCACAAAACGAAGAATCGGTAAGGATTGATTTGAACGGGGAACACTTACGTGCCGCTTCGTTTCGTGATTTCGTGTAGATGCCAATGCCAGGGCAGCCAGGGGTGGGGGTGAGAGTGAGAGACGCCGACGTGGCGACTTGTCGTCCTAGCCTCCTCTCGTTGCCTACGTGCGCTGCGTTGACCTCTAATGGCTGATCTTCGAAGGACCTGATGTGGCTGGCATCACAAAGCTGTAGTCGACCTCCTGACACTACATATAAACAAACAAACCACAATTTTTTATTATCTATTACTCCTACAACAGCACTTTTCTTTGCTGGCTTTTGTGTGTGTGTTAAAGGATGTTCAAGGAATCTATGTTACTAAGATAAAAAACGACTTTGCCTGCAACCTTCGCTGTTTCAGTTGTTTATTAAAAAAAATAATAAAGGCAATGTGTGACAATATTCTTGTTATTATTACAGAACGAAGAAACCAAATAAACATAATTCACAATTATAGAAATTCCGGCATTAAAGTTCTATATCCAGTGTCCTTTTGGAAGACTTTGCAAAAACAAAAGCTTATTTAAACGTTTCCCTTTTAGTCTATTTCGTTGCTCATTGACGATTTGTGCTGCATTAGAAAACAAACGTTCAGACGATACTGAAGTTCCCACCATGGTCAAGTATTTGTAAGCAATTGTATGACGTTTAGGGAGCTGAATTTTCAGATCATTCCAAATTTCCAATGGGTTATCATTGAGTCTTCCTACTAGACTACGCAAGTAAATAGACAGCTCGTCAGAAATAGCATCGTCAGACTTCGCCATTTTCAAGCTCTTTTGGACCAATTTGTGGTGATCATCCCACAAAGAAAAGTTATCTTCTGGTTTGTCAGAAAGATCTGAAAAATCAGATTTCACGGCCAAGGCGTCATTTTGTATTGCAGTTTTCATAAATTCTTTGACTTTTGCCACAGCCGAAAATCAATTGGGTCTGTAAAATGCATTTTCTGCAATGATTTCTCCCAAAGGCATCTCTGAACCTACAAGTGCTATGGGATTAGCCCATTTTTTGTTACTGAATAGATCTTCTAACATCTAAAATTAAATAAGGCTTTTATATTTATATAAATTTCTTGTTTATATAATATTTAAGTGTCGATTACTAATTTACTTACATCTCCATAAGGAATGTCTTTTGGAGGTCTTCCCGTTTTCCCTCGTTTTTCTCGGGTATTTTTGAAAGATCTCTTAAAACCCTCCATTTTGTTTTGGCATTGCTCAATCGTATATGAGTATCCCTTGGATCTCATACCAACTTCGATATTGCTCCAAACTTTTGATGATGATATTTTTTCTTCCATGTAGAGCTTTTCGTTATCTTTGTATAATGACAAGAGCAATAATGTAGGCTCATGAGGCCAAAGTTCTATAAAAAATATCCTGAATTATTTGAACAGATGTTTAAATGTACAGTTAATGTATATTTCTACTCACCAGTTTCTCCAGGCTGTTTAGCATTGTTCTGCATTCGTTTATTTGGTTTTTTACTAACTATTTTTTCGGAATGTGTCGAACTACTGCATTCAATATTTTCATTATCTGAACTGTTACGAGAAGTGGAAGGCACGTTCATACTTAGATTAGCCTTGTGTTTATCCAATAGTTCTGTTGCAAAAACTAGATCTACAAAAATCAGACATAATCAAGTTTTTAAAATAATACTTGGTGTACATTTAGTGAATATAGGTAAAATATTTTACCCGTAGTTGCTCGATTGCACTCTTCCATAGTGACAATGTTTATATTTTATTTGTTGTACTGTCTTGGAGTCGAAGTGGTACCTTTTCAAGTTCTTTAAAAGTCAAAGTTTCGGTAAAGATTTTTCTTATTGAACGGATCCGAAAGAAAAATGAAAATTATATATAGGAAAAGGGCCGTTTGGAGGTACTGGGAAAAATAGTTTGTAGGTGAGGAAACGCTTATTTTTGAAGAAAAAAAAATAAAATGTTGGAAAAAAACACCGAAATTGCCTATTTTCATAGAGGAATTTCTCAGTGATTTCGCTAGTCATTTTTACTCACTTTAAGGCCTACACGTAGTTCGATGTTTGAACTAAACGATGACATTAACTTCGCGCCGAAATAATACCGAGAAGTATGCAAAAACACGATTAGAAACAGAGTTGTTTTCGCGCCTCCGCCATATTGAAATACTGTTGACAGAGACGCCGAGAGCACTTTTGGCAGTGGCTAATCGACCGACATGACGGACGGTAGGCGTCGCGGTAGACGGGGGGAGGGGAGCGCAGAGCGAGAGAGAGAGAGAGCGAGAGAGAGCGAGAGCGAGAGCGAGAGAGCGAGAGAGAGAGCGAGAGAGAGCGAGCGAGAGAGAGAGAGAGAGAGAGAAACAGAGCCCAGAAACGTGTAAATAAGTTTAATTTATTTATCCAAGCCAAACCAACCATACCTAACCTTCCCGACTGAGTCGTAAGCCCTGAAACGTACAAATGCTTTATTACTGTACAAGCCAAACCAAACCAACCTAACCTCCCTGACTGAGTCGTATGCCCAGAAACGTAGCTCACTCACTGAGTCGTATGCCCAGAAACGTAGCTCCCTCACTGAGTCGTATGCCCAGAAACGTACCTCCATCACTGAGTCGTAAGCCCTGAAACGTACAAATGCTTTATTACTGTACAAGCCAAACCAAACCAACCTAACCTCCCTGACTGAGTCGTATGCCCAGAAACGTAGCTCCCTCACTGAGTCGTATGCCCAGAAACGTAGCTCCCTCACTGAGTCGTATGCCCAGAAACGTACCTCCCTCACTGAGTCGTAAGCCCTGAAACGTACAAATGCTTTATTACTGTACAAGCCAAACCAAACCAACCTAACCTCCCTGACTGAGTCGTATGCCCAGAAACGTAAATCCCTCACTAAGTCGTATGCCCAGAAACGTAGCTCTCTCACTGAGTCATAAGCCCAGAATCGTAGCTCCCTCACTGAGTCGTAAGCCCAGAAACGTACCTCCCAGACTGAGTCGTAAGCCCAGAAACGTAGCTTCCAGACTGAGTCGTAAGCCCTGAAACGTACAAATAAGTTGTAATCCGCTATAGAAGCAAAACCAAACAAATGGAACGTCATGTGATACGCTGAAAAGTACGTGGGAAACTCAAGAGGGTAAGGGATCAAACATGTACTCACTGAGCCTAGTAGGTATCAGAATGTATACTATCGAACTTTAGCCGCTACCATGAGTAGTGTTTCCAGGGAGCACCACGTGGAGGTATTCGACAATAACTCCCCTTCCCCCTCAGTAAATCATCATCGGAGGAACGCCTTGAGAAAAGCGTTTGGAACGCAGCAGATTAATTACGGAAATCACCGTAACGGTCCCTGATGGCCTCCAACAGACTGTCGAAAGGGTTAATGCCCTGTTTAGTGCAGTACCGCCTCCAGAGATACTCACAGAGGTAATCTGCAAATTGCCCCGAAGGACAGCGCCTGCGCCTAAACCAGTCTTTCGCAGGCCGCCAAGATGCCTCAATCCGCTGCGTATGCGTTCCGTCTGGGGCTGTAAAAATTAATGGAAATAAGTAATCTGAAAGTAATCTCTCATCACAACAATTAACTTACCAACAAAGCGGTGTTCCAGGTCGCTATGATTTACGGTGCGATGAATATACCCATAATTCGGCAGTTGACGGTAGGCTGCCCATTCATCGGTATGAATTTCCGTGCCTACCGCAACGTGTTGCTGAATTATGGGTATTAGAGTGGCAGCATCCCGCCTCTCCACAACAACCATTCGGATGTCCTCCGACCCATCCTGGATCATGCCGAGCACCCAATGTCCTTGGAGAACTCTGCCACGCTCATACTTCCTATGCCCAAATAGACTCTCATCTATTTGGACAACGGAACCAGGACCGCCAATCCTCGGAGCATTGAGCTGGAGTGTCGAGAAATAGTCGACAACCAGCTCACGGCACAATTTGAACCTATAACGTAAATGTTTCAATAAGTATCAAAGTGAGTGTCATTTAGTATTAGGAAAGTATGGAATAGTAACATGAAGTTTGTGTTTTAGTGAAATTTTAGGAAGTATGGTAATTTTCAACATCAAAATAAAATACCTATGCCTTATCATATATATATAATTAAAATCGTACCAAGCACAAAGGGTGGCCGAACTAGCATCCTGGTCTGGGTGCAGGGCGTAGGGTCTGATTTCATCACGTACTTGTGACAAAGGCCAGTCCCTACTAAAGGCGTACATTAACCTAGAAACACCCAGTATATTAGACATTAATTTCAGTAGAAAGTATTGTGAAGTTACCGTATAACGATGGTTAAGGGCATACGAGTCTCCTCGAAGAAGGTACCCGTAGCTACTGCCACTTGTGTGTTGCACTCCCTACGGTTGCACCGGAAAAAGCCGGCAACTCCCTCGTCCGGACGCGTAAGACGCATAGGCCTTTTATGCCGGCGGCAAAGCTTTTGCGAACGCAAAAGGCCATGCTGTTGGACAAAGGCAATAGCGCCATTACGGTCGGCCGGAAGGTGGTGGAACGATACCGCATTATTTGCTGCCATGATCTGAATAAATGGAATATTAGGGGCTTAGGAATGTCTAAAGTGGTAAATAAGAGTGTACTTACAAATATGAGAAAAAAAGTATGCCTCAAAAGAACGCTCAAATAATCTCGTGTGTACACCTAGCGAAGGACAACGAGAAATGGAGGGAAAAATGAAGTAATGAAGTATCGATGTTTATTGACAACGAAACGCAGCATGGCACAGAGGAAGTACGGAACAATTTAAAAGTACATAGTTGAAACTGAATGCAATTAATCCTTTACATGAAAATTGCTCTATATTGGTAGCGACGAAAGATCACATGATATCATGTGAGAGTATGAAACACTTGTAATAAGCCGAAAAATTGCTAATTATAAAGTTAGTAATGGAAGTATGTGTGGTTGTCTATGAACAACCTGTTTATATTATTGGATATTCTTTGTAAGAAACGCTCGTATTGTATTATAGTAGTTAGAGGAATGGCACCAACAGTATTAGAAATGTGATAAAGGTGGAAACATGCCAATTTAATCGGAAAATAGTTTATTTAAAGAACCGACTTGTCGGTCGCATAGCCACGATAGTAAATTCGACGTTCCATGACAATTGTCAAATGTCCTCGTTACATATCAGGTGTTCTGTGCATTATGTTATCAAATTCCGGTGTTAATCCCGAAAATTCGCATTTATCATATTTTCCAAGGAGTTTGAACGTGAATAATAGTGACAAATAGGTAAAGAGAACCACAAAGCCGTGATATGGAATGAATTTGATGTCCGCCCGTTAACCACGAGAAAGCAGCGACGAGTAAAAAAGTGCCATCCGTAGATGTAACCTAAAAAGTGAAATTATTTTTTTGCAAAGAAACCAGAAGGAATAAAAAAAAAGGAGTGGACCATCACGTTCAACGCTATTTTATGGACGAAAGGTGATTTTTTGGTGAGTTTTTAATTTTTGACGAGGTAGACTCTTATGGAAAATCGCATTTTGAAAGTGCCATAACTTTTGAACGGATCGTTTCCTCACTATAAGACTGGTGTCTTTGAAACACGTCTTTCAAATACTTTCGATTGATATATGGCTTTTTTCAATATCTTCCGTTCAATAAGGAAAAGCCCAGCCAAAGTTTCTTCATCTGTTTCAGTTTTTAAAGTATTTTGTAATTGTTTATTCACTGTATGTTTACAATTCTGTAGCAGTTTTGCAGCAAACTGAGGATCTGAAAATGAATTGTTTGTTTAGACACTTTCTACTTCTGTAAATATGATGTAAGTCACAGGTATTGGTTTAATTTAGCTATGCATTGTTATATGGTGTTAAAAGTGTACATAGTGTTAAACGCTATGTATTTGAGGGTTGTCAGCAGAGGTATGTGTAAAAATTAAATACATAAACTAAAGTCACTAAATGTGGAAAGTACCGCAATTCAATGTCCCAACGTGTTAGAGAGAGAAGTACATTTTCGGACACAATATGGCGGATTACAGCTACAATCTGCCTGTTTCATGCCTATTGTTGTGTTTTGTGGATTGTGGGTTATGTGTCATAGTGTGTCATATTTGTTTATTTTATTGTATATAGTTGTAAATTAATTTTTATGCACATTTTTCTCTCGCGAAATGTCGTTTTTGCTTTTTGGGAATAAAAATACCAAGTTGTTGTTTTATCTTCCAAAACGAGCTAATTTTTGTTTTCTATTTTGAATTTCGCGCGGCGCGGCGCGGACACAATATGGCCGCCCATTGCGGTACTTTCCTCATTTAGTGACTTTAACATAAACATCCACGGTGCGCCATCTATCTGATGAGCTAAATACACTTAGTTATAGGTTGGCGAGTTCTATTACATTACGTAGTTAGTTAGTTAGTTATACACACACTGTCGTGGAGAGTAGAAGCCGGTCTGACTCTTTACTTTGTTCACTTGTTCTACTCCTAGAATAAACCCCAAATTACATTCGTGTTCGTTTCCTCTCGGAACCTGATCCACCCTCACAGGTTATGGGCCCAGACAATACGCTTCGTATGCGCGTTCGTGTTTAACGGGTTCGAGAACCAGTGTGAATAACTCAGAGAGAATCATCGCTTGAAAAATGGCTGAACAACGTCTAGACGACAGCAATCGCGCCGTGACCGGAATTCGCAAATTAGCAAATTAGCAGGCAACGCACAGTGGGAAACGTGGAAGTGGCAAATGCAATTGTGTCTGAAAGAACAATGTCTTTATTCCATCGTCGATGGTACGCGACCGTGTCCCGCGCCACCGGTAGAAAGTGCGGAACCTTCAAAAGGCTATAAAGATTGGCAACGAGATAACGCGCGTGCGGCCCGTTTACTTGGAACGGCCCTAGATGAAGAAGCGGCCATCTATGTCAGAAGGAAGACAGACGCAAAAGAAATTTGGGAGACGTTACTGTCGGTATTTCAGCAATCGTCTCTACAACGGCTATACACGCTGTTCGACAATTTCTACGAGATTTCGAAAGATGGCACCACTTCAATCACGAAACACACTTCGCAACTCGCAAACGTGTTCGATGACATTCTCGCGGAACTACAGAAAACAGATCCGAATGGCAAACTTCCGCTGTCACTGCTTCACCATCGTATCTTCAAAACACTCGGCCCAGAATATCAGTATCATCGATCAACGTGGTATCGTGTCCCAGAAGCCGAACAAACTACAAAACTTCTCGTCGAGAATCTCCGTTCGATTGAAACTTCGTCAATGCAGGGAACATCGCAGGCACCAGGTTCCTTCTTTTCGAAATCCAGACCACAGAAGTCGCAGAGAAATCAACGCAATCAGAAATCAGCACCTGCTTCGTCCTCACCGAATACCAAGGAAAAACGAGCGTGTCTATACTGTAAGAAAATTGGTCATCTCATCGCCGATTGTCGAAAACGTGCGGCTGCAGAACAGAAAACAAGTGGCTCAGGTGTCAACAATTCCGAATCAAATTCAAAAGGCAGCGTCACAGGTACATTCTTCGCTACAGGCCTAGCTATCAACACAATCTCTACTCCTCGAGATTATTGGATATCGGATTCAGGTACGACGCACCATATGACCGCTGATAGGCACCATTTTGCCACATTTGAGAAATTTCCAATACCTCAGCGCATCCAGACAGCCGGAAAAGAAACAGTTCTTGCACACGGATCCGGAAAGATTAACATTCAGGCACGAGTAAATGGAAAATGGACATCCGCTACTCTGAATGATGTCTGGTACGTACCCGAGGCTCGTCACCAACTTTTCTCCATCAGACAAGCTGTTAAACGTGGAAATACAACCATGTTCGACCAGGACGGCGTGGAGATTCGATACAAGGGTGAACTTGTCGCAGCAGGCAAGGTCAACGGCTCAGTGTACATCATGGATATTCGAGTTTGTGTTCCAGACCTACCAGCAGTCTCATCTGGCTACCACTGAAGAGATCCTTCAGGGCTGGCATGAACGGTTGGGTCACCAAGACAAACGTCATGTGCGCGACGTTTTATCTCGAGTAGGGATATCGGTAAAGTGTTCGGACACCTCCTCGTTCTGTGACGGATGCATACTCGGTAAATCGCATCGAAAACCGTTTCATCCGCGTCGGGATCGTCCGAAAAATGTTGGTGAACTGATTAACGCTGATGTAAATGGTCCAATGTCGACCGACTCGATCATTGGTTTTCGATATTACGTAGCATGCAAAGACGATTACTCTCGCTATGTTCGCATATTTTTCATGAAAGAAAAATCAGAGGTCGCCTCACATTTGGAGACATTTTTGAGAGAATGTGATACTGCAGCCCATACGGTTAAAAGTTTTCGTTCAGACTGTGGAACTGAATTCGAATGTGCCGCGGTGTTGACTCAGCTAAGGAAACGAGGCATTGAGTTTCGTCCATCATGTCCATACACTCCTGAGCAGAACGGCGTCGCAGAGCAGGCCAACAGACACGTTGTTGAACTGGCTGGTTCAATGCTCTCGGTCAGCAAATTATCAAAAGCGTTCTGTTCTATCAAAGTTCGACGATAAGGCAGTTTTTGGACATCTCATTGGATATGTAAATGACAAAGATGGTTACAGAGTTTGGGTACCATCAAAACATCGAGTGATAAAGACACATGATGTCGATTTTCGTCTTGAAAAATTGTGTACAACAAATAATACCATTGAACTCGAATATACACAATACAGAGAAGGGATTAACGGGCACAAAGGCAACGGATGTCTGCCTTTGGCTCATTCACGGGACTGGTGCCCCTGAGTATAGGCACAGCACACTTGACGTTGACCGTCCGGTGTCGAGGTCTCCTCCATGGCCTGCATCACTGTAACAGTCTAAAACCCCCCTTTTGAAATTATATTTGTAAATAATTCCATTATTAGTAGTCCCCTTTAGGTACCGCAGAATTCTTTTGACTCTGAGCACATCTCGATCAGTTGGGTTCTAAATGTTTCTCGATACCACACTGACTGCGTAGGCAATACCTGGACGTGTCCCCCACACATCAGAAACATTAAAGCTCCAACTGCTTGTCTATATGGAAAGTCAGTGTTCCGTGGACTCTCTTCAGTATCGTTGTCCTTCACGATTGGGGTTGCCACAGCATTGCAGTTACTCATGTTAAACCGCTCCAATATGGTGGTTAGCATAGTGGTGTCGACTCACCCATACAGAGCCATCTTCCTTTTGATCAATCTCAAGTCCCAGGAAAAATAACGCTGGTTTTGACGTTATCTTGAATTCCCGTTTCAAGTCGTTGATGAAACTATGAAGCTCCTTTTCGTCATTGGCTGCGATTAATCCATCGTCCACATAGAGAGCGAAGAAAATCTTCCTGTGTCCATTGCGTCTTGTAAAGAGACAAGAATCAGCCTCACTGTTTTTAAATCCCAGTTTGATGAGATAATTGCTGAACTTTTCATTCCAACATCGAGGAGCTTGTTTCAGTCCATACAAGCTCTTTTTCAAGCGGCATACTCTCCCAGATCCGTCGTCAAATCCTTCTGGTTGCTGCATGAAGATGGTTTCCTTCAAGTCTCCATAGAGGAAAGCTGTAGAAACGTCAATCTGCAAGAGTTTCATCGCCTCATTTGCGGCAACGCTAAGAAGAGTGCGAATTGTCGACGTCCGAGCGACGGGGCTAAATGTTTGGTCGTAATCAACTTCCTTTCGCAAAGATTTGGCAACTTTGTACATAGGAAAAACATTGTAGTCTCGGTTTTACGAAGCGGTCGGGCAACAGTGCATGGTGAGGCTATTACGGTGGGGGGGGGGGTAGTGCAATGACGGTCTAGTTACTCTAGTCGGTACCTACTCTATTGGCAATAGGAAAGCTAGTTGAGAGCAACGATCGGGCAAGCGTTATGAAACGGTGAGAGCGGGGCAAGCGTTATGGGTGAAAATCAAGCGATCGGGATGAAACTATAATCGGTGTGCTAATGATTGACGGGCATGCGCTTTAGCAGGTCTGATTCGCGTCAAGCCAGTCGTTAGGGAAACTAGGCATGCGCAGTATTTCAAGCAAAGGTCGGGTTGCGTTCAGGGCGGCCACCCCGAGTCTCACTCCGGTGATGCCCAAAACCACCAGCCCAAATTGACCTTCCCGAGTCTTACCCTGGGAAGAGCCAATTCGACGGCCTGACCTAATGGGACGGTAAGGGGGGGGGCGGTCGGATTTCCCTAACTACGATACCTTGGACGGTCGGTTTCCCTGGTCTCCGGGTCGGCTGGTCCGGAACGGCAACGCTGCACTTGGTCGGGTCGGAGCACCTGCACTATTCAACACCTGCGTCTCGGTGATCGGCCGGCAGACTTCGATGATTTTTCGATATTTTCTTCTATATTTAGAGCTTTCAGATAAATAAACTTCTGATATCTTTAAAGGCGTTTACTACAGATTAACTTAAGCGTGGCTTTTTGCTTGACATTTTCGCATGGAACATTAACATAGAATTATTAAAATAATAGAATAGATGTCTACAATACATCAACAATCATTTCGTCCAAATCCTTTTCCCAGGTCAGGGATGTAGCTATAGCTTTCACATGGGGGGGGGGGTGTCCTACAATGCACAAAGATAAACTAGTTTTGCCCGTGGACCGTAATTTCAAGCTATAAAAAAGCATAGCTCTAAGTGCCAGTAAGAGCTTTTTTTTACTCTGTAATTATGTATAATAAAAACATCATCTTTTTTCATCAACTTTAATTTACAGTATTAAATGTAGTCTTTTACGTCTTATTGCTAACTTATTTATAATTTCTTCAAAATCGAGTTGCACCGCCAGGTCACGATGAACACTCATTAAAGCGAGACCAGTAAGTCTTTCATCGCCCATTTTGTTTCTGATGTAAGTTTTCAACCTCTTTAGAGTAGAAAAACATTTTTCAGGAGTCGCAGTGGACACTGGGAGTGTGGCTAAAATGATGAGAAGCTTTTTGGTCAAAAAGAAGAACCAGTGCCTATTCTAGGGTGGCGAGCGAAAATTGAAGTTTCGTCCTTCTTTGCCTCGTTAAAGGAAATGTTTACTCTACGTTATTTTTTTTTTAAAAAAAATCTAGTCTCGTATGAAATTTTATCTGCATTATTAACAGTTAAGTTTAACGTGTGAGCTGAACAAGGCAAGAAAAATGCCTTGGGGTTAATTTTTCGAATTTGAGCTTGAAGACCTACATGTTTGCCAGACATATTTGCGCCATTGTCATAACCCTGACCCCTCATATCATAAACGCATATTTGACATTTTGTTTATATTTCCTCTCTTAAAAAGTTAAAAAGCCCCTCTCCTGTAGTATTCAAAACTTTGAAGAATCCTAGAAAATGTTCTCTAATTTCGACTTCAGTCGAAGAACAGTGAACAAAACCAATTATAAATGTCAGCTGCTCAACATGACTGGCATCTGGAGTTTCATCCAAAATTATCGAGTAATATTTTGCTGTTCTGACGCCGTTCAAAATTTCTCGCTGAATATTTTTCGATAATAAATAAATCAATTCATTTTGGAAGTGTTTACCGAGATAAGATATTTTGGTTTAGCCCTTTAGAACTTTGAATATTGTTTAGGTGTTCCATCATAATTCGATCAAATTTTGCAATCATGTCAACCAATTTTAAAAAATTTCCATTATTTGATTCATACAGATTCTGACTGTCACCCCTAAAAGCTAAATTTTGACCAGCCAAAGTGCCAAAAACTTTACAAAAAATGCAAAATATGGCATTAATCTTTTTAGAACACACCAACCAGTCCCTACTAACTTTTTCGCCGTTTGGCAACTTTCTGAAATATTGCGTGGATGAGAATTTTCTACCAGTTTCATCAGCAGGAAATTTCTCCATGACTTGAACAGCGCCTTTTATCACGATTGATTCAATTAGTTGATGATTTAATTGGTTTGGCCATGTAGAGGGATCAGCAATATCAATGTCGGCAGTGGACGCAGCACTTTTTCTGTCTTCACTTACTGGGTTAATAATTAGTTCAGCCTGTGCATGGAGTGAAATATGCGCTTCAGAGGTGGATGGTTGCTGATCGCCAATAATCATTGGTTCTGCTTCTGCAACTACCTGATCTTCTGTCATCGGAGGTGGTGGTCATATCTGAAGGAGAAGTAACATTTTTTAGGTAACCGAACAAAAGAATAATTATTATGAAACTTTCAAATTATTGTTTGATTTAACAGCATGTGGTCTTTACTTACCTTAGCAGTTTATTTACCCGCCTCACAATCACAATAACTGAAAAATAATTGTGCGAACAGGAAGAGGAACAGGAACAAGTATAACTGCTCGTTTAAATACTAAACGCTAAACAGGCAATTATAATAAAGCTTAATTTTTTAATGAATAACACTAGAAAATGAACTGAACAATGACTAAATTGAAACTGTACTCGAGCCTCTACTTAGAAAGCTGATTTTTTTGTTTCTTTGAGGCACATGTCGCCGATTAATGCAAAAAATAACAAAAACAGTTAATTCTGCATATGCCGCACTGTCGGCAATTTCGTCAGAAGCACCTGCAGGCATAGCTACTTGACAAAAATATCTTTTTGAAACGAACCGACTTCGTTGTTTACTTACGAATTTCTCGAAAGAAATGATAATGAAATGGTAATAAAATGGCTTAAATAAATTCGTCAACAATAAAATTAACAAGCGTTAAAAATATGAATTTATAGAGCATATGATTTATTTTATGATAAACACTGAACGAAGTGTGAAGTGGTCTGTCTCTGTTGTAAGTGGACTGTATAGATCTCTCTCGTAGCTCGTGGGCGGCTGCGGAGATGAATCTTGTCTCCAGGTTGTAAGGCTGGAGACTGTAGTAGTAGTTGGAGATCAAGGCGTGACGTGATCTCTTGAAGTTCTAGTTGTGTTGGAGAGAGGGCGTGTCGTGCTCTCCGGTGTGGACCTGAGGGCGTAACGTGCAGGTCCGGGTTGAAGTTCTTGAAGGTTTGGAGAGAGGGCGTAACGTGCTCTCCGGGTTTGAAGATCTTGGAGTTAAAAGTTGTAGTATCTTGAAGATCTCGTAGAACTCTCAGGGCGTAACACACGTCGTTTTAAGCATACAAGTATACTGGTTTATTACAAAAAATTCACATGCTTTTATACATCTTCAAATTACATTGTTTAAATGGCCAGTTAAGTTTTTGTTATCTTTCGGCGTCCTAGCTTGTAATTTCCCTGACCTAGCTGTGTGCTTGACCTTACCGAGCGCGTTTATTATCATATTACGAGAACTGGTGTTATGCGTACGTGGTTAATTATTGTTGTGAGATTTTGAAATTATCACTTTGATCCGCGCTGTTTCGTCCACCTAAGCGACTCAGTTGTTTTAATCCCCTATTTAATAGTTATTAATTACTTCATATTTGATTACTTTATCAGCACGTTCACTAAATTATTTCACTGACTTAGTTGTTCTAATTAATTTTTGATTACTTAATTTGCAAGTAGAAATTTTTACCTAAGATGTTTTTAATAACAAGTTACTCTAGTTCTATTTAATGGTTATTAAGCCCTAATTGATGATTATGTTCCCTAAATTCCTTATTAAATCCCTACAAGATGATTATGTTCCCTAAATCCCTATTAAATTCTTACAATTCTACTTAACTCTCTTTTATGTTGATCGTAGAGTCAACAAACACCTTTTTTGAATTATTGGAACTTTAATTCCTTTTGCCAGGGATTGGGGAGCGAGGTTGGTCGCGTCGCAAAAAATCTGACCGTTAAATGGAATGCGTTACCGGAAAGCGTTACCTCGGCAGTGTTCGTAGCGGCTCGGCAGCCCGGCAGCGTTCGTAGTGGCTCGGGGGGGAGTGGGTGGGAGAGAGTGGAGGGGTGAGGGAGAGAATGGGTGAGAGAGGGGGGGGGGGTGAGGGAGAGTGAGGGAGAGAGAGAGAGAGAGAGAGAGAGAGAGAGAGAGGGAGTGGGGGGAGAGAGAGAGAGAGAGACAGAGACAGAGACAGAGAGAGACCACGCGCTTGACGCACCGAGCCGTGGAACGATATTCCATTGCCTTACTTATAGAACCAATGCTGTCTATTATATGCAATGCTCGTCTTACTGTTGCTGTTTCACATTAAACATTACAAGGTTTTATTAAGAAATAATTTAAAAAAATTGCTTATTAATTAAAAGGAACTAAAGTTCCTAACGCGTGTCCCGCGACACGTTTCAGGATTTTGTTTCGGTATTTATTGAAACCATTTCTTTGTAAAGGTAACCAAATTCGACGCCCCTAAAAATTGGCGCCTGCGTGCGGGGCATGCACTGCGTACCCGCCAGGACCGGCCTTGGGAAGAACTGATCATCGCACTGATCAATAGCTTCTATTGCAGTGGTAGGTTTTTGCGTTACAGTTTTCCAGTGATTGTGCCATACCTCATATTCACTCAGAAAAGTTGCGCTTTCATTTTGACCCAAAATTGTTACTGCTATAGTTTTAAGACTTTCTTTTGTTCTGGAGTCATTACTCGTATTTTCAGGCAGAAGCATTTGAATTCCTTCGATTTTTTCTTCATGTGGTTTAAAGCGGGCATCGAGTTCTGCAATCACATGTTTAATGAAAGGGTAATATACATTTCGACGATAATATATTTCGGCAGTTTCTCCTGGAACACTGCTGCGCTGGGTCTGCCGTCCAGTCGTTCGTGGAACAACTATGTCGCTTAAAGTCATCCGTTTTGCTTGTTCGAAAACGATGGTAAATTGACTTTCGTTCCGAATATTTTGTAGAGTTGTTTTTATCGTTTTTGTGTAACTGCACATCTTGGACAAATCGAGGTTAACCTTCTGCATAGCTTTGTTTAGGTTTGCTGTATATGAAAAAACTTTCTTAGTATAACTAACGACACGATAAGCTGGCTATTTTCCATTGCGGTCTTCAACTGGTAAGCTTGACTGGCGACATCCCTACTAGACCGGTGCTTGAAGTATACAACAAGGAATTTTCTGCGACTTCGACGAAAATTTGGAAATAGCTTTGTATTATGATCAGAATACATGGAAAAATAGTTTTGTCCAGTAACTGTGACAGCATTTTTAGTTATTAAACAAATAGTAAAAATCGACCGGATTTTTTTTCAGTATTTCGCTCACAACTGTTTTTAGGGACATTGTATTGCAAAAATAGCTAAATATAATTTATTCGTTAGTTGATTATCTATCGATCTGTGCTTTTTGAATCATCTTACAGTAATTTTTCGCAAAGTTATAGTGCAAAAATCGTTTAAAAATTTCAATTTTGCATCATTGACTCCTATATTTTTCAATGAAAACGTTTCAAAATTTGGGATCTGATACCTCTTATGAGGATCTTCAACCATGCGCAACGATTTTTCGCCAACATTAAAAATGACGTCACACAACGAAAAACCGTTTTTAGATGTACTTTGACATCCTGAACCGTGCAGTAAAGCTACATCAAACTTCCAAAATGAATTTTACCAGGAATACTTTGTACTGTGAAAAAAAAATAATTTTTTTCGCAATTTTTACCCCGATTTTTTATAAATTTCAATTTTGCAATATAAACAAATTGATGTTACTCCGATGTTTTACATTTTACAATATTGTAACCGATTGTACTTGATAGAGGGTATCATTACACGAATTTAAAAAAAAATAAGGTTGCGACAGCATATTTTTAACAATAAGTACTTATTAACAATTTAGTGTTTATCGCAATTGTTTAATTTTTAACGGTTGAATCGTCTCACATCAGTAATTGCAACAGATTTCTTGTTTGACAAATTCTCACGACGTTCTTATACCTCTTAACCCACCGCTCATTACTGCAGCGCCATCGTAGCCTTGACCAATAAATTTATCCATGTCCAAATTTTAGGATAAGAGATGGGTTATAATAGTTGTTGCCAATGCTTAAGCTGAAACATCTTCTACGTAGATAACTTCTAGAAAATCCTTCGTTCCAGTCAAGCCCTAGCTGCCACAACTACTGTAATATGATTTTGGCCTTTATTACCGTGGGGCCCACTAAACCAAGCGGATCGAAGATTTGAGAGATGATGGGAAATATCACTCGTTTATTGGCCTTGCACCTCTTGGGGTATGTGAAAGATGTGGTATGTTGAGACTGGTCATGAGCTGAGTTCCATGTTATGCCTAAGGTTTTGGTGTGTTGCTCGTCTGTATAGATGTGTTTGAGAGGTTGCCCATTATCAGCTGGGTCAAGGATGCGAATGTCATTAGTAGCCCATTTTCTAAGCTGAATGCCATACTCCATTAGCATGAAATCAAGGTCATGGATTAGTTGTTTTGCTGACTCGACGCTGTCACAACCTGAGATGAGGTCGTCAACGTAAAAGTCCTGCTCCACAATTTTGGAGGCTTCAGGATATCGACTGCTATTGTCAATGGCAATCTGCATGAGATAACGTGTAGAGAGAAATGACGCTGAACCTGTGCCGTACGTTATGGTATTCAAACGGAAATGTGGAATGGGTTTATCAGGACTGTCTCACCAGACAATGCGCTGAAGGTCACGTTGATCAGGATCAACAAGGATTTGGCGATACATTTTAGCTATGTCAGGTGTGATTGCCACAGGGTGTTTACGAAAGCGAATCAAAATTGAAAATAGATCCTCCTGCACGGTGGGACCTACCTTTAGGACATCGTTTAATGACAAGTCCGTAGAAGATTTGGCTGAGCTATCAAACACCACCCGTAAACGAGTCGTGAGGGAGGATAATGACGCAGTGATGAGGTAGGTAGAAGACAACCTTGGCTTGGCATGATTCTAAGTCAATGGGTGACATGTGTCCCAACTCTTGGTACTCGTGCATGAACGCTCGGTATTCGGCATCGAGTTTGGAATTGTTGATTAATTTGCGTTCTACTGCGTTAAAGCGCTTGATTGCGGCTTCTGTTGAATTACCTAATTTGACATAGTTATCGCGCAATGGCAATTTAACAATGAATCTTCCGCTGAGCGGTTCACGTCGGATATTATCAACAAAATGACTTTCGCACTCAGACTCCTCTTTTGAATAGCGTTGGAGATCAGGAATTTCTTCGATTAGCCAAAAAGTCTGAAATTGCTCGTGAATATCTAAATTTGTAATTAAATTACAGCGCGTTTGCTGTGATGGCTCTGACATACACAAAGGCCCAGAGATAATCCAACACAATTTTGATTTTTGGAGGATAGGCAAATTGTGACCTAACCTTATTTGGCCTATGGAGAGAAGGTCGTAAAAAATACTAGCACCAATGAGCATGTCAATTGGCTGTGAGACATTGAAGGAAGGGTCTGCTAGTTTGAGATCACTAGGAACCTTTAATTCTGAAGTGCCTATTGGAGTTGAAGGGATATTGTCCGTAATCTTGTTTATGACTAGGAAATTTAAATTAGTAAAGAAGTTATTGAAGAAGTTATGATTTTATTTTTATTTTAACCTTTTCCGTTATATTGATGGGATTAGCAGCGTTTATGCCAGTGACTGAAATGTTAATTTTTGATGCAATGAGTTTGAGTCTTTTGTGTAACTCGGAAGTGATGAAATTAGACTGAGAGCCGTTGTCTAACAACGCTCTTACCTGTATTGGATTATTTTTGTGATCATATACATATATGCACGCATATACATATACGCAAATGGTGCTCTCATCTGATGTAGATTGTTCGACAGTTTCAGCAGGCCGAGAGCTGCCAAAATGCAACAATGTAGTATGTCTTTTGCCGCCTGTTCGGCATGAACTAGATGTACATACGTTGGCTGGATGACCAGGTCTCAAGCAGTTAGTGCAACGTTTTAATTTGCGAGTTTCGTTATATCGCTCCTGTGTTGACAGATTGAGCAATTTTTCGCATTTAAAAATATAATGTGAGCCTTTGCATACAGGGCAAGATGTTAAAATTGTAGCTACATTAGCTTGATATTTGGCCCCGCTTCTTTTGGGAGCTGGATTTGTTTGTTTCGGAACCGAGCCACTGTTGTTAGTCGATTTTGTGGCTAGTGACTCTAAAAATTGGCATCTTTTAGTCAAGAAGGAAATGAACTCGTGTATGGTTGAAGACATTGAGCTGTTTGACTCAGTTTCCCATTGACGCTTGGAAGAATAATCCAACTTTAATGTTACAATATGAATCAAAATGACGTCCCAGTGTTCCACCGAAAACTTAAGATTTTTCAATGAACGAAAATGTGTTTGAAACTTGTCTAGAAACTGTCGAAGCGACGTGCTCGCATGTTTGTTGGTTACCTGATGTAAATCAAAGATATAACTTAAATGATGGTGAATGATAATCTTTTTGTTATCAAAAAGGTTCTTGAGCAAGTCCCACGCGACTATATAGTTGTCATCAGACACCTCTAAGTTTTGAATGACCTCAGCAGCCTCGCCCTTGAGAACTGACAGCAGGTAAGTCGGTGGGTCGGATCCCACCTTCGCCACGTCGAATTTTTTTCCCAAATTTTCAGAAAAGGCAGGAAAAAGGCTTAAAAATACATAGGAAATAGTTTCCGGTGAGGAAATTGGACACTTGAGAATTTCGATTTTCAAAATTATTGAAGAAAATGGCGAATGCGCAACTACAACCTCTGTTGCAATCCAAACCAGCGTAACTTTCCTGACTGAGTCGTAGGGTCAGAAACGTGCAAATGTTTTATTTCGCTATACAAGCCAAACCAAACCAACCTAACCTTCCCGACTGAGTCGTGTGCTCAGAATCGTGGAATTGCTTTATTTTGCTATACAAACCAAACCAACCTAACCTTCCCGACTGTAATTTACCGGCAATACATGGCTCCAGTGTGTTTACGTTTGAAAGCCAACTTTACAATGAAATATGTTGGTTGTTAGACGAAAGTTTTTTTGTAAGAAACAAGTTATACCAAATATACTAACCTTCTTGTGGTTTCGTTCCACGACCATCCTTTATGCGCCTACACACGGTAGCGTTTGGCCACATGCTGTAAGAAAAACGTTAACCGTTCTTCCGGACACGAACCATAACGCTCCCAATATAGAAACCCCATTGCTCCTAGTCGTCTTAGAAAACCTTTCATTTTTGACCAGTACGACTCAACAGCATTGGTGCAAACACCAGTCACCGGATCGATGAAGTTCCGGGAATGATTCACCATTTTATGCACGTAGGGAGAGACTCCTTCTAATGTCGAAAGTGCCCGGTACGAGCGGAACTGATCGGTCCAAATCTCGGAGCCAGGCAGTACCACGCGTGTAATGTGGCGCATCAGCACTCTCGATGTACGACTAGAGAGGACACTGATGTATCCTTTCCTCGTCGTAACATCGTAAATGCCGATGACCCACCGCGGAGGTACTCGCCCGCCTCGACGATATTTGGACCGAGTCAGTACACTTTCATCAATCTGAACTACGTGGCCGCCCCCCTCCTTAACAAAAAAGATTCATCATCCCGCAAGAGTTGCCAAGAGCAAACATCCCGGAAATACCGCACATGCTGCATGACAGTTTTGCGCGGTATCCCCCGCATACCCACCATTGAGCTAACACTCACTCCATTCACCCACATCTATAACATGTGGAACCACAACCGAAAAGGTACCGAAATGCCGTCGAAGAACGTTCCCTTGGCGAGGCTATAGTCTGTGTTACAAGAACGGCAACGAAAGCAGTGGCCCAAGAAGCTTTGCCGGCGAGCAATGAGAGCGCAGGGTCTACGGCACCGACGTTTGGGGCACCTCTTCCCTCGTGGCAGTAGCTCGCGTTCCTGCAGCTTCCCAATAATTTCGGCGTCCGACTGGTTTATGAATTCGTCGAAACCGACGCCGCCGACGAACAAAACGGGATACCGTAACGCGGCCATGGTCATAATGAATAAAGTGTAGATGTAGAAGTAATTTACCGAAGGCACTTTCAAGTTTTCCCGGTAATTTATCGGTAATACCCGACAAATGACGTTGGAACAAGTCAAATCCCCGTGAATATTGTATAATGTACCGTTCCATACTTCTACCGTCAACACTTTTTGCGTTTTGTGCCTATTATCTTCCAAAATGGCTTGTTTGTTTACGTTTGAAAGCAAACTTTACAATTAAATATCTTGGTTGTTAGACATAATGAAGTAATCGTCCTCACCCAGATAAGTTTGTTTTTGCACGCTCTTTCCGCCGGTGTAGTTATTATTGGTATACAGTTAAAGGATTTAAATGGCGAGGATGGGACCCGACCCCCATGAACTGCCCTACTTGCTTCTGGTTGTTTCGAATAGGGGCTTCGGGTAAGGCTTTGCTTGTATCTTTGCTCTGCCCGGTCTTATTTCTTCCGCTGAGACTTCCCTTCCTAGATATTCCATACACGGTTGTAGAAAACGGCATTTGCGAATATTCAGCGAAAATCCAGCTGAGCTTAGAGCTTCCAATACTCTTGACAGGTATCCAAGTCCTTCTTCGGGGGTGGACCTAGGGATCAGGATGTCATCAAAATAAACCAAAGCGATGGTATTCCTTAGATCTTCTAACGCCATGTTGATGGATCGCTGGAAAACAGCCGGGGTGTTTGCAAGACCAAACGGCATCCGCAGGTATTCAAAATGGCTGTCAGGGGTGACGAAAGCAGTTTTCTCGATTGAGTGTTTATATATTGGTATCTGATGGAATCCGGACGCCATATCCAAGAATGTGAAGAAACGCCCTTTTCCAAGTTTATCCAGTGGGTCCTCGATGAGGGACAAGGGGTACCTGTCCTTGATCGCATTGCGGTTTAGCTCTCGAAAGTCGACACATGAACGATGTGAGCCATCCTTCTTTTTTGTAGGGATAATCGGACTTGCGAATGGAGATTCACTGGGTCTAATAATCTGATTTTGTACCAAATCAGTCGTTATTTCGCGCACGACTTCCCTCTCGTTAGCGGTTAGTCGATATGGGGGACGGTTAACGATGATATTTTTTTCTAAACGAATCTTCAAGCTGATGTTGTTGACCTTTCCTACTTTATTGCCAACAGTGATCATGCCACAAAACTTCTGAAGAACATCTTGGAAGGCAGCTCTGAATTCTGAGGGAACTTCTAATTCGCATATCTCAGATTTGTTGTCATCAGAAATCCGGTTTACTGTCTGTAATCTACGGCGCAGGACGCGTGAACCTTGATGATCCGTAATGGTGACGAGGATTCGTCCTTGAACAGACCACGACCAATAAACACGTCGTAATCAAGACAATGATCAGGTACGAACACATATGTAATAGGAGTCTCGATGATTGAGATCTTCGTGCAGGCCGTAAACTTCCTTGTAGCTTGTATGGTGACAGTGGTGATTCCTTTTAACAACACGTTCCGACAGGTTACGTGAGGTTTAAACAAATCCAGAAACTTTTCTGACATCAGGGACAGATCCGCTCCAGTGTCAAGCAAGGCCAAAAACTTATGTCCCTCTACGTGTATTTCAATAGCATTGACACGTTCTACAGCATGACAAAAATTAATGCTTCGGCGTTTGTCTATTGCCGCTTTAGTAAAGCAGATTGAAATATTATGCCCTCGCTTGGCACAAAAACTACACTCCTTGTCAGCCCGAGACGAACTTGGACGCTCAGTTGGTCTGCTTGAAGTCGAAGCGGTTTCGGGTGCGGGTTTGAACTTCTTCACATGGCAATTGGCCTGTACGTGACCTAATTTGCCACACAGGAAAAATTTTCTGGAACTTCGCTCAGGGGCACTCCCATTAAAAGAGTCTTTTCTCTTAATCTGAAGAGTATTGTCGTTTGCCTGTGGATTAGACTGCAAACTACGAAAACAAAACTAACACAGCTGTTGTCCATGAGATAAAACCGTAGTCTCATTATGGCATTGGTACTAGTACTTGCTAAACAATTTCGTAATTTATCTTTAATTAAAGCAGTTATTGAAAACGCCCTTTCCACTGCTGCATTAGAAAATCGTAGCGAGAGCAGTCCTAAGGCTAATCTTGCAATATTTACAAATCGACTCCCACCTAACGCATTTTTATTTTCGGCCACCTCAATCCAAAAAGATTTAGGATCTTCCAGTTGTTCCCATTGTACTCGATGGAGAGTATTCCATTCGCTAATGGCTGAATCAACGTCTTCGCATATCATTCTAAAACTGCTGGCAAGAGTAGTTATATCGGGTTTTCCTATTTGCGCTGTGGCGTTTGCAGAAAGGTTTGCACCTTTCTCTTAAGCCTTTTACTTCATTCGCATCCATACCTGTTTGGGCATCGTTGAAAGAAAACCCGAAGTTCATAATATCGGCACTCATCTCATTACACACTCTTGAAAATTAAAAGAAATAAGGTCTTTGTGTAGGACTTTTTCTAGGCGTATAGGAGGTATTACGACACATAAGTAATTCAGTAGCAAATGTAAAAGGTCTTCTATGAGGTTTAAGACTATTCGCTTTCTCACTGTGAAAAGCTGTGTTGAGGGGGGTCAGTTTTTTCAAGTTTCTTTTTACGAACACCATGTACAAGTAATTTTTTTATCCGTGAATTATTCGTGAAGTTGTTGGGCAATACCAACACCTTTCGTGTTCTTTCGCAAATTGAAAGTGTAGTTTAAGGACATCCCACTGATCCAGAATCTTCGGTATTGAATTATAACGCGCTAGCCATCTTGTACCACCTAATTTATCAATTTTTGTTGGAGCTGCTTCATTCATTACCTCGACGAGTTTTTGTAATCCATTTGACGTTTGGAACTGCTACTAAACCAGTTATGGCTCTGCTTAATCAAAAAATCAAGGTGTCTCGGTAGTGTTTTAAAAGCGTGCTCTCCAGCCAAGTGAAGGGAGTGACATACACACTTAACAACTACTAAGTCGTTGTTTGTCATAGCCTTTAGATGGATCGAAAAAGAGTTGTGCTTACCTACCATGACATTTACCCCTACTTGACCATCTACCCCTACTCCTATTAGATTTTTTGGTTGGGAGATTGTCTTTCGCTAACTGGTGCCTTAATGTTTCAGCTAACGTTAAAGCGTTCCCTGCATCAATTTCTGCTAATCTATAAAAGGTAGTAACCACTTTTTTCTTAGATTTTCTTAAATATTTTATCATGATGCACATCATTTTGGTACAGTCGATGGTCGTGCTCTCGTCTACTATTAATGAATACTTTTCATCTCCAACATCAGGAATTAATTCTTCTAATAAGCAAGGAGCAATTACGTTTAAGATGAGAGCAGTACATTTTGTTCTATGAATTTTTACCCCCTTCATTAAGTCTGAATTATCATCTAAGCTATTAATTAATTCGCTCAAATGATCCGCTGTTCTTGTAGAACAATGCTCCCCCATAAATGTAGCTATTTTCAGTTCAGCTAGTTTTCTTTTTATTGGTATTTTTTGGGACATAAATTCAGTTATTTTTCTACTAGGGTCAGCGTTATATTTATTCCCGGAATTAATATGTTTCCTTGATTTTCTATCTAGCCATAAGTCTTTTTTGTGAGCAATTAAAGAACAACTGTATAGTTTACAGACAGCTTTTCTTTCGTGTTCAGGATCAGGGGCAAGCCATCCTGTCGATAATAACGAAAAGGTATCTCTTAAGCGTCAAGTACACGGAGCGAGTTTACTCGCTACTCGCCGGCGAGTTTACTCGCTGCTAGTAAATTCGCTCCGTGTACTCATGTTCCCTTTCAAACTAGCAGCGAGTAAACTAGCGACGAAAAAGTTAAAGGCCCGGCTACTTTACTCGCTGACTCGCTGCTAGTTTACTAGCAAGCATGAGTACATGAAGCGAGTTTACTAGCAGCGAGTAAATCACCGACGTGTTTTTTCCTGCTTTTTCCACTTTACCTAGATACTCTCATGCCTATTCGAAATGTCGACGGAAGTAGTTCGGGCGGGTGTTGTCATTTTGGCTCATGCTATCAAAATGGACTTCAAGCGGAAAGAATTGAAGAAATCAAGACAGAGAAAAGTATGGGTAAAACCGTGGATAGGAAAACGTGATAAATTTGGTGCATCGAGCAATTTATTGAAAGAGTTGAAGGACGAGGATCCTTTGGCCTATCGTAATATTTTGAGAATGAACCCTGTTCAGTTTAGTAATTTACTACAGATGGTAGATGGTATCCTAAAAAAAAAACGATACTAATATGAGAATGGCAATCCCTGTAGCCACAAAATTGGAAATTACACTGCGCTACCTAGCAACTGGGGATTCCTTTAAGTCCCTAGAATACTTGTTTCGAGTGCCTGAGACAACAATATCGAGGTTTCTGCCTGAAGTGCTTTCGGCGATTTCTCGTGCCCTTCGACCGTTCATTGAGGTGAGTAAAAATTAATTTACTTTGTTATTAATCACGTTACTTATTATTTTGGTATACAGCACAGTAGTATATTACAGTATTATACAATAACATATTACATTCGGAAGTATTATACTACATTTTGGGTCCAAAAGTGTTGACCATAGCATGCTTTAGAATGTCGTCATCGTTATATGAAAACAAAGATTGTGAACCAACTGATTGTTCAGACTGTTCAGAGTATGGTGAAATTGCTGTGTCGCCAATTAGTGACTGTGAAGATGCCTCATACTCCAAACAAGACAGCTTTGAACGAATAATACAATTTTGAATGTCTTGCTGTAACAGGATGGCTTGTCTCTGCGGTAATTGACGAAGTTCAGCTGCAACAAACTTGCCGAACTGGTCATACGGCTTTTCCTCAGCTGCGTTCTGTGCAATTTTGTCCAATTGGGTAATCGCAGTTGCAATTTCAGATGGTGGATTTTCGGATGCTGTCCTTTTTTTGGCCTTTTTCTGTGGTGCTACTCGTGCTCCCATCTTTTCAGGCGATTTGTTTTTGGAAAGTTCCTCTGGACAGTTGGTCTCAGCTGATTCCCTGAAGCTCTCCTGATGTTCATTTGATTCTTGGCTGCCTTGTGGTAGATCCTATCAACATTACAAAACTATTATTGTTTACAGGTACCTAGAACAGGCGATGAATGGAAAACAATTGAAAAGAAGTTCTTCCAACGTTGGAATTTTCCTAGATGTTTTGGGGCCATCGACGGGAAACATGTAATCATTAAAAGACCACCGTGTTCTGGTTCAACATACTTTAATTATAAAAGAACCTATAGCATAATATTATTTGCTATGGTTGATGCTGAATACTGCTTTACTTACATCGATGTAAGTGGAAATGGCCGAGCAAGTGACAGTGCAATATTTAGAGATAGTACTTTGAATATTGCCATGGAAAACAATACTCTTGGGATGCCTGAAGATGGCGTTATTATTGGAGATGATGCGTTACCTTTAAGAACAAATCTTATGAAACCATACAGTAAAACTGGTCTCAGTGATGCGGAAAAATATTTAATTATCGTCTTTGTCGTGCGAGAAGGGTCGTAGAAAATGCTTTTGGCATACTGGTATGGCGATTTAAAGTTTTTACAAGACCAATTGAGTTAAAACCGGAAACTACTGGCAAAGTAGTTTGGGCTGCTTGCAGTCTTCATAACTGGTTACGAAAGACTGCTCCAGGCAACTACATACCTCAACAAGCAGTAGATAGAGAAGATTTAAACACTGGAGATATAACACCTGGGCTGTGGAGGCAAAATAGCAACACTCTGAAGCCCATTAATAAACTATGTAGCAATAATTACAGGCGTTCATCTGAGGAAATTCGACGGTCATATGCAACATACTTTACAGAAGAAAATCCTCTACCTTGGCAATGGAAGAAAGTTGGAATAGTGGTGTAATTAAGAATTGATAAATGTATAGATTTGGTTAAATATAAATCTGTAAAGAAATACTTACACATTGAATAAATACGTTAAACTCACCAAATTAGATTTGCTGCTTCTTGTAGCCACAACTTCTGCCAAGTAACTTGCTTCATTGAACCACGCTAACTTCGGTGAATAAACTTCGTCACTACCGCAGCCACTTTTCTTACTTTTTTCAATTTTATGAAGTTCTTGTCTAAACACGTCTTTAATTGATTTTATTTTATTTTTTAACTGCTGTATATTCATTTCTCCAATTAAACGGTTTTCATTAAGTTCAGCGTACAGGTGGTTGAAAATTTCACATTTTAACTTCGTATTGCAGTAGTTTTTGTCTCTAATGTCCCATAAGATAGGATATCGCTGATAGATATTTAAAAATTCCACAATGTGATTCACGTTCCACTTCATTTTTTAAACGTAAACATACATACAGAAAAGAATGAGAAATGAGGCTTCCCACTCGCTAGCTAGTTGGCTAATGAGCGAGTTTACAAGCGTGTGTGTACTCGTAACTATCTCACTCGCTGACTCGCCCGTTTTTAAACTCGCCAACTAGCGGCTAGTAAACTCGCTTCGTGTACTTGACGCTTTAGACATTGTAACAATAAGTAAATGATAAATTTTACCTTTTAATCCACTATCTTGCTCCCAAACACTTCTATATTTGTTAGGCATTATTTATATATGAACCTACTGAAAACACTGGATAAATAAAGAACGCAAAATCAGATTTAGACAAGCTTTTTGCACAATTACATAAACAGAATTTACTTGGGAATCCCTTAAAACGAAGTGTTTGACAATTTGCATCTGCTTGTTTATACATAACGTCGACGGCACACCGCAGCAAAACGCAGAAATACCTTTGGCTGAATTGGGTCGCTTCTATAGTATTACACATCTTTTGTGCGACGACAATAGATGGCGCAGCTTAACAATAATGCAATAAATATTCAAGAAGATAGATTCTCTGTTAGAAGAATACAGATTTCTCTTATAGTATTACCAATTTTAGTTAGGTAAAGTACTATTAAAATAAATTCTCCTCAAATTTCCCAAATACTTTTTCCCCCCGAAAAAAACCCCAGAAAAAAATATCCCCAAAAAATACTCAAAGCACAAAAATCCTCTCATTTTTGAGGAAAATACCCTAATCTGGCAACCCTGCGTCTCGCCGTCATGTGGACATTGAAGTGATTTTTAATAATATAAACTTACACATGTAACAGGTACATACTTGAAAAAATATCAAATAATTATAAAGTAAAGTTAATTAGCTTTTTTTCACCAAAATGTTACAAAAAGGTTTGTAATTTACGTTTTTTAGATGTTGATATGTCTTTCTGATATTTACCTTCAATAGTACCATTGTTCAATATTTTTATATAATTATTCAGTAAAATATTAGAAAATATAGACAGTAACTTATTTAACATATTCTCATAATTATAGCCACAATTGCAAGTTTGTATAAATTTTCTATAGACAAAATCTGGCTTCAGGCTCTGAACGAAGTGTGAAGTGGTCTCTATAGAGAGTGGACTGTATAGATCTCTTTCGTAACTCGTGGGTGGCTGAGGAGATTAATCTCATCTCCAGGTTGTAAGGCTGAAGACGTTCTTGTAGGTTGGAGATCAGGGCGTGACGTGATCTCTTGAAGTTCTTGAAGTTGAAGTTCTCGAAGTATGGAGAGAGGGCGTAACGTGCTCTCCGGGTTGGATCTGAGGGCGTAACGTGCAGATCCGGGGCTAAAGTTCTCGAAGTCTGGAGAGAGGGCGTGACGTACTTCTCCGGGTATGATCTGAGGGCGTAACGTGCAGATCTGGGGTTGATGATCTTGAGGTTAGAAGTTGTCGTATCTTGAAGATCTCGTAGAACTCTCAGGGCGTAACGTGAGAGCTTGTAGGTTGGGTTGAAGAATCAAGACCAACAACACACGTCGTTTTGAGCATACAAGTATACTGGTTTATTACCAAAATTTCACAAGCTTTTATACATCTTCAAATTACATTGGATTAATGGCAAAAATAATTGGAAGCATTTCATTGCCAGTGATATTATGAATAGGAAGCAACTTGACCACTTCTGAAATTTTTTCCAAAAGCGGAACAAACCATGAATGCCAATATAGTTTTGCAACATTTTCTGAATTGCAAGCATATTCTAAAATATCATTTTCTCTATAATCTAATTTGGAACTGATATAAATTTCATCTATAAGTAATATCACAATTTTTTCTCTAGGCGATAACATTGAAGATATGTAAGTAATGTTCATTGTCAGTGGTATGATTGGGAGAAATACTCATATTTGATGACAAACTCTGTAAATATCTTTTGTGAGGTAAAATAAAATATTTTCTCAACAGTCCATATGAGCTAGGAGGTTGACTATATAACAAAAAAGACATTAGAATAGTATTTGATGAATAATTGTTTTTTTTTAATTTTTAATTTGTCTTAATTGGTCCGAAACTATTTCCAGATTTTTAGAATAGACATATTCATTATTTAAGGCAATATCTAATGCTTTTTCTAAAATTTTTAAACTTTCGAAGCCAGCCATTTGGCCCTAAGTTGTTCATTTTTGGGAAAAACAAATACGGACTTGTATTTCTTGGTTTCGCCTTCCTTGGTTTTATCGTAGTTGGAGTTACAACCTGGGACGCATCACCGATCCGGCATTTCTTCTACAAAATAACAAATAACATTTAATAACAATATATAGGGCAAAAATAACAATAATAGGGCACTACACGTATTATGTACCGGAAAATCGACATGAAGAATGAAACTTCCGGCACATAGCCACGAATTTTTAATGATAATGAAGAGTTGCAGTTGGTGTACAATATGAAATGTCTTTAACTTGAATGTCGTTGAATGTAATTTTTTACTGTACGTGTTGATTGAAGCATCCAGGGGACCAAGGTATATAGGTCATATTATTCTTTTACAAATCAAGAGATACCTACTTGTAAGTCAAAATAAGTGGACAAAAACATGCTTTCTTCAATTCCAGGTCAATGTTATTTGACGCTTATTATTTTTTCGACAACTGTATAGTATTTGTCAGTTTTTCACAATTAGAGTAGAAAAAAACAATCATATAAATTTAGGCGTGGTTAATGTGAGACAAACGGCAACGTAAAAAAAGGAAATTGTTTTCTCATCGGATCGAAAAATGGTTGGAATAAAAGTTGTCAGTCCTGACTAGCATTGCAACTTGTTATAAGAACTGTTACTCTCAAAATAATTTCAGTAAATTACACCTTCTAGTCGTAGGATTACTTAATTCGTGGATATATATGAAATTACCGAAAACGTATTTTATAATAGATATCTAGTTACAAGGTGGAAATAATGATTAGTATTGTCACACGCCTGAGGACCTAGGGTCCAAAGGGAGTGCTCGGGTTGGGGGTGTAGCTCGGTGGAGACTAAGAAGAAGGCATGGTGATACAGACAATATTTTTCAAACATTAAATATAGGGGAGAGAATATCGTAAAATAAAATTAAGGCAAGTGATCAAACATAGAAAAGTGAGAAGAGGTTAAATGGAGGTGGTTGCTTATTTAGAAGGACGAAGGGCAGCAGGTGCGAGGCTCCTCCAATTAGCGGCATGCCGAAAAGGACGGGCTCTCAGACGGGCTGCGAGACGTGATACTTGGTGACAGACTGACTCCCTGATCGTTATGATCCCGCTGTATAAATACAAGCGGGATGTTTACGAACGTGATGTCGTACCTGTCCGAGAGTCGTATCGTCCTTCGGTTTAAGGTCGCCTCGGTGCTGAATAAGCTTAGACGGCGAACTATTTTCGCTAATTGGGGCCGCATCGCGACAGTATAACTATTTGTTTTAAAAACATTTATTGAGATGTCTTAACACAGTACTCGGTAAACACTTAAAGTAGACAAGATATATATGGACTTATATACATATGTAGATAATTATTGTAATGATTTACATATTACTACTACTTACATTTATAATACATAATTACTATTTTCATATTTAAACTACTGGTTTTTGAAAAGCACTAATTTTGTAAATTTATTCCGTATATAGTTTTTATGCTGAGAAGATAATTTGCAGTGATGGAAAATTCTTACTTTTACATAAATTTCAATCACATATTTAGATAACTGTACCCTATGATTATCAAAAATGTCTTGCGACAGGATATGCCTGTCCATAATATCATTGGAAAAAGGTATTCCAATATGTTGGAAAATTCTATTAGCCAAAAAAGACTGAATATTTCTTTTCGGCAAACAATTAGAATTTTCACGAATTATACTTTCTGCTACACGACAAATAACACACACATCTTTCGCTGGTGGTAAACATATTTACCATAGTCCGCGATTTTTAATTTCTGAAAGCACTGGCATCGTACCTCCCAGTATCTGCTTTCTGCATACCCCGCAGTCAATAATTGTACTCAGTCTACTCAGTCTATAAGTAATGAACCCTGCTATGTATTCCACGACGTTTTCAACATATGGAGTTAATTTCGGCAATGTTTCAATGTAATTGTGATCAAAGTGTATGGTCTTAAACACATCTTCACTGGTGTCACCAATGGGGCATGTAACATTCTCTTTTCTTGAAGATATATTGTCGCGATGCGGCCCCAATTAGCGAAAAGAGGTCGCCGTCTAAGCTTATTCAGCACCGAGGCGACCTTAAACCGAAGGACGATACGACTCTCGGACAGGTACGACATCCCGTTCGTAAACATCCCGCTTGTATTTATACAGCTCGATCATAACGATCAGGGAGTCAGTCAGTCACCTAGTATCACGTCACGCTGCCCGTCTGGGAGCCCGTCCTTTCGGCATGCCGCTAATTGGAGGAGCCTCGCGCCTGCTGCCCTTCGTCATCCAACAGTAAGCAACCACCTCCCTTTGACCTTTTTCTCACTTCTTGCCATTTGCTCATTTGCCTTAATTTTGTTTTATGATGTTCTCTCCCCTATATTTAATGCTCCAATAAATATTGTCTGTTTCACCATGTCTTCTTTTTAGTCTCCACCGAGCTACACCCCCAACCCGAACACCCCCTTTGGACCCTAGGTCCTCAGGCGTGTGACATATGGTGGAGGCGCCGAAGGACATTGGACAAACAATTGCCATTTTCAAATTGTCGCAACTCATTCCTAATTAGTAATCTTCTATATGCACTCTGAAATTGGAATGCATTGGGGTTGTCGTTAAACCCCCCTCGTGATCTTATCGCACTAAAAAATGTTTCTAAGTAATCCTGCGACAGTTTGTAGGTTAATAAATAGGTAATGTCGAAACGCTGTAATTCTTTAAATAATGGAAAAATATCTCTCAAACAAATGATTAATCCGAGAAATCCAGTCTTGCGATTGGACTTTAATAATTCCATGCCTTTAGCATCCCGTAAGGAGGAAATATAATTTTCAAACTCCTCGGCATACTTTTTGAGTAAGACAAAATTGTCTTCATTTAAAGCAGTATTGAAAGTATCCTTTGAAAATTTATTTTTGCAATTTAGCAAATCGACTATGTTATTGAATTGCAAAAAAGCCGTTTCTTGGCATCGCTCAAAATTATGTGTTATACTTTCATCAGGTAAATTCATTAAAAATTGCAATGAATTGTATACACTTCTGCTCAGGGTTTGCATTGCAATTCTTACGTTCATTCGGTTGTTGTCATAATTAATATGTTTATTAGTTAGCTTATTGCCAGCTCGTAATCCTTCATTATTTTGCAAATTATTTAACGCTACAATGTAGTCCCATTTGATGACACTACCACTGGATGTGCTTAATATTTTTTTGTCCCCAAGTGTGTTTCGAACTAATTTTATCATATGACTTAAATCCAAGAATACATAACAGGGTTCATTTGTAATAGGATTTTTGAAAAATGGTTTGAAATCAGGACCATATTCAAAATTGGCCCCAAGAAGAGGTACACATACTTAAATTAGATTCGCTCGTTCCAAGCTGTTCAAACTATTAATTAAAAAGTATCCTATTGGTATTTTCCAATGACATTTTAGTGACACAACCATCATTACTAAAGCGTTTTTCGCTTTTACCATACCATCGTTATCCATTTCTTCATTTTGCATAGTTCCAAAATCAACACCACACACCATAAACACATGTCGTGCTCGGGACGATCATGGCATCATGGGACGATTTCGTAACTGACCTACCGCATACACAGCACGGCTTGTTCACTTAAGAAGGCTGTGCTCGTAGCTTACCGAGATGTTCTAGCCTGGACACTGCTTTCATGACGTCATAACTGTAGATGGTTTGTCGAGCGCTGTTATGTGTAAATTACACGTTCGGAGCGGCCGGAACCCTCATACAATTAATAGTTCTCTTTTGGACTATCATTGGTGCTTATATTAAAGTAGATATACTAAAATTCCATCTGATTTGTATAAGATGTGAATTTCTTGCTGGCTAAATACACGTTGTTTTAGTAATCTAATTAAATCATACGTATGTTATAATAATACGAATTTTTTCTTATTCAATAATTTTTTACTTAAAACAGTTCTGTGGCATTTGGGACACATATGATAACTCCAGAATTAATGTCTTTCAGTAGAGACATTTTAAGATATGGGTTGGTTTTTTAAATCGCATATAATAAATAAATGTAACAAATATATCTCATAAAATACTTTATTATATAATAATTTAGATATAATAAGCAAAATATGTGTATATAATTCTGTTTTTAATATATTTAATATAATATAATATATTGGTATCAAAAATATAAAAATAAAAAAATTCTATGGAAATAACTTATCAACTAAAATCCTGAAACTTTGATACACTGTTGCCCAAGTCCTTTGTTTTTGAAAGCACAATTTTAGAAAATGTAATGATTTAATTAAAAAAAGTTATTCATCAAAATTTTCATCACTGTCACTCACATATTGTGGTGTTTTGGTTTGAGTGTGCTTTAGTGTGTTGTAAAATCCATGATAGATTGGGTCAGTAAATGGCAGAAGGTCAAGAATATCTTTATATTTTAATATGTCTATCGTTAAAGGCTCGTTATACGCTGGAGGTACTTCAATATTAGACATTGAAAACGATCTACCTCTTCTTAGCATGGAAAAAAATCGAAAAGGTTCTTCGGAATTTAATGTATACTTGGCAGCGTGCCTCTTAAATCGGACTTCAGGATGATAGAGGTAGGGGATGTTTTCTTTTTTTTAACAACATCATCTAAGAAACCTCTGGTCTCACCAAAAACGTTCAAAAAGCAATTTTTTGCAGATGTTACCATTTATGCCATCTAACTTATAAAGTACTGTGATTTGTCTATCTTTTGCTGATGTATCACACCTTGTTCGTTCCTTCGGTTTTATTGTAATTAAACTGGCTAAGTACCTTTTCTGTAGTATATCCCTACTTGGTAGGTTTCTGTAGTCAGTAAAAATTTGCTTCAGGTTAATATTGGCAGTTTTTTCATGGCATTTTGCTCGGCAGCCTTCAGACACTGGTCTTGACGTTTTAGGTAGAATACTCTTACCTTTGGCAGTGATATATGCCTCACCTTTTTTTCTACTTTCGGAACGGCTTTGTCGCAATTTCCTTTTCATTGGACCCTGCCCTTTTTTTCTCTTTCCAGCTGCATTTGCCATTCGCGATAAAGGGATGTCATCGTCTGACTCATTTTGAATTTCTTCAATAGCATCAGCTTCATTATCAGTTTCCTCAGTATTCGATGGCACCCATAATTCACTAGATCCAGAACTGAAATCATCAGTAGGTGACGATGGACGTGGAAGATGTGGATCATTTTCAAGGCTTAGGTAAGTATCAGTCTTCTCCGGCTCCGTAACAGTGGTCAGTCGTTCTTCCGCCATGTTTATAGTAACATCCGTGTTTACCTAAAAACAAGGAATTTTTGAAGTGAAACTTCTTTGCGCACGTTGTATACATTGGGATGGGGTGTTGGTCGAAAAACCGCGTCACGCGTGATAAGTAATCCGAGGACAAAGCCGTGTTACCAGAATGCGCGTAAAATGTACCTCTTCCATCGCGAACCGAGCCGATCGCCAAATCGTTTACATGTGCTACCAAAGAGGTCAACGTGGCAACACCGGAGAGCGTCTAGACTGTCGGACAGCTGACACCTGACCTAACCTCAAACGGCGACAAACAATAACTTCGAGCAGCGAAAAAACGGTGAGCTCTATTGTTTAATTACGTGACATGGACATAGAGAAAAGTGAGGACGCGTCGTGCCTCACCTCACCTCAGATGAGAACATGGAGACACCGGAAGAGATGAAAGCCCACGGCGCACGGAGACTGGTTCCGCGGCGAATGGGTGGTAATTCTCGAACAAAAGACGAACGGGCTCGAGGCGGCGTACGCGCGAATCTGTGGAGACCATTGCGGCAGCAAAAAAAAATATCTTTTATGTCATTTATATATCCTGTCTGACGGTGAGTGTGTGCATATGGCCAAAGAAGTTTCACTTCCACCGTCTGGTCCGACGCAGACTTTTATTTATTTTCAACGAACGTAAATAATGAATTATCTTTTAAGACTTACCATATTTAGTGATAAATTATTATCATTCATCGTAACTATTCCTGGACACACTGTCGTCAGTGGCTGATTTTGCAAAACTTCATCTCTAATGCCAGCAATATTATTGGATTTCTAAAAACATCAATTATTAAATGTTTTAAATAACATTTCTTAGAGATTAGGAGTTGAAACTTACTGCATATTGTATTATAATCTCAATATTATCGTCTGATTCATTAAATCCGAAATTTTCATGCCAATTTTCGAGTTCGATAATGGAATATTCTATTTTTGCTTCATCTGTGTCTAATGGATTTTGCAACAAAGTTGACCCACTTAGATCATCATTATTTCTTAACTGAAATAAATAATCAAGGCATGGAATAACCTTACTAATCTGCTAGAAAATCTCATTTAAAGTAAACCCTTAAATTCAAGTTGAAGCTTACTGTTTAAAATTGACAATTAAAAAATAAATACATACGTTATTAGAAGTCGAAGATCCATTTTCTGTCTCGTTTTCTGTTCTACACATCTTCATTATTTTCGCAGTCCGAGCGGTTGTAAAAGCCATGTTTAGATAAAGAAAATAGTCAAATTTAAATGCGATATAAATCACCTCGAATATCAATCACGAAAACAACAAACTACTCTAGCGCATCTGCACAGACTACCCGGTCTCCTTCTACAGACTAAACACTAAACTAGCCGTATAACCGTTAGCCTTGACCAATCTGTCGACCAATAATACGTTGTCGTCTTTACGATGACGAACGAGTTTAAACGAGTCATTATGATAAGTACAAATCCACTGGAAAAACATTTTGTACATTCATGTTATATCCCACTTACATGGAAGAATACACAAAACATTTAATTAAAACCAATTTTTTATTTGGTACAAATATGTTAAGTGGGACATAACACAAAATGATCAAAATAATTTGTACAATTTTTGGTTCGAACATGATAACTACCACTTATCACAAATGTATCAAATTGTTTTACCTTAATTTTTTTTTGGAACACATGATATGATATTTTAACAAGATTATACCAAAGCAATATTTAGTAAAGAGGACCTATCAATATTTTATCAAAGTATAGCCGATTTACTAGAAATGTTGCACTTAACATGTTTGGATAAAAAAAAATTCATCAAAAATTATGTATATTAGTAGAGTTAACGAAAAAAAATGGAATTATCAGAAACAAGTATTAAAACAAAATCGAAAAGAACCATAATAGTACATTAAATATTTATAATACTGTCGCGATGCGGCCCCAATTAGCGAAAATAGGTCGCCGTCTAAGATTATTCAGCACCGAGGCGACCTTAAACCGAAGGACGATACGACTCTCGGACAGGTACGACATCCCGTTCGTAAACATCCCGCTTGTATTTATACAGCTCGCTCATAACGATCAGGGAGTCAGTCAGTCACCTAGTATCACGTCACGCTGCCCGTCTGGGAGCCCGTCCTTTCGGCATGCCGCTAATTGGAGGAGCCTCGCGCCTGCTGCCCTTCGTCATCCAACAGTAAGCAACCACCTCCCTTTGACCTTTTTCTCACTTCTTGCCATTTGCTCATTTGCCTTAATTTTGTTTTATGATGTTCTCTCCCCTATATTTAATGCTCCAATAAATATTGTCTGTTTCACCATGTCTTCTTTTTAGTCTCCACCGAGCTACACCCCCAACCCGAGCACCCCCATTTGGACCCTAGGTCCTCAGGCGTGTGACAATACTAATGCGAGATAAATAATCACTTTTACTCTCTAAAATAAAATAATCGTAGGGACTCTTTCCTTTGGTATTAGACGTTAATTCACAAAATATGAAGTAGTACAAGAACACATACAGGAACATTACGTACTATCCCAACATTTAAATTAAAATTTATTTACTGCCAAGATTTTTTACAGCTTATTGTTTTTTGGTATAACTTTTCGTTGTTTGTGCTATTGAATTTTTGGTTTTACAATAATTATTTAAAAGTGTGTTGGAGCAGTGGACTATACACATTTCGAATATCTGTTTTCGATCAATTTCACATTTTGTACACTTAATAATATTAGACGTCATATTTTTATATTTTAACATTTCCATAGACAATACTTGCAAAACACTTTTTTGTGACTTACATTTTAAAAAAATAGTTTTCAAATCTTTCACCAACCAAAACGTTAAATAATAAAAACATGTTTGTTATAATATGCACTATAATATCTTTAGGCCATTTTAAGCCCCCTTTATGCTAATTGGTTAACTTGAAATGATGTGTCAATATCTAAATTAGTCTGATAACAAGTAAATTCTGCACAACTTTCACATTTCAATTTCTTATAACAAGTCTCGTTATGTAACCAGCTATATATATTAAAATGCGTGTTTCTTGTTCATCAACTAATTCATCTTCTGTCATTATTAAAACGTCAAGAAAATTATCATCAAGCACTAACTCCGTGTCTATACGGTCTACGTCATTTGTGTCATTCTTAAGAAGGATGTTTTTGAGTACAAAGTCTCCTTTTATTGATGATTTTAGTTTTGCGCTCAGACTCTAAAACTTGGTTCAGAAATAGGTGAAAAATCGGGAGAATCTTCATCCTCCATTGAGCTGTCTGTGCCGTCCTTGTTCACGTTTGCCTTGTACGTTTCTTTTAGGAATACTGAACCTCCTTGAGGAGCGTGCACTTGCGCTGTGATTTTACTGTGATCTTTTTTGAAAGTCTGAGTTCGGGATGTGTTTTCTACCCTCGAGTACTTAGGGCATTTCGCTACCCTGGAGTACGGCTTCCGTTGAGCTTGTCTGATTTCCTGTCTTGTTTGCAGAGGAGGGAACTCTTCTGTGTCTCTTTGATATGTCTGCCATGTCGGGTCCTAATTCTGTTGAGCGTAGACCATGTTTTGCGCGGTAAGTCAAAGCCTGGTGGCTTTCGAGTGATGCATGGCATGGTGTTCCGTTGCGCCGACCACTTCTGAGCCACTTGATAAGGTTGAACTCATTCTGCAGAGCCGTTCGTGTAGGCGGTTTCCTGGATTGGAGTCTGGTGTAATTTGCGTCCTCGATGTCTTGATGGATAGGTGAATTTCTATTGCTCAAAATCGTTTCGTATTCGCTCATAAGCACGTCTGTTTGTCGGAGTTGTGGAAGTTGGATGTGACCCAGGATAAGTAGCCATTGCGTTGGAGTTGGCAGTTATTCTCATGAAGTTGTGGATGAGGGCGTATCGAGGGTGATCAAAACGCACTTCTACTTTCGTTCGCTATTCTTAATTGCTATGAATGGCAAGAGAAAAATATATTTACAGAGCGTGTTAAGCGAGTCGAGTCTCGAGAGCAAATCCGAGCGGTTCGCTGTCGTGTTGGTTGTCTAGCGTTGTGGTTCCATCTATGGTTGGTCGCCACAGTATTTTTTAATTGTACGTCAATTTTTTGTACGTGAGCACTATTCAGCCATACTGGAGCGCCGTATTCGGCTGCCGAGGAAACGAGGCCTAGCGGCGAGGATCGGAGAGTCGAGGCGGAGGCTCGCCAGGTTGTTCCACATTGGTTGTGAATAATGTAATTTCTTAGCAGTTTTGCAGCAAAAGTGTCCTGTCAAGGGTTACGCCTATGTATTGTTTTGTTATGATTATGATTAAGTGTGGCCCCCTCAAACTGTATGTTTAGCTCTATTCTTGCTAATTTGCTATTTATGTGGTAGCAGGAAACTTCTGTTTTCGCAGCATTTGGTTGGAGCCTCCATTCCCATCGTTACAAAATCTTCAATTAGCATTTCTTCGGAGGAGAATGTCTGCGATGTACAAGCTAAACAGTAAAGGAGCGAGGACTGATCCTTGTGGTAAGCCATTTTTCTATTTTGTAACACCCTGCTGGTGTTTAAGGGATTTTGTAAATTTTTTTTTATTAGATTTTTGAACATTAGGAAAAAAGACCCTGTATATGAATGGACTTGAAACGCTACGTGTTTTATCCTCATTTCGGAAGTCGGTAATTAGAACATACTCATGCTATTTCGTAAAATGACGCGGAAACAGCTGACTTGGAATCGCTGAATTGGTAACAATCTCTGAGGTCGAAAATCGGACCTTGCTTCGCACTTTTGTCAAATAAGCAAAGGCGGATAACAATATCTAAGTAATTAAGAAGGCGGACTTCATGACGTAACGCGGTTATTCATAGGTTCAGTAGAGGAATTTCGACCAATTACAATTTGGGAGGTAAATTTTGATCGAATTTTGGTACTCGGAGTAGGGGAGTGGAGGGCTCTTGGACAGAGAAAAGTTAAGAGTTAGGGAGTCGGTCAGAGGCCCAACCCGAAGTCGGTCGGAAGTCGGTATATATACCATGATTACACGTAATATCCTGTCGTTTAGCGTGCTATTTATCAGTCGACCTGATGATTTACATGGAATTATCTCGAGGAACTTATATGCCATCCCCTTTCTCCAAACCGTGTCGTATACTGCTGTTAGATCGGTAAATGCGGCAGAGGTTTTTAGGTTTCTGTGGAATCCGGCCTCAATGTAAGTGGTGAGAGCGACAGAACCTGGTCCATGCAGCTTCGTTCTGGGTGAAAACTCGCTTGTTCAATTGAGATTACCCCTAAAAATCTATAGTGCAATTGGTCTGTAGCTCTTGGGGGTATCAGTTCGTATGCCTGGTTTCAGTATGGCTACTACTTTTGATTGTTTAAGTTCTTTATGCTAATTCAGTCAGTCAGTCAGTGCTAATTTTTATTGTCGCAATGAGCCAGCTGGGGCTCCGTGTCCCATAGAATTCTATTTATCGCCTACTTTCTACATAACGCGCACTCTGTGATCGAAAGTTGCCGCCAACGCGCTATGCAACCTATCGCCTCAAAGCAAGTCGTCTGGACATAACGAATTCTATTAAATTTGCTAATATAACCTTAAAATATACGTTTATTTTAACTTTTGTGTTGAAGTTTGGATTTTTTAAATTATTAACTTGTTACCAAAAAATGAGAGTTCGATCTGAACACTGAACACTTTATTGGACGCCTGTGAAAAAAAACCTGGAACTAACTACAAATAAGTTCAATGGGTCAGATGGTAAAGCAATGGGGCATATTTTATGGGAAAATGTTGCAATCCAATTAAACAGTTTGGAATTTGGAGAGAAATCTAAGGAGGAATGGAGAAAGGTAAGGTTTTTTAGTTACGTTTAGTTTTGGATTAGTTATGGATTTTTCATTGAAGTTTGTGAACTTCTCACCGGACTCAAATTTGATGCAATGAATAATGAACATTATATAAGCATTGGATAATAATCATAAATGATTGATGTTTAAAAATTGTACCTCCTTTTTATTTTTATGACTTGACAGACTGGAAGTCAAAAACTAAAAACAAAGCCACAAAGTTGAGGCAGGACGATGAGAAGACTGGTGGTGGTCCCCAAAGCTGCATTCCACTATCTGCTCTGGAAAAAAGATTGCTTAGTCTCATGGGATCCAAAGCAATAGATGGAGATGATGTCTCTGAGTTAGGATTTGGAAAGGTGTGTCATTTAAAAGTACTGTAGTACTTTTACTCTAGTACTTTGGAAATGTCTTTGTGCCATTAAGGTATATGCCAAATGTGAAGTAAGCTTTTTTTTTTAGGCAGAAACGAAGGCAAAAGCACCTGTGATTACAGAAGAATCAAATATGGGAGTTGAAGCTGAATGTCTGAGTGCATGCCCACTAGAAAATGAACGTTTTGAAGTTGAGCATGATTATTGCTTTGCCTTGGATGCAAATTCAAGTTGTATACTACCAAGTGGCTGTAAGGATACAGTAGTCGGGGCAAATGTTTCTAATTGTGACAAGCCACCAAATCGGCAAAAGAGAAATCTCTCAAATACTATAAAGCCTGTTTTTAACCAAGTTATAAGGCCAAGAGATAAACAGAGGGTTTCCAATCAACTAGTTGACATTAATAAAGAGGCACTACAGCTCCTAAGACACAGACCTAAGACCTAACTAAAATACGGAAAGTATTGCGGAGTCTTTGAAAATTATTGCTCGGAAAATTGAAAAAAAATGAAGCAGTATTAAAGCCAATGTTACAATGGCTAATAGTTTTTTTTGTTTGGTTTTCCTTAATTGTTCAAAATTAAAGCCAGTGTTAAAATGGCTGATATATTTTTTGTTGTTTAGTTTTCTTTGATTTTTTTAAAATTAAAGCCAACGTAAGAATGGCTGATATATTTTTTGTTGTTTAGTTTTCTGATTGTTCAGAATTAAAGCCAATGTTAGAATGGCTTTTTTGTGTTTTGTTTTTAAGGAATGTTTTTGTTATTAATATTGTTATATGACAACTGTTGGCTGTGTTTTTGCCTTTTATATATAAATAAATATATAAAAATTAATAATGTGGGATTTTGTTTGCCAAATAACCAAAAACTGTTCTTATCAGGTATGTATGTATTTATTTTGTATGCGATTTCATAGAAGAATTTGTAATGAATCTATATACTGTCCTTTGCGTTGAATAAATAATACAAAAAATTAAGTTTAAAAAACTATTAAAACAGGTAAAAATAAATCTAGGATTAATCTCTTTTCTTTTATTAATCTTTTAGAAAGAAGCATACATAACAACACATAACAATACTGAATATAGTTAGTTTTCTAAATAAAATTGAGTTAGATGGTAAAGTATCTTTGAATTACATTTCTTCTAGTAATATTTCCTTCTCTATTTGCTCAAGGATCATTAACTCTGTCGATGTTATCTATGTCTATCGCTGGTGGGACATCATAATCCATCTCAAGGTGTATACTATAACATATGTTGTGCAAAATTGCACAAGCATTCGCAATATTTCCGGCCTTCTCTGGGGAATATTGTAACACGCCTGAGGGCCTAGGGCCCAAAGGTTGGGAGTGCTCTGGTTGGGGGTGTAGCTTAGGTGGAGATGGTAAAAGACAATGACGACATGGACAAAATGTTTATTTGGGCACTAGTCTAACAGGGGAGAGAACATCAGAGAGGAAGAATGAGCAAATACCTGAAGAGAGAAAGCAGGCGCGAGGCTCCTCCAATCGGCGAGCAAATACCTGAAGAGAGAAGAGGTTAAAGGGAGGTGGTTGCTTACTTGGGTGTGACGAAGGGCAGCAGGCGCGAGGCTCCTTCAATCGGCGTCATGTCGAAGGACGGACTCTCAGACGGGCAGCGTGACGTGGTACTCGATGACTGAATCCCCGATTGTTATGATCGAACCGTATAAATATGTGCGGGATGTTTATGAACGTGATGTCGTACCTGTCCGAGAGTCACGTATTGTCCTTCGGCTTTAGGTCACCTCCGCGCTGATTTAGCTTGGATGGTGACCCGGTTGCGCTGATTGGGGCTGTGTCGCGACAATATCTCAACATTTTAAACAAGCATAAAAATCTTCCTTTTAATACACCTCTACATCTTTCAACACAATTACGAGCCTGAATTTGAGCCTCTGTGTATCGACGTTCTGGAGATCCTGGCAAGGCATTCTCAATAAGTGTCATCAACCACGGTTCTTGAGGATAGCCAGAGTCGCCTAGGGGCCAAGATGAATGGTCGCCTATAAGAAACACACAATATTATAGAACTTGAAGAGCGTCTAGCCTGTATTGAAAAAAAAATATTAATTTTTTACCTCTACGGTAACATGTTTCCAATTCTTGTCGTACCATTGACCGTCTCCATATATAGGAATCATGTGTTGCTCCAGCAAATTGTGCATTGATGTTTAAGATTTTAAGATCATGGTCACATATCTGAAAAATTATACGCTATGCTTATCAGCTATGCCATAATAAATAATAATAAAACCTAATTTTGATAATTTAATAAATAAATATACTCACCAATTGAATATTTTTCGAGTGATATCCTTTTCTGTTTAGATAATTGTGTTCTTGTTCTCTTGGTCTCAAGATTTCTAAATGGGTGCAATCTATTGCTCCAATAACACCAGGAAAATTTCTATCCTCCATAAACCTTGCTTATATTCTTCATTTCTCTTCTGGATTCCTGGGAAATTGAATCCATTCCTCTGCTAAGTGGTCAATAATTGCGGAAGTTACTGCTCTTTTTAATGTTGTATAATGTTTAATGGTTAATGCTCTTGACATACTTTGCTGTGACATCTAGATATCAAAATTAGGACCAATGGCACGCTGGTAGGTTCCTGTAGCGTAAAACCGAAGGCTCGCAATTTTTTTATGTTATTAAGCCGCGTTTTCCTAGCAGCAGGTTTTTTGCGTCGCGTAGAACGTAATGCGTCCAGCGTGATGCGTTGCTTTGGCAAATGAAACACGTTATGGTACGTTTTCCTAGCGACAGGATTTTGCAGGCCGACGTAATACGTCTCGCTGTGTGCGGCGAGTTCAGTCGGTTGAACTGATTTCCTAGAGCAGCGTATTTTGATCAATTCGGTCGACGTAGTTGGGCGAGTTTCACAAAATGGAGGCAATATACAGGAAGATGAAGATGACGGCGATATTAATAATTAAAGAAATCATAAATGATGACCAGGAAGAAGAGGTTACGCTGACGAAATTTGCTCAGGTGTTCAGGAAAGAAGTGAGTGGTGTGTTTAAAAATCGGATGAATGAAGGAGTGTTCAACACTAATCAAGAGCCATCTCCATGATGAAGAAGAAAAGTTCCAGAATTATTTTAGATTTAGAATCTAGAAATAGATTAGATTTATTTATTTAGAAAACACATGGTTTTAAATTTGTATATTAGATTATAAAATTATACACATTAAAATTCAATTAAAAAAGTCAACTTTCGATGTGCTCTCCAAAAACAATACTTTTCGAGGTATTTCCCCGACAAATTATTTCTTGATGCGGTAATTGTCGCGCCAGCTTTTGAAAATAATCTTTCACAGGGCACAGAGGTGCCTACAATGTGCAAATACAATCGCGCCTGTTTATATAACATTGGAAACACAGGTTTTTAATCCTCCCATTCTTCTAGTGGATTGGCTTTTATGCGCAAACAGGATTGGACAAATATATTGACACCTCATCGGAAGTTGAATTAGCACGTCGCCGGTTTTGGCCAATTGCTAATTGTTTGTGATGTTGCCAAAAATCAAAATCTTCATCGGGGACTTCGTCTTCTGATCCTCTGGTTGACAATGAAGCGTCTTCCTTAATGAGGTTCTTTATTTTTTGGATATCCCTCCCACATGCATTGGGATCCTTGAAGTGAAGATTTTTAAAGCGCGGGTCTAATATGGTTGCCAATGCTGCGTATGTGTTAAATTCTATCATACCAAACCTTTTGCTACATTCACCCAATAGTTTGGTCTGCAATTGAGTGACACATTCTTACGACGGAGAAAAATTCTTTAGTTGCGACGTAAGACAATTTATCATAGGTATAATTCTTGATAAGGTTACATAATTCTGGCCTGAAGATTCTCTGGTGACAAACAGAACTACCTGCTTCAATATTTCCAGTTCATGACCAGTCACCATTTCAGGGCTACCTGTAGTGGCATCGAGCAGAAGTTCCGAAGCAATTTTCGACATATCTATATATCTATCTAACATGTAATATGGTGAATTCCAGCGTCTTAATGTTTTGTGCACCCTTCTGAAACACCAAGTTTTATTTGGATTTTTCTGAGTTTATCTGATTGTATGACACTGTTTCTGATCCACTTCACGATTTCTCTTACTTTTTTATAACATCAGCAACTGTAGACGAAGTATTGCTTAATGAGGAATATACTATCAGATTGATAGTATGAGCAAAACAGGGTAAATGTTTTCCTTCACCCAGTGACTTTTTCATCGCGGCAACCATATTAGCGCCATTATCTACAATAGCGCAAGTAACTTTTCGCCGTGGAATTTCCCATTCTTTCAATATATTAGCAAATGCAGTAGAAATATACTCAGCTGTATGATTAGATGTCAGCTGTCTTGTAGCAATGTTCGTTATTAAAATAGTTAACAAAGGTTTGTCTTATGTTAAACGCCGTATCAGTAGCGCGTCTTACATTAGGGATCATATTTTCAAATGCCTCCATAATGGGTTCTGATGGCTCTATGAATTCGACATACTGCTCGTCCATATTCTTGTCTCTTAAAAAGTTTGAAACGCATGTAATTTTGTACTTACTTATTAATGCTTAGAAGTTCCTCGGCCGGCTAGCTCGAACTAATAAATTACTCAGGCGCGGTCGAAAAGAAATGTCAAAATCCAATTATAGCTGTTTAATTGAATAAGTCAAATAACCATAACAATACCCTTAAATGTCCAAATATATGAGTGAGTCAGATAACCAAACAATACCTAATGTCAAATAACCAAAACAATACCTAATAACTGTCCAAATATAAATTCCAACAGTTCATGATGGAGTAATATACATATATAATCAAAATACTGATATACTTAAAAGTTCGCAGAGTAATTGCAGAAACACATAGTTAATAAAGTTGGTTTCTAATTAATGGGGAAATCGTTCGATTTAACGTTTCAACTTAAAGGCCTTTAAGGGGAGAAATACCTGTCACTTTGCGCTAATCACCACACATCGGAAGGCTCGGTGATTGTCGCCGGCTGGCGGAAGTCGTCCGGATACGGTGCGGATCGCCCTGTAAGTAGGCGTTCGCCGATGCAGACTGAACTCAAGGCGAATCGCCCTGTTTACTGGTGCCGCACGTAGACCTCTCACGCTGGCGAATTGAACAGTGATTCACTCCGAAAGGCACTGGAAATCAACGCACTGATTTGACACTGAGTCTATGCTAACACTGTACCCATCAAATTATTAGGGTTCGTCCAGTAAAAGTTTGTCAACATAACGGTTAAACGCTGATTTCGCTGACCAGACCAATACACCAACCAAATTCACGAAGCTCAATCAAGATTTAACTCTTTCGGGGGCAGGAGATTTGTCTAAAAAAAAGGCCTAGAGGGGCAGCGAATAAAAACAAGTTTTTCTTAACATATTCACCTTTATTTTAAAAACAGAGGAGTATTCTAGTTATAAAAACGTTAAAAAAATATGAATATGACTTTTTTTTTACAACAAAATGGTGATTCAATTTTAGTCCCACTGAGCAGCAAGTGAATATAATATTAATAATTATTATTTTATTACTTTTGGTAATCTTGGAAGCACGTCTTGTTTTTGGTAAGGCAAAAAGGGACGTTACATGTTTCACATATCCAATCAGTTCTGATTTGATTGTTTGCTGTACTACACAGAGCACAACGTCGTCTTGTGTCCCTTTTTGGTTGGTGAGCATTTTCAGTGGTGCGTATTTCAGATGGCACAAAAGGTTTGTGTTTCTTTACAGCGATTGTCTGTGGTGTGGATGAGATTTTACGTTTGATTGCCGCCTCGGCAGTTAAAAATGTGATGATGTTTCTTCTAAATTCTTTCATATTCATCTTCGGTAGTTTTAGTTCTTTGTACAAAATGTATGGGTTCACTGTTGCGGCATCAACTAAATAAAAAAACTCACCAACTCAGTATTTGAGGTAAATATTTGAGATTCACCTCTTTCAAAACGTTTATCTGGTTTCAAATTTGGTAGCATTTTTCTGTTGCAGTTTACTGTGCCACAAGGATGAATATTCTTCTTTTTTAAATCTTCAAGAAGCTGAACACTCGAAAAAGTTGTCAAAATATATCAAGTGATGTTTGTTTTCGAGTCCTTAGGACTTTTTTCGGCATCCTCTGATTTGCCAGTATATATTTGAAACCTTTGGCAATACCCATTTTTATTGGCCAATATCCATACTTTGTATCCCCTCTTGATGGGCTTTTTTGGAAGATATTGCTTTAGGCTACTCCTCCCCTTAAATTTAATCATGGACTCGTCGATTGCAAGTTCTCTAGTAGGAAGCATACATTTCTCAAAATTATCGGATAGGGCATCCAAGACTGGTCTCAATTTGTATAGCTTATCATACCCAGGCTCACCTTTTTTTGGCATAACAACATTATTATCCAAGTGCAAGTTTGACAAGATCCAACTGAAACGTTTCACAAAATCATCATCATCAAATTGCTTATAAAGGAGTCATGAAAGTCTGGCGAAGTGCTCCAGTAATCTCTATAGCTCGGAAGACGTTTTAGACCCATCAACATATTTATACCAAGAAAACTTTTTAGTTCCTGATTAGTTATAATTTTTGGCGTAGTAGCTGTTGGCTGTACAAATTGGTTTAGAATAAAATGAAATCCAGAAGTTCATCTGTAAAGAATATTTGGAAAAGCTTTCCTGGTGTTGGGGTATCCATATTCTTTACAACATCGGTTATTCCAAAGTCGGCAACAAAATCACCTCGTTTCTCGGGAAGTACAGTTTTTGACCAATCACGACTGTCACCTACATTGCAGGAGGAGGAGGAGGAGGTTCTCTGGGACTGCAAAACTGAAAGGGGTAAATCATCCTCTGGGTCGTCTTCACTATCAGGTTCCATAATTATCATTTCCTGAGCGTTATCCATCATATCTGTTTCTTCCTCGGACACGTCAACGGAGGAGTGTGTAGAAGTAAGGAATCGTTAAAAAAATATTACGAAAATCTTAAAAAAACCGTACGAAGGGAAGCTGGCAAAGAAAAATATTCGATTATTGCAACAGGGGGTGGTCCAGAAAATTCTAGAAAAAAAGATGCTCTATTCGATGTAACCCTCGATAATGAATAAAAAAACAGTTTTTGGTTTACACAACCCATATGATGGTGACGGCGGCGTGGGAAAACTTCCCATGGAATCAGTGCAGGATAGCGGGGAAAATGAGGACACAGTTCCATAAAAAAAAAAATCAAAAAATCAAATGTAAGTAGCTACATACGTACTGTATTATCATATTTTAGTTTGTTGCGCATTTAAAATGCCTATTTCTATTTTTGTACTGTACTAGATCCAGACATATTAATTTCAAGTGTTTTGATAACACTTCGCATTATATTTTATTTTAATATCTCCTATATATTATGTTCTAGGCTATATGGGGATTGAAGAGTAGTGACATTTCACAACAAACCACGAACAGCTTGAAGAGAAAATATGGCAGTGGTAAGAAACCTGAAGTTGCTGTGACATCAAATCAGCACTCCTCGCAGATAACCTTTATCCCACTTCCCACAGAACCAGTTCAAAATTGTGGAGAAAATGAGGATAACGCTGATAACTCTCCATCAGTAACCATATGCACTATTGAAGAAAGTAACTTCATTTCTGAAGGTGTAGGAACATCTAGTAGAAAAAAATATAGTAGAATATATACTTACTTTATTTGCCTTTCGTCTTCAGCTAAAGCTAATAATAGCAAAGCTTCCTCTTCTTCAGATGACATTTTTCAGTTATCAAACCAACACGCAAAATTCACACAAGAAATGTACGTCGTACTAACCGCACTGGTGTGAATAGCAACAAAAAGGAACGCGGGATACCGCGCGATATCTACCGCCACCGACACCGCCGCACCGCTTTGGTGTGTGAGATCCTTTACTCCCAAAAAGCTTTTTTCGTTCATCGTTTCGATCCATATATCAAGTGTGACACATAACTCGGCTGCACTTGATATTCTTGCAGCAAACTCCATCTTGACACAGTCATATTTGTCGCACAGTAACTTTTTAAAATGCGTCGTAGAAGGCACTTTATAATAGGGAGCCAATTCCTTTAACGATTTCCGGAACGAGAGGAGTACCAGAAGATTCAAGAGTTGGAGGTTAAGGTTAATCAAGGGTCAAGAGCTGAAGAACACCATAGTGTGTTACAGGAGAGCAGGGATGGAAGGAACACTTCTGTCACAAACGCTGTTATCGATGTGTGAGTCGATGCAGAGACAAGCTGAGATGTTTACAACTATGCACTCATCGTGGATGCAACAAGATGCAGGACGACAAAGTTCAGGAGAGATTTTGTCCCTAATCACTAATCAAGAGATAGTACGAGAATTTTTGGTAAGTGAAGGTCCAGCAAAAGCAAGTGTCTGGATTAACGAATTGAAGAATGCTCAACAGTTATACAGTTGGAGTGACGCAGCAGTTCTTAATGTTGCCAAGTCTCGATTAAAAGGAGCTGCATGGAAATGGCTTTTGACGAAGAATGCTACAATTATAACCTTTGGACAGTTTGTGACGGACTTCAACAATACCTTTACGCAGACGCAAAGTAAAAGTGAGAGATTAATGCGTATGTTATCTCGATCGCAACTACCCAGAGAACAGGTACAGGATTATTTTCTGGACAAGATATGGTTATGTAATGGTTTGGAGCTTTCTATAAATGAAATGAGAGATGAAGTAGCGAGTGGTCTTTGGTGTAAGGACTTAGCTCACTATTTGGTTGGCCGAGAGTATCAATCCACCAATGTGATGCTTCAGGATATTGAACGAGTTGCGCGGAAGAACAAGTAGAAAACATTACCATAGATGAATTGACGGTAGACGAGGGTTTGAGGGTAGATCAAGTTCATGAGTTATTAAATCTTTTAAATGCTCATAGAAAATGTATTTAAAAAAATATGAACGAGCTGGGAAAGACTGATGTAGTTTCTATGGACATTGTTCTTAAAGATGATGTCAAGCATGTAGTAAGCCACATAGATTAAATGCCAGGGATCGAGACGATCTAGATAAAGTACTTGAAGAACATAGAACGCTAGGAATAATTACAGACACTTAGTCAAATTTTGCAAGTCCGGCATTTAATGTGCGCAATAAAGATGGTAAACCGCGAATGGTAGTTGATTTTAGTCAAACAGATTAGAGTTAGACAAATTTTGACGATCTGTTAGAAAAGTTACATGGAGCTCGACTATTTATTACTTTAGATTTAGTTTGCGACCATTTTTAATCGGTTTAAAGTTCTATGTTGTCACTGATTGTCAAAGTTTAATACATATGAATTCATGGAAAACTAAAAACGCTCAAATAGCACGTTGGATGGGTGAAATTGCGGAATATGATTTCGAAGTAATTCATAAACCTGGAACGGCAATGAGTCATGTAGATGCTTTGTCTGGGGCACCAGTTAAGTCGGAACAAAGAGCGACGATAATGAGTATAGAGACTCCGAATGATGAGATTTTACTATTTCAAAGATCTGCTCAGGGCTTATCCATTTTAATAAACCTTTTACTAAAAGGTAAAAATCTACTTGATAATTCTGAGAGAAATAAATTTAAAAATCTTTCATGGGGCCATTAAGGTGAGTTTAGACGGTGCGAGCTAGCGAGTCAGTTGAGAAGGCCAGTAAGTGTATGCCAGCTACTGTTATTATTAAAACAGATCCGCCAACTTACTGTCTCTGCAAGGATGGGCAGCTACTGAATGCGAGTTACTTTAATATTTTTTGATTTTACTGGCCACTTGCCTTCCCCCACGAGACTGAAATCAGTAGTTCGCATCCTATTCGCCTAATTTGAACGCATAGTACAGTACCTGGCAATTAAATTTAAAAGAATTTCGAACTATGAAGGTGTCAATCGCATAACAGCTTGATATTCACGAGGGTCCTGATAATATAGCTGTCATATATGTCCCATGTTCTATCACTGATGTCATAGTTTTCCACGATTGACTCTGAGGTATGCATTCTATCCTATCATTAGATTCAACAAGCATGTTAGCAGTTAGTAGAGTATATTAAATAGATTAGGGATCAAATCCACATTCAATTCGAACCCACAAGAAACACAACAATTGGCAACGAGGATCGACAAGGATAAAGCACTGCCGATTTCTACGCCGAGTTCCAGCCGGCGTCCAGTTCCCACGACTTAAAACACGTATGTGAGAGGTTATGTTCGACCACGTGTGAGGAGGTAAAATATAACAAAGCAAATGGATTCAGAGCAGCTTACTCAACTCCTAGAGGTTTTTCAAAAGCAGCAGGAGAACCTTCTTACCCAAGTCGTAACTCAACTCCGTCCAGAACATCAACCTGAAACAGTAAATTATTCAAGTATTGCACCGTTTGAGAAATTCGACCCCCAACGAGAGAAGTTTACCTGTTACTTTTGACGATTCGAAAATTACTACACAATGAAAGGTGTAACGGATGAAGTAAAAATTGTACAACTTCAGTGTTCATCTATCGGACCAACACACTACAACAATTTAGCAGCCTTCTTGGGTCCAGCAAAACCGATTAAAGGATTATCTTTTAAAGATTTACAAAAGACATTAAAGCAAATGCTTATTCCAAAGAAGAGCGTTGTTGTTTCACAACATTACTTCTAAAACATCTTCCAGAAAGAGGGCCAGACGATTGCTGAATATGTTTCGACCCTTCAACGCGACATAACAGAATGTGAATTTGCAGTGAAGTGAGTGTGTGCCAAAGCCGTATCAATAGCAGACGTTTTTTTTCCATGTTGTCCTCAATTTCCCGAAGTTGAGCGCCTGGCTCCTTACTTCTCCCTCTAGGTTCTTCTTTCCTCCGCGTGATGGTATTTCCTTGGTTGTCCTGGTCGTCCTGGTGGTCCTCCTATTGTGTTTTCATCTTCCTGGTATGTCCTTCGTGATTAGTCTTCCTTCATTGCCGTCTTGGGTCTTTTCCTCTTTGATCTTGCGTCCTCGTCGTAGTCCGTTGCCTTCCTTGTTACTGGGTTCGTGTGCTCCATTGCCTTTGATTATCGTCTTCCTAGTCCTCTTCTTCTTCATCTTCCTGATGGTCTTCTTTAGTTCTTCGATGCGTAGGTCCCGTCGTAGCTGTTCATTCCTCATATACCATGGTGCGTCCGTCATCCTTCTCATCGCTTGGTTCTGTATCCTCTCCAGTTTCTCCAGGTGCGTCCCTGCTGCTTGTCCCCACGCTGCTGTTCCAGTTTCATCTTGGTTTCCAGTCTCAGCTTGCTCCGTCGTCCTATTAGTGGTCCCAGTCTGTTCAGTCTGTCCTTCGCCTTCTTCTCGGTCTCCTCTATGTGCCTTCTCCATGTAAGTCCTCGGTTTATGTGGATTCCTAGATATTTTACTTCTTCCTTCCATTCCAGTTCCTTTTCTCCTATTATGATGTTGGTCGTCGGTCGTCTCGTCTTCGGTCCTATGTATATTGCTTCTGTCTTCTCCGCGTTGAGTTTGATCTTCCATTTCTTCGTCCATTCTTCCATTTGTTCCACTTCTCTCTGTAGGTACTCCGTCGCTTTGTTGGGTTGTCTCGATGTCGCCGCCTTCGCCGTGTCGTCCGCGTAGATATAGGTCCTCGTGTGGCTGTTCCCTTTTCCAATTGGTATGTCGCTAGTGTAGATGTTGTATAGGACCGGTGCCAATACCGATCCTTGTGGTGCTCCTGCTTCCATCCTCCTGCTGCTCGATGTCGTCCCTTTGTCCTTGATCGCAAGTCGTCGCCGTCTTGAATCCTAATCCGTCCATAGCAGACGTTTTCCTAAGAGCTCAATTTATACGAGGCCTACGTGATGATTGGCTGGCACATGACATGGCACTGTCCAGAAACACAGTAGAGCTCCTTACTTCGTGTAAATAGGTGAGCAGCTTGCCTATTTCATCCCCCACTCGCAAAGTACAGCTACTGTCGACTGGCTAGCCCAGCAACTCGCACTGTGTAAACTCACCCTTAGTTATTATAGCTGTTGGACTTAGTGACACATATAGAGTTAAGAGATTAAATGAAAGTATTAGTAAACATTTTGAAACTACTTCCTATGTGAGTCAATTAAAGATTTGGACAAAAATCCTATTTGTGAATCTGACGATCACTTAGTATGCGATACTAATGATATTAATGTAGAACCGAACAGTGATACCGAGTCAGTCACAGCAAGAATATTACATGAACCTTTAACTGAAAATGAGATTAATGATAAGTATGTTAACGAAATGCAGGATAAACCTGATATTGTAGAAACTGTATTGAAAAGACTGAGAAAGAAACCTTCTTATTTTAAGGATTTTGTGTAGATTTAGGATTTTTTTTTGAATTTCATATGGAAATAGTTGTTTTGTTTATCTATGTTATATGTTGATATTTTCTTTTGCTTTGTTTAAAGAAGAACATGATGTTATTTTAATTTTGTAAACAATAACCAAAGTTTGGGGCTCCAAACTAAATAAGGATGGCCGATTGTTATGGAAACTTTGTTGCCTATCCCAAACGATTAGATATAGAAAATAATAATATGAGGTTAGATGTGTGTGTGTGTGTGTGTGTGTGTGTGTGTGTGTGTGTGTGTGTGTGTGTGTGTGTGTGTGTGTGTGTGTGTGTGTGTGTGTGTGTGTGTGTGTGTGTGTGTGTGTGTGTGTGTGTGTGTGTGTGTGTGTGTGTGTGTGTGTGTGTGTGTGTGTGTGTGTGTGTGTGTGTGTGTGTGTGTGTGTGTGTGTGTGTGTGTGTGTGTGTGTGTGTGTGTGTGTGTGTGTGTGTGTGTGTGTGTGTGTGTGTGTGTGTGTGTGTGTGTGTGTGTGTGTGTGTGTGTGTGTGTGTGTGTGTGTGTGTGTGTGTGTGTGTGTGTGTGTGTGTGTGTGTGTGTGTGTGTGTGTGTGTGTGTGTGTGTGTGTGTGTGTGTGTGTGTGTGTGTGTGTGTGTGTGTGTGTGTGTGTGTGTGTGTGTGTGTGTGTGTGTGTGTGTGTGTGTGTGTGTGTGTGTGTGTGTGTGTGTGTGTGTGTGTGTGTGTGTGTGTGTGTGTGTGTGTGTGTGTGTGTGTGTGTGTGTGTGTGTGTGTGTGTGTGTGTGTGTGTGTGTGTGTGTGTGTGTGTGTGTGTGTGTGTGTGTGTGTGTGTGTGTGTGTGTGTGTGTGTGTGTGTGTGTGTGAAGAGAGGCGCGAAGACGGACGCGTGCATGGTGAAATAGTATATTGTCGTGATGCAGCCCCAATTAGCGAAAATAGGTCGCCGTCTAAGCTAATTCAGCACCGAGGCGACCTTAAACCGAAGGACGATACGTGACGCGCGGGGAAGTGGCAGGCACGTTCGTCAAACAAACGAAACGTATTTATACGGATCGATTAGATCGATCAAAGATCAATCTGCTAGCACCCTGTCACGCTGCCCGTCTGAACGTCCGTCCTTCGGCATGACGCCGATTGGAGGTGCCTCGCGCCTGCTGCCCTTCGTCACACCCAAGTAAGCAACCACCTCCCTTTAACCTCTTCTCTCTTCAGCTATTTGCTCATTCTTCGTCTCTGATGTTCTCTCCCCTGTTAGACTAGTGCCCAAATAAACATTTTGTCCATGTCGTCATTGTCTTTTACCATCTCCACCTAAGCTACACCCCCCAACCAGAGCACTCCCAACCTTTGGGCCCTAGACCCTCAGGCGTGTGACAATATTGTTTACCAAGGCCGGAAAAACGAACATTTCAACGAGGGCGAAGCGAGGGCCACTTCCGCACGAGTTGAAATTTCGTTTCCGCCCGTGGTGAACACAGTACTTTTTGCGCAACCCTCTAATAAGCAAACAACGAGAAACTTAATCAGTTTTAATATTGTAATACTTGTCCTATGGTAATGCGTTGTACTGATGTGTATTGTGTGTTGCGACCATAGAGCAATCGTTTTCACCAATCACAGTTCGTTATATTTCGCTCATCTCTACGCCGCGCAGCCCGCGCATCTCTATGCTCGGCGGAAATGTGCACTGACGTTAAACAGACGTGACTATTTGTCAACAGATTGACGTGACTATTTGACGGCAGATTGACGTGATTTATAGACGTCAAACTGACGTTATTATTGACTAGATTATACAGGGTGCAGTTGGGTTAGTAAAATAACTATTTAACATAAATGTTTGACAAATGTTTAATGCAGGTAAATACAAGAAATAAGAGTATAATATAACATCTACTTATTCTGTAAACAAATACATAACAATATTATTTATTAGTAATAGTAAATACAGGGTGTCTCAGAATTCCCGCACCATAGAATCAATTACTCCATACATTCATTACATTCACTATTTTCTTGACAGGAGAAAAAGTTCCCGGGGGATGAAAAGACGAAGTAGTAGTGCTGTTTAAACTTTTTCAAAAAGTGCTTTTTCACTTACACGAGATGAGATTTATGTTTAATTCAGCCTGGTACGCCAGTTGTCTTTCATCTCTCAAACATTGAGGCCTCGAATGGGAGTGTTGGGTTTCTATTTTTTTAATAATGGCCCCCTCATTCGATTTTATTCCACCTTGGCATTAGACCAACCTGCCACTTTATTCAGTGTACCATCGTTTATGCTTGTAATTATTGAAGGGCTACAATAAATGTCCTGATGATATCCGAAATAAACGGACGAAAAAAAAAAACAATTTTAAAACCTTGAACACTCTTGGTTTTATTCTTCCTTTTTTGTGGGGTGAACAAGAGAACTTCGTTCTATTTTCTTGTTGCAGGATTGAAAAATGTTGACGATTGAAGGGTGAGATTTTATCTTCCTTTGATTTTCGTAAATAAAAACACGCCGATTTTAAAATATTATTAATTTGATCTCCAATAGCCTTAGAAGTGATTGCATATCCAGTAATTAAATCGTCGACATAAAAGTCCTTTAATATTTTTTCACAAGCTTCTGGAAATTGCTCTGTTTGCTCAAAAGATAATTGTTGCATGCACGCATTGCTAAAAATGGTGCACTTGCAGTGCCGTAAGTCACCGTCTTTAAGGTATAAATAGAAATCGAATCTGTCGGATCGTTTCTCCAAACAATCTTTTGCATTGCTCTATCATCTGGGTGAACAAGAATCATTCTGTACATTTTACTAATGTCAGCAATAACAACTACCTTATGTTGCCTAAATCGTAATAAAATCTCAAATATATCATTTTGAATTGCTGGACCTGCATATTGTAAATCATTTAGTGATATACCATTACTGGATTGTGTAGACCCATCAAATACAACACTTAATTTAGTTGTAAGACTTTCATTTTGTATTACACCGTGATGAGGTAAAAAGTATGAATAATCCGAACAATCATATTCCCTATCAAGTGACATATGAGTCAAATCAATATATTCACGAATGAAATTACTATATTTTTGTTTAAAATCTGAATTTTTTTCCAAATCTTTCTTCCAACTTTTATAATCGTTTAATCGGTAATGTTTTAGACTCACCAACTGATAAGAGATTTCTTTACAATAAATTGTCCATTATCATCTCTAGAAAATGTTTGGTTAAAATGGTCATCGCAATATTTCTCATTTTCTGTCCATAAATTCACATTTTGTGGCTCTTCAACCGACCAAAATCTTTGTTAATTCACTTCATTGTTGTAAGGATAAGTAAATATGTAAGGAGTTGTGATTCCTGTCAGAGGTACAAAGTGTCGCAGCAAAAACCGCCAGGTCTGATGCAACCCTCCAGAAACCGGGAACCCTGGGAAACCGTATGCACCGATCTAATAGGGCCCTTACCCCGCTCCGCGAAAGGCAACCAATATATCGTCATGTTCCAGGACCGATTTACCAAATGGGTCCAGACTAGAGCGATCCGTAGCGCCACCAGCCAGAACGTTTTTTTTTTTATTATTATCCCATATCTATACAATCTGCCCGTGGGCAATAAGTATGTGATCTATCGTCTAATTTAACATGTAGGTTCATGCCCATTGGCATTCACCTGTTTAAGGTAAATATTTACATTAATAAATATATCTTTTTAATCTATATACATTTCAGATTTATACACTTTATCGGAATCTCGAAGAATCAAGTGGTCTGTGTCGTTTCAGTCTTCTTTGGTCTCTCTCTTCACTCAGAAGTTGTTCTGCCAGATGATTTGGATGTATGGCGAGCTTGTTTTTATATTTAGCCCCATAGTTGGCTATCTCTTTCTTGACTGATTGCATCTGTAGATCGTCGGATATTACTTTATTTGGTACAAACCAGGGAGCATCGGTAATCATTCGCAGTATTTTTGCTTGCCATCTTTCTAGGATCTCAATGTTTGAGTTTGCTGTGGACCCCCAGAGCTGTATCCCGTAGGTCCAGACAGGTTTCAAAATTGCTTTATATACTCGCAATTTGTTTTCTAGAGACAGCTGTGAGTTTCGACCAATAAGCCAGTACATTTTTTGAACTTTATGTCCCAGTTGCTTTCTCTTAGTCCAGACGTGTGTCTTCCAAGTCAGCCTGCGATCCAAGTGCATGCCTAGGTATTTTACAGATTCGGCCTGCGGTATTTGCTTCCCGTTTAGCGTCAGAGCCGGACATGTTTTCCGTCGTAGCGTAAATGTGACATGAGTAGATTTTTGTTCATTAACCTTAATACGCCACTTTTTAAGCCATTCTTGAATCACATTCAGGTTCTTTTGTACTTGAGCGGAGGCAATCACTGGATCTTTATGTGAGGCCAGAATTGCCGTATCATCAGCAAAAGTTGATGTCTGGGTTTCGTTGTTTGTTGGCAGGTCGCACGTGTATAACAAGTAGAGTAGTGGCCCCAAGACGCTTCCTTGTGGAACCCCTGATCTTATCTGGTAAAGGCCTACTTGTTGCCCATGATGTCTTACCAGAAAATATCTGTCGCTGAGATATGATTTCAGGATCTGAAAAAAATTGGAAGGAAGGAATTTCCTAATTTTGTAGAGTAGCCCTTTGTGCCAGACTTTGTCAAACGCTTGTGAGACGTCTAGGAAAACAGCCGAACAGTAATTCTTACTTTCCAGATCATTATTTATTTTCCTGACTATTCTATGAACTTGTTCGATAGTGGTGTGTCGTTCACGAAACCCAAATTGATGCTGAGGTAATATGTTTTTCAGTTCTGGGTGTATTCTTGTAGCAAGAAGCTTCTCCAGTATTTTGGATAGTACTGGCAATAAACTTATAGGCCGATATGAGGTTGGAATAGACGGGTCCTTTCCTGGCTTTTGTAGAAGTATAATTTGAGAGACCTTCCAGAGCGATGGGAAATAGCCAATTCTTATAGTTGCGTTGTAGATGATGGTCAAAAGTCTTATTACCTTTTCTGGCAGTTCTTTTATGATTTTTCCGGTGATTAAATCATAGCCTGGGGTTTTTTTTGTTTTTAGTCCTTTGCGAATTATGCCCTTAACCTCTCTTACCGAAAAGGGCTTCAGAGCTGCCTCCACTTGTAATGGTTCTTGTAGATACAAGTCAATTTCATTTTCCTCCTCAGCCGATGATTCACTGGGAAATGGTTCGAAAACCTTGCATAGGTGTTCAGCAAAAACTTCGCACTTTTCTTTATCGCTTCTTGCCCATTGCCCATTCTCAAATTTTATAGGTGGGACATTTTGTACGGGTTGTTTTAAAGATTTTGTTGCTTTCCATAGGGAGTAATCAGTATTTTCTGTGGGTGATAGGTTGGTCAAGTATTCTGCTACTTCATGATTCCTTTCGGCTTGAATTTGTTCCTTCAATTCCTTAACTAGTTTATTTAGTTTGCTCTTATCTTCAGGGGAACGAGTAATTTGCCATTTTTTCCTGATCTTACGTTTTTGTTGAATTTTCCGCATTATCTCTGCCGAACACCTACCCTGAGTATCGTTTTGAGAGTCTGGTGGAGTGGCCGCCCAAGCTGCTTGTTGTATCGTTACGTTCAATGAGTCGATTGCTAGCTCCAGGTCTTCTGGAGTTTTAAGCAAAATATTGCAATTTATTTTGTCCTTTACAAGACTGCGAAACAGTGTCCAGTTGGTTCTTTTGTTATGCAGTATTTGATTGTTTTTATTCTTTTGACAGAGATGTGAGCTTATTGTAGCAATAAGGGGCGAGTGGTCTGAGGAGAGATCAAGACTTGATTCAATTTTCATATTTTTTTCAGGTATTCCCTTAACAATGCAGAAATCAATTACATCCGGCGTTTTTCTCATGTCTGTTGGCCAATATGTCGGTTCTCCAGCTGATAATGGTATCAGATTATTCTCTACCATTGATTCGTACAATTGCCTACCCTTAGGTGTGGGAATATGTGATCTAGAGCCCCACCAAGGGTGTTTGGCGTTGAAATCACCACCTACTATAAATCTGTGGCCTAGTGTGCTAAAGAAGTCTGTGTATTTCCCTTTATTTATGTTGTGTTTTGGTGGGCAGTATATGGCAGCCAACGTAATTGGGCCAAAATGATCTTTCACTGTGATGCTTGTTGCTTGTAGGAAATCTGTGGAGTACTTGTTGTTTTCAAAATGTTCAACAGTATTTTTGACTATCACAGCTGTACCACCGTGTGCCTTCCCACTAGGGTGTTGGGTATGGTATAGATTGTATTTCGGAATTTTGCAGAAGTTTCTTTGCGTGAAATGTGTTTCAGATATAAGCATGACATCGATATTATGGTTTAATAGAAATAATTTGAGCTCTTGGCTTCTTTGTGCCAGACCATTTGCGTTCCATATACCAATCTTGAGTGAGGGGCCGGTTAGTTTAATTTTGACAACATAGCAGTGATGAGGTTTAGCATTGTGTCCATTCTTTCAATTAGCTTACCCATCATTTCTTCTAGCTTGTTGATTTTTCCGTGATCCTCGCCGCCGTTTACATCTTGCGGTGCATTATTTTGCGGATTTTTGTTCGCCATTTCAGAGTAAAGCACGCCTGGCCTTGTTAGACTATTTTGTATTTTTGTGTTTTGGAGCAAGTTATTTGATTCGTTCAACTTTTTTTTCCTCAGTGCGGGGAATAATTTTTGAACTAATTGTTTCCTCACTAGGCAACCTTTATAGCTTGCTGGATGGGCACCATCGCAGTTGCAGCATTTTACGTCATCTCGTTTTGTTTTCCAGGAGCAATCTTTTGTCAGATGTGCTTGCGCACACTTAACGCATCTGGGAGCTCTGTAACAGTAGTTTTTCGTATGCCCGAAGCCTTGACATTTCGTGCATTGGGGAATTTCCCGTTTTTTGTGGGGAAACTCAAAATGTACTATTGTGTTCAGAATAGCTTTTATGGAGTAGATTTCCTTGTTGTTTTCTTTTGGCTCTAGCTCGACATAAAACATGGGCATTGGATTTTTCGATTTAGGATGGAATATGTTCGAAATATGTTTCACTACGTGGCCTTCATTTTTCAATGCTTCTTTTATTTCCGTTATGTCGGTTGACTGGTGGATTCCTTTTAAAACCACCCTGTAATTCTTGTCTTGTTTACACTGGTATGTGAAGCACTGTGTTTGTTTTGCTTTCAGGGCGTTCATTATAGGAGAGTAAAATTCCGAGATCAATGGCTGGATTTTGACTTGATCATGACTCAGCACTTTGATCGTATATTTTTCCTTTGCAATTTCGTCCAATAGGTTTTTGAGGGGAACTATGTTTTCCACGCCAGTAACATAAATTGGCGGCGATTTGATAACTTTGGGGAGAACGGGTTCGTTTTTTTCCACGTTTCCATTTTCAGGTGTTGACCCGTCTTTATTTTCGGGTGTTTTGATATCCAGAGGTGTGAAAAAGTTGCTGATTTCTATCGGTTTAATTGTTTTATTAAGCCAGTAGTCGGGGATTCTGGCTTGTTTCCCTCTAACATTTTCTGTGCCGGGGCTTGATCTGCCCCTTTTCTGTCTTGTTGTCTCCCAGGTCTCATTTCCGGACCCGGTAACATTTTGTTCTTGCATAACTACTTCACTATTTTCTATTTCAAGAGGAAAATCTGGATTTATCTACACTATATATATTGCGAACTTTCCCGATTTCACATTTTTGCAAATTGTCTTTAACCGTGTTTAGACGCTATAACCACTTGTTTGTTTTTAGGGATTTTAGCAAAAAACTGAGCTATCCACTTGGATTAGGTACTGTCACTTGTATAACTTCCCGTGAGGGGCGGAAAGAGCCACCGCCCGAGTCAACCCCTCGGAGGCAGCGGCACTTATCTCCTCTATTAAGCGATTATTACTATTGATAAGTTTAGTTAATACCACTAGTTAATTGTATTTAATTTGTTAAACATCTGTTTATTGTTGTTGTTGTTTGTTTTTGTCGCACGTGTTTTGTTTCGCTCTTATCAGAGTATACACACCCGCACGAGTCGAGAGTCAAACGAGCACTGGCCAGCCAGAACGTGACGAAGGCATTCTATGAGGAGGTGGTAACCCGCTTCGGTTGCCCTAGGACCGTACTAAGTGACAATGGAACTCAGGACACCGGCCGGCCGTTCCAGGAACTCCTGACAGATCTAGGCATCCAACATCGCACAACACCGCCGTACACTCCACAAGCCAACCCTGTTGAAAGGACGAACAGGACCCTGAAGGTGATGATAGGACAGTTCAGCGAGAACGACCACCGCCAATGGGACACTCATCTGCATGAGTTAGTGTTCGCCCTGAACACCTCCCGACACGAGTCGACCGGATTCACACTAGTAATGTTGAATCACGGCCGTGAACTGGAATCGCCCCGTCGACTATTCCGAACTCCAGAGGATGCTCCACCGACCGAAACTACTGCCACCGAAATCACCGCAAGGCTTGGGCGTTTGGGAAAACTTAGGGAAATTTTCTCCCTTGTCCGCGTTCACCTAGCAAAGGCCTTCACCACCCAAAGTCAATTTTATAACCTCCGACACCGAGATTGGCGATGCCATGTGGGTGATAAAGTCCTTAAACGCGTAGTCAACGTCTCCGCTGCCGCCCGCGGATTTGCCGCCAACCTCGCCCCACGATTTTCTGGCCCGTATACCGTTGTGAAAGTCCTCTCCCCGGTCGTCTACAACCTAAACTCCGAGAGCGGAGCCAGCCTGAAAAAGGTCCATATTAAAGATCTGAAACCGTATTCTATAGATGCCCAAAGAGCAACTAACTCCCCGGGAGCACCGCGGCCCCCACGTTTACCTGGCCAAAGCCAAGGCCCAGGCCGAACGCTGGGCGAAGAGGGAGGCCGCTAGTTCCGAGCGGCTGCCGCCCCTCATGCGGCTACCGCCTCTCCCGGACACCGCTACACCGAAACCCGACCCGAAGGACGAGCAATCCTCCGCACCGCGTGCCGCCGGCCTCGTCGAACCACCACACTCCGCCGTGCCCGCCGACCGGGCCGGGAGCCCTACCTAGTGGCTCTTGGGGACGCGGTCCTTATGGCCGGAGGGACTGAGGCTGCGTGGGATGACCCAGAGATCCGTGCCAGGTTGGCTGCACTCCGTCCGCCCGGTTGCAGTGGAAGGCTCAGAATGCGGCTTCCAACGAGCTGGGGAAATGGGGTCCGGGTGACAATTCCGTAGACCGCCATGCCATACCGACCGCCGTCATGAGCTATTATGTTGGACACAAGATTAAAGCTTCGGAAATACGGGATTTACGCTATTTTTAATACCCCGTCCTGCTAAAACGTCTGGCTCTAATAACGTTCCCCGCCGACTAACCCCAGTCCATTTTGCCTAAACTGTTACTAATTATTTTAATAATTAGTATCATGGACCAGCTGGACCAATTGGCCATCTCCGCCATTAACGAGGCGGAGGGCGCCATTGAGAACGTCATCCACGCGTTGGATGACGCACTACGGGCGGATATAGACGCGGACGTCGCAGCGTCGCCTCCAGCAGTCGTCACCACAGACCGAGCCGTTCAAACAACTTCCCCAAGGCCTAGGACCGACCGGGAGTTGGCGCGAGAATGGGCGGCCACAGAACAGGGGATTCGCCACCTGAGGACGGCCTACCGGAGAAGCTTTCTGTATGCCACCGCACCGCCTCAGGAAAGGAGGCGGTACCTCGGGGACCTCATGTCAGAGGTTAAAAATGATCCGTTCCCGGCCTTCGCTGCGTTGGACCGTCTGGACGTCGAGTTCCGCCAGGGCGAAGCCGATTACCGCAACGCGCCGTTGCCAGCCGCCACGCCGAGGGTCCCCGTCACCGCAGAGACATGTTGGAGGTGTGGACAGGAGGGACACCTGTCGCCGCCCCGCTGTCCTGTTCTGCTCATGCTGTGGGAAGGTGGGCTAGCTCTCGGGATTGGGACTCTTTGGCGCCGCCGACTTGGCGCGGCCGATTCGGCGCCGCCGACTGGCCGCCAGGACAACTGGGCGCCGCCGACTGGCCGCCGGACAACTCGGCGCCGCCGATTGGGCGCTGCCAACTTGATTCCAAATGTGATCTTTTTGGTAAAATTTAAAGCATATATTTGATGAAAATGCTTTTAATCTGGGGTGAAAAGTAATTTCTTAGTTTTTAGCCCATCTTGGTATACCGGGTTAAAATGCGATTAGGGTGTTAATTTTTCTATGAAAATGCTAATACAGTAGGGCTATTGATTATGCCCTAAAAACCAGAGCGCCAAGGATCTAAGACCGGTTAGACGGGTATTTATGATACGAATCTTTAAGTGGGTCATTTGTGATAAAAAAACCGCGGAGTGGTATTAAACTATCAAGTGGAACTGAGAGATTGGGAGGAAAATGCACTTTTTTAAATTTTTTAATATATCTCGGAAGCGAAGCAAAATATGGTATACGTTGTATGAAACTGTCTGTAGAGAATTAAATTTCCCAGCGAAATATCTCTAAAAAAACTAGAATATTGTTTTTATGCGAGAAATGTTTAAAGAAGCGAAGAGACAAACAAGAAAAATTCTATTTTTTGATTTCATTTCCTTTTTTGCCTTTAATTTTTTTGGGTTAGAAATAGGTATAGGCATTAATTTATAGAAAAGAATGTTAACAAAATACCTTCAAAATGGTAGGTGGTAAAAGTTTTTTGGATGGAAATTCACCTGGATATTCATATTATTTCAATTCCCATTTTTTAACAAAATTAATATTTTAATCAATAGAAAAGATATTTTAAGTTCATTTGTTGATAATAGATACATTTTCAAACAAATGTATGTACCTTACTGAAGTACTTTTTTAACAAAATAGCAGTCAATTGTACTTAAATATTGCTTTTTTTATAACAAATACTACATACGATGATTTATAAAATTATATTCATATTTTATTATCAAAAAGTGCAAAATTTTCTAGGGCTTAATTACCACCAACAGGTGATGCTTGATTAAACGGCACGGCTTAAGAACATATTTCCAGATTCAGCAGTGGCATGGATATAATATAAATTCTCTGAAATAGTTAACTTGGTATCTATTAATCTATTAATATAATTAATCTATTAAAAACATTAATAAATATACCTAGCGCCAAAACGGCGGCGCCGAGTTGGCCCTCGGCGCCCAATCGGCGGCGGCGAGTCGGCGGCGCCCAGTTGTCCTAGACCCTAGCTCTCCCGTCGGTGTCGCTGCACATTAGACTAGGATATAGGGCACTGGGATGTGTTTATTTTGTTTTTTTTTGGGGGTTTGGGTTAGGTAATTTAGGGGTATAGGAAATTATTGGGGGAATAATTTTTCGTTTTTTTGGGTCGTATGCAGCAGTCAAAACTCTACCTTAAACTATGCCGACCGACAAGAAAAACAATAATACAGTAATTACAATATAATACAATATACAATACAATACAATATATAATAAAATAATTGTACGGACGTTACAATTATTGTTTTACTTTAGGAAGGAAGGGGGGGGATGTAATGAAGCCTATTTTTCCGTGGCTTGAACTCTGTTACCGTTTGCAGAAACCCGTAAATTTCAATGAATAACTATTGTCTCTCCGCCGTGACACCTGCAAATTTTGAAGACCGATTGAATCTGAATGACATTTAATTTTCCTAACATTATCAAAAATCTTTCCAGTGACTATGTACCCAAAAACTGCATTTTGAAGAGTAGGCAAAGATTTAATTAAATCAATTTGATCTGTTGAAATAATATCCCAAAATATACTAGCATCTATAAGAATATCAATTTTTCCTGCTAGATGGAATGAATCATCACCTAGCAGAACATTACTTGGAATGTTTTAATTGGAAATGTCAAAAGTAAAATTTGGTGTGTTATCAGTAATTTGAGGGACAACAAAACAACCAATTTTAGAAGAAAAATCATTAAATCTTGAACCAATTTGAATCTTACATTCTTTGTTTAATACAGATAAAGTATTATTAAGTCCAGACACAGAAACATTGCTGTTAATTGTTTTTAAGCTTAACCGATTACATAACTCTTCAGTTATGAAGCATGATTGGCTACCTGAATCCAATAGAGCTCCGACAATATGTTCCTTTCCAGTATTATCAGACACCTTAATTTTAGCAGTACTTAATAGAACATGACTTTTTCTGAATCAAAAATCTTTCTATTCGTCAAAGAGGGAACTTTACTGGAGGAAGCTTGTGGTTTATCTTCAGAAACTTGAACTTGAGACTTAGGTTCATCCCCTTCAGTGTCTTTGTTATGATGTAAGAATGAACTATGTTTTCTTTCGCATACTTTACATCCACCCATTTGACAATTTGCACTAAAACGACCAGTGCACAAACAATTGCAGCTTAAATTCAGTTTTTTAATCTGATCCCATCTTTCATTAATCGACAGTCCTTGCAATAGTAGATTAAATGGTCCTTTTTACAGTAGTTACATTTTCCGTTAGTAGTTTTTGCTACGAAAGACAGATTTTTTGCTTAAATTCCTTTTTAACAAGTGTTACTTGGTTGATTTGGTTGATTTAGTTCTATTGTTTCAAGAAAATTAGCCCGTTTTTTTATGAAATCTAAAATTTTTTCCAAATTTGGTAATGTACTATCTAATTTACCTAATTCCTAAGATTTGTAGTTTTATCTAATTTACTTGACACTAAATAGATAATCATTGCGTCCCAATGCTCGGTTGATAATTTGAGCGTTTTTAGTGATCACAAATGTTTTAACCGTATCAATAATAGCTCTCAAATCGTTAGCTGACTCCTTAGTCAAACTCTGAATCCCAAATAATGCCTTCATATGATTATTTACCAACATACGAGGATTACTGTACCTGTGACATAAGGTTCCCCAGGTATGAGAATAATTTTGAGCTGAAAATTCCATACTTTGGATAATCGTTAAACCTTCGTCTTTTAGACTCGCACGTAAATAGTGAAATTTTTGAATATCCGTAAGCAATCCATTTTTATGAATCAAGGCTTCAAATGTGTCCTTGAATTCAATCCATTTTAAATAATCAGAATTGAACGTTGACAATTGAATACGAGGTAATTTCAAACCTTCCAAACCACTAGGGGTTCCCACTGGACTACCAACCTGAATCCCTTGAACACCATTGACATTTACAGCCATGTTACTGTTTTGCCATTGTTTCAAAATAGATCTAATAACACTTATTTTTTTTCTAAAAATGCTATCAATGTTTGGCCTAAACGCACAGTGTTCATTAATATCATTTTCATGACACTTTAATCCAATATCCATTTGAACATTCTTAAAAACTTTATAAGCAGTCTCCGCTCGCTGAATATTCCAATCCATCTCCTCAATCTGATCATCATTTAAATCGTTAATTGAAATAGTTTTGATTTCGTCAACAAACTTCTCGAATGTGCGAATTTTTTGTTCAATTATATCTCGTCGTCTACACAACGCATTAAACTCCGAAATCTTTAATGGCATTTTACAAATCAATCTAAATAGAATAGAAATAAAAAATCTTGTGAATACACACACAGGAATCAACACCTTAGTCCAATCAAAATCTAAACAACTCAAATTGACCATAAATTGAACCCCAATCAAATCACTGTAATTGCTAATAATCATAAATCCGAGAAATCTACCACTCATGTGCAGATCAATCAATAATCAAATCAAAAAGAAAAAGGATATGGCAAAAGGGAAATCTCACATGAACTCCTTTGTTCCGCTGATGTGCTCACCGCCGCCGCAGGTGGTAAATCCATGTAAGATAGAAAATGGCTGCGGCAAATCTACAAATCCGATTCTCGAAGGACCAAACCATGGAGGCTTCAATGTAGCTAGAAAGGTGTACACCAAAGCTGGTTCACAGTAACTCATTTATTTCCCATATTTTAGAGAAATTATTATACAAACAGTGACAATCGTGGTGGGGTTCTTCATTCTTCGTTGTCGAGAGGTCGGGAGAGATCCGTACGGGACGCATAGTACCGTTTCTGTCAAAACGCGGAGAGTCAGAAATCACAAAACATGGTGCAACCCGACTCCGCCACTATAGGCAAATCCCAGTTACAAAATAAACATAAAACGCTGCATAACAATATTTCTCCAGCCTAAAACAAAAGTTTTTAGGTGTATTTTATATACTCGCTCTGAAATTCATTATTTTGTAACAAAATATCTATACAACTCAATTTTTTATCGCCGCCAAAGTATGATGTGTCTATTTCACACAATCTACGACAAACTTGTTGAAGGGGTCTAGTTGACGATTTAAGTAAGTGTTTCAGATGTCCTAAATAATTCTCAAATGGGAATGAAGAAAATTCATCTAAAGACCCATAATGAAAGTTGTCATCGCTAATATGACTCAAAACATGTACATTATAAATAAGAAATTCAAGTCCGTATATCTTTTCGCCATGAGTTATGAATGTTTTTAAAATTTGTGATGATAATTGACACCTCAGGGGTGCAGATGAAATATTACTAGTTATCAAAAGGGTTGTAGCACTGTGAAGTAAGAGAAAGTGATTATAAATTGCCAAATCTAGTTTCCCTCTTAAAGCGACAATTCCAGTATAATGCAAAAAAGTTATATACTCACTGGCTTTAAAATGTGCTAGTTCATGTAAGGATTTACATTTACGATTAATTTCTGTGGGTATAAATTCCTTAAAACTCACAAGCTGATCAGATATCAAATTAACGACTCGACTAGGTAATCTAACAGATAGATGCTCACCCACCCAACTGTTTAAAAGTTTTCGCGTAACCCCTAGACACATATTGTGCATGTAGTCCACAGGAAACTTTTTAATCATATCAATATTTAAATTTACTAAAGGAGATATACCAATATGATGTTCTTCGTCTGACTGTTCCCTAAATGATTTGTCTGTCCTTTTTAGGCAGTTTAATTACCTAAAAACCGCCCTGTTATTAAAATAGGTTCCTGACACACTGCATTTATCACAACATGAATAGCCAGTTGGGGATTTGCTACATTTTATAAATGCTTTTGCTGGAGCATCACAAATAAATGAAAAAATCAATAAGGGGGGTAGGTTTAGACTTTCCACAATATAGCCCAACAGAAAATATATATTTGTTATTTAATGATGAATCTCTAATATGAGCCAATATAGGCCACATTTGAAAATTCGAACTCCAATAGAGTGGTAGGACCGTGTATATTGAAACTAACTAACAATTTGTTACTATTAAAAGTTAAATTTTTTTTAAGATAAACTTCCAAGCCATTCTGTAGCCTTAGATGAGTATATTCACGTTTGTCCAACGTTTTTGTTTTAAATGAAAGTGGTGTATGCATTAATGTTCGACTGTCACAGGGGACAGTCTGACGCTGCAGCATGAGTAACGTGATGAGAAGTAACCCAAGATCCTAATTTTAACCTTAAATCATTGATTGCAAGGAAGCAGTGAATGACTGATTTTTATTAGTATTTTGAAAAATTGTAACGCGCGCGTGTGTGTTTCCTCTCGTAGTCGTAGTCGGCGGCACGACTACGATGAGAAGAAAATGAATTACGTGTAGAACTTGGCGCTGAGACGGAGTTCAGGAACTCGGCAAACGGTTTTAAAGTCGGTTTTCCTCGGACGCCAGATTTTTAAGGGTTTACTCCCTAAAGCTACGGGTGAGTTTAGACTCAGGAGAAATGCCAGGGCTGTCCGCAAAAATAAAACCAATAAACAGGAATTACTTACATTAATTTATTTTAAATGGGAATGGCAACACTACAATCAAAGCGATATTTACATCTCCGAGTTAAACGGAGAGAAAGATAGAAGAGCAAAAACTATTTGTTTGCAGGTGTTTATTTTCGGATGAAAGATTTGAGAATGAAACCGTTTAACAGAAATTTACGAAATAGGAAAAATATAAAATAATCTAATTGTTACAAAATACGGAAAATAAACTATTTACAAATACTGAAAATACGGAGGTATGTTAAATTATTCTAAGTGGTGAAGATACGGGAATTAACTAAATGGTGAAACTACAGAGAATGCCAATTAGTCTCAATATTGAAAAATAAAGAAATAATTTTCAAATAAAGAAAATAACGAGAAATAATTATTCTACAAGGCGAGAAAAGTAGCGAAATTAAACTAGCTATGCGAAATCGGGAAATAAAATCGATCCCCCAAAGACGGAACGCCAATGGGGAATAGGACGGTCCTACGACCAGGTATACCTAAACTGATACAACAATGACGGGACGCCAGTGACGCAATCCTGCAGTACTAAACGGATTTCCCCCCCTTAGTGATCCCACAACGACGGCACGCCAATGTGAAATCGGGAAATAAAGCGGTTTCCTCAATGACGGAACGCCAGTGAGGAATTGAATTCTTACCATTCGAGGACTCGTCTGGCCAGAGCTGATTTGAGTTTCCCAATCGACCTATATTTCGCGCTACAGAAGGAAAACACCCCTTGGCGGGTTATATCTCTCGCCATCTTAAGAAAATTTGTTTAATCTTAAATACCGGACAGCGAAGCTAACGCTCGGAGTAAGAGACTCCTAAGTTAAAACCCGTTACTTTCCATGGCGAAAGTATCGCATATGTTTTTAACAAATGTAGCTCACATTATTCGCAATACTTTAGAATGTATGAATTAATATTCGTTTGTCTTATTAATTTTGATACAAGGGCTCAAACAGTATGTCACCTAGAGGTGACACTGGGAATTATGGTACACAAATAACAGTGTCTCTATGTATGGGATCTTTTTTTTATCTTTTCTATTTAATATAGTTATTTAACTGCCTATAGTCCACGCAGAATCTAATGCTCCCATCCTTCTTCTTTACCAGGACTATCGGAGACGCCCAGGGGCTATTAGATGGTTCGATCACCCCCTCCTTTTCCATGTCCTCAATAATCTTCTCTGCCACTTCTCTCTTTGCTTGTGGCAGTCTCCTGGCAGGCTGTCGAATAGGTTTCGCATCCCCTGTATCGATCTTATGTTTGACGATGCTCGTTCTCCTTGTCTTGCCAATTTCTGGGGTGAATATAGCTTGGTAACGGTGTAACAAACTGCGCAACTTCTTTCTCTGTAGAGGGTTGAGGGTATTACTCGTCGCTGAGATCACCTGATCGAAATTGACAGGGCATCGTCCTTTATCTGCTGCTACCTGATGAATTATTGTGCAGCCGACTCGCAGTTCCCCACTCTGGTACCCGCTCTTAGAGTTACAGGGTATTCGTTTACATTAATCAGGCGAATGGGAATCTTGTCGTTCGGTGTTACTAACGCCTTGCCTACCAGGATGCCTCGGCCCACCTCCATGTCATGGTTCCAGGGATCCACCATCACAGGACTCTCGGTCTATGGTACCCTCGAGTCTAGCCACTACAATTGACTCGCTCCTTCCAGGCACAGTCACATCTTCCGCCACAATATTTCTTCTGATATTTCTAATATCAGAAGAAATATCAAAATATCTAATATTCCAAATATTTCTTTCTGAGGATGGAGGAAGATCTCTTCCGTACCCACCTTCATCGTCCGTCTATGAAAGTCCAGTTGGATGCCGTGATTATTCATAATGTCCATTCCCAGAATCACATCTTCCTCAATGTCCGCCACCATCACACGATGCAGAAATTTCGCGGTCCCGATCTTAATCTCTACGTCGGTCTCCCCATGAACGGTGGCTGTTTCGCCCGTGGCTGTTCGTAACCGCCATCTGGAGTTGCTCAGCTTACTTCTCCGATTCTTTAGTAGATCTGGCCGTAGAATCGTCCTAGTCGCCCCAGTGTCTACTAATAAGGCATACTTTGTCCCATCAATTTCTCCGTCTATGTACACACTACCACTATGATGTCGGATGGAAGCTATGGAAGCTAGGAGGGCTTTATACAGATATCGAGTCGAAGCTGCCCCCTCGGAGCTGACCCGTTCTAGTTTTCCTGCCTCTCTGACGTGACCGGCCCCTCCCTCTTAGGCCGCTTGCAATTACGACGAAGATGGCCGACGTCACCACAATTCCAACAGCGAAGAGGCTTTTTCTGCTGTTTCTCTACTAGATTCTTTATAGCGTTTAACAGCTGCTCGATGGAGTCCCCCTTGGCGCCTTCACTGGAGTCCTCCGCGTCGTTCATCGCTCTCACTCGACCCTGGTTTCTCGACGCTTCCGTAGCGGCCTCGAACTCTAATGCCATGCTTAAGGCATCTACCAAACTTTTAGGCCGCGCTAGACGCACCGTTCTTTGAACATCCAGGTCGCGTAGGCCATCGACGAAAGTTTGTACAGCCAGGCATTCCATAAACTGCTCGGGAGCCGTTGGATAGGCGAAGCAAACTAACCTGGCCACATCGGCCTCAAACTCCTGCAGACTCTCGTTCGCTTTTTGTTTCCGAGTCTTCATTTGGGACCGATAGACTTAGGTCTATCTAGGATAGATCTAGGTGCGAATGTCCGTACCTCGTTTCTAACCGTTTTATCAGCCCTTCATAGTCGCCTTCTTCTTCGAGAGTGACTGCCTGAAGAATGTCCAGCGCTTCCCCTCGTAGTGACACCGTTAGTGCTCCAGCTTTATCTCTTGATGTCCTTCCGTTGGCTCTCGCTGCGGCTTCGAACTGCTTCAGGTAGTTGGACCACGATGTCTTACCGTCGAAAGTTGAAAGTTGGTGGCTTCAGTCGTGCAGACGCTCCTAGACTCATTCTTGTTAGCTCCGCCTCTGGAGTCAACTCCTGGTTCAGCTCTTCTTTTGAATCTGGTTCCGAAATATTCGACTGTGCGCCCTGATTAAGGAAGCGCGCCTCCAGCTGCCTTATTCTGTCTTCCCGAGCGGAGATCTGGACCATGAATTCGTCTTTTAGTGCGGAGATTTGTGCTGCCACTTTTTTCGTTGTCTCATCATCCTCAAAATGGAATACGTCGGGGTCTTGACCGTTATCCATTAAGTACGTCGCTAGTCGGTCCTGGAGGTCCTTTTTCTTCCCTTCGGTTCCCAAATCACGTTCTTCTAATTCCCTTGTCAATTCTGTCACTTTTAATTCGTGGAGTTTCTTCATTCTCCTAATTTATTTTTAAGTATCCCACTTCTGACACCAATTGTAACGTTTTCGGGGTTCACACTTAACAGAGGAACTAGAATTCCATAAACGATGGATGACCAAAATAACCAAACTTTATCGAACTCTCCAAAAATGGAATATATTCACCCAAACGTCTAAATTGACATTCCAAACAATAACAAAATAACTAGTCCAGGACATTGTCGATGTCGGCGCCACCCGGTCGTCCTGTAGGTCGAGAAGCTACGGGGGCATTAGATCTCGTTACACTATTATTTATTATTATTTTTATTATCTTAATTACATTATTATGTATTAAAATTATTATTGTGTCGCATGAAACTTGTACCAACAATGTATGTGAAGGCCGACTTTACATCGTTTGCACAAAATTCTCGTTCGTTGATGACACTCGGCACACCGTCTTTGTGAACAGTTTTGTCTAGTGTGCTCTCCAAATTGACCTGCTTGTCGCACTTCTACAGGAATCCTTGATTCTACTGAAGAGCCACATTCTGGATTCTTCTGTGGAGTTTTTCCGAATTTTCCGCAGTACACCTGGACAATGTTTCGACGAAATTCGCAGTACGTCATTGACTTGGTTGTAACTTGTTTGTAAACGTACCAAGCGTTATGACATGCAGCATCAAGTCCAAATGCAAATAATGAAAACCACCACTTCTTCCCTCGTAGATTTACCCGTAAGGAATCTATGTTTTCATCAAATCTGTCAACTCCCCCCATGTACTTGTTGTATTTCATTACAACAATCGGGCAGTCAACTTGAATTTTTCCTTTTTTTCCTTCGATAGATCTAACTCGGTCTACTTTACCAATAGGGCTTACAGAGTGACAGTTCGAAACCAGAGTTACAATACTATTGGCATGCCATCGAACCAGCGACATTTCCTCAGTAGTCCGAAACGACCTCTTTTTAATTTTTTTTTAAATCTTCTAAAGGACATTTTCCTATTCGATTTTCTCTAGCTGTACCAGTTCCACCACAATTTCGTTCCGATAGTGTCGTCGTCAGCCGCAAACTTGTGAAGAAATTGTCAAAATACAAATTATAGGGACCCAATTCGGGAGGAAGTCTAGAATGGAGCAACAGAATAACAGCTGCTCCCAACCCATATTCATCCTGATGAGGTAGTGGTGCTGATTTACTTCCTTGATAAGGTTCGAAATTTACTAAGTATCCCAATCTAGTTGCCGCTGACTACATTTTATACCCAAATCTTATGGGTTTTCCATGGATATGTTGCTTGGTGCTGTGTCTCCCATAATAGGGCACCATAGTTTCATCTATCGCTATATGAGTTGTAGCCACTTGTGAAAAATTGTGTATAAAATTTTTATTCAATAAATTGAAATATTGTCGCAGCTTGCCAAACTTGTCATTTTCTGGCAAATCGATGTTATTCGATAAGTGTAGATATTGTTGGATTTCAAAAAATCTATTCCTACGCATGTTGTTTGCAACTAATGTATTGTGTACATCAGACTGAGTTTCCCAAAACACTCTCATGTATTTGGGACGTAGGTATCCTGTAAGCAAAAGAATTCCCACATTAACCTTTATCTCTTCATGACTTACGTTGAGAACCTCATTTCTTTGTACGGCATACATGTTACTCATTTCTACAAGCAATTCTACAATTTCTCGTGAAAACATGAGTTCAAAACCCAAAAGAGGGAAGAGAGAAGAGAGCAGAGAGAAGAGAGCGAGACAGGGGAACCTGTCCGCTTTTATACTATCCGTTCCTTCTATAAAAACCAATCGAACATTCGAGAAGGTATTACTGTAAACTTAACGAATATTCGTTACCAACACAAATAAATGGTCCTAGCTATCAACCAATCCGGATCAAGTGTGAGAAAGAGAGACATATTTGTATGAGCGAACTAAAACTACTTGTATGAATGGTTGCATACCCTTAACTTCTAGGAATAGATGGAAATTAATCAAATTATCCCTATTTCCTTTGGTACTGTTACTGTAGGGACTCACCATGTATTCCTAAAAGTTGCCCATACTTTGTACTACATTTTGAGCCGAATCATCCTATTGAATCTAACCTCTCGTCCAAAAATGTGTTCACAGAGGAAGGGAGATCAACCTAAGGGCTCAACCCTTAGGTATGGACTACGTGATAATCTATCGTATCCCCTGTGAAGACATCCCGGGTACATCAGTTCTATTATCGACAATCCATTACATGTGTTATAATTGGAGGTTAGAATTCCTAGATTACCTGTTCTCTACATAGTCCACACAATCCTAGCTAAGATAGGTTCGTTCTTGCATCACTACCTATTCTCTCGGAGCCTTATCTGACGTTATTCGTGTCTAAGCTAGTTCGCTCACATACCCTCTCATCAACCAGAAATGTGTTCACAAAGGAAGGGAGACGAAACTAATAACTTAACCCTTAATGAGGGACAACATGATACCCTATCCCATGCGACACCACTCCTGTTACACCGGCTTATTCCTGATATTTAATTACATGTCGCCTGTTAGAGGTTATAATTTACATTTACATTCACTACCTGACTCCTGTTGGCCTTAGGGCCAAATGAGCTATGTCAACAGGTTATTCTGGCTCCCGGGGAGGTGAATTGCATAAAATGCGTGAGTATAAAGTTGAGTGGAGTTGCTAAGTAAAGAGCTAAGTTGGTTGCATATCAAAGGATCTTGAATAATTTTTATTCATCTGGCTACAGTTGTCGATTCACGCCTCTTCTCAAAAAAATAACGTTACAACACCAACGCACGGAAACGAAAGTAAATTCCTGACACAGACAACATTGCCATCTATCCGTTAATATTATATTTAATACAGAAATCTACTTTATTTTGGTAATACAGGTTCCTAATTATGAGGGACCTACAGGTTGCACCGGGAATTCACGAGTTAATTATGAAAAAGCAGGTTTGGTTGCCTAGCCACGGATTTGCCTCGTTACAAAATCGTTATTGGAAAAAAATCCATCAAGATTTGTATTATATACATCAGACTTAGATTGCATTAAGTTATTTTGAAATAGTAAACTGTCGTTTAAATTTACATCACTTAATTATTATCTAAATCATCATTTTCAGAATGAACAATGTCTTTCCTCCTAGTAATATCGCTTTTGTGTGACGTTATTCTTCCTTTCAAGTTTCTCGATGTCATTCCTATATAACCTCTTTCGCAATCAGAACAGTTAATTTTATACACAACATTAGTTTGATCTAGTGTTTTCGTTTTATCTTTGAGTTTTGTAAAAAGAGGGTCAATTTTTTTAACTGCTCTGGTTGCAACAATAATATTTTTCCCGGTCTTAGTACTCTTTTTAAAGATTTAGTCAAGTTCTGGATGTTAGGAAGTGAGAAATTTTTTTTTTGTTGTATTGTGTTATTATTATTACTTTCTTCGAGTAATGTTTCAATGAAGATTGGGTGTAAGTCATTGTGGATTGACATATTGTTACCTGAGAGGTTTGGAGTTGAAAAGATTAATTTATTAAGGAGTTTGACAGGGTAAGAATTGTCTTTTAGAAGGTCTTCTATATATATATATATATATATATATATATATATATATATATATATAAAAGAAGTAGAAGGGTAGTCTTGGCTGACTAGTTGAATATGTAAACTAAATAACGGGAACTCGACGGTCTATTGGGGATTGCAGCCGTAGGGCGGGAAAGAAAACTCTAAGCCTAACCGCACACGGGTCGATCGAAGACGCGTCTCGAAGTACGCGCGTTGTGCTCGTCATGTACGAACCCTGCGGCAAAAGCGATTGCCCTCCGCACACAAGTCGATTCAGTTTGTTCGCATCTTCCAACCAGAAACGTTGTCAGCGCATTTTTTAACCTTTTTGCAATGAGCAGTTCAAGTTCAAGTGATGAGGAAGACTTTGTAATGTTATTGTGGTACCGGCGGATGAGAAGGAAGAAACGAAGATTATGGGTGCATCCTTATATTGAACGCAATTTTCATACACGGTTATTCGTTGGTGCAAGAGAACTGCAACAGAGTGATACTAAATTCCTATCATTTTATAGAATGTCAAAAGAATCATACTCCACTCTAGTAAGAATGGTTAGCCCAGCTATTCAATATGCGGATACGAATATGAGGGAATGTGTGAATGCAGAAGAACGCATACTTATAACATTGAGGTAAGATTTATTATTTCTACATATTTTAATTTACTAAAATAGTAATAATAATAAAATTAATAAAAAAATACCTATACAAAAATATATAAACAACACACACAGTAACAAATGTAAATAAAAAGAAAAGAATACATATAAGAAAAAATAATACTAATAAAAATAATACAAAATGCCCATACAAAAATATACAAACAACACACACACATAAATGTAAATAAAAAGAAAAGAATACATATAAGAAAAAATAATACTAATAAAAATAATAAAAAATGCCTATACAAAAATATACAAACAACACACACACAGTAATAAATGTAAATAAAAAGAAAAGAATACATATAAGAAAAAATAATACTAACAAAAATAATAAAAAATGCCTATACAAAAATATACAAACAACACACACACAGTAATAAAAAGAAAAGAATACATATAAGAAAAAATGAAAAAAAAAATAAATTTAAAAGTGACCCTGCTCGGATGGCTGCTGTGATGCAGGTGGAACCGAATAAGGAAAACCTGCTGAGTATGGATAGGATTGTGGTGGCACAAATTGCTCAGAAGGGGTTTCCAAAATCTCCTCCACAAGTTGCAACGTTTTCCTCTTAAATTGTCGCAGCTGCGTGTCTTTCATTTGGATGAGGTCTGGCATGAGGCTCATCAAAAAATGTTTTATTCCTTCCTCCCTGCTGCTACTTTCCTTAGGAGCTACTTTCGCCTTCTTAGCCGCAATATATTCTATGAATGCTTGCTCCGCATCTCCCTGAGTTCGTCCCGATTTTCTTTTTCTGACCGGGTGGCCAGTAGGTCCTCTGGTGTCACGTCCGGGCGTTGTTGGGTCCCTACTTGGTCCTGGTAGTGGAGAAGCAGTTGCAGGAGTTGCAATTTCAGGGGAACCAATTTCTGAGAAAGCAAATTCCTCAGTCGAGTGGGTTTCTTCCTCCTGAGCAACATCGACCTCAGATGCTGGGGACAAAGGCCTAGGCTGCATGTCTTGTGGTAAACTTCCGCTAGGGTTTCCAGCAACTTTTATAAACGGAAGTGCAAATTGCATAGCTCCCATTAAGTAATAAGGTCTCTTTTTGGAGATACCACTACCGCTTGGTTTTTGTTTGATGTTCTTAGCAAAGGTACTCCTCAAGTTCCTCCATTTTTCTTTGCATTCGTTAACTGTAACATAAAGAAACAAAGAATTAGATACGAACATTTTTCTTACATTTTTTTTTCTTTTTCTCAGGTATTTGGCTACAGGTTGTACGTTCGTTTCATTGGGACTGTACTTTTGCCGGGGAGAGACAACAGTTGGGAAAATAGTGTCTGAAACGACCAAGATTATATGGAATTCACTTAAAGATATCTACATACCATGCCCTTCTAGTAACCAATGGAAAACTATAGCCCAACGTTTTCAGACCCTCTGGAACCTTCCAAATTGTATAGGGGCTTTGGATGGCAAGCACATCCGCATAGAAAAACTACCTAATTCTGGATCGACTTATTTCAATTATAAATCCTACCACTCAATAGTATTACTTGGATGCTGCGATGCTGATGGCATTTTCACCATGATTGAAACAGGATATGCTGGAAGAAATAGTGATGGAGGTATTTTCAGAGCCTCGGAAATGAAAAATATGATATCTAATTCACAACTTGATATTCCACCGCCTTCCAAGCTACCATTAGATGATTGTGATGACTGTTTGTTCCCGTATTACTTTGTAGGAGATGAAGCCTTTCCGTTGACACGATATTTAATGAGACCTTACTCAAAACGTATTCTTGATAATACAAAACGAATTTTCAACTACAGATTAAGCCGGGGCAGAAAAACTATTGAATGCACGTTCGGAATGATGACGGAAAAATTCCAAGTACTCAGCACTGCGATACGTTGCAGAGATATTGATACAATTAATAATATTATAAAATGTGTTTGCGTGCTACACAATTTTGTTAGAAAGAGGGAAGGGTGTCAATATATACCGCAGCAGATTGAAGAGCATGGTAATACAGGTTTTGCACACTTCACTTCAACTCGAGATAAAATAAACCATTGTTCTACTGCCTATGCAATTAGAGATTATCTAGCACAGTACTTTCTAACTCCATCCGCAGCACTCCCTTGGCAGTGGAATTACTGTATTTAATGATCACACCTTTAATGTCATAATTGTTTCATTTATTTGTTTTTTTTTTGTAAAATAATTATAACTTCTATGATTGTGTATGTTTACGAGACTACATATTAAAGGCATTTGATATGATTATACTGTGTGAGTACCTACTTGTGTTCCTGTGTTAAAAAATTTAGTTCATGTAACCTTGCCCTCAATATTTTCTTAAATCCGAGAAGGAAAACTCGTAAAATTTCATTGTACAATAAAAGAGGGTCAAGAGATTCTGGGACCGAGATTCTTACCTGACATTTTCATCGCCGTTGCTACCTGCTTCCAGGCTTTTTCGGTTTCATCCCTCTTCGAATACTCCTTCAGAGTGTAATTATATAATTGGGGGTATTTCTCCACCTCCGCCACAAAGTTTATATTGAATACCTAGAAACAAAAGTTCAATGTTTTCAGAATTTTATATTACAAATAACAAATTACAAACAAAAATACTCTAGAATTACAATCAATGAACATAACATTCTCGGATCTTAAGAAAAAAAATTAATAAACAAAGAAAACATTAATATAGCACAAATTATAATTACCTCCATGACGTCAAAACGTGCGTTTCGCTCGATTTTTCCCGTTCGCTACCGACCGCAAGAAACGAGGAACGAATGAGACGAGGATCTTTGCGATTGTAAACGACCACTAAACGCACCGTCTGCGGAGCTCAATGCTAAAACGAAGGAACTGGGGTGGAGGGGAGAAACGAGCGCGACTGGAATCGAGTCGACCACGTCGAGCGTCGACCCGTGTGCGGAGGGGCTTATTCTTGTGAAAGCTTTCGATTTTACTCAAAATCATCTTCAGTCACTCTATAAAGGAAAGGTATGGTTGATGATTGACTCACCATCGTGAAAAAAAAACTGTCTTACGGTAAGGTGAGGTTATTCCTTGAAAATAGCGTGAACATCAACATACTGGAAAGTCTCGGGATCGACTAAATTAATGAGAGAAGACGGTTGAAAATGTTAAATTTTAAAACTATATATAAAATCGTTTACCCGATCTAGCCACTCAGGAGTCTTCTTCTTCTTCTTTTATTTGGCCTTCGCTGCTATGGCGATCCAGCCACTTATATAATTGGGTAGACAGCTCAAAGTTTATAGTTCGATGCTTTCACGAATTCCGCGATCACGAAACAGTTTTCTCTCGGATTTTCGAATAACACATCATGCACTGATATTGGTCTGGTAGAACCTCTTCGTTGCTTTACCTTCTCTATTAGTCTTTGAGAGTTCTGTATGTTCAGAGGACACTCGAACAGAACGTGTTGAATCGTTTGCACTGCTCCGCATTCACATTGTGGATCTGGCCTGAGGTGTAACTTATGTAGGATTTCCGCAGTTAGACAATGTCTGACCCGGAGTCTGGAATACGTTGCCACCATTGTGCGAGATGCATCCGTAATTTTCTGGAACCATGGTCTTCTACAGGGTGTCTGGATTGATTCCGCATACTGTTTGCCCCTTGTCTTGGTCCACCGTTTGTACAATGCTTCCCATCTCCTCCACGCGTCCTCTTTGATCGTTGGTAGGAAAGACGAGAACGGCAATTTCGGTCGAATAAATAAAGGAATTTTCCTCCCTTCGTTCGCCAGTCTATCCGCTTTGACGTTACCGTCGATTCCCGTGCGTCCCGGGATCCATCCAAGCTTAATTTCTACATTTCTCCCTTTGAGTTCCAAAAATGTTGTTTTTGATGTATATTGTGTTTTCTTCTGGGAATGATGGTATCGAGTTGTCTGTTATAGCACGTAATGCCGTCATTGAGTCGCTTAAGATTAGGCATGACTTCCATCCCTCGATTTCTACGAATTGAAGGCCCTGTTTGATAGCCAAAATCTCCGCTTGCATTATGCTTAAGTTATCCGGTAAACGGACCGATAGTCTAATTCTCTGATCAGAATAGATACCTATGTCCGTGGACTTGTCCTCCTCCTTGGACCCATCCGTGAAGATTAGGTTGGAGTGAGGCTTCATTCTCTCTATCAATTCTATGACCTTTTTTTGATTGTCTTTTCCTTTCTTAAGGGGGAATATTATGAGTGGGATACTATATAAAAGTGTTTTCAACGTAGCATTGTAGCATGGAACCCTTTCTGTTATGATAAGTTTCTTCATGTTATGGCCAATCCTATTGCGACTGGACACTATTTCAAAGATATTTTTCCGCCAGCATCTGTCTACGGAATACTAGAGGTAGTTCTCCGCTCTCAGATAAAATACTTGGGATAGGAGTGGATCTCATGTGACCCATTGCAGCTCCGAGACTTTGGTATTGAATTTTGTCTAGCTTCTGGAGAATCGTTGTTGAACATTTTCCCCATACTTGACTGCTGTATTCTAGATGTGGACGTACAATGGCCTTATATATAGTCAACAGAGTACCTTGAGGAGCTCCCCACCAGACTCCACACAGGCTTCTCATTATATTGATGCCCTTGAGAGCCTTGACTGAGACATTGTTTATGTGCGGGTCCCATCTCAGGTTCTTATGGAACGTGGTACCGAGGTATTTAACCTCGTTTTCCCACTGAAATGCCCTATTATTAACAGTTATATTGCTGTGAGGTTGGGATTTTCCTCTAGTCTGGAAACAGATGGCTTTACTCTTTTCTGGCGATAACATTAAACCGAGTTCATTGAAATAATTACATGCATTATTGATATCGTTATTCATATGATTGATCATTTCTTCCAAATTCTTTCCCTAGGTAATAAGTACAAAGTCGTCTGCGTACCCGAGATTCATAGTTTTAGTAAGTACTTTGTTAATATCATTACAGTATATATTAAATAACAGTGGGCTAAGCGGAGAACCTTGAGGTACTCCTCTATTTACCTCTACCGCACTTGTTAACTGACGGGTACCCGGATCCAAGACACATACTTTTCGCGATCTACAGAATTTCATAATCAACTTAGCCAAGTCTTCGGCTACTTCTACTTCAGACAACCTCCTCCATAACTGGTGTAATTGAACATCTAAATTTTGGAACCAATGCCAAAATTTTCTTAACCTCGTCAGGTAAAGATATATTAGTTAGATTTTTTAACCATTTTTGTTGTGTACAGATGTTATTAGAAAATTGTTTTCTTAATTGTGCTATTTTGGTTATATTACTATTTTTTATGTTGTTGAACAACTGTTCACATTTAATAAGTTGTCTTCTTTTATATTCATTAATGATGTAGCTTGGAAACATTTTCCTTAGACTAGAGGAGATTGTGGTAAGTTTTCTCTCAAAAGATGTTATATTACAGAAATTTATCTTAATTTCTAAGTTTAATATATCTTTTTTAACCTTAGATTGTACTTGTTAATCTTCCTTCCTGTGTATCCTTCCGTGTGGTACAGTAAGTGGTGGATATTGTTGGTTCCATCTGTAATGTGCTTTGGATAAATGCCCTCTGACCTGCACTTTATGAGAAAAATCTTCCTGTTACGTAATGCAGCTAGTTTGTGTGTAAAGGCGGCCCATAGTTTGAGTGTACTCACTGCAGTAATACCGTAGTGATGTTTAAGATCGGCGTAAAACCCCATACCTCTATAGAATCTTCAGGGTAGTCGTGACTAACACAATTGAACAGATAATAATAATAAAGAGATTTAAAACAAAAAAGTTGGATAAAGGTGAATATATCCATCTAGGGCTACACAATGGCTTGGAAGTTTATCTTAAAAAAAATAAAACTTTTAATAGTAACAAATTGTTAGTGAGTTTCAATATAGACGGTCCTACCACTCTATTCGAGTTCGAATTTTCAAATGTGGCCTATATTGGCTGATATGTTGGGCTATATTGTGGAAAGTCTAAATCTACCCCCCTTATTGATTATTTCAGTGATTTTATAAATGAATGTAATGCTTTAATTAATAATGGATTTGTTTTTTAAATAAAAAATATTTTTTTGATATTCACTCATTCATTTGTGATGCTCTAGCAAAAGCATTTATAAAATGTAGCAAATCCCCAACTGGCTACTCATGTTGTGATAAATGCAGTGTGTCAGGAACCTATTTTAATAACAGGGTGGTTTTTAGGGAATTAAATTATCCAAAAAGGACAGACAAATCATTTAGGGAACAGTCAGACGAAGAACATCATATAGGTATATAATTAGTAAATTTAAATATTGATATGATTAAAAAGTTTCCTGTGGACTACATGCACAATATTTGTCTAGGGGTTATGCGAAAACTTTTAAACAGTTGGATGGGTGAGCATCTATCTGTTAGATTACCTAGTCGAGTCGTTAATTTGATATCTGATCAGCTTGTGAGTTTTAAGGAATTTATACCCACAGAAATTAATCGTAAATCTAGATCATTACATGAACTAGCACATTTTAAAGCCAGTGAGTATAGAACTTTTCTGCTTTATACTGGAATTGTCGCTTTAAGAGGGAAACTAGATTTGGCAATTTATAATTACTTTCTCTTGTTTCACAGTGCTACAACCCTTTTGATAACTAGTGATATTTCATCTGCACCCCTGAGGTGTCAATTACCATCACAAATTTTAAAAACATTCATAACTCATGGCGAAAAGATATACGGACTTGAATTTCTTATTTATAATGTACATGTTTTGAGTCATATTAGCGATGACAACTTTCATTATGGGTCTTTAGATGACTTTTCTTCATTCCCATTTGAGAATTATTTAGGACATCTGAAACACTTACTTAAATCGTCAACTAGACCCCTTCAACAAGTTTGTCGTAGATTGTGTGAAATAGACACATCATACTCTGCCGGCGATGAAAAATTGAGTTGTAAAGATATTTTGTTATAAAACAATGAATTTCAGAGCGAGTATAAAAAAATACACCTAAAAACTTTTGTTTTAGGCTGGAGAAATATTGTTATGCAGCATTTTGTTTATTTTGTAACTGGGATTTGCCTCTGGTGGCGGAGTCGGGTTGCACCATGTTTTGTGATTTCTGAGTGTCCGCGTTTTGACAGAAACGGTACTATATGCGTCCCGTACGGATCTCTCTCGACCTCTCGACAACGAAGAATGAAGAACCCCACCACGATTGTCACTGTTTGTATAACAATTTCTCGAAAATATGGGAAATAAATGAGTTACTGTGAACCAGCTTTGGTGTATACCTTTCTAGCTACATTGAAGCCTCCATGGTTTGGTCCTTCGAGAATCGGATTTGTAGATTTGCCGCAGCCATTTTCTATCTTACATCGATTTACCACCTGCGGCGGCGGTGAGCACATCAGCGGAACAAAGGAGTTCATGTGAGATTTCCGTTTGGCCTTATCCTTTTTCTTTTTGATTTTGATTTGATTATTGATTGATTTGCACATGAGAGGTAGATTTTTCGGATTTATGATTATTAGGGATTACAGTGATTTGATTGGGGTTCCATTTATGGTCGATTTAATTTGATTAGATTTTGATTGGATTAAGGTGTTGATTCGTGTGTGTATTCACAATATTTTCTATTTCTATTCTATTTAGATCGATTTGTAAAATGCCATTAAAGATTTCGGAGTTTAAAGCGTTGTGTAGACGACGAGATATAATTGAACAAAAAATTCGCACATTCGAGAAGTTTGTTGACGAAATCAAAACTATTTCCATTAACGATTTAAATGATGATCAGATTGAGGAGATGGATTGGAATATTGAGCGAGCGGAGACTGCTTATAAAGATTTTGAGAATGTTCAAACGGATATTGAATGAAATTGTCATGAAAATGATATTAATGAACACTACTATGCGTTTAGGCAAAACATTGATAGTATTTTTAGCAAAAAAAATAAGTGTTATTAGATCTATTTTGAAACAATGGCAAAACAGTAACATGGCTGTAAATGTCAATGGTGTTCAAGGGATTCAGGGTGGTAGTCCAGTGGGAACCCTTAGTGGTTTGGAAGGTGTGAAATTACCTCCTATTCAATTGCCAATGTTCAATTCTGATTATTTAAAATGGATTGAATTCAAGGACACATGTGAAGCCTTGATTCATAAAAATGGATTGTTTACGGATATTCAAAAATTTCACTATTTACGTGCGAGTCTAAAAGACGAAGCTTTAACGATTATCCAAAGTATGGAATTTTCAGCTCAAAATTATTCTCATGCCAGGGTAACCTTATGTTACAGGTACAGTAATCCTCGTATGTTGGTAAATAATCATATGAAGGCATCATTTGGGATTCAGAGTGTGACAAAGGAGTTAGCTAACGATTTGAGAGCTATTATTGATACGGTTAAAAACATTTGTGTTCACTAAAAACGCTCAAATTACCAACCGAGCATTGGGACGCAATGATGATCTATGTAGTGTCAAGTAAATTAGATAAAACTATAAATCGAGAATGGGAATTAGGTAAATCAGATAATACATTACCAAATTTGGAAAAAAATTAAGATTTCATAAAAAACGGGCTAATTTTCTTGAAACAACAGAACTAAATCAACCAAATCAACCAAGTAACACTTTTGTTAAAAAGGAATTTAAGCAAAAAAATTCTGTCTTTCGTAGCAAAAACTACTAACGGAAAATGTAACTACTGTAAAAAGGACCATTTAATCTACTATTGCAAGGACTTTTTACTTTTATCGATTAATGAAAGATGGAATCAGATTAAAAAATTGAATTTATGCTGCAATTGTTTGTGAACTGGTCATTTTAGTACAAATTGTCAAATGGGTGGATGTAAAGTATGCGAAAGAAAACATAGTTCACTCTTACATCATAATAAAGACACTGAAGGGGATGAACCTAAGTCTCAAGTTCAAGTTTCTGAAGATAAACCACAAGCTTCCTCCAGTATAGTTCCCTCTTTGACGAATAGAAAGATTTTTGATTCAGAAAAATGTCATGTTCTATTAAGTACTGCTAAAATTAAGGTATCTGATAATACTGGAAAGGAACATATTGTCGGAGCTCTATTGGATTCAGGTAGCCAATCATGCTTCATAACTGAAGAGTTATGTAATCGGTTAAGATTAAAAACAATTAACAGCAATGTTTCTGTGTCTGGAATTAATAATACTTTATCTATGTTAAACAAAGAATGTAAGCTTCAAATTGGTTCAAGATTTAATGATTTTGCTTCTAAAATTGATTGTTTGGTTGTTCCTCAAATTACTGATAACACACCGAATTTTACTTTTGACATTTCCAATTGGAACATTCCAAGTAATGTTCTGCTAGCTGATGATTCATTCCATCTAGCAGGAAAAAATTATATTCTTATAGATGCTAGTATATTTTGGGATATTATTTCAACAGATCAAATTGATTTAAGTAAATCTTTGCCTACTCTTCAAAATACAGTTTTTGGGTACATAGTCACTGGAAAGATTTTTGATAATGTTAGGAAAATTAAATGTCATTTATTACAGAATCAATTTAACGGTAACAATGAAGTGGATTTACAAAGATTTTGGTCGGTTGAAGGGGCACAAAATGTGAATCTATGGACAGAAAATGAGAAATATTGCAATGAACATTGTAAACAAACATTTTCTAGAGATAATGATGGACAATTTATTGTAAAGATTTCTTGGAAAAGAAATCTCTTATCAGCTGGTGAGTCTAAAACGTTAGCGATTAATCGATTATTAAAGTTGGAAGAAAGATTTGGAAAAAATTCAGATTTTAAACAAAAATGTAGTGATTTCATTCGTGAATATGTTGATTTGACTCATATGTCACTTGATAGGGAATGTGATTGTTCGGATTATTCATACTATTTACCTCATCACGGTGTAATAAAAAATGAAGGTCTGACGACTAAATTACGTGTTGTATTTGATGGGTCTGCACCATCCAGTAATGGTATATCACTAAATGATTTACAATATGCAGGTCCAGCAATTCAAAATGATATATTTGAGATTTTATTACGATTTAGGCAACATAAGGTAGTTGTTATTGCTGACATTAGTAAAATGTACAGAATGATTCTTGTTCACCCAGATGATAGAGCAATGCAAAAGATTGTTTGGAGAAACAATCCAACAGATTCGATTTCTACTTATACCTTAAAGACGGTGACTCACGGCACTGCAAGTGCACCATTTTTAGCAATGCGATGCATACAGCAATTAGCTTTTGAGCAAACGGAGCAATTTCCAGAAGCTTGTAAAAAAATATTAAAGGACTTTAATGTCGACGATTTAATTACTGGGTATGAAAACAATTCTAAGGCTATTGAGATTGGACATTAAATTAATCATATTTTAAAATCGGCGTGTTTCCATTTGCGAAAATCGACTTCAAATAATTCATCAGTTTTGAACCATTTTAAAGACAGTGGGGAGTCACTTAGTGTTTTTGATTTAGGGGATTATGATTCAATAAAAACTCTGGGAGTACAATGGTTCAGTAAACTGAATATGCTCACTTTTTATGTGGAACTGATTGATTCTACTTCTATTACTAAAAGATCTATTTTGTCAGCCATATCTGAAATCGACGATCCTTTAGAATTAGTTAGTTGTATAATTTTGGTAAAGATTATGATACAATATCTTTGGTCACTTAAATTAGATTGGGATTCGGAGATTCCCGCAGAATTGGCTGGACAATGGAAACAATTTCAATTAAAATTAGGCGCATTTAATGATTTTAAAAATTCCAAGGTGGGTTTTAAATGAAAATTCAGTCATTATTGAACTGCATGGATTTAGCGATGCATCTCAACATGCATATTGTGCAGCAATATATGTCAGATGCATAGATTCAAGCAACCATATAAGCACAAAACTATTATGCGCAAAAACAAGGGTTGCTCCTTAGTAGATAAGAAATAAGAAAGCTCCGCGGATCATGATCCAGTTTATTGACCCCAGCCCCGCCCACTTCTAGTTCATTGACCCCAGCCCCGCCAACTTCCAGTTTATTGACCCCAGCCCCGCCCACTGTCGGTTCCCCGCCCACTTCCGGTACCCAGCCCACTTCTCCCCCTCCCTTTGCCCAACCCACTTCCGGTACCCCCTCCCTTCTATCCGTACCCCCTCTCTCTTTACCCCACTTCCGGTACCCCACCTTTCTATTCCCACTTCTTTTACCCCCTCCCCCTCACCCACTAACCTCTAACCTTTAACTTCTAACCATTTTTACCCCCACCCTTCCTTTGCACCCTAACCACTAACTCTTTTAAAACATAAACCACTAATCACATCCATACTGAGCAGTTATTAATAAGATGTTGGTGAACGATATTCAAGTGCTACATGCTGTTTGGCAGAATGTGTTATATATTTATGCTAATGAGTCTAAAGAAATTTATGTACGCTTTGATAGTAATGAAACGAGCGGTAACTGGCCTTCGAGGTGGATCCCAATGCAGGGTATGAAATCCCTTTTTCACACATCAATACCTAATAATAGCACTATCTATAAATTACGGATCAGAAGAAGTTCTAATTCCACGGAGTACACTAAATGGCGAACACTTCGCCCCACCACCCTCAATCATACAAAAGACGAGTTGCCTGGAGACCAAAGCGTAGTTACTTCACTTCTCATCTACGTAGCGGTGTGTTCATCATTGTTACTACTTGACTGTCTCGTAAAATTATATATTGTTAACAAGTTGTTCGTGTCGTGACCATAATGGATCTTCAAGAGTTTTTAAAACTATATGGTCACATGGTGTTGGAAGAACATAAGGCAAGACTCCATGCTTTACAACAACAAGAATGAAGAGAAGATGAACTCGATGTATGGGTCACACTATAAAAGCTGTCCCTGGGCATATGATGAAACACTGGAAGGACCTGACACTTGTGGGTGTCGCTATCGATGCTTGGACGATGAGAGGAATAAAACAGAAGTGCGAAAAATATTTCAACTATATCTAAGGATTGTAAAGAAAATAAATGAGACTCAATAAAAACATTTATATCCATAACTTTTATTTCATTTCCTAAATACATATTTATACATAGCAAATATATACATTAATACATATTTATGTTAAAAAAATAAGATTCATTTTAATAACGTATATCATTCCCCACTTAAGAAGATCTAAATCACCTTTAGTTGGAGTAATGAGGAAATGACCCCATGGCAATGTGTCATAGGTGTGTGGGATTATACATCTCTTATCATCTTGTGACGATAGAGCAATTTTATTTTTAAGTTCTGTATAAATTGTGTGAAGATGAGAAGAAAAAATATACATTTTGCGAAAAATCGACCCTCCATGTTCAACGGTTTAAATGTAATCAGAAATGTGTAGTCGATTTTTTATAACACTTTCCGAAATTTCCTTGGCTTTCTTAACGACATCAACGACAAAATAAGACTTAGCACCTGTACCATAAAAACATTCTACGGGTACTCCCGCAAACTCATCCTTCATTTTTCCAACAACTGATATGGTTTGTGGAATAGTATGAATGTTGTTAAGGAAGTAGTTTGATGTATCAAAGTAGTTAATGTTGTATTTAATATCATCATATATATTATCAGTAAAAATCTCCAAGATAAGTGAGTCAGTGTCAGTGTAACATAGTGTAGCTTTACTACCATATTTCTCTTTAATGAAACCGTAAAAGAAATCATAAATAACTGTTTTAGAAATATCCAAAATTGAAAAACCGATGTAAAGAGGTTTATCATAACAGACCTTCGTTTTCTGTAATTGGATTGCCACCAAATTTTAATCGAATATTGAGCAGGACTTAAAATGCGGTTTAGCTATTAACGCTCTAGCTCCCACAGACCCAACCTTATTTTCCCAGTGTGTACATAATTTAATATCTTGTCGCTTATCTACATTTTCCATAGTTTTACCAAAAATTGAATTGATTAATAACTTGAATAAATCCCTCTCGAATTCATTTTTAGCAGAATTTCTTAAAGTGGTATTTAGGTCAATGTAAGGATTAACCATGGTGGTTGTGAAAACTTCAAAACTCTGTGAACTTTCTTTATTAACAAACCATATTGTAAACATTGTTTTAGATTCCGGTAGTGAATGACATATTTATGTTTATCGTGTAAATTAGGAATTAATTTTGGTTGTTTACCACCAGGAGGATTAATATTTTCTGGACAAAAGGGTAAATCATTATGAGATACATAAATTGGACGGATATTTTAAATCTACTTCCAGCACATATCCCTTCGGAGAATATATCGGATATAACGAAATTTGTCGGCAAGCTACAGGTCGTATTTTTTAAAGAATCACAACGAAATTTGGTACAAAAATCAGTTGGCCGGAAATCTCGGTCGAGTTCGTTAATGGGCCAAATAAGTCCAGCGGTTTCAAAATGGCGGCTTGTTATTAAAAAAAAAAAAAAAATCAAAAAACTTTAATTTCGCGTCTGAGAGAAAAATGTTACTTAGGTTTTTTGTTGATCTTATAAAGGCGAACGACTTTTGTATAAAATATTTTTTCGAGAAATGTACAGAAAAAAGTTATTTAAAAAAAATCAAAAACTTTTTATTTCGTGTCTGAGAAAAATGTTACTGAGGTTTTTTATTGCCCTTATAGAGGCGAACAACTTTTGTATAAAAAATATCTTTGAAAAATGTACAGGAAAAAGTTATTTGCAAATATTTAAAAATTTTGACGTTTGTATTTTTTTTCACACCTCGTATACATTTTTTTGACACATCGTGTCTGTTATATTAATCTATATCCTATCCATAAATCTACCTTTCAGCCTGGCATGCCATGGGGATTTTTTAATTCTGAAAGATGAAGAAGTTACGACCGAATTAGAATGTATTAAGGTATATCACACAAACCATTACTATTTTGGTCAACTGGCGTATTAAATGTTGTATTTGGAATGACATGATCATCGGCCTTACGTTTAGGGGTACTACAGTCCAATTCTAAAAAAAAAATATTGAATGAGTATGAAAATTTTTGCTCATTAGATTTACCGAAACAAGAACATATCTAATTACACACAAAGAGATTAAATATAAGTAATTCCTATGAATATCTATATAATACAATGCTTAAAAGATCATACTGATCCTCCTGTTTCGTTATAATGTAGTGAGTAGATCAAGTAGATGTTTTAAGTTATAAAATCCAATCCAACCAAACCAAAGAATTATACCTATTTTGCTTACCGGTATTACAGGCAGGTCTTTTTAACCCTATTATTTCTGATGTTCCTGAAATTTTAGGAGGTAAGGGATATTTTGAATAACTGCTTTTGTCAGATTGTTCACAATCATCATCATCACTGGCACTTGATCGAAATCTGCGAGGTTTCACTCTTAAACGTTTCGATACATCTTCATCATCAATTTCAGAATTAATATCTGAAGTAAATTCTGCTTTGTTTAGTTTTTGGATTGCTTTCTGATGGTCACCTAAAAACGAGTATCCGTTTAAGAAACGTTCGGCCACTGCCGAAACACCGGACGTACAGGGAACGGGACGCACAGGAAATGAAATAGCCAATTCAATAACACCGCTGAAGCGCAAACTGAGATCTCTCTCGGACAGCAGAGGGAAACGTACTCATACCTCTTCTGACCCTATCAATGCAGAATCTCAGAACATCATTGAGAGTATAAAAGAACTGAGAGAGAGAACCACAGTCCCACAAATGCGGAAATTGACTAGCGCTGCCTTCCTGGGAACCGATGAGGAACTCCAGACTCATCTGGACAACTCATCGGAAATATTCATTAATAACACCAGGAGAAACAATCGTCATTCGACCAAACATATAAACAACTATGGCGCGCAAAAAGGACCTAACAACAAAAAGTCCTCAATCTTCAAAAAAACACAAGACCTCTACATCAAGAACAAACGTGTTTTAGCCGAGACGATACTCTCTGGCCGGCCTTTCGACGAGAAAGAAGCGTTCCCTACTACGGCAGATGTCGAGGAAGTCTTCGGAGGAATCCTAGAAGGCATCTCTATGCCCGTAAACCAACCTATTCTAGACCAACGTGAAGCTATACCCGATCAGTTAAAATCCATAACACCAGAAGAAATCGAGAAAGCCAAATCCAACTGGCAACCATCGGCGCCTGGCGCAGACCGGATAACAATTCCATCTGTTAAGGCCACGGATAATGTCACACTAGCCATAATCTACAATGCAGTCCTTTTGAGAAACAATCCCAAACAACTGGAAGACACTAAGGACGACATTTATACCTAAAGAAGGCGATAAGAGGGACGCAAATAACTGGCGCCCAATTATAGTCGGCTCGGCCGTGCAGCGACTATACCATAAAATTCTCTCGGCCCGAATGAAGCGACTCATCAAACTGAATGGCAATCAACGTGGCTTTACCGAAACAGATGGAACCATGAGCAATGCGACCATGCTCGAGGCTCTACTACTATCTAAGGCCCAAAAACACCACCCATTAACCGGTCAAAACCGAACGAAAACCCCTATAGATTTCGCTCATCTCCTTCAATATATTCGCTGTCAGGTTATTGATAAATTACATTTAAGAAATCTAAAAATAGAAATTACAGAACACAATGCAAAAAATAGTGTTATCACCTTTATTCCGGAACGTTATCAAACGAGTATCCGTTTAACAAACGTTCGGCCACTGCCGAAACACCGGCCGTACAGGGAACGGAACGCACAGGAAATGAAATAGTCAATTCAATAACATCGCTGAAGCGCAAACGGAGATCTCTCTCGGACAGCGGAAGGAAACGTATTCATACCTCTTCTGATCCTATCAATGCAGAATCTCAGAACATCATTGAGGGTATAAAAGAACTGAGAGAGAGAACCACAGTCCCACAAATGCGGAAATTGACTAGCGCTGCCCTCCTGGGAACCGATGAGGAACTCCAGATTCATCTGGACAACTTATAGAGAAACAATCGTCGATCGATCAAACACATAAACAACTATGACGCGCAAAAAGGACCTAACAACAAAAAGTCCTCAATCTTCAAAAAAACACAAGACCTCTACGTCAAGAACAAACGTGCTTTAGCCGAGTCGATACTCTCTGGCCGGTCTTTCTACGAGAAAGAAGCGTTCCCTACTACGGCAGATGTTGAGGAAGTCTTTGGAGGAATCCTAGAAGGCATTTCTATGCCCGTAAACCAACCTATTCTAGACCAACGTGAAGCTATACCCGATCAGCTAAAATCCATAACACCAGAAGAAATCGAGAAAGCCAAATCCAACTGGCAACCATCGGCGCCTGGCGCAGACCGGATAACAATTTCATCTGTTAAGGCCACGGATAATGTCACACTAGCCATAATCTACAATGCAGTCCTTTTGAGAAACATAATCCCAAACAACTGGAAGACACTAAGGACGACACTTATACCTAAAGAAGGCGATAAGAGGGACGCAAATAACTGGCGCTTAATTACAGTCGGCTCGGCCGTGCAGAGACTATACCATAAAATTCTCTCGGCCCGAATGAAGCGACTCATCAAACTGAATGGCAATCAACGTGACTTTACCGAAACAGACGGAACCATGACCAATGCGACCATGCTCGAGGCTCTACTACTATCTAAGGCTCAAAAACACCACCCATGGACCGGTCAAAACCGAACGAAACCCTTATAGATTTCGCTCATCTCCTTCAATATATTCGCTGTCAGGTTATTGATAAATTACATTTAAGAAATCTAAAAATAGAATTTGCCGAACAAAATGCAAAAAAATCGTTTTATCACCTCTATTCCGGAACGATATCAAACGAGTATCCGTTTAACAAACCCTATTACCCTTGAACATACCATTGAAACTTATCAAGGTCTAGAACAGGAATTTGAAAATCGTGCAGCACAGCGTAACCTCGGCGCGAATTACGATAAGCCTAGACATATGAATAATTATAATCAGAGACATAATGTACCACAAAATCATCAACGACAATTTCCAAATCGAAATCAATCCCCGTTCAATCAAAACCAACCCCGGCATAAAAATTTTAATAACCAAAGAAATTTCCAAAATCCACGTCATTTTCAGAATCAACATCATCGTTTTGGTCAACGAAACCAAAATCAATTTGGAACCAATCGTCCGAGATATCCGGGCTGGGCCCAACCAAACAGAAATTTTGGAAACTCTTATAACCAAAATCAAAACCTAAACGTTTTTGCCCCCAATAAAAATATCTATCTACCCCCTCCTACTCCGATTCCCAAATTAAAGATAATAATCAGCCTCATAATTCTTGCCAACAGTATCCAACTCCAATGTCTGGAATCACTCATAACAATATAGAGGAAATTAATCACCAACCAAATCAGAAGTATCTTCAAAGTTTTCAAGATCAAAATTATTTAAGAGAACCCAGTACTTCTCAGGATTTTCGTCCTATAAGGCCTCCCAACAACCAGAAATAGTACATATATGAATTGAATGAAATTAAAACGAATTCCTTACCGTATAGAAAAATTAATTTGGAAAATAAAATATTTAAATTTTTGATTGATACCGGTTGCTCATTTTCGATAATTAGGCCTTTATTACATAATACATAATTACATAATACATAACTGAAAAACAACAGCTAATTATAAATCATTGGTACCGCCCTTTGCTGAATTTAATACTGATAAAGAGATTGAATTTATTTCATACGATTTTCATGAGTATTTTGATGGACTTATTGGATTTAAAGATTTGCAAAAACTAGACTTGTCAATTGACATTACTAATAATTGCCTAGTTAATAAAAATACGCGAATTCCTTACTTTTTTCGTGACGACTTTACTACCCATACTTATAGTCTCAATCCCTTAGAAATTATTGCAAAAAGAGTACCAGTAAGAATTCAAGAGGGAGAAATTTTAATTAAAGAATATAATACTGGTAGAACTTACATACCGGAAGTGCTGACTATAGCATAAAACGGAATTGCAAAAATCGAAATTCATAATATGACAGATAAACGAACATTATTAACAATAAAATACGCGTTGGAATGTGAGTTCATTCGAGAGCAATTAGGAATTTTTAATCCCGCCGGAAACTGAGAAAATTGATATTGAAAATTTAATTCGGACTGATCATCTTAATAAGGAAGAAATAGTTGCAGTGATTAATCTGTGTCGAGAATTTAGCGACATTTTTCAAAAACCAACAGAAAATTGAAGTTTTACTAATATGGTTAAACATCAAATAAGAACAAAAGATGACGAACCATGCCATGCTAAAAGTTATCGATTTCCACAAATTCATAAAGTCGAAGTTCAAAATTAAATCCAACAAATGTTAGAAAATGGAATTATTAGACCGAGCATTTCACCATGGTCATCACCAGTGTGGATCGTACCGAAAAAACTAGACGCTACTGGGAGAAGGAAATGGAGGATTGTCATAGATTATAGGAAAGTTAGCGAAAAGACTATTGATGATAAATATCCTATTCCAAATATTAATGATATTTTGGACAAATTTGGAAGATGTAGGTATTTTACAACTTTGGATCTTGCTTCAGGATTTCATCAAATAGAAATGCATCCTGATAGCATAGACAAAACAGCCTTTAATACAGAACAAGGACATTACGAATTTTTGAGAATGCCATTTGGTCTGAAGAATGCTCCAGCAACCTTCCAAAGAGTTATGGACAATGTGTTAAGAAACTTACAAAATAAAATATGTCTTGTCTACATGAATGACATTATAGTCTTCTCGACGTCTCTCACGGAACATATACATAATTTAAAGCAAGTATTTCAAACTCGTCAAAAGGCTAATTTGAAAGGAAAGGGCGGAAAAGTGAACATTCCCGCCCGGCATAGAGATGCGCGGCGTAGCGATGAGCAAAATATCACGAACTGTGATTGGTGAAAACGATTGCTCTATGGTCGCAACACACAATACACATATCAGTACAAAGCATTATCATAGGAGAAGTATTTTAATATTAAAACTGATTAAGTTTCTCGTTATTTGCTTATTAGCGGGTTGCGCAAAAAGTACTGTGTTAACCACGGGCGGAAACTAAACTTCAACTCGTGCGGAAGTGCAAACTCCGCCCTCGTTGAAATGTTCGTTTTTCCGCCCTTGATAAACAATATACTATTTACATTAAATTGTATAAATGTACTAAAATTTAATTTCTTCAAAATCTTAGTGCATTAAAAAAATCCATCCTAAGCATTATCAAAAAAATGAACGTTGACAGAGCTTATCGAGTATGTCAACAATTATTAATCAAAGAATATATCTAACAATGTGATGTTTATTTTAGTTTTTTAATGAAAAGACTGCCAGTGCTATGGCAATATATCAAATTCAGCATTCCAAATTGGTGGATTGTGAACCAAGTATTAAATTAATTAATCGTATGTCCAAACTGATCGAGATTATGAGTGCAAGAACACCACATGATACTACTTTAAAACCATGCTCTGAAGAAGAACAAGTTACATACCAATCAGTTTTTTAGGGTGAATAATATAGCTATATTCATTTATTTTTGTAGTTCATCAAGACATTTTTACTATATCTTCAGCAATGGAAGAAATATGCAGAGGAAAACAATGTCTATTTTCTGTCTGACAGTACATATTATGGGATAATAATCTCATGACAGCTAAATTGAATCAGGTTGCGTTGGAAGTAAGTGGAGCGGTAATGTTTAAGGTCTCTTTGTCTCTCTAACTATTATATTTTAGCGTTTCTTTGGAATGATGAGGAACGCTTGTGGCTGTAACGATCATCCTAACTCCAGACTGTTCATTCAGATGTTTAGGTTAATTAGTACATATTCACATGTAAGACCACCCAAAGGTAGTAATGTTGAAGGTTCGGAAATGTTATTATGTTTACTCAATACTAATGAGATCGTAAATTCTGAGGGAGAAATAACAAAACTCCAGGCAATACATACTAGTGTTGACAAAATTTTAGAAAACTGTATTTGGTTTGATGATGTCGTTGATAACTCAGATCACAGCTACAACATCATGCAAACTTCCACTTATGTATTATCATACATATCTGGATATGTTGCTAGAAGAGCTACTTGCTTTTCTAAATGTGAGAAATGTCTTTTACATTTAAGAGACGCAGAGCCTGAAAAATCTCAAGACTGTCATAAATTAATTAATTTATTGAGTAAAGGGTTTTTAACATATCCCTCCCTTGCATTAACATCATTGATGACCACCTTAGAATCTGTTATATTAGATGTTCTATCAACAAATGCTGTTCACAAGGAATTACGTTTTCAAATTTTAGAGGAATTGGAGGACATACATATACCTCATGTTGGATGTAGCGAACATCAGGAAAAGATTAGTGGTGCAATCATACGCTTTTTCATTATTAGTAGGATGCATTTTATTTGTAAACAATCAAACAAAATTCATGAAGATCAAAAAGAACGAACTAGGTGTTCTGGGTTACAAATCTGGGTTACACTATGTATAATAGGAATCATGTCACATGCAAATTCTAAGTTAGATACATTGACGAGGAATATTCTGAAGAAGAACTTAAAACGGCTATCAGGATCCCCACTTTAAGATGTTCGGATATTCTAAATATCAGACGTCTGTCGACAAGAAACCGCCGTTCTAAGGAACTTAAATTTATTCCCACTACTTCTATAGTTTGTACCAAAACCGGCACCTTAATTCCCAAAGAGTGTTGGTCCTATTCCATATGTGAAAGGACATTTGCAGTGCAACCTTTTAATGATGAGGACGTTAAACCCCCCCCCCCCCCTTAGGGCTTTCTCCATATATTTTTAATTAATGTTCGTGTTTCGACGTGTGATAAATTTTAACTGTCTCTGTCCGCTTAGTTTTATTTTGTGACGTCTCACATGTCGCTTAACCGGAGCACTAAAACATTGATTTTGCGAGCCTGAAGATGACTTTTATGAAGTCGAAACCGGTCGCTCATTTTTACTAAATTGGTTGGCGAAGACTTTGTGTTTTCCTCTGGTCTACATTACCATGGCCAACTTTGGGAAGCTGGACAACCTTCTGTCGAAGAAAATATATTGAAAACATAGAAATCAATCAAAGACGAACAAATGTTCCTCCAACACCAGGACCATCCACATATAAAGAGGCCTCTACGGTAGGCGACCATATTAAAAGAATAGGACCAAATCGGGAGACTGAATTTAATACTATACATCCTAGTAATACAAACCCATTAATGAATCGTATTCACCTTCTGTCGGGAGCATTCGATCTTACAGGCACAGCGCGGCCATTCTGTCACCTCACCCCACAGCTAGGTGACGTTGGAACTTGGCCGTTCCTAAAGTCACTAGATATATAAAGTAGCGCAATTGGTAAGGACAATATGTTAGACAGAGGAAACACTATTTGGAATCAAAATGGCGGAGTGTTTTAAACGTGATTTATTCCTCATTACGTAACACAGTAAGTCGGTAATTAGAACATCCTCACGTTATTTCGTAAAATGACGCGGAAACAGCTGACTTGGAAACGCTGAATTGGTAACAATGCCTGAGGTCGGAAATCGAAAGAAATAGGAGTGACAACCGAAGATTATTATGTAAGGATGCAGTTACTGATTTGAAAATAGCTACCACCCAAAACACTATTAATTGTGATAATGATGTAGAAAAGCCAGGATGTTCCTCTGAAATTAACGGAAAGAAAAGAAAATGATGAATCTAGTCTTGCGGTTGAATTATTGTCAGAACATTTGAATCGTGGTAAGAAAGTTCAATTAGAATACAATTAAGTTCTAAATATATGTGAGCAATTTAGTTAATTTTAGGTAGTAAGTGAGTGACGAAGATTTATCTCATGATAATGTTGAAACAGAAATATCACAATTGCTTGCAAATAGCGACCTTTATCAGCCATCTCAGAATTATATTGAACTGTTAAAAGATACTCTAAGAAAAGTTGGGAAAAAATGTAGCATGTATAAACGAAAATATGAGCAGAAAGAGGAAAGACTGGAGAAAAGACACATTGAGGAATGAAATGGAGCGAAGAAACTGTAACAAATGCTATAAAATTATACTTAGCTTGTGGTGAAAAAGGATATACGGAATTGCGAGAACAAAATCTCCCATGCGCAATTATCCGTACAATACAGCATCGTATTCACAACTTGAAATTTCAACAAGGTTTTCTCCAAGATATTTTTAATGTAATGAAACTTAACGTACGTATAACAACCCCATTGCTAACTTCTCTGATAATTTTCCAACTTCACGCTTAAGATCTTTTCCTTCCAGATACCAGCCAGAGGAGAAGCATGCATGACTACTTATTGATGAAATGGCAATTAAATCAGGCCTTGTCTATGACAGTTCAAACTCGACAACTTTGGGTCGGCCCACAAGCAGTGGCTCTGGAGGAAAGTGTAATAATGATCATTTGGCCACGCATAGATTATTATTTATGCTAGCAGGCGTAACTAGTAGGTGGAAGCAGACGGTGGCTTATGAATTCACGGGAAATTCGATTTCTTCCGACGATTTATTACAAAAAATCATGACGATAATCACGAAAGCACATGAAATTGTACTTTTAATTCGTGTCGTCATTTCTGATATGGGTCCACAAAATAGAGGATTTTGGAAGTTAATAAACGTAGTGGCTGGTAAACACAGCGAAATTAAGAATTATACCTTGCACCCTTTCATTCCTGAAGAAAAATTATTCACATCAGACTCTGTTAATGGGTCTGTGTTTTTTCAAATAATTCAGTCTTTATTTGAAAAGAGTGACGAAATTGGTTTAAATATTCTAAGTGTTACGTGTGATATGGGACCAAACAATCAATCACTGTGGAGGATCTGGGGTCTAACTGCAGAAAGACATGCTCAAATAAAAAAGAAAATACCTCATCCTTTATGGTCAAATGGTTTTGTGTACGTATCTCTTTAAAAATATTAAAGCGATGTAACGTGATTGAAATACCTGACCATATTGTGAGGAAACATGGACTACCTACAAATCAGGTCTTATCAGTTCATCTTTCTGAACTTGTGACTCATCAAGCTAAACACACTTCGCCTGGCACCTAAACCTACAGAAGAAGACTTGCTTTCGTCACATTTTTCTAAAATGAAAGTTTCAACATCAACAATAGTGGTAAATCATTCTGTGAGCAGTGCGCTTAAGTTTCTTGCAGAGAATCTGGGGAGACCTTAGTATTTAACCACAGCTTGGTTTCTAGATCAAGTAGAAAAATGGTTCCTTTTAATGACGTATAAGCATCCATCATGTGCACTGAGTAAATATAATTTAGAAGAATACAATAAGTCAGTTCAGTTTTTTAACGATTTTATGGACTTATTCAATAATATCACGGTAGAGTACAAAAAATTTTGGAAACCGTCGCAAACGGGTGTTCTTATTTCAACAAAGTAAATGTTAGACATGCAGGATTATTTGTTAAACACACAAGATTACAATTTTATCTTGACCAGTCGGTTTGTTCAGGATTTCTTGGAAAATCTCTTTAGTGTTTTAAGATCTAAACAAATTATTCCAAATGCACTGCAAGTGACGGACAATTTGAAATTAATATGCGTTTCATAATACTCGGAAAAAGGCAGTTATGAAGTCGATGACAGAGAATTCTTGTCTGGTTTTTTAGATACTGTCGCGATGCAGCCCCAATTAGCGAAAATAGGTCGCCGTCCAAGCTAATTCAGCACCGAGGCGACCTTAAACCGAAGGACGACACGTGACGCGCGGGTAAACTTCTGGCACGTTCTTAAAACAAACGCAAAGTATTTAAACGGATCGATTAGATCGATCGGGAGGAATCAATCAGTCTACTCGCACCCTGTCACGCTGACCGTCGGAACGTCCGTCCTTCGACATGACACTGATTGGAGGAGCCTTGCGTCTGCTGCCCATCGTCACCCAACAATAAGCAATCACCTCCCTTGAACTTTTTTCTCACTTTTTACATTTGCTCATTTGCCTTAACTTTATTTCCGATGTTCTCTCCCCTATCATATTTGATGTTCAAATAAATATTGTCCGTGTTGCCATGTCTTCTTTTTAAATCTCTACCTAGCTACACCCCCAACCAGAGCACTCCCTTTGGGCCCTAGGCCCTCAGGCGTGTGATAATACTTTGACAGAAAATACAAACTACGAAGAAGTGCATCTTCCAGCTGAAATCGGTGATCAGTGTCAGTGGTTACATCATACAAAGTATTGAAAAAACTACGAGAATCTGTTCAACATGCAGCTGGATCTACCACGCCTATTTACAGGAGTTCCAGTAGGTTTACAAATATCAAGCGGTTTAGAGACAAGACGCTTTTTTCCTGTTCTGAAAAGCTCTACTTTTTTTCTAGCAATGAAATGGATTTTTGTCAAGTTTTTTAAAATTGTTTCACCACAAAATAAAGACATTAAAGAATGTTACTGTAAAGAAATGAGTAAGTTGGAAATTGATTTGCAAAACTGTCATAATCTAAAAAAGAAAATAGTCATTCGATTTATTACATTTCGATAAAAATTAGTTCTAAGAAATGTAAAAATATTGCAAAAAGGCAAGCAAGCGAATCTGTAGCCGGTCATCTAACTTGATTTGTAATGTTTTGGATAGAAAAAAAGTAATCTTCAATTAATCCAGTTAAAACATACCTATTTCAAAGTGTTGAAATAACAACAAAAATGGGCGGTATTTTGGGTTCGTTTTGTAACACTTAAATTGTTGTTCAATAAATAAAAAAATAGGTACGTACTTAACTCGATATGTAAATGCGCAAGTCAACTATAGTTCTTAAGCAGCTCTAGCTCTATATTTGACATATTTACCTATCTTTATAACATATTGATATGACGTAAACATAAGTACATATATATTAATTACATAAATTGTTATAAATATAGATATAAATAAGAGGAAACATATCAAAATATGTTTCGTGCATAGAACGGATACGGATATGTACGCACCCATACATACGTTGAATTCATGCTAATTACATAATCATTTTTACCAACCACATAAAACTTTACATTAATGTGACATTTCCAACATTTCATTTTTTGTTGTTGTTGTTGATTGTTGTGGATTACAACAGTTTATTTGTGTTATAGGTTCACTTTGCAAAGACAGATGGACGAAGGACGAAGGACGATGGACAATCACCGCAAAGCTCTTCAGCGCCGTAAGACCAAAAGCGGCGTCAAACAAAAAACCGCCGAAGTATGAACAAGAGCTACAATTTTTAATTCCGTACATAACAGACCCAGATAATCTGGAATCAAACTTCACCCCTTCCGAGAGTGCCACGGTCAATATTGACGATGACAACGGAGATGAGCTTCCAGATATAGATGAGCCACTTTCGCCGGAAAGACCACAAATTACTAGCCAAGCGTCTTCACTTATTAATAGATCTCATTCTTCCAGTTCTACGTCAACATCATCAACGCAACGAAATGCCCCATATGTATACAAAAAGAGAAACCGCTCTGGTGTTCCAACTGAAAGGACTGCAGCGACTGTCTTAGATGATTATTTAAATAATAGACGTGGCCCTGCTCAAGTAGAAGTAGTAGAAGATCCCCTCACTAGCTTTTTTATGACAATATCGAAAACTGTAAAGGGGTTCCCTATCAGAGATCAAATCTATGTTAAACAAGCAATATTCAACCTAATCACAGAAAAAGAAATTGATATTACGTCGCGTGAATATTCATCGGGTCAAGTTGTTGCACCTCCGCGAACAGAAATGGTTCCACCCGTGATGACGTCGACATCATCTCGTGGACATTCATCTGGTGGATATCATGGCCCTACGCAAACAGAAATGGCTCCACCCGTGACGAAGTCGACATCATCACTTCTAACTCCTTTACAGCAGGTTTTCCAAAGCAATCCGTTTGACAACCAAGATTTCGAGACTTATAACAATTGCAATATGTAACCAATGTATTGACTGATGATGGGTACTTTCTGTACACATTATTTTAGGTGAAGAAATTATAATTTATTGTAACCGAATTTAGGGAACTTATTACATAATTTAATCATTGAAATTAATACGCGTTGTTTTACAAAACAGAAAAACAATTCATAATTAAGAGCAGGACAAGTGTGAACAAGATTATTGGATTGTTTTTACGATTGCACTCGAATTAACAACACGAGCGACCATTTCACGTTATTAAATTCAACAGAACGTGAGCTGGTCAAGTTCAACTCTCAGCTGACTAAGCATAACACAACATCTCGGTAACGTGATAACGGAAGGTCAGCTGGGTGTAAGGTAACGAAACAATAAAATCGTATTTAACCTATGTAAAATTAATCTGTATAAAAACCCTGAAATTTGGTACAATAAATTTAGTATAAGATGTATGCTCAAAACGAGAGTGTGTTGTGATCTTTCTTCACGCCACTCAACCCGACAAACCATAACCTCACGAACTTCAACCCGGAGAGCACGTCACGCCCTCTCTCCAAACTACAAGAACTTCAACCCGGACCTGCACGTTACGCCCTCAGGTCCACCCCGGAGAGCATGTCACGCCCTCTCTCCAAACAACTAGAACTTCATCCCCGGAGAGCACGTCACGCCCTCTCTCCAAACAATTAGAACTTCAAGAACTTCAAGTGATCACGTCACGCCCTGAACTCCGCCTACACTAGAACTTCATCCCCGGAGAGCATGTCACGCCCTCTCTCCAAACAACTAGAACTTCAAGAACTTCAAGAGATCACGTCACGCCCTGATCTTCGCCTACAAGAACGTCTTCAGCCTTACAACCTGGGGACAAGATTCATCTCCGCAGCCACCCACGAGTTACGAGAGATATCTACATACAGTCCACTCTCTAAAGAGATCATTTCACACTTTCGTTCAAATAAATAGTTGGTTACCAGATTTTTAGTTAACATTTTTTAGTAACCTTATTTTAGTTTATATTTTGTTTATATTATTTAGTTTCACTTACTTTAGACAAACTGCTAATCTCTCCTTAGGACCTATTGGTTCTCTCATATTGGTCGATTTCCTTTGCAGTTCCGTATTCACAACATGTAAGAGTTCTTCAAAGTTTTGGTGTGTCATCCGAAAGTATTGGAAGAACTTGCAGTCGTCTTCAACCAAGTCAGGGAATAATGTATGAAACTCTCCAAGTTCTAATCTCTTTCGATTTATTTTGGGAATCTAAACTCTAGGTTTTCTTTGACTTTTTGACTTTTCTTCTTCTTCTGCCACTATTAAACTAACAATAATTTCTTCTTCACTTAACAGAACGTAGGTTTTAGCACAAATGCTAGGAGGAGACTGTGGAGGTATCTATCGTCCGTCCGTCCCGTACCGACCGGTACCTAACCGGTATACCTAACCAAAAAATATCGCTTAAAGTAATTACAATATTAGTGCTTCCAAAAAAATATCAACAATATTAAATGTAAAATAAGAATATTCTTATTAAATATAACATATCCTTTGGCGTACACCGGAACAAATATCGCGTTCCAACAGTTACCAGTTTGTGGATTCTGACATTTATAACCAAAAGTCCTACGTTTCAGCAAGAAATGTACTCGGTTGCTAACTGATTCGTGACAAGGAAACTGATTTTGGGGGATCATAGGGGGATGTTTTATAGGGCGAAAATATATTTTTCCTGGGTGTGGGTCCGAATTCTCACCTATAGCGGGTCCGAATCCTTGACTACCTGAGCTCGATGGGTGCGAACTCGCATTCTCCGATTATATTTCGGCGGACGAAATTTCGGCCGCAAATAATGAGGGTACCTGATTTAACTGAAGGGTCAAATAACCATACAAGAAATTTCTTAAAGTAAATTTAGTAATAAAGTTAGACAGTAAAAAATAAAGTAATCAGTAAATTCTGAGTACAGTACTGGTTGTCAAATGTGTTATACATGCGTCATATTTCATTCTGTCTCTATACGGTGCACTGAAGACATGTAATGCAACAAAACCATTTTTTTGCCAGTGTTCTTATAAGCAAATTACAATTTCAAAGGTATGTATAATTGTTTCTGATTGCTTAAATTGCGTGTTTTAGCTATATGTGTGCTTTGAGAGGTTCCTTTTTTTAATACCTGTTATATATTTTGGCTTGAATCTTAACCTTCTTTCTTCTTCTTTAATGGGCTCGACTGCTGCGGGCATTAACCCAGTGTCGAAAGTCCCTCCTATAGGATATCCGACCCTATCCGGCCTGGTTACCGGCGTGAATAGGGGAACTTTCTTCTTGATGCACGTGGTATTCTAATTTTTCACATTTAACGAAAATATAAATAACACTTCACCTATAACGTCCACTACATTTACTTTTCCATTTAAAGTTGGGTTAATCGAAAAGGATCTTTTGTAGAAATTATTACCAGCTTAGTTTTAGTTGAGTAGGCAGTATATTTTTCAATTTCGGTTCTATTTAACTCAAATTTCTATTGACAATGTTCCTTACCATATTAAAAATATTAATTTCCATAGTAGCAACTGTAAGAAAATTTAAGCTGTTGGCTCGTTAACACAGAAATATGATACGAAATTCTCCCTGAGGGAGTAAGCGGCATTGACACTTCGATTTTCCCCGACTGTGAAAAATCTGGCGGTTTCGCGCTGTGGTTGTTCAGCTTCGTCATGGAAAGCGGCTACATGTTGAGCTCCTTCTTTATCGATTATGATATTGTGTAACAAACACACGCATTGAACAATAACATCGGCGAACTCTGGTTCCACTTCAATACCCTTTGGGATGACCCGCCATTTCGCACTCATTATACCAAACGTACATTCAATCACTTGTCGTGCTCTTGAAAGACGCCTGTTGAATATCCGCTGTGCTGCTCCAAGTTGAGATGCAGGAAAAGGTCTCATTAAATAGGGTTTCAGAGAATATGCTTCATCCCCCAAAAGGAAGTGTGGAACTGTAATATTCGTTCCAGGCAACTCAGCAAGTCGTTGAACGCCCAGAGCATCATTTTCAAGCATTGTGCATAGCTTAGAGTGCGAAAAAATTCCCCCATCACTCTCCTTGCCGTATGCTCCCACATCAATGGCAATAAATTTATAGTCAGGTCCAGCCACACCTTGTAGCACAATAGAAAAAAAACTGTTTGTAATCTCTGTACATGCTGCCTGCATGATGGGAATTTCTTATGCGCATATGTTTTCCATCAATACAACCCACACAATTCGGGAACCCCCATTTATTCCAAAACTCTTGGGCTATTGACTGCATATCTTCAGCGGTGGGGCACGGCATATGCGTAGCAGAGAGCTCTTCCCAAATCACTTGAAGAAGCACCTGACGAATTTGTGTCCACATCATGGCCGTACTTCAACCATATGATGTTTTTACGCGATATAATGGAGCCCGGAAATCTCAAAGGAAACTTGGCATCTACTGACACCGAGGATATGACTTCCGCTTCCACTGCAACCAGTACCAGCACCAATGATGTTATTAAGTCGCAACCTCCTCCGATGCCACCACCTGAGACCAAGACTCCAATGCCCAAAAATATAAGAATGCGGGGCAGCTCACATGAAGAAGACTTTTTGCAAATTGAAAGACAAAAATTGCAATTGTTCACTGACAAAGCTAGCGTAAGTCAAGACAGTGACTATCAATTTTTGATCAGCCTTCATCCTTTTTTAAAGGCGGTTCCTGTTCATGAGAAACTTGCTGTGACACCTTTGAGCACACAATCACACCCTTCATCATTCCGCTCTAGTCCCTCAACATGGGCGGTCGTTACGGTGAATGATGATTCATTGGCCCCTCTATCATGGGACAGCGATACCGGGTCGAGTCTCACCAGCCCACATCACATCGGCCATGAAAACAGTAAGGCACCTGATAATCTACGGGACTGGTTCGTTAATAATCCACAGGGGTTACCTTGAAATCCTTATTTCCCTTCAAAAATATTTTAAATTTTACAAGTCTTCATTACATGTACATGCCTTAAAATAAACAAAATTGAAAGGTAATTTCTGTTTTTATATTTTACTTGATAGTCACACTGAGGCGTTCTGCTGGTGGGATCGTCTCTCTGAAGTTGGAGATTTTGGTGATCGACGACTGAATTGTATTCAGTATGTAGTCATATGTATTGGGGTACATCCTGTAGTAGTCACGAAACTTTTCTCTTTCCTCCTTCAACTCTTCATGGAGGTGGTTGAACTCAATCACCCGTTGCCTCCTCGCTAGTATAGGGTTCACCCAGTCTTGCGTCGATTTGAAATAAATCGAAGCCTATTTAGAAAAGGGTTCTCCGATAAGTAATACTTGTCGAATTCATCCATTATGTAGGAATTTCAATCACACACTACGCGCGTTGTAGTCGCCTCCAAAGGAGGAACGCAGTCGCGTTTTGGTCGCCTTTTTGAAGTCGCCTCTCATCGCCCAATCGCTTGAAAACGATTCCAAAGGAGGATCAGCCTTAGGTTGTCGGTTGTCTAATCTATGGAACAGTGATTTTTGTCATTCTTAGACATGTCATACACAGAACGGTAATTGTGATGGTGGTTGCCTGTGGTTAGCGGTCGCGTGGTGGTCGGCGGTCGCCACTCCACCCCCCTACGGAGAGGAGTGCCTAGGGAGAAAGGATATCCGGGAAGCGGACGTGACGTCCTGACCTCGTGGTGGTTCGTAGACGTGTGTGCGGAGCTGGTGGTGGAATCTCCTTTGGTGGTGGTTTCGTGTTGAGGCGGGCCGATTGCTCGAAGGGGTGAGGGGGCTCCTGGTTTCCTTCGTTGCAGGTGTAGGCGGGTTTCAGCCAGTCAATGCTTACTGAGACGTCTTTATCCTTGATCCTTAGGGTGTATACTTTTCCTTTTCGGAGAACGACTTTGTATGGCCCTGTGTAGGGTTGTTGAAAAGGTCCGCGTATGGTGTCGTCGCGTAACAGGACGTGAGTGCAGGTCGCTAGATCTTTGAAAATGAAATCCTTCGTTGCAGAATGTCGACTTGCAGGCGTCGGGCGAAGCTGGTCCATTGCTTGGCGTAGACGTGTAACAAATTTTGCGGTATCTGTGCAGGATGTGTTTACTTGGGAGACTTCGATCATTTCTCCAGGTAGCCTAAGGGGTTCTCCGTAGACTAATTCTGCTATGGTGGACTGGATGTCTGGTTTGAACGCGCTGCGAATCCCTAAGGGTACTACGGGGAGCGCATCAAGCCATGAGGAGCCGGGATGACACATGATGGCTGTCTTCAGTTGACGGTGGAGATGGTAGCTAGTGGTGCGTGATCGCCTGAACCTGAGAAAATTGTTGCGGCGACCGTTTCTGCAGTGATACAATCGATTGGCTAGACTTCGGGCCAACGAGTGAATCGGTTGATTGCGGTCAGACAATGTCGGTATGGGCCTGCTGGAGGTAGGGGGCCTATCATATCGATATGGACGTGTCGTAATCGAGCTGTTGGAGTTGGAAACTGACCAAAAGGGGAACTTACGTGACGAGAGGTTTATGAACGCAGACATTCCAAGCATGATCGAGCCCAGATGCCACAGTCGCGCTGAATGCCAGGCCATACGTAGCTGTCTGAGATCAGTTTTGCAGAGGCTCGGATTCCTGCATGACTCAGGTTGTGCAGTGTATTAAATATGTTACGACGTAGGTGCGCAGGTACAAAAGGTCTCGGGCGGTCGTTGGTGGTGTCGCAGAATAGGGTGAGGTTGGATCCGGTTATTGCTTGCTGTTGGAGGCGAAGTGCGGAACCTTGTTCTAGGATGCGCTTCAGTTCGTCGTCTTCGTCCTGAGCTTTCGCTAGAATAGCTTCGTCTAGAGGAGTTGATGATACTACGGCGATGCGAGAAAAGGCGTCTGCAATGATGTTGTCTTTACCGCTGATGTGCTGAATGTCAGTGGTAAATTGAGCTATGAAGGTCAGCTGGCGCAGCTGGACTGGAGGAAGTTTATCACGGCGTTGCGCGAAAGCGTAAGTCAATGGTTTGTGGTCAGTAAAAATAGTGCAATGCTGGCCTTCAGTGTGAGTCGAAAATGTTGAAAGGCTTCATAGACAGCGAGTAGTTCTCTGTAATATGCTGGCTAATCCGTTTGTGGATATTGCGTGCTATCTGTTGGTTTGGCATCAGGTGTTAATGAGGATGGCTTTGTGGAGAGCTTTTTGGAAAAGAACGCTAGAGGACGCCAAGTGTTGTCCATGTATTGCATTAAGCATGCGCCTATTGCGGTACTGGAAGCATTCGTGAAGAGTCCTAGGGGAGCGTTCGAGGCTGGATGGGACAGTAATGTCGCATCGCAGAGGGATGTTTTGCAATCTTCAAAGGCCTGCTCGGGGTTTTTCGTCCAAGGTATGGGTTCGTTGATGCGTAGGCCTGTTAGGACATTGTTCAGAGGTGCTTGGTATTTGGCTGCGGACGGTAGAAAGCGGCGGTAAAAATTTACCATACCGAGAAATCGGCGTAGGTCTCTGGCTGTACTGGGCAGTGGGTACTTTTTGAGAGCTGCGATTCGATCTGGAAGAGGTCGTGTCCCTTCAGCAGATACCTCGTAGCCTAGGAATGTCACTGTTAAGTTTCCTAGGGTGCTTTTCTGGAGGTTGATGATGAGTCCGTGCTCGTTGAGTCGTTGAAAAAGAAGTCGCAGGTGATGTTTATGTTCGGTTTCATTTTCTGAGATCAGGAGGTCATCGATATAGGCGAAGCAGAAAGTCGAGGTCTCGCACCACTTCATCGATGAATCGTTGGAAAGTCTGGCCTGCGTTCCTTAAACCGAAACTCATAAACGGGAATTCGAACAGTCCGAATGGGGTTATTATTGCCGTTTTTGGGATATCTTCCGGGTTGACTGGAATTTGGGTATATGCTTTAACGAGGTCGATGACGGGGAACAGCTGGCATCCATGGATTTTGTGTGAGAAATCGTGGATGTGTCGTACTGGGTACCTGTCAGGGATAGTGCGTGCGTTGAGGGCGCGGTAGTTCCCGCAAGGGCGCCAGCCTTCTGTCTTCTTGGGGACCAAATGTAGTGATGATGCCCAAGGTCCGTCAGCGCGGCGGGCTGATCTGTTTTGTAGCATACCTTCAAATTCGGTCTTAGCGATACGGAGGCGACGGGCACGGCACGAGATTGGAGGTTCGGGTGTGGTCTTGATGAAATGCAATGTCGAGTGCCGTGTTTCTTTATGAGCTCCGCTGGGGTGTGAGAGCTGAGGAAAATCCTTTAAAATGTGGTGAAACTGTGAAGTTTCGTGAACGGTGAAAACTTTGACTTTGATTCCTGGAGTGTTAGTTGGCTGTCCGGGGGGAAACATACCAGTGGTGGCGTCGAGGAGGCGGTTGAGTCTGCAGTCTGGCAACAGGTTGAAGTAGGCTAGGAAGTCAGAGCCGATGATGGGTGATGACACATCTGCGATGACAAAATTCCAGTCGAAAACTTCCGAAGTCCTTTGAAGGTTAAGTGAAGGTTTATGAAACCATAAGTCTTGATGGAGCTTTGGTTTGCGGCACTGAGTTCGCAGTTCGCCGTAGGACAACGTCCTGGGATGTATTTCCTTGGGTAGCAACACAGGTCAGAACCGGTGTCGATGAGGAAACGTACTTTGGAGCTTTGGTCGGTGAGGAGGAGGCGGCTTCCGGTTGAGAGGCAGCTTGTTGCCGCTAATACAGGCTGCCGGCACCGTTTCCCGTCTGGTATGAGCATGGTGTAGAGCATTTTTGAGCCTTATCTCCATATCGATGATGATACCAGCAGATGGTGTCCTTAGGCGGTCGCTGATCACTAGTAGCGCTCTTATCTCTGGACCTTGGGAGATCTCTGTTGTTTGGGCGGCGTGCGAGGGAAGCTTGTAACTTCGACAGTGTGTCTGCAATGTCGTTTACTCGAGAGGAGAGCTCGGAGATGTCAGTTCCAGGTTTAACAGCGTTAACGAATGGTCCGCTGCGTAACAGCGGAACGGGTGGAGAGACTTCAATGATGCGATCGGCGAGTTCGGCTACATTATCCAATGTCAATGTAGATTGGGCTTGGAGAATAGCCTGTACGTTGGTCGGAAGTCTTTGCAGCCAGAGTTCGAAGGAAAGAGTCCTGTACTTGAGTGGTACCGGCAAATGAGCGCATATGGCGAAAGAATTGGGACGGTTTCCTGTCCCCAAGTTCTTCTAACATCAGTAGTTGTCTTACCTTCTGCTCTTCCGATAGTGAGAGGCGTCTGATTAGTTCTGTTTTGAGTTTCTTGTACCTTTCGGAGGGAGGAGGGTTGGTAAGAATGTCGTCCACTTCACTAGCGTAGCGGCTATCTAATTGAGCTACGACATAGTCGAATTTTGTTTGATCATTTCTGATATTTGCTGACGAGAATTGAGCTTCAACTTGTGCGAACCAGACAGCTGCATGACAGACTATGCTAACAGCAGACAGTTAGCATTTGTACCTGCGGTTGCTCTTGTTGCTGTTCTTGTTGTTGCTGTAGTTGTAGCTGAAGTTGTTCGATGGTGCGCTGTAGGGCCTCGATTTGCTGAACGGGATCCTCCATCTTGAAAAGCGGGAAGGGCGTCGTGACGAGGTCGAGATGTTCACCTCCGTCCACTGATCGTCCTGACGGTCCTGATCGGTTTTGTCGCGGTGTTCGCGCTGTCGGGATCACCAGTTGTGGAAGGATGGGTATTGATAAACAATGGGCTTCCACTTTTCGTTGCTAATTTCTTTACTCTCGCGAGGACGAGCGGAGCGTCGTTTTAGGTTGTCGGTTATCTAATCTATGGAACAGTGATTTTGTCATTCTTATACATGTCATACACAGAACGTTAATTGTGATGGTGGTTGCCTGTGGTTAGCGGTCGTGTGGAATTTTGTGAGAATTTCATAAAGAAATTTAATTTGTCTTTGAGAGCTCCAGAGTCAACCTCTATTGAACGACTGATGGCATTTAACAAAGAAAATACTGACAAATTTTTCAATACACTCAAAGATCTCAGACTCTCTCGATGCGAGCGGTCGTGTTTCACTTCGTTCCGCAATTTTTGAAAAACCGTATTCCAACGGGTTTTAGTATAATCTAACGAAGTGTCTTGTCCGGTCCGTCAGTCGAAAACATACTTTCACTCGAAAATTGGTGCTCCTAAACGTAAGGGTGGAAAAGTTGTGGGGTGTTTTTTTCCGGAAGTGTTCTGCGCAGCCGCCGGTTGTTGAAGGCCAACGCGACTTACCAAAGGGGATAGTGGGCGATGAGGACTACACCCTTACCAAATCTCACCGTCCTACCCGGAAGGGCTCAAGAGCTACATCGACTTTAGTGTCGACCTCTACAGCGCCGGCGCCTTTCATCGCAGAGCATCGTGGTCGGCATCGTTCGAAACACCGAGGTAAACTCCACCAACCCACCGACTTTCATCTTTCCAGCCCTAAAGACCACCCTTCCACACGCCAACAAAAGGTTTGTTTGTTTGTTTCTGTGGGAAACTAAACCTAAACTACATCGGTGTAGCGCTCGATACTTGGGTATCGCCTTAGTCTATGACTAGCCATATAAAATTGCAAACGGCACACGCGCAGTGAGGCAGACAGCTGCAGCACCATCCGCAGCTGAGGGAAGACGACGAGAAGTACCTCCATCTGGATTTTTGTCGTCCTGGCTCCCTTAATAACAGAGATAGAACGTTTTCAGTGGAAAACGTATCTGCGCATGCGGAGTTCTTTGTGGCTGACCGAAACCACGTCCAATCGTCCTCTGGGTCTACGTTCAGCTACAATGGCAGTTTTCGGCAATCCTATAACGCCTTCATCATCATTTTTGATTCTCTCCATTTAGGTACCGCATTCAACTACAGCGCTCTTACACAAGCCCGGACAGCACGTCCGAGTCGACATTGAGGGGACAGCATCGTCATAGTTTGGAGCATGGATACCTCAGCTCCAACAACCGCCAAACCGGGCGGAAAAACGTCTGGGAGACAAGGCAAGCAAACTGTTATAGCAAGGGACAAATCAGTCCTCTTGCTGCCGAAGAGGTCTCCCACAGCCAAGGATTTGTATCCTTGGAAGTATAACTATACTGCCAACCAAATCTAAAATTGTGATTAGACTGGTATTTCGACAGTCCCTACTAAAAATCCAAGAATTTTACCGCCCAGAGGAAAACGTAGAGTAATTCAAATCTCACCAGCCGAAAGAGGAACGAATGTTACAGCTCTATGTTGCATCAGTGCAGTTGGAACATTTGTACCTCCGCTTCTGATATTTCAAAGAGTTGGAATGCAGGTTTCATACATGAACGGAGGTCCCCCAGGTGTAATTGGCGTTGCACATGAGACAGGTTGGATGACGACAGAAATTTTTGTTAAATATCTCCAATATTTTATTCAATATGTTAAACCATCAAGAGATAGTCCAGTATTGTTACTGATGGATAACCATGGAACACATGTTACTCACGTCCTTTACAACCTTTAACCAATGACCCAAATGATCTTTCCATTCGCACTACGTCACATTTCCTTATTGGGGAAACACACTGCAATACCGCAAATTGAAATACGTGAAGTCGCAGAAAATCGTTTGAAGCATTTCCAGTTGATTCAAAGGCAGTTTCAACATTTCTGGCAGCGCTGGAGCCATGAATACCTCTCTGCACTGCACGAAAGGAGCAAATGTAGGAAACCCCAAATCAATCTACAAGTTGGAAGCATCGTCCTCCTGAAGGACAAGGACACGCCACCTCTATGCTGGAAGTTAGGCTGCATCTAAGAAGTCTTCCCTGGCAAAGACAACATAGTGCGCGTAGTGAGCGTTAAAACGTCAGCGGGAGTGATAAAGCGCTCAGTGTCTAAATTGTGCCCACTACCCATAAGTGACGAAACAAATTTAAAGCTACTCCTTTCAAGGGGGGCAGTATGTCCAATACCATAATAAATAAACTAATTTAAGAGGGCTCCAAAGGAGCCGTGACGGAGCGTTTGTATTTTTCGTTTTTTTGTTAATAACAATTGCAATTTTTCTTAGCAGAAAAAATCCCCAAAACGACTTTCTCAGATTTGCATTCCGCGTCGAATGAGCTATCGCTCATATTTTTCCGAGCCTTCTAACTATTTTTCGCAGCAAGCACACATCTTGACTAGACTAAAATAGCTTAAAATAACTTATTAGACTTAAAAATTTTAATCAATAAATATGATACAGACATACTTGATACTAAATGAAACCCATTTGACCCCGAATTATAATATGAAAATTTTAATAAACACAATTTATAGAAACGATAGACATGATGGTTATGGAGGGAGTGCCATATTAATAAAAAGTGACATCCCACACAGACCGTTTAATATTGTTCGCACGGGCTTTTCACCTTATACACAATATAATGCATTTGAATTAGACAAGATAAAACTAATTGTTGTTAATATTTCCAACCCACCACAAATAAATTTACAGGTTGAAGAGTGGTCAGACTTTATTAAACAACTCAAACCCGCTTTCATTCTGTTATCGAAAGTTGCTGTCCTGGTCGTGGCACAATAAGGAACGGACTGATCTCAGCACGCCTGGACTTCGTGGTGTGAAGACTTGCAGACTCAGGTGCTTTTGGGAAATGCGCGACTGACGCTGACGGGCATTCTGATCGCGGCTCTTTGTCGTATGAGACGTATACCTAATAAGCCTTTAGTATTGTTTTACACTGTGGAGTCAATATCTCCGACTTATTTTTTGCTTATTAATAATCATTGTTTACCGGTAAATAAAAACTGTATTTGTGAAAGTTTGTGGAGTTCATTTCGTATACAATTCTCATGGGAGACCTCAATGCACACCACCGAGGTTGGGGTTCCTTTAAAATTAAACATAATGTGAGAGAGATCGACCTATAATCTGATTGATGACGCCGTGTCGCTGCCCGAAGGAATGTGAATGTGGTTTGGGCACGTTATGCATTGTCAGCGCCGGGGTATAAGTTTGTTTGGGAGTGTTGTATCATGGGTTTTAAAAAATGAGATTATTGTTTAAGTTGACGTGGTCGAGAGAGGTTCTGGTTTTCTAAACTATATCGTAAAAGGACACTCTTCGTATTTTTCTATTCGCGCTGGTTTTTCAGAACTAATACTTTACAATCACGGTAGTTATTAATAAATCATTACATGATTTTCAAATAGAGTAAATAAGGGAGAACCCACCAGATTCACTAATCCTCAAGATGGGAAATTTGTAATAGACCTTACATTGACCTCAAATACAGTAGCTGTGAAGTGTGAATTTGAAGCTTTGGAATTTCGGACCATAAGTGACCATTATCCGATCATCGGCCGGTTGCACCAAACAATACTTTACTAAGTGTTGTGAAGGTATGGCAATGTTGTATTTTAAGCTATACTTCTAGTTACTTTTGTTTCCTAATGTTTTTCACAGTATTATTCACCACGTGTATAACCTCCTAATACCTGTGTTCTGTTTATGTTTTATTTATGTGTATATTGGTCTGTCTTAACTATCTATCTAAACTATCTAAGTATATCTTAACGTCTGAAAAATGGAAGTGAAAAGAAAAAACCGATCTGCAAATTATACTGCAAGAGAAAAGGACTTGTTGATTGATATAGTTAGCAAATACAAAGATGTTATAGAAAACAAAAAAATGGATGGTCCCTCTATGGGTGAAAAAAACCACACGTGGAAGAAAATCGAGACAGAGTTCAACCTAGCGTCTCCAGATATGTGCTTTAGAAATTGGGAGTCGCTCAAAAAACTGTTTGAGAACCAAAAAAAAAGCTCTGCAAGAAAGTAGTGAACGAAAGAAAAGAATTGTATTTAACAGGGGGTGGACCACCCTCTAATGAAAGCAGCTATGGAAATGATGAAGTCCTGCTCAGTATTGTGAATAATAAAACTGTTGTGGGTCTTAACAAACCTTTTAATAACGATTTTCTTCCATCTTGCAAAGTTTCCACGAAGCTAGAAAAGGTATATGTTTATATGGTATACTTATATATTGTCGCGATGCGGCCCCAATTAGCGAAAATAGGTCGCCGTCTACCGAGGCGACCTTAAACCGAAGGACGATACGACTCTCGGACAGGTACGACATTACGTTCGTAAACATCCCGCTTGTATTTATACAGCTCGATCATAACGATCAGGGAGTCAGTGAGTCACCAAGTATCACGTCACGCTGCCCGTCTGAGAGCCCGTCCTTTCGGCATGCCGCTAATTGGAGGAGCCTCGCCCCTGCTGCCCTTCGTCATCAGACAGTAAGCAACCACCTCCCTTTGACCTTTTTCTCACTTCTTGCCATTTGCTCATTTGCCTTAACTTTGTTTTATGATGTTCTCTCCCCCATATTTAATGCTCCAATAAATATTGTCTGTGTTACCATGCCTTCTTTTTAGTTTCTACCTAGCTACACCCCCAACCAGAGCACTCCCTTGGGACCCTAGGTCCTCAGGCGTGCGACAATATAATTGTGTGAAAATATATCATTAGAAAAATAGTAGTGTATCTGCATTTTTAGGACTCTTCATGTTATCTTGCAAAGGGAAATTGTGAACCTCCAGAAGACAACGATGTGGAATTAAATTATGTTACATCAGAAAATTCAAGAAGTCCAATTGCAGGAGTAAGTACTCTTTTCTAACAAAATTCACTGAAACGAGACATAATGAGTACCTTACGGCTTCAACATTTAGCTATGAACAGTATCATTAATGTTGAAAATAAATAATTGTGTTACATTTTTTATTCTAGACATCTGCAGTTAGTAAGCAGGAACGAGTTGCTGAACAAACTCCTGTTCGGCATCACTACCGTCTGGGACGGAGTACTACCCGTGATACAGAACATATGGTTGACGGACAAAGAAGAGAACAATTGAAAAGGATCCATTCTCGCAGAAGACCACAATCAACTATTCAGTTATCATCAGCGTCTACACTGTATGATAAATATGAACAACTTCTAGAAAAAAAATAATTGTAGATGAATACTTCGTGGCAAAAGAATCTCAACTCCGAATGGAACACATGTTAAAAAAGTTTGATTTGGAAATTGAGTTAATTAAACTGGATATCCAAATTAAAAAAAAAAGAAACTAGAGGCTATGCAATAGAAATAACGTTATAGAATTGATACACATTTTTTATGCAGTTCAGAATACTTTGATTTTGTACAATCCAGAAAGATATAATGTAAGAGGCTAAAGTTGTAAATCATAACATTCAAACGTATATATATATATATATATATATATATATATATATATATATAAATATACACATATATGTATTATTGAAAATAAAAAAAGTGATTACAAAAATTTCTTCATTTACATGATAAAGTAACAAAACATTCAAACCATTTCTCACAAATTCGCACCATAATTATTAACTAAAATATTTCTCGTCAACTCCACATTTTGTTCATTTGGAGGTGGAACATTAGGAATGTCTTCCATTGCAATCAAATAACTTAGATGTTCTTGGTCAACATCCTCTGGAGCTGGTGGTTCTGGTTTATTCATATCACGTACTATGTTGTGTAGAACTGCAGTAGCAACAATCACAGTCATAGTTGCTTCGAGCTTCACTCGTATCCCTAAAGCAAGAACAGGATAGCTTCTTTTCCAAACACCAAAGAGACGCTCTATGCTATTACATGTTCTAATATGTGACTCATTATAACGATGTTCGCGATATAACGAGCGCATCCCCCGCTTGCTCGCACAACCAGTGAGGTGTCGTACGCCTCCTCGCTCTAACCAATCAGACGCAATAACCCCGGTATAAAACCGACGACTCTGACTTACCCGAGTTAGTTAATTGTCAGAAATTATCCATCCTAAATCCTTGCTATTTACACTACGTCTACTGTAATACTATTCTTTGAGTTCAATAAACATTAGTTAAGTTTCTCGTTCGTGCGAGTTTGACTTCACCGCCAACAAGCTCAACTTCGTGTCGGAAACCACGTAGAAAATACCTCCTGGTGTTAGAAGAACTGATACACAACATAAATTTTGGTGTCAGAAGTGGGATCCTCGCTACAATCCGAAGAAAACTCAGCGCAGTTTCTACGATTGGTAGACTTTCAACTCTTTCAAGCAGGCAAACCCGACGAGCAGCCGAGCACGCTGCAAGACGACCAAGGAGAAACGTAAATGGTAAATTGCTTGTCGACTTTTGTTTGTTGAGTAAACTCCCTACAATTAACTCCCCTTTATCACAACGAAAATCATGGACGGCGAAAATCCCTCTGCGAATGCCTTATCTCAACAATCCACTAGTAACTAATATCAATTGCAATTTCTTAGCTCCCTAATTCCCCGATCATTCGGGGCTGAAAGCGCTGAATTAAGCTACGACAAATTACAACTGAAACTAAATTCATTACCATTTCCGTTACCCCTATTTTTGAATTCTAACCCTTCTAATTCAAACACGTACTTCCTTGAGCCTCGCTCAGAAACAATAATCGAAATCGATGTACTTAATCCCGAGGTGGAAGAAGGTGTCTGTCCAGAGATTCAAATTTGCGAAATTGAGTCGAATTGTCAGGAATTTTTCGAAAAATTTAAAACTATTCTCACTACACAACCCATTCTTCAATATCCAGATTTCAAACCTTTCATTTTAACGACCGACGCGTCAGATTATGCCATTGGTGCAGTACTCTCTCAAGGTGAACCCGGCAAAGGCCTTCCTATCGCGTACGCCTCTCGTACCCTTAACAAAGCGAAAGTTAATTACAGCACTACCGAAATTGGTATTGGCCATTGTTTGGGCTACCAACCATTTCCGCTCTTACTTGTACGGCCGTAAGTTCACCGTATTTACAGACCACTAACCATTGTCATGCTTCTTCAATTGTAAAAACCCAACTAGCAAATTATTAAGATGGAGGTTAAAGTTAGAAGAATACGAATACGAAATCCGATATAAACCAGGTCGTGTTAATTCCAACGTCGACGCATTATCCAGAAATACCGTCCGTTTCACTTCCCATATCCAGACTAAGACAGTTAACGACTTTATTAAATACCACTACACCAATACTGACGTCCCAGACATGGAAATCATCAAAGATTTACTTACAAAGATTTTTTCACTAAATTCCCCAACGCACTATTTGATTCTAAAGACTTAGACGAAAACAACGTTTGCCACGAAAGTCTCAAATGACTTAAATTCCATATCTACAGACAAAACAAACGTCAATGATTATATCACGTTAAGGGGCAAGGACCCCGACCAAATTACTTTTTTATTAATAGCCAAACATAACCATTTTGACAAGCTTGAATATAAAAATATCATGTACTCTCTTGAACATTTAACCTTCCGTCGGGCGCAACTAATCTGTGATATTAAGTGATTTGTTATTTTGGCGCCAAACGGTACATATTGCTGATCTAGGAGTGGGGCGTCTTGAATTTTCCTCTTTTCCCACCACCCTCAGAGGGCCAGTTTAGGCCCGCCGCAAATTAAACCTAGCCCACGCGCAGGCCACGCGTGCGGTATTTTGTAAAACTTTATTTGAAATTGAGTGGCGCATATTGGACCCAGCCCAGCTTATCGCCAGCCACGCGTGGAAAGGTTCGTGTTCGCCGCACAGATTTCGTGGGTCGTGGGACAGCGTGCGTTTGATTTTAATAAAAAATATGGCTGATGATGGACGTTTAATTGAACTTGTGCGGGAAAATCTTCCATCTAGATGAAATAGGTGCTGAACTAGGATCAAATGGTAAGTTTTCATATTGTTTTGTTTCTTATTAAAATACATACCCGGTCAATTTAAGTGAAAAAAGGATATTAGCTTAAATTTTTGGAAAACGCCCGCTTCAACCTATTTTTAATTTTATTGTTGCGGATTTTATACATGGGGTTAAAATAAGGTCCTTTGATACAATACATCAACTTATTTCATTACTAAAGTAGAGTAATAATATATTAATTCAAAAAAAATCTTAAAAAACAATTTACAATTACTGCTGAAAATTATACGTAAACTCTACGTTACTAAACGTTTAAACATAAGTAAAGAGTATTAAACTATGTATTCCAGTTTGTTAGCTCGTGATGTTATACATATCAATAATGCCCTCTCTCAACTGCTCTATTTTGCCATTACACAGAACCTTGTGCACTGTTAAAACAACTTTGAATTTTTCTCGGATTAAGAAAGCTTCTCTTGAACCTCGAATGCGATTATGTTGTAAAGGAAGTAAATGGCTATCACTTTGATTCATCATAAATTCATCTACTTCCGGTGAGTTCGATTGTACCATGTTAGTTCTTAAATAATTATGGAGAACTGCCGTAGCCTTTACAATTCTATCGATAGTCTGTAATTTACACTCAAAAGGCCTTTTGTAGACGCGAAATCGAGCTGATAAAATTCCGAAAGCGCATTCTACAGTTTGCCGGCCTCGAGATGACCTGTAGTTAAACACTTTATTAGGAAAATTGTCAGTTACTTTGACTCTTGGATATGGCCGCATTAAGTTCGGCAGAAGTGGGAATGCCTCATCTCCAACTCCATATAAGGAATGTTTTCATTTTGTCCAGGTAATGGTTTGGGTTCAGGCAATTCCAGAGAGCCATTGTGCAACATAGCTCCTAAACGGGAGTTATAGAAAATGCTGCCATCGCTGAATCTGCCCATGGACCCAACATCTATAGTTGTGAAGCGATAATGAGCATCTACTGAGGCCATTAAAACAGCGGAAAAATAATGTTTTTAATTATAAAATAAAGAACCACTGAGAAGCAGAATGTTTCCCATCAATTGCGCCGATGCAGTTGTACAATTGCCACTTCCTTTCAAACTCTACGGATAAGTTCTCCCATAGTTCTGTACACGGTGTAGGCATATAGATAGGCTGTAATCGAAGCCACAATGCGTCGCATACTTCAGAAACTATGTTTAACACGGTTCTCTCTCCCATTCTATAGCTAGCAGCAATCGTCTTGAACATATCACCAGTTGTTAAGTACCTGAAATAAAAAAAATACGGTAGTGCTATCATTTCAGTTTGTCCCACTGTTTAGAGCTTGCAAGTTTTTTGTTTTATCAGTTGGTGCATTCGTTCAAAAAACAGGTTGTAGCATTTTTGGCCTGTTTTATGAGTTTTGTTGAAAATGACAGTAGATGACACATATCATATTTAAATGTAATGATTTTAAATGATTAAATGTAATGTAATTTAATGATTTGATGACTCGTCTTAGTCGTCTTCCCGGAGCCACCGTCGCCACCGAGACCGAGCCACTAGCCACTTGCTACTTGCTCGATCAGTGTATAGTGTATCGAGTATCGTGTCGTGTATCAGTGAGTGAACCGGTGTTCGAACACTAAAAACACGGCCTTTAAGTTCTGGAACGAGGTTAACAATGGAGAGTCCGGTGGGGGGTCCTTGGGGTCCTGCGCCAAGATGGCTGAAGATGAAGAAATCCGACGTGGACGTGAACTCTTCGAATTTTTCCACGCCGAATAGGTCGAAGTCGTTCTCGACGTCGACGCTTAATTCTTCCGCGAAGACGCCGGTAAAAGGTATAACATTTAAAAAGGCTCTTGTAGAAATGTGGTAGAGGTGTATGAGGAAGGAAAAATGTGATTGAGTTATTTTCTCTTCGACCAAATATAGGAAGCTCTGTATAGTGAGGCGAAAAAGTGCAAGTAATGCAGATTTTGTTAAAGGCTTAACTGTTCTTTTCCGTCATATTTCCTTAACTCGCACCTTTCGTAGACTGTAGAACTTCATCAGCAGGAATATCCACATCTATGTTCGTTGAAATGGAACTTCTTCCTCTTTCAATAGGACAGTAGTGTCCTGTTTTAGTGTTACATCCCCTGCTGCTGTCCCGAACTCCAGCTTTCATGCCATCGCTCTTTTAGTCTTCTTGTAGGTCATACGAGTGTTGGGATTCTGTATCTGCGCCCACTTCACCATAATGTTCTAGGTCCATTCTATCTACATGGTCTCTCCATATGCATTATCGTGCTGTTGTCCTCCTCACTACATCCTGGACACCTAGCTCCCTAAGCGTATCCCCGTTCCTTACCCTGTCTCTGAGTGTGATACCTCTTATGGTTCTCATTTCTGTAGTTCTATATATAGTTGAGTGTATTGCGTAGATCGTTTGCTTGTTCCTCATTATTATCATTAACAACAGTATAAGTTTTTGAAATGACTTATCCACTCATTTTAACAAACAAACAAATAAATTTATTAGACATGGTCGACATGGAACTTATCAATAAGAATGTTGGTTTATTTGAAATAATTGAACTGAAACTGCGACTTTTTGGTTTATTGCAAAATGGTGACTACATTGGTACAAGTGTTACTCGTTACTCCATAGAATCGTTAATTTAAGAAAATACATGTGTCTGTGTTCTCAAAACATAAAGATATTAAATAGTATGAAATGTAAATACATCTGTGTTATAAGGGAGTTTGACATTTGACAGATATTGGCGGGCTGAATTTGAATTTAACTAGGGATAATATCGTGAAGAATTTCCTAATCATTGACCCCTAGAGAACAGCTTATCAATATCGGTTAACAGTATAATAGTGCAAAAGTCTTGGTAAAGTGGTTGGTGCTGATATTTTTGTTTTAACAACGTTTATGGATTTAGAGTATTCATTCAGGTGTGGAGCTTGTACCATTGGAAGAATTGTTCGAGATGTTTGTGAGCAAATCTGGATAAATATGAAAGATATCTGCATACCAGAGCCATCGGAAGAAAAGTGGTTAAGCATTGCCAACGGTTTTCAAACACGAGCTAATTTCCCAAACTGTATCGGTGCCATTGACGGGAAGCATATAAGAATTATTAAACCAAAAGATAGCGGATCTCTCTATTTTAACTACAAAAAATATTTTTCGTTTGTGTTGCTAGCTATTTGTGACTCAAACTATATGTTTACTTTTGTGGAAATAGGTTCCTATGGTAGACAGTGTGATTCATCTATATTTCAAGAGAGTACTTTTTACAAAAAATTGCAGGAAAATCATCTGAATATTCCATCTGCTCGTCCAATTATGGAAAGAGGTAATATATTGCCTATATCCGTCAAAATGCCTGTGCCTCAGAGAGTCCGCCAAGACTAAGCCAAGGACCACGAAGAGACTAGTGGGAAAGGGTCGGCCAGATCGTCTAATACCGTGGAGGAAGAGGCAGCCGCCAACATACATACACGCCAACACGCGGTGCCCTGCCACCACGCGGTGCCCGGCCACGCGGTGCCCTGCCACGCAGTGCCCTGCCACCACCTGGTGCCCTGCCACCACGCGGTGCCCTGCTACCATGCGGTACCCTGCCAGGGCTGCCAACATAATTACGCAAGAAAAGGGAGAAGACAAACCAAACTGTAGAATACACGGAGATAAACAAAACGGCCAGAAAATCGGCAAAACAAGACATCAGGGAATATCAAGAGAAACAAATAGAAAATGTCATTGAACGGAATAGGGGACTGAATATTTTCCATAAAGAAAATAGACAAAAACTACAAAAAAAATATTTTTCGTTTGTGTTGCTAGCTATTTGTGACTCAAACTATATGTTTACTTTTGTGGAAATAGGTTCCTATGGTAGACAGTGTGATTCATCTATATTTCAAGAGAGTGCTTTTTACAAAAAATTGCAGGAAAATCATCCGAATATTCCATCTGCTCGTCCAATTATGGAAAGAGGTAATATATTGCCTATATCCGTCCAAATGCCTGTGCCTCAGAGAGTCCGCCAAGACCAAGCCAAGGACCACGAAGAGACTAGTGGGAATGGGTCAGCCAGATCGTCTAATACCGTGGAGTAAGAGGCAGCCGCCAACATACATACACGCCAAGACGCGATGCCCTGCCACCACGCGGTGCCCGGCCACGCGGTGCCCTGCCACGCAGTGCCCTGCCACCACGCGGTGCCCTGCTACCATGCGGTGCCCTGCCAGGGCTGCCAACATGATTAAGCAAGAAAAGGGAAAAGACAAACCAAACTGTAGAATACACGGAGATAAACAAAACGGCCAGAAAATCGGCAAAACAAGACATCAGGGAATATCAAGAGAAACAAATAGAAAATATCATTGAACGGAATAGGGGACTGAATATTTTCCATAAAGAAAACAGACAAAAACTACAAAAAAAATTTTTCGTTTGTGTTGCTAGCTATTTGTGACTCAAACTATATGTTTACTTTTGTGGAAATAGGTTCCTATGGTAGACAGTGTGATTCATCTGTATTTCAAGAGAGTGCAGTTTACAAAAAATTGCAGGAAAATCATCTGAATATTCCATCTGCTCGTCCAATTATGGAAAGAGGTAATATATTGCCTATATCCGTCAAAATGCCTGTGCCTCAGAGAGTCCGCCAAGACCAAGCCAAGGATCACGAAGAGACTAGTGGGAATGGGTCGGCCAGATCGTCTAATACCGTGGAGGAAGAGGCAGCCGCCAACATACATACACGCCAACACGCGGTGCCCTGCCACCACGCGGTGCCCGGCCACGCGGTGCCCTGCCACGCAGTGCCCTGCCACCACGTGGTGCCCTGCTACCATGCGGTGCCCTGCCAGGGCTACCAACATGATTACGCAAGAAAAGGGAAAAGACAAACCAAACTGTAGAATACACGGAGATAAACAAAACGGCCAGAAAATCGGCAAAACAAGACATCAGGGAATATCAAGAGAAACAAATAGAAAATATCATTGAACGGAATAGGGGACTGAATATTTTCCATAAAGAAAACAGACAAAAACTACAAAAAAAATTTTTTGTTTGTGTTGCTAGCTATTTGTGACTCAAACTATATGTTTACTTTTGTGGAAATAGGTTCCTATGGTAGACAGTGTGATTCATCTATATTTCAAGAGAGTGCTTTTTACAAAAAATTGCAGGAAAATCATCCGAATATTCCATATGCTCGTCCAATTATGGAAAGAGGTAATATATTGCCTATATCCGTCAAAATGCCTGTGCCTCAGAGAGTCCGCCAAGACCAAGCCAAGGACCACGAAGAGACTAGTGGAAATGGGTCGGCCAGATCGTCTAATACCGTGGAGGAAGAGGCAGCCGCCAACATACATACACGCCAACACGCGGTGCCCGGCCACGCGGTGCCCGGCCACGCGGTGCCCTGCCACCACGCGGTGCCCTGCCATCACGCGGTACCCTGCCACGCGGTGTCCTGCCACGCGGTGCCCTGCCACCACGCGGTGCCCTGCTACCATGCGGTGCCCTGCCAGGGCTACCAACATGATTACGCAAGAAAAGGGAAAAGACAAACCAAACTGTAGAATACACGGAGATAAACAAAACGGCCAGAAAATCGGCAAAACAAGACATCAGGGAATATCAAGAGAAACAAATAGAAAATATCATTGAACGGAATAGGGGACTGAATATTTTCCATAAAGAAAACAGACAAAAACTACAAAAAAAATTTTTCGTTTGTGTTGCTAGCTATTTGTGACTCAAACTATATGTTTACTTTTGTGGAAATAGGTTCCTATGGTAGACAGTGTGATTCATCTGTATTTCAAGAGAGTGCAGTTTACAAAAAATTGCAGGAAAATCATCTGAATATTCCATATGCTCGTCCAATTATGGAAAGAGGTAATATATTGCCTATATCCGTCAAAATGTCTGTGCCTCAGAGAGTCCGCCAAGACCAAGCCAAGGACCACGAAGAGACTAGTGGAAATGGGTCGGCCAGATCGTCTAATACCGTGGAGGAAGAGGCAGCCGCCAACATACATACACGCCAACACGCGGTGCCCGGCCACGCGGTGCCCTGCCACCACGCGGTGCCCTGCCATCACGCGGTACCCTGCCACGCGGTGTCCTGCCACGCGGTGCCCTGCCACCACGCGGTGCCCTGCTACCATGCGGTGCCCTGCCAGGGCTACCAACATGATTACGCAAGAAAAGGGAAAAGACAAACCAAACTGTAGAATACACGGAGATAAACAAAACGGCCAGAAAATCGGCAAAACAAGACATCAGGGAATATGAAGAGAAACAAATAGAAAATATCATTGAACGGAATAGGGGACTGAATATTTTCCATAAAGAAAACAGACAAAAACTACAAAAAAAAATTTTTTGTTTGTGTTGCTAGCTATTTGTGACTCAAACTATATGTTTACTTTTGTGGAAATAGGTTCCTATGGTAGACAGTGTGATTCATCTATATTTCAAGAGAGTACTTTTTACAAAAAATTGCAGGAAAATCATCTGAATATTCCATCTGCTCGTCCAATTATGGAAAGAGGTAATATATTGCCTATATCCGTCAAAATGCCTGTGCCTCAGAGAGTCCGCCAAGACCAAGCCAAGGACCACGAAGAGACTAGTGGGAATGGGTCGGCCAGATCGTCTAATACCGTGGAGGAAGAGGCAGCCGCCAACATACATACACGCCAACACGCGGTGCCCTGCCACCACGCGGTGCCCGGCCACGCGGTGCCCTGCCACGCGGTGCCCTGCCACGCAGTGCCCTGCCACCACGTGGTGCCCTGCTACCATGCGGTGCCCTGCCAGGGCTACCAACATGATTACGCAAGAAAAGGGAAAAGACAAACCAAACTGTAGAATACAGGTCGCTCTTTAACAAATGCCTAAATGAAGGAACCGTTCCGACAGACTGGGATACCTCCATAGTTATCCTTATTTACAAAAAGGGAGATCCGGCCAGTCTTGAAAATTACCGACCAATAAGTCTTCTCTCACAGATTTATAAGCTATTCATGAAGATAATTACCAATAGATTAGAAAACAAATTTGAGGCATATTTATCGAAAGAACAGGCTGGCTTTAGGAAAAATATGAGTACAATAGAACACATACACACTATCAGATTATTAATAGAGAAAGCCACTGAGTACAACATCACAACATGGATGGCATTTGTTGACTTCAGGAAGGCCTTCGAATCCTGGGCGGTAATCCGAGCAATGAGAAAAGCCAGAATCGATCAAAGATACATCGACATCACAAGCCACATCTACCAAAACTCTAAAATGAAGATCAGGATGCAAGAAGATACAAATGAGATAAAGACTGGAAGAGGAGTGAGACAAGGGGACGTAATATCACCAAAATTATTCACGCTAATTCTCGAAGATGTATTTCGAAATTTACACTGGGAAGACAGAGGAATAAACATAGCAGGCGAAAAACTGAACAACTTGAGATTTGCAGATGACATCGTCATATTTGCTCAAACCGAGGCAGAACTGATAGGCATGATTCAGGAATTATACCATGAAGCAAACAAGGTTGGACTAGAGATAAACATAAATAAAACCAAATTCATGACAAACGAAGATACAATTACCCATACACTAACCATTGAGAACCAGTTAATCGAAAAAGTAACGTCGTACATTTATCTAGGCCAAGAAATAACAATTAGTAAGGAATGCCAGCATACAGAGCTCAATAGGAGAATACGGCTGGGATGGCAGCATATGGCAAACTAAAACAGGTGTTTCAGTCAAATCTACCAATGAGACTAGAAGCAAAAGTATACAATACATGTGTCCTGCCAGTATCTACATATGCATCGGAAACTTGGGTCTCGACAAAAAAGAACTTGAACAAGCTCAAAACACATCAGAGAGCAATAGAGAGAAAGATAGTTGGAGTAACACTGAAAGACCGAAAAACTAACGAATGGATCAGGAGAACGTCAAAAATCAAAGACATCGAAAGGACAATAGCCTCACTCAAGTGGAACTGGGCTGGGCATATTGCTAGAAACAAAAAAAACTGGAGCAGCAAAGTGACTAGATGGAGACCTTGGGGCGAAAGGAGAAGCGTTGGCAGACCTCAACAGCGTTGGTACGACGATATAAAGCACACAGCAGGTTTAAATTGGTATCAGGTTGCACAAAACAGGGAAACCTGGAGAACAATGAGAGAGGCCTATTTACCTTGAGCAATTGCTCAAGGTAAATGAACAAAGATTAAACGAAAATATAACGAAATTCAACGATTTTAGTAAGACAGCTACAGACAAAATTAAGTCTTTAGAAAAAGGTCAAATCATCGGCAACCAAATAAGTTTAATTTCGCAAATAATTTCTGAGTTGGACGAAGAATGCGATGTCCAAATCTCGACAATTTTATTCGCTAAGCAAAACGTAATTCACCCTTCCGTAATCACTCCCATGCATCTTCAAAAAGAACTATCTCAAATTAAACTAAATACGAACATGGAATTTCCAAGTCCCCTAAATGATATTAACAATATTCATAAATATCTTTCGATTTGCGACTTAACTGTCTTCTATGACAATGAAATAATTGTTTATGCAATCAAAATACCTCTTGTTCATGAACAACTTTATAATTTATATAATCTCATTCCCCTACCAATAGCTGTTGAGAATTCCAACGTCTATTCCTACACTGACCCATCCTATCCCTACCTATTGCTCACACGACAAAGACTGTGAGATTTCACTAAAAACGCAATCTCTCCATGGGATCCCCAAAGACTGCCCCACCAGGACCGTCAGGGCTAACATCGAAATTTGGCACAAACAAAGGACCACCGGATTCATTAGCTGCGACTCAATCAACTCAAACATCACCGACGTCCCCTTGGAAGGAGTCGGCCTCTTCCAACTCAACCTCAACTGCAAGTGGTACACTCAATCTACAAATATTATACTCGACTCCCAACAGGACAACGAATCACACAAACTACATCCCCCACGTCGATATAACCAAAGATGACTGCTGCATCACGCACAGAGATTTTCTCAAAGATCCAACCATCAACGTAGAACCAATTCGACTTACTAACCTCAATTTAGACGAACTCCGCCACTCTCAACATAAATTGGCGGACTTCGACAAACTTCTGGAAGAAAATATGAACCAATCCTATTTATATAGACATGCATCCTAGTTCTCTATCACCACGGGCACCATATTAATCGTTGCCTTACTCATACTATTCCTGTGCTGTTGCTGTAACTGTTCCTGGATACCTGGGATTGGCCGATTCTTCCCTCAGAAGCCAAAATATTGTGGATTACCCACCATCTGCATAATCGAGGTTGATGACTGTCAGCTGATGAGATTAAGACAATTGAAATACCTGGACGATGATGATGAACACTCCAACCAGCCACCGTCTTCAAGAAGACATCTGGCCACCTACACTCCACCATCTCCAAGAGCCCCGACCAGAATCGAATACCGCTTCAATCGCGCAAGTGAGAAACGTTTCCACACCTAAGGGAGCTGCTTCCGTAGACGCCACATCGACGAGACGAACAACGAAGACGACATTCCACGTCCGTAAGTTCGTGCGTCAATCAAAGTGTAAGTGTGTGTTAACTGTGCCAATTCAAATCAAAAACTATCATTTTTATCATTTTTTGTGTTACTATACATGCATACATAGAGTACCACCCTTGTTCATTTGATATTAATTTTTATATGCTTAGAGTATCATTTCTACTATATGCTCTATATATATATATATATATATATATATATATATATATATATATATATATATATATATATATATTTACTATATCTTCTACTATATTTTATTATACCATTCATACACTTAGAATATTATTGATATAGATATAATTAAACATCATACTATAACCCAAATTCTTAAAAGTAACCTTAAGTGACTTAAAAAATCTTGCGTGACTGCCTGCTAGACAGTCGAAACCGGTCGCTCATTTTGAAATAAATTGGTGGAGAAAACTTGGTGTTTTCTTATGGTATAACTACCATGGCCCCCTTCGGGACGCTGTTCAACCTTCGGTCACTATAATATGACAATAACGTACTACATCTTAACAATATTGCAATTGCAAACCTGCGAGAAAAGTTTATAAAACTTCCCAATGATGGTGAGGGACGCCAACAATTACAAACGGAATTTACCGTCTTGCTTCTTTTCCAAGAGTGATTGGGGCATTAGATTGTACCCATATGAAGATTCAAATTCCTGGTATTTACATTTTTTCTTTATATTTTGAAATAATACAATTAGTGTGTTATAGGTGGTAACAATGCTGAAGTTTTTAGAAACAGGAAAGGATATTTCTCATTGAGGTTCCATCTACGACACTACAGCCTTTAGGAATTCTAATATTTATAGAAAATTTGAAAATGGCGATATGGGCAATGGTATTCTGCTAGGGGATTCTGGATATCCCTTAAGAAGATACGTATAGACACCTCTGCGCCAAACAAACACAGTAGGAGAAAATTTATATAATGAATCCAAAATTAGAAGTAGGAATGGGTAGAAAAAGAAAATGTCTCAACCACGTATAGATGTAATGTATTCAATAACAAAACGGTGACCGGTTTCGGCTACAAGCCATCATCAGACCTAATAAAACATACGAACAAATATAATAAAGAACATAGACCAGATTAAATCCATAAAACCAACAACACTAACCATAAATACATGTCGCATTCCGGCCCAAAGGTAGAAACCTTCGTAGAAGTAGTGATGAAATATATATTAATCCAATGATGTTGCCGGGAAATTGAGATCATGAGGAAAACCACTCAATACTCTTCTCTTAAACGATGTTCAATGAAAATCAATCGTATACAGCGAAAAGCGTGTCGAATGTGTGACATAACCTATAAATTAGCATTACCAACTATCAACCAACAACTAATACGGGTACGGACGGGACAACAACTTACCTAACATCACGAAACTATAATGAATTGAGCCATGAATTAAAATTGTTGTTAAAACTTTGTAACACAAAAATCAACTTTAGTATTAGGAATTCTTAATATAATTAACTGTGAAAGCCATTAACAGGCTAGCAAAGAGGTTTTTTGGTCATTGAGGAAGCCCTCTACTTCAGAATGAATGAGAATCTCTAAAGTTTCTAGCAAATTCAAATTTCTAAAGCGGTCTTCGAAATGCAGGGGAGTAAAACTAGTTTCTATAGTTAGACTATGCTTCTGTATAAGGATATGGTTAGCCAATGACGAAGGAGTATGAATGCTATCCGTAGACAGACCCTTTTTAACCCATTTCTCATGTTCTTTTAACCTGATCAAAAATTGTCGTCTCGTTTGACCTATATAAAACGAATCACAAGAACTACAAGATATTTTATAAACACCAGACTTTAAAACTGAAGGAATTGGATCTTTTGTGTTACAAATCAAGGATCCTAACTTGAGGGTGGTTTTGAAAGCAATCGTGATGTCTACTTTTTTGAAAACTTTTGCTATCCTTGATGAAAGGGAACCAAAATAACTTAAGCTCCTAAAATTCAATGATGAGCTTTTCGAAGCTGATGTATTAAAGGTCAGATTAAATTTGTAAAAATACATATGGAAAAATTTGTCAATTAACTTAAGTGGATAACCATTTGTTACAGCTAAGTGTTTCAAAGTCATAATTTCTCGTTGGAACGCTTCTCTCTCTAGGGGTAACGAAAATAGCCTGTGAAAATAAGCATGGAACGACGCCATCTTCTGTTGCCAAGGGTGATTAGAGTCAGAAGGAATGATGGTATCAGTGGTGGTCTGTTTCCGATAGATTTCAAATTTCAACCGAGAATTCCACCTCTTCAATAAGATGTCTAAGAAGGGCAGTTGACCATTGGACTCAAATTCAATTGTGAATGATATGGACCGATGCATAGTGTTTAAATATTTTAAAAATTCAAGAGCTTCATCTTTCGTACCATTGAAGACCACTAAACAATCGTCTATCTATCTAAAATATTTAATGATGTTAGATTTATAAATAGGATTATTAATGTAGGTTATCTCCAAAGCGTGCATGAAAATCTCCGCCAAGAAAGGGGAGAGACAACTTCCCATTGCTAGCCCATTGTTTTGTGTATAGAATCTATTATTAAATTGAAAGAAGTTTTGACCCAAGACCAGGTCTACAACTTCTAATAAATTCAGAACCAAGTAAGTTGGAACGTTGTTTTCAAGTAGTAAAATTCTCAAATCACGCAAACAATCTTCTGGTGGAATACTAGCAAATAAATTTACCACATCAATAGAAAATAATAAAGTGTGTTCTGATATGAGTAAATCGGAAAGGTTCTTAGTCAATTCCATTGAATTTTTTACTGAAAATGGATTCTTGAAGTCAGTTAACTCTCTGAGCATGTTAATGCTTATGAACTTTTCAAGGATCTTAAAATTTCCAAATGTACCGAAGAATGCACAGATAATCATGATTGTGAAAACAAAAGATTTTTTCGTCAGCACTGCGGACAGCATCCAGTAATTTCACTGGATTTTGCACATTTATCAACAACGTCATATAGCGCATTATTGGAGAGTCTTAGATTGGTGATAACAAGCTTATTTCAAGTATATAAGTTTTTAATTCATGTGGACGGTCAAGAATATAGCTGGGTGAGCAACAATATGAGAGAACTGAATATTAAACGTTTCTTGCGTTATTTGGAATATGCTGATGATGACGATCACTGGAATAGAGCAGATGATGGTGAAAAACAAAATTACATATTTGAAGCTTTTAGATATTTGATTGAGGTTTTGTCACACCACTACCAAACAAAACAAACGCCTAAGAAAATTATTATATTGATTGACGAGTTCGACGCACCTTTCATGAATATGTTGTTTGATGAACAAAAAGACAACAGGATTATTACTTTAATACAGGACCTAATGCGTCTTTTATGCAAAGATGAGGTGTCAGCAAATTTTGTTGGACGAGTAGTGATTTTTTCTGTCACTGCACTAGGTGGTACGATTTCATTAGGAGCTAACAATGTTGCACGGAGGACATTCTTGGACAAGGATTATGATTATTATAAATTCTTTGGATTTACTAAGGAAGAAGTGGAAGATTTAGTTAAAAACACTGTCACAGAAAGTCAACAACAAGAGGCGCTTCGTGAAATTACCATTTGGTACAACAGTTACTCTGTAATAGGGGATAACGATACAACTATTTGTAATCCTGTGTCTATCATTAGGTATTTATGGAATCTCGTTCGAAAATGTTATTGGATTGAATCGGTTGGAACCAGATGTGTATGTCAACTATTTAAATTCGAAAAAATGCGGGAGAAGGTGTTTCCTGCCATTAGAGACAATCAGAATATTTCCATCAATACAACTATACAGTTGAACGATATTTCTATACTGAAATCATTATCTGAATCAATTTTGAATTGTATCGAGGACCAGCAGGTAGACTTGGCTCTTCAGTTTCTCACAGAATGTGGGTACTTTAACGTTGTTTACAAGAAAGGTACGATTTGGATATTACAAATTCCAAATCAAGAATTGAAACATTTACAGATCAACTATATAAGGCGTTGTTAAGTGTTAAAATGAACCTCTTTGATGTAAAACAACAACAATCATTTGTGAATGCTTTAGAGTCCTTAGGAAGTGGAGACGATCATTAACCTATGAAATATGTTACTTTTAAACAATCTGTGGAAAACTTGTATACCAATCGAGAATTGCCAAAAGCCCATTTTCATTTTCATTGTGACCTTTGGATGTTAATTTTTGGTTCTGGGAAGTTCCATTGTTTCTCAGAATTTGCAATCAAAAAGGGATTGTCACCCAAGCTTGATTTACTTATTCTTACAAAAAGTGCTGCAATTATAATTGAAGTAAAGCGACATCAACAAGATTCTGCAAAGAAGGCCCTAAAACAGTGTTTACAAAAAGAATACTATAAAGCATTTGAAGTAGACAGAACAAAGGTTTTTAACATGCTCAGAGAGTTAACTGACTTCAAGAATCCATTTTCAGTAAAAAATTCAATGGAATTGACTAAGAACCTTTCCGATTTACTCATATCAGAACACACTTTATTATTTTCTATTGATGTGGTAAATTTATTTGCTAGTATTCCACCAGAAGATTGTTTGCGTGATTTGAGAATTTTACTACTTGAAAACAACGTTCCCACTTACTTGGTTCTGAATTTATTAGAAGTTGTAGACCTGGTCTTGGGTCAAAACTTCTTTCAATTTAATAATAGATTCTATACACAAAACAATGGGCTAGCAATGGGAAGTTGTCTCTCCCCTTTCTTGGCGGAGATTTTCATGCATGCTTTGGAGATAACCTACATTAATAATCCTATTTATAAATCTAACATCATTAAATATTTTAGATATGTAGACGATTGTTTAGTGGTCTTCAATGGTACGAAAGATGAAGCTCTTGAATTTTTAAAATACTTAAACACTATGCATCGGTCCATATCATTCACAATTGAATTTGAGTCCAATGGTCAACTGCCCTTCTTAGACATCTTATTGAAGAGGTGGAATTCTCGGTTGAAATTTGAAATCTATCGGAAACAGACAACCACTGATACCATCATTCCTTCTGACTCTAATCACCCTTGGCAACAGAAGATGGCGTCGTTCCATGCTTATTTTCACAGGCTATTTTCGTTACCCCTAGAGAGAGAAGTGTTCCAACGAGAAATTATGACTTTGAAACACTTAGCTGTAACAAATGGTTATCCACTTAAGTTAATTGACAAATTTTTCCATATGTATTTTTACAAATTTAATCTGACCTTTAATACATCAGCTTCGAAAAGCTCATCATTGAATTTTAGGAGCTTAAGTTATTTTGGTTCCCTTTCATCAAGGATAGCAAAAGTTTTCAAAAAAGTAGACATCACGATTGCTTTCAAAACCACCCTCAAGTTAGGATCCTTGATTTGTAACACAAAAGATCCAATTCCTTCAGTTTTAAAGTCTGGTGTTTATAAAATATCTTGTAGTTCTTGTGATTCGTTTTATATAGGTCAAACGAGACGACAATTTTTGATCAGGTTAAAAGAACATGAGAAATGGGTTAAAAAGGGTCTGTCTACGGATAGCATTCATACTCCTTCGTCATTGGCTAACCATATCCTTATACAGAAGCATAGTCTAACTATAGAAACTAGTTTTACTCCCCTGCATTTCGAAGACCGCTTTAGAAATTTGAATTTGCTAGAAACTTTAGAGATTCTCATTCATTCTGAAGTAGAGGGCTTCCTCAATGACCAAAAAAACCTCTTTGCTAGCCCGTTAATTCACAGTTAATTATATTAAGAATTCCTAATACTAAAGTTGATTTTTGTGTTACAAAGTTTTAACAACAATTTTAATTCATGGCTCAATTCATTATAGTTTCGTGATGTTAGGTAAGTTGTTGTCCCGTCCGTACCCGTATTAGTTGTTGGTTGATAGTTGGTAATGCTAATTTATAGGTTATGTCACACATTCGACACGCTTTTCGCTGTATACGATTGATTTTCATTGAACATCGTTTAAGAGAAGAGTATTGAGTAGTTTTCCTCATGATCTCAATTTCCCGGCAACATCATTGGATTAATATATATTTCATCACTACTTCTACGAAGGTTTCTACCTTTGGGCCGGTGGTAAGTCGTGAAAGTTGGGCTGCATATCGTTCCGTTTCGAACATTCGACCCAACAGCTGTCTCCTCCAACGGTTAGGAGGCAAAAAACAAAAAAAACCAAAATTATCATCGTGTGTTTAACATTCGTACGTAAACGTGCCACCAAAAAGGAGTGTTTTAAAAGGCGTTCATATATATCATCCTTTGTTCTTTCCTCTCCCTATCCTGATTAGAACCCTTCTGGCACCTGATTGGTGGTAAGTCAACGAAGACTCCTCGTCAGCCCTCTGAGGTAAGTGTACTCCACTTAATCGTCTGCTCAATATCTTCCTCAATTATCTTCTGAAATTAAGCGTCAACCTTTGGCGATTAATTAGCCGGAATGCGACATGTATTTATGGTTAGTGTTGTTGGTTTTATGGATTTAATCTGGTCTATGTTCTTTATTATATTTGTTCGTATGTTTTATTAGGTCTGATGATGGCTTGTAGCCGAAACCGGTCACCGTTTTGTTATTGAATACATTACATCTATACGTGGTTGATACATTTTCTTTTTCTACCCATACGATGAGTCGCCACTTGGAGAAAAACCTGGAGGATGTTAGTTTGAGAAGTAGGAATGTTGTGGAAAGAAGTTATGGTGTGTGGAAACGTAGATTTCCAATTATCGCCACGGGAATAACACTAAAAAGTCAACAAGCGAGGAAAGTACCTCTAGAATGGTTTCCGGAAGAGACCTCAGACAGTCGACCAAAAGGAGACAGCACAACCAACCGCACATGGTAAATAATATGATAAAGTGTTTTAACTGCCATGAAAGAAGACATGTTTTTGCAAAGTGCAAGAGGCCAAAGATGTTCTGTGCAAAGTGCAATAGAGTTGGGCATGTCGCTGACGACTGCAAGTCATCGTCTGTTAGAGGTAACGGCAAATACAACACAGGAGGTAAGCAAACTTTATCAGTAACTTCTGAAGTAACTTCAACTCCGGGTAAGATTCAAAAGTTGAACGATAATTACTTTGTTGATTGCGTAACCGAGGGTATGGCTTTAAGGGGTTATGTTGACTCAGGATGTAGTGCTGTAACAATTAGAGCATCCGATGTTACTAAATTGGGCTTAATACAGGAACAGACCCAGGTTCGTTTAAACGGATTTGGGGGTGGTTTCGTCAATGTTAGTTCAAAATTTGAATTAGACTTGACTGCAGATTTGGCTTACGCAAAAGTGACTGCTCTAGTTGTGCCAGATAAATATCAAAATGTTTCGTTGATTATTGGACAGTCATTTATAAACCATAAAAATGTCGTTTTCGTTGTACGCGATACACAAGTTAGACTTTTCGATAAAAATTGTTGTGATTTGCCTCAGTTCGAGTCTTTGCCTAATAAGAAAGTCACTCTACGGGCGAAAGAAACAACAGTAATACTGTTGTTAGTAACAGTAATACCTTATCATATTGGTCACGTTTTGATTTACAGTAATGCAGACTTTGAAGACGTGTATGTAGATTTGTCTTATCGATTTATTCCCGCCAAATGTCACGTAATACCTAGATGCATCACAACATGTATTGAAGGGGCGTTGCCAGTCCTTAATATTTCCGATAATAGCATTGAATTTCCTAAAAGTACAGTGGTTGCCAGAGGTTATGCTTGCACAGAACAGGAGCTCTGTTGCGATGAAAGTTGTCTATCTGTTCTACAGAATAATTTAAAACCATTCAGCTTTGATGACCTTAACAGATGTGTTAAATATAACTGAACACCAAAAACATCAGCTCCTAGACTTGCTAAATGAATATCGCCCCTGTTTCGCCACAAAAACTAGTGAATTGGGAACTTGCCGGTTGTCCGAAATGTCGATCAAAGTATCCGATCACCAACCAATAACCTAAAGACCATATCGCTTGTCATATGCTCAACGAGGTAAGGTACGCGGAATTGTCAACGGCCTCCATGAGAATGACATAATCAGAGAATCACAGTCACCTCACGCAAGTCCTATACTCCTGGTGAAGAGAGAATGTGTGTAGATTACAGGGCTTTAGATAATAAGACAATAAAATATAGATATCCACTTCCGCGCATTGATGATCTCCTAGACAGGCTTAAAGGTTGCAAGTACTATATAAGTCTAGATCTCGCATCAGGATGCCACCAAATACCTATTTCCGAGCAGTCTGCCGACAAGACGGCATTTATAACACCTGACGGTCACTATGAATACTTAAGAATGCCATTTGGACTCGTAAATGCACCAGCAGTATTCCAGCATCAGCACCAGCAGCACCAGCAGAACTATGAACACGATGTTGGGCTCGATGAGGTTTACCTCTGTTCTGGCGTACTTGGATGATATTTTAATCCCGTCAGCCAATGTCGAAACTGGATTCGAACGTTTGGAACAAGTTCTGAAGCTTCTAAAAGACGCAGGTATGACGTTACGTCTAGACAAATGCCGATTTATGGAGACAAAAATCGAATATGTGGGACATCAAATCGACGAAGAAGGGATTCGACCAGGTGCCCACAAAATCAAAGCAGTACCTGAATACCTAGCTCCGCAAAACGTACGTGAAGTAATGCGTTTGCTAGGGCTGGTCAGGTACTTCTGCAAATTCATTAAGAAATTTGCAATACTTGCCAAGCCGCTAACCAACTTAACTAAGAAAAGTTGCAACTTTCGATGGGAAAAGGAGGAAGAAGACGCTTTCGTAAATTTAAAAGAAAAACTAGTAACTCGACCCGTCTTAGCTATTTTTGATCCAGCAGCTGAAAATGAAGTCCACACAGATGCTAGCAAATAGGGCATCGGTGGCATGCTTCTTCAGACCAATCATCATAAATAGATATTTTTTTTTGTTTGTTTCAGATCGTAAATAAATATGTCTTCCGAATCTTCCCGAGCGCGTGAAGGATCAGAAAGATCTGACACATTAGAAAGTCTAATAAAGCCTAATGAACAGAAAGTTCTGACATATTAGAAAGTCTAATAAAGAGAAAAATGCAAAACGTCAAAGTGATGGACCAATAATCGAAAAATAACTAATTGTTTTGTTTGTTTCAGATCGTAAATAAATATGTCTTCCTGAGGGCTTTTCTCGCCAAAATGCATACTTTGGCTTATAGAATCTAAAAACTTGTTTTTGCTAACTTTGGACCTCTCCCATTTGTTAGTGCACACTTTTTGAATGTTTCAAACCATATAGGCATGATCAACTAATCAGAGCCTACAACATTTGACCACTCCTATCCGGTTATGAATTAATGTCGTAAAACGTTAAAAAATGACTACGTTAACTGGATTAGTAAGGAACAAGATCCGTTTGCGTTACCCGAAGCTAGATTTATGGAATTATTCCGCCTCACATCTAACATGGCTAGAGATTTAATACAAGCTGTAAGACCGCATAAAAACGATACCCCTCAATCCACATTGGGAATTGTGGCCCTCTGTACTTTGACATTTTACGCAACAGGTAGTTATCAAAGATGCATTGGGGAAGAATACAATTTTGGACTGGCTCAAAATACTGTTCATAAATATGTTCATGAAGTAACTGAACTGTTAAATGAACATTTGGTACCCGAAAAAATTAGATTTTCTACCACAGAAAGAGATAACATTAAATTTGAATTTATTCGAAAATGGGGATTTCCGGGAACTATTGGTGCCGTAGACGGAACTCATATTGCTATTTTGAAACCAACTACACATGAAGCAAATTTCATCAACAGGAAGGGATATCACTCCATCAATGCACAAATTATATGTGACCATAACTTAAAAATAAGGAATGTATTTGCAAACTATGGTGGATCAACTCATGATAGTTTCATATGGAGAAATTCATCCATTAATGAATATCTACAAACTTTAGATCCTAATGAACGCAGCTGGTTAATTGGGAGACTCTGGATATCCTCCACTTCCCCATCTTATTACACCTTTTCGACAACCTGCCAACAGGGCGGAAGTCCAATTTAACTCTTCACTTATAGAAGCAAGAAATTGTGTTGAAAGATGTATCGGAGTCTCAAAGATGAGATTTCGTTGCTTAAACAATGAAAAAACTGCAAGATACAAACCTGAATTTGTATGTACTTTAATAAAAGTATGTGCAGCCCTTCACAATATCTGTTGTGGCAATGTAGTAATTGAAAAAGAAATTCCACTCGACTACAACATTGAGCATGACGATGGAAGAGTCAACGACGTAGAGGCAGGCCAGAGATGATTGACAGGCCAAAATGATCTATTTCTTCACTTTTTTGATACTTTTGATATAAAAATGATATAAAAAAACTATTTTTGTATTAAGTACTTTTTATAGTATGACTTCTGCCTATCCAAAAATTATAAAAAAATAAAAATTAATTTCTCCATCATATATAGATTTTCAATCACATATAGATTTTCAATCACATATAGAGTTTCAATCAGATAGATTTTTCTATCACATCCTAGCCATTCATACATCATTTACAATGACGCATTGATATAAAAAAACTTATTTTTTTATGAAAAAGTGCAAAACATTCCCCCCTTCCGTTTCGGCTCATTCCAATCTATTCTTTACAGCATCTCCTCGTTCACGACAGCTTATACCGTTTATAGGTATGTGTCTATCGAGGAGAATCATCGGCACGACTATCATCCCGAATTCGCCTTCGACTAGAGTCTTGGGTGAATTAGCGGAATGAGTCATTGATTCGATATTACTGTAAGTCTTGAATAGATGGAAGAACCCCGAAACGGAGGAATGTTTTGAGAATATGGCAGCACTCAGCTGTTCGTCAATTATCATGGATCATCAATATCTATGGCCACTCGATATCTCGATCCACAATTATTCATTTATCGTGATTATTTGTACTAATAATATTGATATCATTCTATTTTTATAAATAATAATATTGAAAAAAACCAATTGAAAATTATAAATGGAAAAACTATTATGCATTGACAATGAAGCTAAATTATATAATTTAAAAAGAACAATTACTAATTTTAGTTTTAATGATGAAACTAATATATATAAAGCATTAGTTAATGATATAAATAATACATATATGTATGAAAATTTAAAAATATCAAAATCTCAAAATATTAAATATATGATATATTGTAATATAAAACCTAATCATAATGTTAATATTTGTATGATAAATCCTAAATATTTAAATGCAGAATATGATAAAAAAATCAAAAATACAAATTTAAATATATATATAAAAAAGGAAAGCATCAATTCTAAAAATATATATAATTTTATATTATATGATAATAAAATGTTTGGTGAATTTATAAAAAAAAAACACATATTAAAGAAAGAAGATCATTCACATCATTTAAAAAACAAAAATGTTGTAATATAATAACGAAATATGAAAATAATTATTTAAATAAAACTATAATAAAAAATAACTATATTATTAAAACGATAACCAATCTAAATTGTTATATATATTATGATAGGATAGAAATTGGTGGCAGAATTATGCTTCCTAATTCGATATCATTTGTTTTATTAAACAAAAGTAGAATAATTTTCTATGAAAATAAAAAAATTACAATAATCTTATCATATGATAATCTAAAAAACTCTATTAAAGAAATAAAACAAATACTTTTTGAGATATATAATTTTCATAATCGTAAATTTAGTGATTTTAATAATATAATTATAAATACTGATTTTACATATGAAACAACTATTCCTTATTTTATGAAATCTTTCATTCAAATTGATAATATACGATTTATTTTTAATAATAAAATTGTAATTCATAATATAAATAGCGTAGATAAACTCAAAAAACATGTGAAAAATATTAAAGAAATAGAAGAAAAATGGTTAATTATTAAACAGAATATAAACCAACTTAATATATTTACTTGTGGATTAGATGAGATATTAAAAATAATAAATCAGATTTGGATAAAGTAGTTTCTTGAACCAATTCATTCCAAAGTTTTGTATTTACAAATGGCATTTAGTAATAAATTATAACCACAGCAATAACTGGTTAAATTACAAAATTAATATATTAAATGAGGTATTTTATCCAGGAATAAATTATGGATGACTTATTATTTACAAACGATTTATTTGGAGGTAGCAATGAAAGGAAAAGGTTTCTAGTACCCGCTCCTTTAGATAATAATTTTGAAGATATAAATTTAGATTTTTCTAAAGAGAATAACACGGTTAAGGAAATTACGAATAAAATAGATAGGATCAATCCTCTGATTTCTGAAAATGACAATACTTATAGTAATAATATTGATGATAGCACCATTCTATTATTACTAGCAATAATTTATGTTGTTTTAGTAGAAAAAATAACCATATTTACTAATTATAAATTTTTAATATTGGTTCTACTAGTTATACCTTTTATTTTTTATAATTACGACTATGGAGTAACGATTGCAATAACGATTTTCTCTTTTATTACTATTAATAGCGAAAGACCTATCTTTAATTTAGTATTAATAGCACTATGTTTATGTCATCTCTTTATACCATTACCTGACTCGGACTATAATTACAATTATTTAATAGAAGCTGGGTTAGCATTATTGGCATTAGGGCAGATATATTTAGGCAACAGCATAAAAGTTGATGTTCAGTATAATCTAACAAATACTAATACATCTATCGATAATCAAAATTCTATAAAAAAATTCTTAAGCGGTAGTGGTGAAAATAGATTTAATACTGATTTAAATAATATTTTAAGAATCTGAGTCATATTTATTTAATATTTATACTATTGTCATTTTTTTTTATTCAAGTATAGCAGATAATTAAGTTAAATTCATTTGTACTTTGAAGGGTTATAAAGTATATTATGATATGAGAAATTCGAGGTAGCTAATTTATTCAATTTAACCCATAAACACCTAAGCTTCTTCTAATATTCGTACTGAGCTGCGGTTTAGTTACTAATATCGAATGGTGTTTACGTGTGGTATGTTAATCCAAATAAATTATACTACATGTTTTTATGTAGTATAAAAAGGATAACTTTGTATATTTAGAAACCCAATATTATATGTGGCTTACTTAATATACATACCTTTAATATCTAATAATAAACTAATAATAAGTTTTATTTTGTCGAGACTGCTGATGATATTATTATATCCAACACAGTGGATATCGATATATCATCATAAGATGGCACAATTGTTGCTTTATAATTATCGTTGTCGATAGAGGAGACGTTGTCGTCTTTATTATTTGATACTTTATTTGTCATGTTCGTATAATGAGATTTAATACCTTTCTAACTTCTACTTTATATTATTTTTCATTTTTTGAAAATTATATTAAAATATAAATGAATCAGATAACTAAAACTACTATACAAAAGAATTTAATTACAAAATTAAACAATGAAAGTATACCAGATATTTCTATAATATATCATAATCCTGTTATGAGAAGCGAAGATGGCATGTATTATCATTTAGTTTCGATCATACCAGAAATTGTTTTACTTCTACAAAATAAAATAGAAACCATAGATTATTTTACAAAATTTACTACTATGCCACAATACTCGTGTGATAATTGTATTGTGATCATCCCAATAGTTTAGTAAGTCATTTTCTCCTATCATTATTACATTTGCTAATTGAAATTTATGTTGGATAAATTGCTCTTTCAATTGGTCTTTCAATTCAACTTCTAATTCTAGATTAATTTTGATGTTTTTGTATTGTGTTAAAGCACTTTTAATAAGGGTACTAGCTTTATTTTCAATTGAATCCATATATAGATCTATATCATTAATACTATTATCATTATTGTGTTCATATGTTAATAATCTATTTTTAAAATTTTATTTAATTTTTATTAATTAAATTGAATTCATTTCTTTCAGTAGATTGTCTAATTTGCGAGGACGATTCATCAAATATATCGTCATGAAATGGAAATATTTCATTAATCCCTTCGCCCAATAATATATTGTTTGGTTTGTTTTTTTGTCCTTGAATAATTTCTCTACCCAGTATACTGTTTAAGTCAATGTTTGGTTTGTTTTTTTTGTTCTTGAATAATGTCTTTTATTAAATCGTCTTTGGATTTCTTTTGATAGTATTTTATCTTAAGGGCTTTAGCTATGTTATATAGATCTGATATATTGTTTGGTTTGTTTTTTTGTCTATCCATTTATTATAAAAAAATTATGTCAAACCCATTGTTCTCTTGTGGATGTTTGTACGTAGGTGTCTTTGATAATTTACTTTAGTATAATATCGATCACATTCACATAGTATTCTTTTACAGTTATTATAGTTTTTACACTGTTTACATCTTTTATCAACTTTATAATTAGTAAAATTATCATTTGTTTTACTTTGTAGGCATATTGAGCAGCGATAGTCCATTTATTATATATAAAATTATTTTATTTTATGTAATAGATCTCTTTTTTATCAAGTACTTATTTAATAAAACATGCTTTGTTGCATCCGCATATTTTATCAAGTACTACTTAGTAAAACATGCTTTGTTACCTCCGCATATTTTACATTTCGATTTTATAAGATTTCTATTATTTGTAGTTTTTACAACCTGAGGATTAATATTTTCTGTTTGTTTTTTACATTTAACACAATAACTAGTATTGTTCATTTATTATATATAAAATTTAGATATTATCCTTGATAGTATTATTAACGATATTGTAGAAAATTTCGGAATATGAAACCACACAAATATAGCAAATTGTTTTAGCAGGAATATCTTTATTAAAGTCGGCATGTAAAAGAATATTACTTTTAGATTCGCTAATATTTGTTGGTTGACGAGTTAAATCAACTACGAAAAATGGTCGTGATGCTTTAAATTGATCTGGATTTACATAAACTAATGGTGCTTCATTATAAGTTTTAGTAAAAACTTTTTTATAATCAGTTAACATGTCATAAGCAAGAGAGTATTTATTTTTACTCCAATCCAAATCTATTAATTCTTCTGGATATCTTATACTATTAACTTCAAACCAAATATTTTTTAAGTCGCAATGATTAAATACACAACAATTTTTAAGTTGATCTTCATTATATTCCTTATCAGTTTGAAAAGCGACAATTCCAAATAGCGGATTACGAATATTTCTGTAAATATTAGTTAAATCAATGTTGATAGTTTTTCCTGAAATATTTTTATACTGAATACATTGCCAAGATCTAAAATTGAATGTATATTGATTATTTTGGGATAATGTTGCCAATTCATTGACCAGTTGTACTTTTGTCATATCATCATATGTAATTATAGGAACTCTAATAATAAACTCTTCTATAATTATTTTTGCTCTAGGATTAGCTGCTTTTTTTAACAATAGCATTATGCTCGTCATTTCTGGTAAAGCTTGTTTCAAACCCTCCTTTATAGATTGGATTTTTAACATCTTTAAAAAAACCCAATGCAAAATTAGATAATGACCCAACTACTGAAAAATATTTGGTTTTCTCTTCGTATGCAGACTCGAAACCTGAATTAATTGTTGGGCCATTAGAATCAAGCGAATAATTGATAGTTCCTTTGATAGTACTAGCTATTCCAACAAATTCTATATGATCCAATAATCTACTATGCTTTTTAACTTCTATTTCGCTGAATAAATGAGCCGGAAAATTATCAATTAAAGCGACAGTATTCTTAGCGTCTAAATCAGTACCATTATCATGTTGAACAACTTTTCCTGATAGATAATATTGAAATTGTGGTCCTATAAATTTGTCTCCTGCATCGATTTTATAAATTGTTTTTTTATTTATAACATTCAGGTTTAATGTTGATACAGGCTGAAAACTTTGATATTCATTTCTCGTAATATTACCAGAATATTTTTCGAAAACTTCGTCAACACCCATTTAATTAAGAAAAAATATATCATTAATAAGTTCTAAAAATATCAAACATAAGTGACCACATATCGGAGGATCATCATAATTCTGAAACCTTTCTTCATTATACCAAAAATTATCTCTATCTATATAATGCACAAACTCTTTAGGTGGATTAGCATCTCCATATGAATCGAAATAAAATTTAAAATCACCTTTTGATTTGATTTGAGCAACCCAATGAGAGCCGCTTTGATAAGAATTTTCCAAATTTAATATTCCACATTCATTTGTATTTGATTTTGAAGGTAATTCATCTTTCATGAAAACTCCTCTAAAATTTTTTATTTCTAAATAGTTAACCCAGTATTCTAAATCGAAATTTGTCAATGGAATAATTAGATTTTTTTTTAGTCCCTTTTCCTTCCATAGCCTTATTATGTCTCATTTGTTCAGCTATTTCTTCATCTATTTTATTTTTATTTATAACTGCATTGGCTATTGCACTAGCTCCTCCAATCAATGAACCTAAGGCACCTAACACTGCAAAAATAAGTGGAAGAAATCCACCAGAATGATTTTTTCGAAGCTGATCCCAAGTAAATGTTAGTCTACACCCTTTATGATCCTTCTGACATTTTTCAATTTTATTAACTTGTTTTTGCGTTAAAAATATTGGTTCTTTACCGTTATATAGTTGAGATGTTTTTAACTGAATAGTAACTGGTATCTTTTTCTTGTATGCAGACTTGATTTTATTCTTTTGAATATCTGAAAGATTTATTTTATATTCCATTTAATAAGCTAAAAAATAATTCATTTTAATCCCATTCCAAAATGTCTTTTCAACTTCATAATATTTGTTGTCACCCAAGCAGCACTTTTTTCATTTAATGCTGCTTTTGAATCTAGAACTCTATCCCAAGCTTTATATTCCAAAATCTCATCAGCTTTGGTCTCGTCTTGGTGTCTTTATTATGTTTATAAAAAACGTCGTGTTCTTTTGCCGCTTCATCTAATTTATTGATTGGCTTGTCATCTCTTGCTAATCTTTCATCCAGTCTAGTTCCTGGTCCCAGATAATTATATCCAGGCCAATGTAATTCAAATGGTAAACTATTTATCAAATTATTAACTAAACCTGCTCCTCTAACAATTTTCCTTGGTAAATTTGAAACGAGTTTTGTTAAATACTCGATACCTTTTTCTGAATCAATTATTTTTTCCATTTCGTTGTTCATAAAATGTAAAACACCTAATTTTTCATTATGAAAATTATTATTACCTGCTTGTTCTTGAGAAGCGATATAATACAATCTTTTAAGTAATTCGTTTAAATTGTCAATATATTTGTATTCAATATTATTTTCTGTATATTTCTTTAAAGAACCACCAACTTTTTCATTGGGAATTACAATTTCTTTTATGCACACCTCTACATTCTCAGAAGTACAATTTTTTGTTTCCCTCCATATGGGATAAATGAGTTCTTTCCATTTCAATCCCTGACTTGACTTTGGTTTATTCGTAGATTTATCATTATTTTGATATATTGCCTCTGTAAAAAATAAAATTTTTGCATACTTCTCTAGATCATCTTTTGTATAAAGGTCATGAGGAACAGGTTCACGATATGTTAAAAGTCTCATTAAACCTCGTGTTGCTACAAATTTAATATTAACTTCTGGGAAAACTATATATGGTGGGTCAAAGATGATTCTGTATTTACCAATAGTTAATGCAAAATCTCGATAACTTATTCCAAATACAGGATCAGTTCGTGTTTGTTGTTCTTTTTTATCTTTACTGAACATATACTTTAAATAATGGTAAGGTAATTCACCAATTTTATCAACATCTATTATTTCGCTAATGGTGGGTCTTTCTAGGGGTGTTGGTATTGTAATGTCTTTAATTGCAACTTTTGGAGTTTCGGGTTCTGCTATAATTGGTTGTGTGTTAATTGTTTCATCTAAATTTGCTCTTTCGATTGGTAAATATGTTGTTTTATTTAAGCTTTGCTTCTTATTCAATTGTCTGATATCTTCATCTGTGTTGTTAACAGCTCTTACTACTTTTTCTAATGCTTGTGTAATAGGAATAAATTCCTTTTCTTTTATTTCCAGACCGCTTTTCTTATCTAATATTTCTTGCTTAAAAGTTCTTTGTAAATCATTTTGTAATTTTTGTAATTTTTTAGCTTGTTCAACGGAAATGATCTTTTTATCTACTATTGGGGTTTTTCTTGGTTCTTCGTCATGCTTAAATACTTGTATCTCATTTGTTTTTTTTATTTTCGTCATGTTTTAATTGAGTTTGCAATTTTTTCTTAACTCTTTTAGCATTTTCAATTTTTTTAATTAAACTCTTTTGAATATTGCTTGTATCCATTTAATAACGTAAAAAACGATGTCGATTATTTATCCTTTCTTCGAATTTCGTCAAATTTATTAAAAAACGTAGTATTAGCTAAATTAATCGTTACAAAGCCGTGTAATGGATCTTCCCACGATTTATTACAAATCGAAAGAAAATTTTTAAACTATATTTGGTAAAAAATCTTTCCATGCTCTTTTAGTATAATATTCTGGTTATTTAAATATGCTTAATAAATTTGCGTTAATTCTCATAATTTGGAAATCAATTAAACTATAACATTGACTTAAATAAATACATGAAATATTTTTATGTCTCCCTCGCATGAAATACTCTTTAATTGCTTGTTGTTTTTCTAAAATGCAATCATCAAATACAACTAAACTTTTTGGTTTACAAACATCAACCGAAATTATGTCTTCACAATTATTAAAAAAAATGTTTCCATATCAATACCTTCAAATATTTCTTCTAATTTCTGATAAATTGGCTGTTCTATTGACATAGTATAAATATATAGACTTTCATATGGTATCCAATATTTAGTTATAATATTCCATAATATAGTTGATTTTCCAGATCCTGATTTACCGATTATTAAATATCTTAATGGAATAGGAAATACTTCTGAATTCTTTGTCATATTTTCTGTAAATGGTGTTAGTTTAAATTTTCCCATTTATTATGAACAAAATATAATGACTACCGATTAAAAAAGATATTAATGTTGTGCCAATCTATTTTTTATCTACAATCGTACGTTATCTAAATTGATAAGAGTGATAAGTTTCGGGGTTCTTCCATCTATTCAAGACCTACAGTAATATCGAATCAATGACTCATTCCGCTAATTCACCCAAGACTCTAGTCGAAGGCGAATTCGGGATGATAGTCGTGCCGATGATTCTCCTCGATAGACACATACCTATAAACGGTATAAGCTGTCGTGAACGAGGAGATGCTGTAAAGAATAGATTGGAATGAGCCGAAACGGAAGGGGGGAATGTTTTGCACTTTTTCATAAAAAAATAAGTTTTTTTATATCAATGCGTCATTGTAAATGATGTATGAATGGCTAGGATGTGATAGAAAAATCTATCTGATTGAAACTCTATATGTGATTGAAAATCTATATGTGATTGAAAATCTATATATGATGGAGAAATTAATTTTTATTTTTTTATAATTTTTGGATAGGCAGAAGTCATACTATAAAAAGTACTTAATACAAAAATAGTTTTTTTTTATATCATTTTTATATCAAAAGTATAAAAAAAGTGAAGAAATAGATCATTTTTTGTTTATAAAATGATTAAAATGGTCATTTTTGTTTCGTTATAAAAAGTGTGCCCGTAACCACCTTTTAATACCTACTTTATATGAATAAATAAAATGTGAAGTGATTAACACCATGCAATAACTTTAAACTTGTTTTAATTCAAAACATTACATAAACATACATACTGAAACAAAAAAGAAACATTCCAAATATTATAAAAATATCTCTGAAATTAACAAATACAAAACACGAAAAATCAGTAATACATATATAGTCCACTTATTTCCTTCTTTGTCAATGTTTTTCAATTATTATTAGATTTAGAATCTGCAATGGTCTTCAAATGACCAACTATTGCTGACAAATGGTTATCAAGTGTGTTGTGAATGTCTGTCAATATTTGTATTGTATCTGAATAACAATTCTCGATTACAGCGCTTCGCCTGGTCGAAAGTTACCTTCTGGCACGAACCATCCTCCCGAGTCTACCGAGAACTATCGTCACCGAACTCAGCGGTCGAGTAATTATCAGATCGTACCCTTCTTTTATTCAATTAGTGGGAGATATTTTCCCTCATTTACTTATCTGCGAGAAGTGCACTATATTATGCTAGGTTATTCCCTTTTTTATGTGCTGTGACTACTTGAGGTATTTCCCACATTATAACAGGTTAAGTTATATTTCATTATATGTATTAGGTCATATTTCATTCTACTATGCACTAGGTTATATTTCACTCTACTTTTTTTTTTTTTTTTTTTTTTTTTTTTTTAACAGGGAAAACTCGTTTATGGAGGACTAGTGAGATGGATATTGCCATTTATTGAGATTAAATAAAAATCAATCAGAAATGATAATATCCACCGCACTAGACACTGTGGGGGTCCGTTCGGTTACCCACTAAAAAACCCTGTCTTCCGACGTTACTATGTGTCTTTGGATAACTCTCAGAGAGAACATAATCATCAAAGACAAGTAGTATTAAATGATTAAATTTAAATTAAATTTCACTCTACTATACATCAGTTTACGTGATACGTTAAGTTATATGTCACGTTACTAAACGTGAAGTCACCGATCATCCCACCTTTTTCATTATTGTTTTGTACTTTCACCATCTGGTGGTCCGATGTTGCATTTGCCACACCCTTTGGGTCTTAGTTAGTTGTTAATAGAATAATTAACAGAATTATGTGTTTTATTGAACAACCCCACATCACACTGTAATACCGTTCCCAGTGACCCTGGGTGGCGCCCAATTAACCCTCTCGTATAGATTCTAACAATAGTTTCTGAATCCAACTCACGACCGGTGAACAGCTGCCGTAAGCTAAAGTGTTGGCATTCATACGCCACAATATGTTTTTTTCTTTAAAGAAATGTTAGTTTAAAGACTCTAAAGTTATTATCAGAAGTGGGATAGTCTCTGCCTAGTGTGATCGTCGTTTGCAGGTAAAAGTGACTTTTGTGCAAATAAAAACCCTAAAATGGCAGAAGTAGGTGAAATCTTTACTGACAGCGATAACAGTGACTTAGAGGAGATGCAAGTTTTATTTTCCCGTGCCAAACGTCCCAGGGTTCAGTGGCAGGAAACCCTCATCAACTTAATAGCAGCCCAACAGCAACAAATTGCCCTATTATAAAGTCACACAAAGAGTGTGACGTCACCATCGCAGCCAACGCCTAGTGACGCAGGAATTCAGACCTCCAGTGCGCAAGTACATTCTTTTGAGATCGAGCTATGATCCAGATAAAAGTTCTTACCCAATCAGCGAATGGCTCGAAGAGTGTTCCAAGTTGAAGAAAGTACTCAACGTCAGCGATATTTTAATCATCAGCAAAGCTGGCAATGCATTGAAACATCGAGGATATCATTATTATCGTGATTGGAGGCCCCTTTCTAGGACATGGGATCATTTCAGCAATGATCTCATTGTTGGGTTTCCCGATCGTGAGACCCCTGGAACACGTGCACACATCGCAGCAACTTTGAGTAGTCGAGACTGTGATTCATTATCGGATTATGGAAACCAAAAATTACGTTCAATAAACCGGTTTTTCAACCAGTTACCATGGAAAATTATTCTCAGCATGGTCGAGTATGGTTTGGAACACACCGAAGCCCGTTCCGCGATCCGAGTGTAAAAGCCAGCCTCTGAACGTGAGTTATTAGTATTATTCGGCGAGTTTGATGCCCGCCGCGCGAGATCGTTCAAAAATGTCGCCGAATAGCGAGGAAATGAACGAATGTCGAAGGAGAAACTCGATCCGAGGGTCACACGGTTTGGACAACCGACATCTAAGAGCTTTAACTACGGCCGGCTTGGACATCATCAAAATAAGTGCTGATTACTCCAGAGAGATGAAAAGGCCAGTGAATCAATTCATATAAACCATATAGTAGTAGAAGTAACTTATCACCCACTTTTTCTGTAATGATTTCCACTCATAAATTTTCCACCCAAAGAGGGTTAATATTGGTAGTTCGTTTTGTGTTGCCCTTAACACCCTGATAAATATAACTGTTTCCCTGACTAAATGTGAGAGGTGAGGTTGGGGAAATAAATTTATTTTTCTTAAAAATTAAAAATAGATGATAAATAACACTAGTGGTTGCATGCTAATATTTCGATGGAACATAAGGTTGATGTCAGTGTTTTATACCCACAGACCATATGGCACAAGTCAAATTCAGGGGCAGGGAATGTGACTTAAGTCAGTTGGTGGTACTGTCCCATCCATAATGGCATGAGAACAACAGGGGTTAAAGAAGAATCTGGTTCCCATTGACATCCACCCACTGATGTTACTTTACATAAAATAGTTCCCCAATTACATGTCAATAAGGGTTAATGTTTCTTATAGGATTGCTATTTTTAGGAAGACTCACTTACGGTAAATATTTCATTTGTTTTTTCCTAACCTCACGGTCATACAATTAACATGTTTTTCAGAAGTGACTGAAGAAGATTTAAAATAAAATGTCGGTAGAGCGGAGCGGTACGGCGCCGCTCTCCGATAAAATATAATGAAATATAGGTCCCCTTGCGATCTATGGATTTTACGGCCATCTGTTATCTTCGAGGTAGTCAACTTTTAGATTTATGACCAGAATATTAACATAAAATTCTGACGGCTGGCACACGGTCTGGTAATGGACCGTAATCAGTATTTTTGGCAGGTAATCTCGAAGGGAGCGCATTAAGAGAGGTACGGTAACCTTATTGACGACCTGACCTTGACCTTATTAAATACCTGTCACATAGCGTTAATCACCACACACTGAATTGTAGGCGGGGAGGTCCTTAGACTCTCCACGTCACCGTCGGCTCGGTGAAAGTCGCTGGATGGCGGAAGTCGTTCGGGTAATCGGTTGGATCGCCCTGTACGTAATCGCTCGTGGCGGCTGGCTGGACATAAGGCTGATTGCCCTGTAATGCTGCACGTACGCCTCTCACGTTGCAAACGGCGACGTACTTCGCTGGCGATTTTAGCGGTTACGCACTCCGAAAGACATTCGTAATCAACGCACTGATTTTACTTTTACACTTTACCCATCAAATTAGTAGGGTTCGTTTAGTAAAAGTTTGTCAACGGAGCGATTAAATGCTGATTTTGCTGACCAGACCAATACACCAACCAATTCACTAAGACCAACAAAAATCTCAACCAACTGTAATTAAACTCAAAAGGGCCCATCGGGAGAGGTGTTACCTCCCCCGTGGCCCGAAACCAAGTCCTTCTCACTTTCTCTCCCTGACTCTAGCTCTCCCACTTATTCACCAAAATTCCCTTTTATTCACTTTCCAACCTATCACCGGCCCGTCAAATACCCACGGGGCGTTAACAATCCCCCTCTCTCTCTCCACATGCTCTGTTCATGTTAGGACCACGTGATAATATTAACGGTATTCGAATTCCAAGAAAGTTGATTATCCAAACGTAAATATTGCGAACGAACCTCCAAGAGGTTGTAAAGAGGCGCCCCAATGTCGCTTCTTCCTAACAAAAAAGTAGTCTACACATACTAAGTAAACAAGCTCGAGTTTCGCTTCGGAGTGCGGTGGAGGTGCAAAAATTCAAACTGTTGGTTAGCCAAATTAAATTAACGGAGAGAGAGAGAGAAAATCATAACGTAACACCGTTAAACAATTGCACTCGAGGGATCGCTACTAAAAAAAATTGATGCGCTGTTAAAACTAGAAAAAAGTAGGTACTAAAACTGAATAGTACTAAGTTGTCTGGACTACTGTAGTCATGGAGTCATACTGTACTTTTGTGGTAAGAAATTGGAACAAACTAACAACCTTTTGTGAACTAACCGGGAACCTTTTTAAGTTTAGGTTTCAAAATTTCATTTCATTTTAAAAACCTTTCGTTCAGGCGATGAACACTTAATTAGAAGGAGTATTTATCATCTATACGAAACAAGGAAGGCTCCCCCGTTAGGAGTTCTTCGGCAACATCTTCAAGAAACCTTCGGGAAGCAAATTGGACTAGACCGATAAAAGATATTTTTAAAAACAATTGGATTTAGGTATAAATTAATAGATAAACGAGCATGTATAATGGAGTTAAATAGGATTCGAGAGTGGAGAATGAATTACTTATTGAAAATTAACGAGTACCGTGAAAATGGTAAAACAATTTTTTACCTGGATGAAACGTGGTTTGATTCACACGACACTGTAAAAAAAAGTTGGACCGATAATTCCTCTAGAAGTAAATTAGATGTTCCGGTTCCTAGAGGAACACGAATTTCAATTTTAAATTGTGGTTCGCATAATGGACGGGTTTCAAATTGTCTGCTATTATCTTCTAAAGATATTGCAGAATACAGAGCGGATTACCACCATGACATTGCTGTTACAATTCATTTTGTCAATTTAGAATTTAAACTAGAGTCTGGGTTACTGGAATGCACAAGTATACAAGGTTCTCACACGGCCGAAAATTTAGCAAACGTTTTGCAAAAAATCATGTCTGATTGGGATATAGACAAAAAGCAAATAAGTCTAATCATATCAGACAATGCTTTTAATATTGTAAATGCTATTAAAGAAAAAATGGATGAGACACCTTGGATGCCTAGCACATATCATTAATTTAATTGTGATGGATGGTCTAAGAAATGCTGAAATTAGTGATTTTATAGTTAGCCACTTTAAGAGAAGTAATATCGCCACTGAAAAATTGTTAACATTTCAAAGGCAAGCCGGCAATAATACGCCCTTAAAGCTGGTTCAAGATTGCCCAACGAGATGGAACTCTACATTTTTAATGGTTCAATGTTTTTTGAAATTAGAGAAAACCATAAAAAGTACCACTGGAGTTTTAAACACCAATTTGCCAACACTGACATTAAGTGGTTGGCAAATTTTGTAAGAAATAGAATACATTTTGTCTCCATTTGAATCAGCCACCCTGCAACCTCTCGATATGGGTTTCTTTGGACCATTAAAGGTGGCATACAGTAGGGAATGTGATCATTGGATAATAAGTAATCCAGGAATGGTTACCACCGAAGTGAAAGTTGCAGGATTGTTCAACGCTGCTTATGTCAAAGTTGCTAATATTCAAAAAGCTGAAAATTCATTCAGGGCTTCCGGAATCTATCCATACAATCCAGACGGTTTGATGATGAAGATTTTGCTCCATCTCTTGTAACAGACGTACCTATGACCATTATCTCACCCTCAAAATATGAAGAGTGTGTTCAACATGATGATAACAAAGAGCCTGTTCACATGAATAAAGAACAAGCGCATGTACAAATGGTTAACACAGATGATGCGTTTTTGATTGCTGATGAGAAATGTGTCGATGAGGAAATAGACACACTTGTTGACCCATCAGTTTTATTATATTCCTCACAGCCATCACTCCAAGATATTACTAATCTTGATATAGTTTGTGAAGACGGAATAGTGATACCCAATGTTTCAAGAATGATTGAAAAACCTTCTTTAAATCTGTCGGTATCAGATCTCTTACCTTTGCCCAAAGTACAGGAAAATCCAACTCGTAAGAAGAGAAAAATCACAAAAATCAGAAATATTGTCAAGCACTGGAAGACTGGATTTTGTGTTGCGAGTTCAATAATTGGTGGCATGAGTCTTGTACTACTTATGTGAGCGGACAATTTACTTGCTTAGAGTGTAAGAAATAGTCACCCACCTGTACATTGTATCTAAACATGAATGTTGTTAAAACGTATTTTATTTGAGACAATATTGTTATATTTTTTTATAAGAAACTTTTTAATTTTCATTTTTTTTTAAGTTTCGTTGAGTTTCATAAATATTTTTTTTTTGTTACAAATGTAGCAAAATTTTGTATCACAAACCTCGCGTTCTCTTATACCTAGACGTGCGTACTCTTTTGCACATCAGTGTATAAGAGTACGCATTTGCAAGAGTGCAGTTTAATGAAAATATATCAAATTTTCTATCAACCAGACCATGTAATTACATGAAAATATTTGCAGTAATAATCAATTTTTATAATGGCACAAAAAAGTAACGTTTGCATACAAATTTAACCATCTATCTACGATTCTACACTAAGTGCGTACTCTTACGGTGCCTGTCCACGTGAGAGTAATACTCTCGAGAGTAGTACTCGTCAGTGGACACGCTCCTGAGAGTAACTCGCAGGCAGTCACGTTAAACTCTCTCTCTACTCTATCTACTCTCACGTGGACACGCTTAAAGATGTTGTCTGATAGCCACTCGCAGAAATTCGACTGCAGTCCGAATTGTGAGAGTGCTCTCCATAACCATGGCACGACGCACTTGTACCAAAGAAGATACTTGTGCATTGATTGAAGTGTATGAGAGAAATCCAATACTTTGGGATATTAAATGCGGAGAGTACCGCAACAGTAAATTAAAAAATGAGGTGGTGTCAAAAATGGCATTACAATTTAATAGCACGAAAGAGGAGATACACAAGATTGTTGGTGGCGCCGTGTTGTTGCCTTCGCGATATACGATTTAACCCAGCAGCTTCTTTTAGTTTTTTTTTTCTTTTTTTAAGAATTTCCAATGCAACTATTATTGCTGCAGCAGTTCGTTGCTTGCTGGAAGACATCTCGACTGATACTGACACAGGTAGCGATGGAATTCAAAAGCTAATAGAAAGCCAATGCTCTCCAGTGGACATGGTCCTGAAAGTAATTTGTGACGGCAACTCTCTGGCTACTATATGTACTGCTCTCGAGGCGTAAAATTACTGACACATGAAAACAGTCGTGAGAGTACTCTCGAGAGCAATTATCAGAATTTACTCTCACGTGGACAGGCACCTTTAGTCAACTAAGTCATAAGTCAGTAGAGTAGTCTTAGTCTCAGTCAGTCGAGTCAGTCGTGTTCTGTGGTCTCAGCCTCAGTCATTCTGCTGTAAGTGCTGTATCACTTCTTAATTCCTTCTGTTGCCTTACCGGATTAATCGGATTTTGAGAGTGTAAAATTTCCGTCGTTTGTGTTTCTCATTAATTTGTAAAAAAAATGTCTTCGAGTGATAGTGATAGCGACGTGGAAACCTCCATCGGCCCGTTGACGCTGAAAGATGTGTATCATTGCGTTTTAAAAGAAATTTTAAAGAAGAAAGAAAGAAAGAAACTAAAATTTTACATGATTTTTTTCTATCGCGCGAATTACTTTGGTTTTTATAGTGTGGGGTGCATTTACACCCCGCTTGGTATTGAGACTATTGAGTGGGGTTGAGATAAACTCATGCACATGAGTTTATCACGCGAGTAATAGTAGCAGTCAGTATCGTTGATGCAAGCATCCGCGTAAGATATACGAGTGATTATGTAGCGCGCCACGTGATTTTATTCGGTCCGAAATGAGTAATTTTCAAATTCGCAACGAGAAAGCTCTGACAGAGGAGGAAATGTTATTGCTTTTAGAAAATGTTGATCCAGATTATGAGAGATTATTGCAGGAAGATAACGCAAGCGACGTCGAAAGTGAGGACCATATCTCCGACCACGAAGAAGTAAGTGAAGAAATGTGTGGCTCTCCTGAGGATGAAGAGAGAGTGAATTTTAGGAAATGAAGCAGAATATTTGCAGATGCACAGAACCAAATGTTCCCAGATTATAACAAACGTCCTTGCGTCATATTTTATTAATGGGCTATGCGAAGATGTAGGAGATCGGCCAAACAGTATTTTGATTGATGAATCAAACGACATTTGAATTACTAAATAATTTGGAATGTCAATTATATATTTTAGTTCGAAATGTAAAAAAAATTGTTACCACGGGTTTAGGTTTAGGAGAATTGGAATCTAGTAATGCTAATGGCATCGTTCAATGTATATTGAAAATGTTGAAACGATATAGATTAAAAACAGAAAATTTACACGGTTTAGGTACTGATAATGCATCCGTAATGACTGACATTAATAACGGCGTTTATTAGAAATTATGAAATTAAATTAAACAATAGTTTTAAAATCCCTTGCGGCATATCTTCTAGATGTTTATAATAACAATTTTATCGTAATCTTTTCTAATATTTCGTTCATCACAACCATTTAGCCCTTAAGATCATAGCGCCGGAATGCATTAATTTTGTTTACATTAACTTTGTGGGAACCTCGCTATCCCGAGGTATAGTAGCGTATAATGTAACCCTAGATCAGAGAGTACGTACTCAATCTTCGACACGAAAACTTCTCTGTACAGTACGACGATCACTAAATAAAGTTGCAAGTCTAAGCATTGTATTATTGTGCCAACCGAAGTCCTCCAACACTGGTTCCTGACTCAGAATTAGCAAATAAAATTAAATGTTGTCGAACTAAATGCTCTTGTGTTATCAAGGACGTTATTGGAAAGAGGTATGAAGAGGAAATTTGTGAAATTTTAACTAACAATAGTTTTTCATTAGGTAATTAGTGATAAATCCACAGTGTTCATGCACAAAACATTTGTGTCTTGTTTGTAGATACCGTCATAGTAATACGTAAGTTCATATACGATAAAATAATCCGATGATTTTTAAAAATCAATTTCTTTTAGAATTCATGATCGTTCCCTTGCATTGCTGCCAATCAAAGAAAGCAGAGCCGAGGACCTTTATAAAGAAATTACCAACTTTTTCATCCTGAAGAAAATTCCATATCAACAGAATCTAATAGGATTCGCATCTGATGGTGCCAACGTTATGGTTGGTAGACACAATTCAGTAGTAGCTGGGTTAAATGTAGATATACCATATGTTTATGTAGTTACGTGTATATGTCAAAGCTTCCATTTATGTGCGTCATATACTTGTTTGAAATTACCTAGGGGCATTGAAGATTTGGCCAGTGAGGTATATTCTTATTTCTCAAATAGTCCAAAAAGAGTCGAAACTCTTAAAGAATTTCAAACTTTTGCCCAAACGCAAACACATAAAATGGTACATCCTGCCCGGACAAGATGGCTATCTTTAGAAGCTGTGGTCTCTAGAAATTTAGAGCAATATAATGCTTTAATATTAGTTTTATAATATTTATTTTATCTAAATATGAACGAAAAGTATCGAATGTATCTCCCCAGCTACATCCGAGAAGAGATCTCACGCCGTAACCGCCTCCGCAAGCTCGCCGTCAGATCCGGGGACCCTTTCGTCAAGCGGCGGTTCTACCAGGCACAATCCCGTGTCCGACACCTGCTCAAAGAGTTTAACACCGAACTCTGGGACCGCAAGCTCGACGAAGTGGAGCAACTAAACCAGGACGCCTTGCCAGGGTGACCTCTTCAGGCTGGCCCGCAACCTCATCAAAGGAGGCAGGAAGCCCCTACCCTACCTACGCGTGAACAACACCAAGATCACCGAACCCCAGGCGGAGGCGTTAGCTGACTCCTTCGAGGCAAAATTCTCCTTCAACCCACCAGCCAACCAGGACGAAACCGACCGAATCACCCAGGCCACCCAGGATTACTTCCTCAACACTCCGAATAACAACGACGCCCCACAGTTCCAGCCAGAAACAATCAAGCAGTTCATCAAAGCCACCCGTTTGCGCCCGGCACCAATCGCATCCCCAACCCTGCTCTGAAGCACCTCCCTGAACAGCAGATCTCGGACATGGCCTCCATCGTCAACAACGTCCTCCGCCTCTAACACCTTCCCTCCCAGTGGAAGAAAGCAGAAGTTGTCTTCGTACTCAAGAAAGGAGCCTCCGCCAACCTCTCCATCAGTTACCGGCCCATCAGCCTGCTCTTCTGCATGGGAAAAGTCGTCGAGTCGGCCATCCTGTCCAAACTCGACGCTGAAGCTGAACAACTTCACCTCATCCCCCAGGACCAGTTCGGTTTCGCCAAGAACCACTCGTGCGTCCACCAAACCACCCGGCTGGCATATCACATACTGCAAGGAGCAAATCGTGGCCTCCACACCAGCGTCACCTTCTTGGACACCAAGGGGGCCGTCGACAGAATGTGGCACGACGGTCTGCTTTATAAGCTAATCGTCGCCCACGCGCCACACTGGATGACATCCTTGGTACGTTCCTACCTGCATAACCGCTCCTTCCGGATATTGACAGACCGACAGCTCTCCACCCCTCGCCCCATCGCTGCCGGCGTCCCTCAAGGCTCCCCAATGGCTACGCTGCTGTTCAAGATCTACGTGAACGACCTCCCTAACCACCCGCGCACGGTCAAATACTGTTACGCCGACGATACGGTAAAATCCGCCACTGCCTCCTCCAAGAAGTGGGTAGCATCTCGACTGCAGGCCGACCTCGACAACACCTCCAAGTGGATGGACAGGTGGAGACTGGAGGTGAACCCCAAGAAGACTCAGGTGGTCTTCTTCTCCAAGACTAGAAAAGCACCAAACATCCAACTCAGGTGGAAGAACAACCCACTCCGCTGGACCACAACGGCGAAATACCTGGGCCTGACTTTCGACACCAAACTCTCCTGGCGCCAGCACGCCAAACTGCAAGCCGGCAAAGCCAAGGCTCAGCTCCATTCCCTCTACCCCCTCCTCAATGCCCGAAGCAAGCTCTCCCGCACTACCAAATCCGTATATACCAAACATATGTCCGACCCATCATTTCCTTCGGCGCTCCCACCTGGGCCAACATATCACAAAAACACATCAAACCCCTACAAAGTGTCGAAAGCAAGGCCCTAAGGATCATCTTCGGCGCTCCTTCGTTCGTAAGAAGCACCACCATCGCGAGGGACCTCCAGGTTCCCCCTCTTCAAGACTTCCTCTAATCGACAAGCGCCAAACACCTGGAAAGCGCCTCCGACCATGCGAACCCGCATATACGGGAGACGTACAACGAGAGATCCCGCCCTCCCTGGCGATCTCCTGCGGAGGGACCCCCCCCCTGAAGTCCAAAAAGAGGAGTTCTACAACGCCACCACGGACTACACGAAAACCACGGCCTGCCATTCCGGGACCACACTAGTCTGCGGTGCCAGAGGACCGCCACTGCTTCTCATACAGTCCTCGTGACAGAAACAAATATATTAAATATTGTTAGATATAAGATTGTAAACTATCTTATCTAGAAAGGAAAATAAAGCCAGTTTCAAGTAAAAATCGAATGTATCTGGTGTAGTCGCCGCTCTTGAGAGTAGGCCTGGAGTGCCTCTACGGTGCCAACCGTCCGTTTTTGAGCCGAAAGTTTTCTCTTCTACGCCGAACCAAGTGCTGTGCGATCGTTTACTTTTCTCGCGATACGAGAGAATCTCCGCTGCCCGATCCGTCGCCCATCTCTCGCGAAGTGAGTTTCCGGTGCAAGTGTCTCCGCCGACAGTTTCATCCACCAGTGTGAGTACAGTGCAAGGCTCCGTACTAGGACCAATTCTTTTCCTAATCTATATTAATGACTTACACGAGAGCCTGCCTGATAATGTCTCTGCCATTATATATGCAGACGACACATCCCTGGTTATATCAGACAGCAGCAAAACACTACTTGAAAAAAAATGTAACCTGACATTAACAGAATTAAACAAATGGTTCTGCAGCAACTCTCTTTTCCTGAATAGCTCAAAGACGAACTATACCAGATACCATACCTCACAGAACCGTAATAATCTAGAACTTTATTTAAAAATTGGCCAAGATATTATATCGAGAACTGACATTTAATAGTTTTTAATAGTCGCCACCGTACAACAGATACAACTGAAGGCTGGCCCTCAAGATTAAACAAGAAAATTGGGAAATGCCATCCAAACTTCTACGAACTAATGAATTTCCTGTATGAAGATTCTTCGCATTACAAGTTTATCATCCAACAGGATCAGATAATGTCGATAATGATGAATACACCAAAGAGGCCAAGAAAATATATTAATTTGGATAACAGAATTGATAACACTATTAACAAATTGTTAACACAACAAATTAATTTACAAGAGGCACTGGCACGGTTATCGTATACATTGTAAAATATGAATAAAATAAATATAATAAGATGACGATGCTATAGCTAAAAATTTGACAACTATAGACTAACCCATAATTGGGGACAAAATTTTGAAACACGCGTGTATATAAAATAAAATTGTTAAATTTAATTTTATATATTGCCAGTCTTAAGCCTGGATAAAGTCTGAAGGAAAATTATGTCCACCTAACCTCGTTAAAAATGAGTGTGAGAAAGCAGTAGTTATTCGTTATACATTCGACATACACAGTTAAAATAAATAAAAATTAAAAATTAGCACACATCGAACAAGATTAAATACATATACTTCTTTCAGGACATGGATATAGCCCTAAAGGAGTGAGCTTCTTCCTTCTAGAGAGGTTGGGAAGTAACTCTCTGATAATGCTCTGCCAGATTTAAGATTGTTTGGTCTGGAAGAAAACATTATGGATGCCGTAAGGTATCTAAGTGAACATTCAAGAAGCCTTTTGAAAAACGTTGACAACAATGTTGTTAAACAATTTAATGAAATGATAGCTCAACGATTGGGAGGAAAACGTGTAAATTTTACAATGAGGCGTTGCTAACGAGCAAGATGTTTTGCCGCTGTGGTTGCCAAAAATACGAGAAAACCGTTGTCCACGATCCATAAATATCTAGGTAAAGAATCCAATTCTTATATTACGAGGTTAGAAAGTAGGATACCTTCAAAAATACAGGAAAAAAAGAAACTCATCTCTGGTAGGCACAAAATATTAGGAAAGAATTGCCACCCTGATAATTAATACGGAGAAAACTGTCAAAAACCTGACCAAGATGAAGAAACGTATCAGCGCGAAAGGACGAAATTTTTAGAAAAATTACAAAAAAAACGAGGTGGAATATAAAGCTCTTGAAGAGAGTAGCAGGCATCAAGCGGATTGCGTACAGTGGAAGCAGGCCAGAAAAAAGTTACTAACGGCGTCAATGTTTGGGAAAATTTGTAAGATGCGTCCTACTACAAATTGTGGATCTACTGTGTGTTCTATTTTGTACAGAGTTTTCTTCGATAGGCAACAATAATGAAGATCGTGCTAAATTATCATTGGAACTTAAATACCATTTTGAAATATTGAATTGTGGACTATTCATTAATAAAAATTGGCCCCATTTGGGAGCTTCCCACGATGGAATAGTATGTAACAAAACTGCGCTGGTCGAAATAAAATGTCCATATTCTGCCAGAAATATGAATGTTCTAGAAGCCGTCACAGATTACGTAATTTCATATTTAGATAATATCGGGGGCGATTTGATATTGAAAAGAAATCATGAATATTTCTATCAGATACAGGGTCAATTAAACATATGTTCCATGGACATTTGCTAATTCGATTGAGAAAACTGCATTCATTACGCCGGAAGGGCATTACGAGTTCTTAAGGATGCCCTTTGGTCTCACCAATAGTCCCTCAGTTTTTCAGTCCCCGATTTCTAAAGTTCTTGCTCCTTTAAAGGACAAATTTGCATTTCCCTATGTATACGATGTAATTATACCTTCAACAACAGTAGAAAAAGGGTTGGATCGTTTAAAGGAAGTTCTTTTACAGTTTCGAAAACACAACCTCACACTTAAACTTAGTAAATGTGTATTTTTGTCGACTTCTATAGAATATCTTGGTAGAGAAATTAGTGCAGATGGGGTAAGACCAGGTAAAGCAACGGTGCAGCCGTTCTTGAAATGCCACAACCATGTAATACAAAACAGGTACGTCAGTTTATTGGTCTATCGAGCTATTTTCGAAAATACATAAAAAATTATGCAATAATAGTAGAACCCCTAACTCAACTTACTCGTAAAGAATCTGTATGGCATTGGAATGGATCACAAGTACGAGCTTTTAACAAAGTTCAAAATATTTTAACTTCATGTCCTCTTTTAACTATTTATAACCCTAAATTTCGATCGGAATTGCACACTGATGCGTGCTCAATTGGAGTCGGAGCAATTTTGTTACAATTTGATGATAAAAATCTTCCCCATGTCGTTTCATATTCCAGTAAACAGACTACCTTCGATCAACGCCATTATCACTCCTATGAACTAGAAACAATGGCAGTAAAATATTTCAGAGTGTATCTTTTAGGCACAACATTTAAAGTAGTAACAGATTGCAACGCTTTAAGAACAACTTTATTGAAAAAGGTTCTAATTCCTCGAATAGGTCGGTGGTGGCTAGAGATTCAAGAGTACACTTTTGATATAGAGTATAGAGCTGGGATTAGAATGCAACATGTTGACGCATTAAGTCGGAATCACATAAGTAAAGAATATCCACAGGTAGAATTTTGCAAATTGACTTAACAGACGGTGACTGGATTAGGGCCGCGCAACTTCAAGATAACCAGACAAACAAAATTATAAATATTTTATCTCAGAAGGTTAAAAACAAAGATACTAAACAATATTTTCAGGACTTTGAATTAAAAGATATTAAATTATAACGAAAATTGGAAAAGGGTGGTCCAGCTTGGATAGTACCAAAGTGCGGCTTGTTCCCAAATTTGTCACCTTTGTCACGATTATGCATGTCATTTAGGAGTGCAAGAATTTTACAGCGTGTGCAATTAAATTATTGGTTTCCCAAGATGAATAACATCAATAAAATAAATTTGGTCCTTAAGAGATCCCCTACCCTCTATACTAAATTCAAAGAGACCGTTACCAAGAACATAAATAGATGGTTTAAGAACTTAGCCAGCGTTGAGATCGATGAAAACATTGCCTACATAATGGCTTTAGGACCAAACTTTTCTCTACCAGTCTATAAAAGAAACAGGGCCAGGTTCATATTCAAGTTCATCTCCTCCCTAGAACATGCTTTTAGTAAATTCTCTATGTACAATCGAGATGGTGAGATTATTACTTTACACAGGAAACAAATTGAAAAAGCTTAGACAGGACATCATTAATCTTTTACACAAATTCACTCACCATAATTCCCTAATGGAATTACACATATTCTATAAAAAAATTCGTGTGGATATCTCTCGATGTAAAAAAAATTTAAAATCTAACAATAATTTAATTTTAACTAGGGCCGACAAAGGGAACATATCTGTGTGAATGCAATACGATGACTACGACGCGAAGTTGACTACTATGTTAGGTGATTCTTCCACTTACAAAGTGTTAAAGAAAAACCCTATCCCCAGTATACAAGAAAAGAACAACTTTTTTGCAAAATCACTTCTTGATAATCAACATATCGACAAGAATACATTTTTAAAGTTGATATGTCACAATGATGTTCCCTCAAAAATTTATGGACTTGGACTATGGACTATAAAAGTCCACAAAGATGGTTTCCCTTTGCGGCCCGTTGTGTCAAATATTGGTAGTCCTGTGTACAACCTTTCCAAATTCATGTACAAAATTTTGGAACACCTTGCTGCTAGACCTCAAGTGTTGTCGGACTCATTTCAATTAGTCAATTAGGATAGTCAATCAATTAGAATATCCTGTGAACAATTGTCGTTACGTTTACGTGAAGTAGCAAATCATTGTACGCCATTACACCTGTTACAGCGTGTGTGGTTTAAAATCTCCACTAACCAACATCCCTTCAGGACGTTGCGTTATTTCACTTGGTTTTTAATTTGTTAAGGGTTGAGACAGCCTACGATTGTGGCGGGCATGGGCAATCCCTACCCAGTCTCCCCTTAGGTCTATGTGCTTTTGTCTACTTCGTTCGTTCTTGTCGCCGCCATTTCAATCACCTTCTTCATCAACATGTGCCACCGTTCTAATCCTGTTACCATCTAAGTTTGATGTCTCGCTTCTTTTGTATCACCTACCTGGACGTGTAAGTTTTTTTAAAAAAAAAATATATGCTCTTTTAATTTTAACACCTTATTCTCATCCAGGTAGGGTACTGATGATGGCCTAAAGGCCGAAAGCTGCTCTACGAAATAAAAAGAATTTTATACACGGATATACACACCACGTCTTTCATTTAATTCAAGTATACGTGTACACAGCCGTCATCCCTGGATCTTGTTATGCTCCGCATATCCAGTTTTGTTCCCCTATATGTACGGTACGTCGATGATATCCTGATTTTCCTTAAAAGGGATAACATCCAATTAATTCTTGAGTTATTTAACAGCTTCCACCAAAAGTTAAAGTTTACTATTGAATATCCAGATAATAACAACACAATTTCATTCCTTGATGTATCCATTACTTACCAACAAAATAGACTGTCTTTGAATTAATTGATTTCACAACATGGTCAGGCAGATACTTGAACTTTTTCTCTTTCCAACCTGAGAAATATCAATTGCCTAGTAGATAGAGCCTTACTGTTATCGGACAAAGAATTTTGGGGCCCTAATATTGATCTAATTAAGAGAACTTTAATTGATAACTCTTACCCCATACCCTTCATTGAAAAAGCCATCCAACACAGGACACTAACGCTTCAACGTAGACGTTTCATGATGGCTGATCATGAAACACAGGATGCTCATGCTCACAAAAAAGAACCTGTTGTGTATGTAAAACTACCCTTTCACACGGCGATTGCCCACCAATGCAACAAAATTCTCCATCAAATGAATATTTCTCCGGCCTGGTCATCGTTCCATACAATTAATACATTTTTACTACACTCAAAGATAAGGATAACCCTGAATGCCTACATAACCTCATTTACATAGTTAGTTGTTCTGGTTGCGCACAAGAGGGAAAATCAAAATTGTAACAACCTGGGGTTGTTCTAGGCATTTTATTTTTTTGGTTTTATTCTATTTGTAACCTTTAGAAATAACACCCTGTAGGTGGTTAAGGGATTTGCTTGGTTATTTTGGTAGATTTAATTAATCCTTTAACACCCTGTAGGAGATTGTGGGGCTCCAATTTTATTTTATTGATTGGTTTGGTTATATTGTAACATTTATAAAAAGACCCAGTATACGGAAATTACGTAGCAGAGTACGGGAAAATAGGAGACGTTAAAAGATTAACTATAAATAAGTATTTCTCGGCATTGCTTAGGAGAAATTTAACACCGGACGTGACTTTGTAATTAAAAAGTAACGCACCTCGAAAAGAGTGCTTACGATTATCAACCTACTTTGTCGCCGTACGCGGGGGGGTCGGCGAAGGAAACTCTGCCGATTCAGTAAAAGGGGCGTGTACGGACTAAGTCGCGGAAGCGCAAAAGAATCGGGAATCGATAGTTAATTAATCAGGAAAAGGCGGGACTTGTGAGGTTCAAGGGACAAATATATGGTTGAATAAGGGAATTACGACCAATCAGAGGATTGGAAGAATAATTTTGCAAGCAAACTTCGAGTCGCGGAAAATAATGGGGAGCTCTCGCGGAGCGAGAGAATCGAGAGAGAAGTCAGTTGTTTGGGGAACCGGGTTCCCGAACGACGAAGTTCCGGGTCGTGAGTGTTTTATTTTGTGTTCAATTTTTGAGAAGGTTCTGCATTGCGAAACTTAGAGTTTTGAAGTAGAGTTTGCTTTATTTTCGCGGGGCGAAGTAAAGTTTGAAGTATTTACGAGGGAATCGTAATTTGAGATAATTAAATCAGAGGGAGATAATTTGAATTTGAGTTTAGTTTCAAGGGAGAATAGTGCTTGAATTTTGAGTTTCCTATAGATTGAGTTAAGGGGAAATTAGAGTTTTGAGTAGAATTTGAAGTAGAGTTTTGATCAAGGTTGATTGGAGTTTTGATTAGAGTTCGGCATAGAGTTCGAATAAGGGGTTTGCTAAGAGTTTCGCCGAGAACGCCTCAAGCCAGAACCTTCTAGAGTAGAATCATTAAAGTGAGTAAATTCACCCGTTCCGAGTTCCGTGCGAGCGAAACGAGTCCACGAGCCGCCTTTGCTGAGCGCTGAAGTTGAGGGTTTCCCCGCCTAAGGTCCAGGCAGTAAGCATAGTTCACACCGAGGCCCTTTGGTGAGTCTGTTCTGATTTATAAGGGCTGCACCGCCCTTGATGTTTTATTTTGATTAAATTGGGTTGTCGATGCGTCGTCCGTCGCTATAATCTCGATACGCCGATTAATAAACGCGTAAAAACGTCACGTCCGGGAACCGTACTGCGTTAAGGTTTCCATATACGGGGGCATTCAGATATATAAGGGTAAACTGTTCCAATTATTTGTCTTAGAAATTGTTTTGTTTTATTTTATATTCTATTGTTGGGAGATAATTTTATTGATATATTCTGTATCTTACTCTGGGGAACTAAGTTCTAATTTATTTTGTTGTCTTAACGTGGGGATTTTGAGTTCGCACGAATTGTACCTTTTGAGTTGTTTTTGACATTTTTTTTTCTCTCAATAGATGTATTGATTTTAATTCCGTGTTTAATTTCGAAACGACTAAGGCAGGCATTTGAGAAGCCCTGCGCCCACGTTCTCTCTGGAACCATCATGGTCAGAGTCTATTCTAATAATTGAGTCTGCCCCACCCAAAGTAATACCGGTCCTTATTCTCCATTAAATTGAAAAGTTAAATTGACCTTATTGATTTATTGATCACTTTCCTTATCACAAAGGACCGGTCGATTACATAACCATACATCGGAGAAACAAAACAATGTATTAAAAAAATAATACAACATCAGTATAACATTTTACAAAGAAATATTGCACATTCAGGGCTTGTGGAACACTCTGTCGACACCGGCTACTTGTTCGATTTTGACAAAGTGGAGATCTTACATCGTGAAAGTTGTTGGTTCAAAAGACTTTTCCTTGAATCATGTTACATTCTCTCAACACCTAACAAACTTAATTGACACACTGATTTTCAAGGTATTACAAAAATGTATGAACCACTAATAAAACGGTTGTCAAACATATCTACCCAATAGCTGTTAACGCATCAAGTTGGTTTTGGATTCCGTCAAACTAGGCAACCCACATTGACCCCAGAATAAGGAATCCATATAAAAACAGTGTTGTCACTCCCAATATGAACTTTTTCAAAATTTTGAAACATATGTATTTCCCGCGCTGTTCCAACTGTTGCGCACACTTCGCACCCTGCGGTGGGCCCCTTTCTCACTGGTTTTTTTGGCCGTGCCGTTCACGTACATCTGCAAAGCGAACGGATTATTTGACAAGATTAACAAGGGTATAGGCGAGTGGTAAAACCAACACGATTACGCGGTTTTCGATACAAGTGGTTTCATAATACCCTCTCAGTACATCTCAGTAGTTAATAGTGTTGACGAACCTCTTATTACACCACAGGGGATTTTTTATGACTGGATTAGTTTCCAAAAATTTTTTGCCAATTGAGAGGGATCCTGAAAAATAGAAGTGAACGCAAGTAAAACATAATAATAATAAGTCTATAAAAATTTCTAAATTTATTTTTGGTGTTGCCGCTAAACCATCAAATATTCAAATCATCCAAAGACTTCAATCTAAAATACTACGCTCACTGGTTAATGCCCCTTGGTATGTCTCCAACCACACCACTCATGAGGATTTGAGAGTCCCATATGTCACCACAGAAATAGAAAATTACACGAGAAAATATCATCAGAAACTGGAAGGAAATGCCAACCAACTGATCGACCAACTGACAGAAGATCCATTCAATTCACGAAGGCTGAAAAGGACCTGGCCAAACGACCTAACTGGCTAATCATTACTATGAATTTATCAATGTTCAATACTTTATCTTAGTCTCTACATACAACACATTTACTTAATACTTTTGAAAGTAGATTGTAAATCTCAATAAATTCCATTAAAAAAAAATTATTTTTGGCTGTATGTTACTTAACTTTTTAACTGTTTTAACGTTACATACCTGTCTTGTTTTTTCTGTAATTTTATATTACTTATTTATGCTTATATCTGTTTTTTCTGTTTTTATAACGGTGTGTATTTCTACCTTCGATAGTGTCTTGAAAATGTCCCAAAGCCTGGGACGAAACGTTGACAACGAATAAACAAGAATAAATACCTCCATCTGACGACGAAACCGTAGTTTCAATTCCTGAGTGGAGCTACAAGGAAAAAGGTTGTGCTAGTTTCATGGACGAACATCAATTAAAGATGAAGAAAACTGTTCGTTCGACAAGTTGTCGTTCAACCTTTGTACAATGAGGACGTTAACATCTTAGGGTTATCCTTCATACACTTGTAGTTCGTGTTTCGATATGTGTTAATTTTAACTGTATTTGTCCACGTTGTTTTACTGTTTGACGTCTTACATGTCGCATACCCGGAGCCCTAAGAACTTTTGTTCTAAAGCCTGATGATGACGGTTAAGCAGTCGAAACCGGTCCCTTAATCCCAAATAAATTTGTTGGCGAAGACTTAGCGTTTCTCTTCGGATACATAATAGTAATAAGTTATATAAAGAATTAGCAAAAATTATAACCCCTCCCATCTCTATTATCACATTACTCCGGGAATTAAATATCCAAGCATGTAAGTAATGTCACCCAGACATATCTATATGAACATGATGTTGAGTTGGAAGGGATCAATATCTGATTATCAAACATTCATATAAAGGAATAATAAATGATCAGTCTCATATTTTGGTTGCTACCGTTTTATTGATCAGCCGTATTAGACTGCGGTGCTTATCTATTTCGATCAGGTGACTTCTCTTAAGGAAAGAAAACTAATCTGATGGGAACTATTTCTATTTAAAGTCTCTTAAAACATAACAGAAAGGAGGAAGGACGCTGCGGCACCCGCACCATCGCTATCCCTACCGACCCAACTTTTACAACCATTCCTAGATGTGTTGGGGCAATAGACTGTACCCATGTCAAAATACAATCTCCTGGTGGCGATAATGTAGAAATTTACCGTAACCGAAAAGGGTACTTCTCGATTAATGTTTAAACAATTGCAGGGGTAAATTTAAAAATTAACAATATTATAGCGAGATGGCCAGGTTTATCATACCACTCCACAATATTTAATAACTCAATCATAAGAGGCAAATTTGAAAGTGGTAGTTTACTTGTTGGGGACAGTGGGTACCCAATAAAACCGTATCTAATGACACCTTTAACCAATCCAAAAACTGCAGCAACAAATCTATATAATGAGTCAATTATAAGAACACGAAATTGTGTGGAACGGAGCTATGGTGTATGGAAAAGACGATTTCCCATTTTAACGTATGGTATACAGATGAAACTAAATCGTATACAGGCAATAATTGTGGCAATAAGTGTTCTACACAATATTGCAATAGATATGAACGAACGAGAGCCACCTCGAAATGACGAACTGGAACAACCTATTAATCTTCAACAAGAAGACCAAAATCCTAGGAGAGACAACGAAATAGTTGCAAACAATTTTGTTCGAAAATTCACCCACGCGTTCCACAATAATCACAAGCAAATAAGGCTCCAAACGCACCCTATAAACACACCTTTGAAGTTACCCTAGAAATACGGATTTGTCGAGCTATCGCATCTTCCGATCGCGGAACAACGCGACTATCCACAGAACAGAATTTTTCGTGCTCTGCGCTTCTTCTTTTTCCGTTCTACATCAATGAACTGAGATCACTCGAACTCACGTTTGATATAAATTGAAAAACGACTGGTAATTGAACTTGGTTTAAACCGGGTCTAAACTGCGAACCCAGTTCGAAAGTTTAAACTATGCTTGAAAAACCGGGCCTTAAACGTGTCACGTATTGTCACGTGACCAGTTCAGTCGAGAGTGAGAGGCAAGATGAGACCGATTGATCAGCCGAGGACGGGAGTGACGAGACAATAGAACTGTATATCGCCGACGATGGACTTACTTATTTTTTGTGTGTGGTGTATTGTGAAACGTGAACGTGAACTCGGAACTCGTAAACCGTGAGCTTCCGCATAACGCCCGTTTTGTGTATGTGTAACGTAAACGTCATTTCAATCGAAGGGAAGGGTAAGGCGTAAGCCATCGACCATCGTCTATAGTCTTTAGTCAGCCATTGTGTCATTGCCCTTTAGCCGCCACCCGCCGCCATTGGATAGCTCATAGCTCGAAACTTTGGCTGGAAACCCGAACGAAACACGAGACTTTCCCATTTCCCAGCAACAGACGACCTCGCAGAACTCGAAACCGCGTACTCCTAATAATGAGTGGATACGAAAATAGTAGCTCGTGGGCGGCTGCGGAGATGAATCTTGTCTCCAGGTTGTAAGGCTGGAGACTGTCGTAGTAGTTGGAGATCAGGGCGTGACGTGATCTCTTGAAGTTCTAGTTGTGTGGAGAGAGGGCGTGACGTACTTCTCCGGGTTTGGATCTGAGGGCGTATCGTGCAGATCCGGGGTAGAAGTTCTAGTCGTTCGGAGAGAGGGCGTGTCGTGCTCTCCGGTGTGGACCTGAGAGCGTAACGTGCAGGTCCGGGTTGAAGTTCTTGAAGGTGTGGAGAGAGGGCGTACCGTGCTCTCCGGGTTTGAAGATCTTATACATCGTATACTAATTTATTGTCAACTTTCTGGATCTTTTATACACATTCAATTACATTAGATCAATGGTACATCCGTTTGTTTTTCTACAACGACCTAGCCTTGCATAGACTGACCTTAACCGAAGCGCGTTATTCTCACGTTACGGCGACTCCTTGTTGTGCTTACATCAACATTATCGTTCAGCTAAACACGTTCCGCTCCGTTAATAGATTAATTTTGAAAACATTTACATCTTCTTGCAAGTCCAAATTATTCTCTTGTGGTAAAGTAAATTTGCTGTCTGATGTAGATGAATATTCAGTTTAGATTTTTTATATACTAAAGTGTTTCATTACCAAGGCATTTGTTTATCAAATTTACATCATAATAGTTACATTTCTTGCTCAACTGTTCCTTTCACTTTCCTTTATTGATTTTGGGAGTCATGTTTTATCATCTAGGTTAGTGGAAAATTTGTCACTTTTTATTATTTTTCATTTTATTGCTATATTTACTTTTAGTATTTCTACGCTGTCATTTAATTTGAAAACGAGAATGAGACCTACGTCTCAGCAGCGCCATTGAAATGGATCAACTTTGAGGACAAAACTTGTTAATGGCCGCCTAAAAAGAGCAAAGAACGAGAAGAAATTCTGAATGGGGCCCCACCAAGTGACGATTGGATATGTCTGAAAGACATAAATATCTTGGGGAATTTAGTTTACTGTTTAAACGAAATTAAATAATCAATTCACTTTCAATAATCAACATTATTGTGAATTATTTCATGAAAAGAAGAAAATGGCCGAATCAGAAAGTAGCCAGGGTGAAGAGCAAGCAAGCAAGCCAAATAAAAGACGATTGACATTAAACAAATTTTGGACTTGCTTATTGAAATAAAAACATAAGCTTCGGAAGATCGACGAAGAACTTAAGGAAAACATGAACCGCCCGTTCATCCTCCATGGTACAAAGTGGTACAACAACTTATTCGGAAGTGTGACAATCATGGTAATTGTCATTGTTGCCTGTTGTGGATGCTACAGATGCTGCAGATCGAGACCACTCACCTGGCTGAGACGCTTTTTCACCACTGACAACTGCAAACACCTAATTTGCGTCAACAGCCACAACGTCATTCATCGCAACCGACTCAACACACCCGGCTGGGAGACCCAAAGAAGTTCCCGCAGTCTTCGGTCCCTCACAGCCTCCTCTACGGAAGGTGCTGGAGTAGGAATAACCCTGCGACAAGTAGAGCCAGAGTATGTCAGGCATCAAACCAAGAAGTCGGGCAAAAGAGAGACTTTTCAAGATATAAAGTGTAGTGAAGTATCGTGATTGGAAAAATTAGAATTTTTAATTATGATTAATTATAAAATTAAATGAATGTTGCTAAAATAATAATGCAAATCAGTAATCAAGTGTTCTTTAAGAATCACGATTGTCATATTTAGTATCAACTTGTTAATAACAATGATGAGTATCCTTCTATATTTAAAAGTCGTTCATTAGGAACATTTTTGATAATCATTAAATGTTTATTCCACAAATAAGGGGTGATCAAATATTCTAATTAACAGTGACTAACTGAAAATAACCTATTTTAAACATGTAATCGACTAATTTGTATTAATTAAAAATAATAATATTTTATAAATCCTTTTAATTTTTATATTCATAATTTGGTATCCTAGATCGGTACCTATCTTAAATTAATTCACATATAGTAATAATAATTTTCCTATTGTCTTAAAATGTTAGTAACTTGGAGGTAACTATATTAAATGAATATGTATTCTAATCGTTAAGTATAATGTTTAATAACATATTTCAATTATAACAATCTAAATAACCAGGTACTCATTCATCTGCAGATCTCTCCGCTTTCAGAATGAACCACGAAACACAACCAATGTCGCAGGATGAGAAGAACAAAAGACTACACGATGCCAAGTTAAACAATTATTTAAAAGAAAAAATCAAGACCGTCGCACGATACTTAAAAAATCGAGATTTGGTTCCTCAATAAATTTATATGATGTAAAAAAAAACATTTATTTCCAAACCCCCTTGGGGAACACTTTGGGGACACCAATTGTACCCATGGGTGTCCCCCATTTTTCTGTACCCATGGGAACATTTCCAGCAGGGTATTACTTTCCGCTACCAAACTTTATTATTTTATTCTATTAACCACGTTACAAAGATTGTCATTTACTTCCTTTAGAAGCCAGATTTATTTAACAAACACTATTTTCAACAATGCATGTTACTTCGTCCACGGTTTGTCTTTATTATCTAAAACCAATTAACTCTCTCCTTTACTACCTAAGATTTATTAACTATTTGATATCTGAACAATACATATTCGTTTATACACGTTTCTTCGTTATGACTATTGTCTTCCGTTCTAATCCTAATATTCTTTTCCCAAATAATCACGTCTTCTACATCCTTGATCTAAGGAATCTATTTCGACTAGTAATAATAATTAACGAAAATCTATAAATTCTTTCTTCGACACACGTCTTTGTTAGTCGGCGTATAAGTTATAAATTAGTATAAATAAGTTAGTAAGTGAAATCAGTGTTTTCTTTTCGTGACCCAAAGGGTTCCAACAGTGGCAACATTGTTTCTTTTGCTTGTTTTAGGATGTTTGACATGATTTGTCGTGGAAAATCGACAACGAAAATCGCAACCATCGCCACCTAACCATATTTTAAGTTACCAGTTATCACAATCAAAATCCCAACTACCATGTGCAGTCCAATCTTAAGAAGAACCAAAATAACGATCTAAGAAGACTGAAGTGCTGAAGCTGAATTAAAAACGCCTTTTTCAACATTATTACTAATAAATATGCAAGTATATTGGAAAATAAAAAAGCAGATCGTACTTCAATACTCCAAAAGAGACAAGTGTGGGTTAAAATTGAAGAAGAATTCAATTGCTCTTCCCCAAACTCTACATACAGAAAATCAGATTCTTTAAAATTACTGTATGAAAATAAAAAAGAGGAATTAAGGAAGAAATTGGACAATGAAAATAAAGAAATGTATTTGACTGGAGGAGGCAGGGGGTTAGTTATATATACTGAACTTGAACAAATACAACCAGTTTGAACAAGCTAGTCTCCGCGTCATAGACGGATTGTTGCCCTCGAATGGAGGGTCTTTCCTATGTTAGGCGCAAATGTACTTTGGTGCCTTATGTTTGCGTTATTTTTTTGAGTTGTATAATTTTTTTTCCAAGTGTCAAATATCGTTTTCATTTCAAACTTGGTTATACCACCCTGAAGAAACTAACAAGCAGAAACATGTGTCGGTGGTTATCGTTTCTTAACGGAATTAGACGGGTAAGTCGTGAATTTTCTCTTATATATAGTAGATTTGTGTTATAATTATTATTAGTGTTTGATTTGTTTGTTTGTTTGTCATAGTAGTTGGAGTCGCTGATTTTGAGGTATAGAAGTAGATGCCCTACATGAGAGAGCTTTGTAGACGTAGTGTGACTGTTATTATTAATTGGTTTTGCAGTGTTGGTAATTTTTCTTTTTGCGTAAGGCGCATATTAGGAAAAATGCCTCATTTGTGTGTAATAACTGGCTGCGAAATGAGAACAGGTATGATGTTCCGTTTCCCAAATCCGAGAGAAGATATGCCTACTTACAATGAGTGGCGGAACTAATAGGGGTGGAGAGCTTGAAAACCCGGGATCTAGTTGACGTCTACAATAAATGTAGAGTATGTGAGGCCCATTTCTCTAAGAAGTATTCCCGCATGGCCGCCTGTGAACATGCAGATTGAGCTGAACGACTGGAAACCTCAAGAGCGGCGTTACGACCTGGAGAGTAAAATATTAGAGTTAATTCTCCAGAAGCAACGGCCGAAAACCTACAATTTTTTAAGAAGAGCGTTCATACTACCTTCTCCGAAAACTAACAGTACGTTATTGATGAGAATACCAATTGTTGCAGGAATTAATGAATCTGTATTCGATAATCTATAATTGATTGTACGATCTATGGACGACAGAGATAAGATAGCTGTTTTAATGTTTGACGAAATCAGCATAGAACCCCAAGTAATTGTCGAAGGCTTTGAAGACATGGATGGTGAGTAATTATGTATATTGTTGTGTGTGTATTAATTAAATAGAAGACATTATGAATGAATGATAGTAATTTTTTTTGACATACAGTGACATCTAAAATATGCGACCACGCATGTGTGTTTATGCTGAAAGGCTTAACACAAAGATGGAAGAGGCCACTGTGTTACACATTCTGCCGGGGTGCTACGAAAACATACAATTTAGTTCACTTAATTTCCATCATGATTGATCACTGTGCTCGTGGCGGTTTACAAATTGTGGTAACGATCAGTGATCAGGGTCGTAACAATGTTGCAGCGATAAATCACCTTTGCAAATATTATGGAGAAAGGGGCGATGATACATTGAAACTGTATAGAATGCATGACCAGGAAGTAGCATTTACGATCCTCTACACCTCCTGAAAGGAATCCGTAATAACTTGCTCCGCAGTAATCTGATGGGGATGTAATGTGTGCCCAATGGAAACATGTCTTAGCCATATACGAAGCTGATAATGGTCCGAGAGAACTTCGGTTGCTTCCGAGGATTACAGAATCGCATGTTAATGAGAGAACCATGCGGAAAATGAAAGTGTCTCATGCTGCTCAAATATTGAGTCATTCACTTTCCGCTGCAATGGCTTTCATGTCACAGAAAGGTAACATACAGTTTTGATTATCTGTTATGTTTATAATTGCCTCTTATTTACATTTTTTAGGTTTCATCGAATCATCAGCAATGCAGACAGCCAGAGTTCTGAAGTTTTTCGAGTCGCTATTCGATAGTGTGAACGGTCACACAGCAAAACCGCAGTGTGGAAAAACTTTTAAATGTGCTGTCTCCGCTACATCTGGGCATGTGGAATATTGGAGCACGTGACGAAAAGCAATTTCCAATATGTATTTTCGAAGCCATATAGGAAGCCAGGAGACTAAGAGAAGCCCCCACGGTTAACCAATGGCCTAGTAACTGGGCCATAGTAGTTGTGACTACAGTATTGAATCTTTCCGACCACGGCGACTAAACCAAGATCCTTTAGAGAATTTCTTTGGACAAATACGGCAACATGGAGGACGTAACGTAAATCCCAATGCAGCTTATTTCAAACAATACTTCAAGTCACTATTCATCAACAATATTCTCAACATCCATTCTATTAGTGCAAATTGTCAAAGCGATGACAACGTTAATTTGATTAACCATGTTAATTTTTTTTAACACTAAGCATATCAGAGGAAGAATCTGATTTAGATGAGCAGTTGTTAACAGTGATAAGTAAAATTACTTTGAGGCAGACGTCATTAACATCTATAGACAAATGGAGCATTGGCTATGTTGGAGGTTTTATTGCAAAGAACTTAAAATTGTTTGATGATACTACGTGCAAACGAAACGTTTACTGTAGATTCCACTTCAGGGTGGCACGACTTTGTACCTAATGCACTAATATTGTGCAATATTTTCACTTCCATGACTATCCACCTTCTTCATTCCTCTCTTTTTAACGTATCAATTTTTTTCTTGTTTGGAATCAGTAATCCCTCTATATCGCAACTTTTGCTATGTGTAAAATATCACTATGTTTCTTCACTTCTATGTATCTTAACACACTAAATCATCTTTTAGGAGATATGTCGACTGGAAGCCTTGAGAGTGAATCGAAATTGGTTTCAAACGAACATATTACATCGTTCCCATGTGCCTGTGGTGTGTGTTTGAGTGCATGGAGTGCAGGGATGCAGTCAGAAGGTGGTAGAGGTCGATTACTTAGAGAAGAAACACCGTCACAGTTGCGCAGGGACAAAGTTTAGTTTGTTTACCGTGGTTTTCTAGCAACCATAACGTCACCACTTGGCCTTGATGCTCGATTATTGTGGAAGTGACGTAGCGTTATTATTTTGGAGTGCTATTTTTCGTTGTATTTGGTGGTGTTATTATCGTTCGCGATTTTGGATTGTGTGGTGTTTAAACCTTGATTTAAAGAAGAACATATAGAACTATTCAAGGTATAGTATAAACGGGACTGTCCCTTTTTTAGATTACGAGTCCCGGTGTCCCCAAAATGTACCTCGGGACGCAAAATTGTCCCGTTTTGAACGGAAGACGTTCAAAAATCCCTGGATGTATTAATTGAAAAGAAATATATTGACTCCAATAAAGATACAGAAGTTTTTGACGAAATTTCATTAATTTCTAACTATGTATCCGAAGAAAAACACTAAGTCTTCGCCAACAAATTTATTGGAATTGAGCGACCGGTTTCGACTGCTTAACAATCATCAGGCTCTCGAACAAAAGTTTATAGGGCTCCGGGTATGCGACATGTGAGACGTCAAACGGTAAAACAACGTGGACAAATAAAGTTCAAGTTAACACATATCGAAACACAAACTACAAGTGTATGAAGGAAATCCTAGGATGTGTACTGGAATAATACAAGTTAATGAATTTTAATCATCATTAATAATTAATATCAAATTTCAACGATACGTCCGGTACGTTTACCGAGGTGCAGTGGAAAAGTCATTCAATATTGTATAAACTTATGTTTAGCGTAAATCGGCAAAATGTCCATCGACATCCGTCGCATAAAATATCATTACCAAAGGGCGGATAAAATGCAAAATGCATTTTTTGCATTATTTGCATTTTCTTCGTTTTTTTCTTCAAATTTGCATTTTTTTTTCAACCGTGCATATTTTGCATTTTTCTTTACAATCTGCTGGATATTTAGAAAAACAATGTACTGATGAGTGACAAATCAACTTATTGACAATATAAGTTATAACTGGAACTGTAATCAAGTACCTTTACTATCTGGCAGTGGTTCATTTTCATAAGGGTTGTTTTTACCTGGGTAGTCTAATAGGAGGAGGATGTGCTTAATGACATATTATACTTACTCAAAATTCGTAGAAAGGCTTATTTTGATCGCGGGGCAGGGTTAGCTGTTAGTGTTAGTGTGTTTCTTAATCCTCTCCGGCCATTGTACCGGTTTTAGGACCAGCTTGATGTTCTTCCAATTTGTCACTACCTTTAGAGAAGTTAAATTCAACGGTTGTTCTGTAAAGTTAAAAATGCCCAAGACAACTTTAATTGAAGTGTGGATTAAACCTTATAGTGAGCTGAAGTGGGATGGTGACAAATTATTTTGCACAGCATGTTCGAAAATAGTAAGTACATAGAAAGCAATAACTACCTAGATTAATTTAACTGAATTAATACTCAATAACTTAGTATCTTTATAACTTAATTTAATTAACTGAATTAGTATTTCATTTACTTGCTTACAATATTCCAATTATGGCAATTATTTTGAGTGGATATCTACGTAGATATCAATTAATGTGGCCATTCATAAATTACCTGACGCATTTTTACACTTTTTACTTTATCAAAGAATTGTGAATGGCCCCTATATAAGTCAAAACTGCTGAATTTATTTTACTTTCAATTTTAAGTCCTATTCTTCTTTTAAAATTAAGAAACAAAACATATTTTAACAGTACTTTCTTCATATTTAGATCCATGCTGCAAAAAAATTCATCGTGGAGCAACATGTGAAGAGTGGAAAGCATATCGCAAGTTTGAATAAATCGAAACAAGGCGCTAAACAACATCAAACTCTACCGTCCTGTTTACAGAAAAAGTTAAAAAATGATCCACAGAAGCAGTTCAATGAAAAACTTTGTAAGGCTATGGTGGCGGCCAATATTCCATTGAAAAAATTAAATAATTTTCATTTAAAATCATTTCTGAAAGAATTTTGTTCATTTAATATTCCGGATGAATCTACTTTAAGGAAATCGAGTGTTGATGCAATCTACACCGACACGATAGCGACTATAAAAAATATTATATGCGAGAATTACTTCTATGTTATTGTTGATGAAACGATTGATTCGACTGGAAGATATATTGCACATTTATTAATAGGAGTTTTAGAAGAAAACACTCCATCCAGATCATTTTTAATTTCTTCAAAACAACTTGACAAAACAAATAACTTAACAATCACCAGATTTGTTCAAGATTCTTTAAGTAATTTTTTTTTACCAAATACTGTTCCATTTGAGCAACTCATTTTGTTTTTATCTGATGCTGCCCCATATATGACTAAGGCTGGTAAGAATTTAAAAATTTTTTACCCAAATCTAATTCACGTTACTTGTTTAGCTCATGCCATTAACAGAGTCGCAGAATTAATAAGAAACCAATTTTCTATTGTTAACGACTTGATAGGTTATATGAAGAAGGTATTTATTAAGTGTCCATCGCGAATTCAGTTTTATAGAGAAAGACTTCCGGGAGTTCAACTGCCGCCAAGACCTGTCATAACTAGATGGGGAACATGGCTTGATGCAGCAATGTTTTATGCCGAACACTACGATGAAATAAAGGAAGTTATTACCGATTTGCATGATTCCTCTTCTGCGGCTCTTTTAAAATGTCAAGAAATATTTAAAAATTCGACTCTCCACAATAAACTCTTATTTATAAAAACTAATTATTCTTTTGTTTCTAAAACTATGGTTCAATTGCAAAATACATGTATGACTCTGGTTCAAGCAGTTCAATTATTAAATGTTTTTGAAGCGGAATGTAAAAAGGTAGATGGAAACATTGGAAAGTTAGTTTTGTCCAAATTTTCCAGTACTATACAAGCTAACGAAGGATTTTCTGTGTTAAAAACTGTTGCACTAATGTTTACGGGCGACTTTAATTGTATAATTGATGTAAAACCAAATATTGTACATACATTAAAATACGCTCCTCTTACGTCAGTAGATGTAGAACGAACTTTCTCTATTTTCAAACATATGTTTACTGATAGAAGACAATCTTTTCTTATTGAAAACTTTGAAAAACATATAATTATAAATGCATTTTGTGCCAGCATTAATGAATGAAAAATGAATTATTATTTTGTAGTCTGTTTTTTTCCTATTTCTTTTATATATCTATGTACCTATACATAATATAATATATGTAGTATTGAAACTAAATTTTGGTTTGTAATAAAATCAGATACATTTTAAACAACAGTATTCTTTTTCCTTAATCCAGGACGATCTAAACGAAAAAAAAAAACGTTTTTTAAGCATTTGCATTTTTTACCAAATTTTATGCATTCCTTGCATTATTTTGAAATTTTCGTGCATTTTTTTGAAATTTTCGTGCATTTTAATGCGCATTTTTTTAAACTATTCACGTGCATTTTTTCCGCCCTTTGATCATTACTATTGTTAATTTCATAATTCGTAAACTAAGCAATAAACAGCGTCAACGATCTTGTATTCGAATATCCATTAATAAAATAAAACCTGTTGCAATCGAACCTCGAAGTGTTTCAGTCCACTTATTTAACCACCCTTCAAAATTACCTGCCACCTCGATCATCACATTAACGTCCTCATTATACAATGGTTGATCGACCACTCGTTTGTGGTCGGATTTTTTCTTCGGATACACATGAACATGGCCAACTTCGAGAGCTTCTGAAGACAACCTTCTGTTAATTTCTAACTACATTACATCGCAAAAAGTAACCGAATGGAATAATTTAAATGTTTCCACAGAAACTCGTTGGGTGGAAGTATTCAAACACTTTCACACTAACAAATTTCAGCATGAAAACTTTTCTATTTTAGTTGAATATATTTTATGTTTGCCTGCTACAAATGCTCCAGTAGAAAGAATTGTGACACAAGAATTGAAACAAATTGTGGACATCTGAGAAAATCCAGTTACAAATTCCAGTTCTAAAGGCGATGTTGGTAACCAAGGTGAATATAAAAAAACGTGACAAGAGTTTCATTCTTACTTAAAATTATCACCAGATGTATTAATGGAAATTTGTTTCTCTGATAAATATATATAAAAATCGGATATATATTTTTTTAATTTGTAATAATAGATAACTTTTTCTAAATAACTTAATTTAAAAAAATTGTTTTATTTTTTTTAAAGGCACTTCAAATACTTTCTATTTTCTCTTTAACTATTTTTGCATTCTTTCATAACTTTAGTCGTGGTATCATTCGTCCGATGTTATAGTCCCTCTCGTCATATTTTCCGAGAAGAATTGTCTCATTGTCGCTCAAAAAGAGCACATGTTCGTTATCTTCCAGACTTCTCGGAAGGGCGACATTACCGAAACGAACAATTTCTCTCTCATTGTTCTTTCACATTCCAAATTTCACGCCACCTAGCCTTATCGACGGATGGTAAATTTTCTCTTTTATTACCCACACATCTGGTGTACTGAGCGCATAACTTACTTATCCAGTCAGTACTCAGTAAGCAATCTCGGGTACTCCAATCGCGAAACGAGATGATGGGTCGATGGGCGGAGCAATCACATTCACCCCGATGGACACACGCCTGAGAAGAGAGAAACTTTTTGACACTCGCGCAAAACTCATTAAACTCACAACACCTCACTCACAACGCCTCAATTCACTCTCAATCGCAAAGATATTCGTATTGTAAGTAAAATTAATGTAGTGTACTTGTCAGTGGAACTACTTTCCAAATTATAAGTCGTAAATTTAAAAGCACCCGCATTTCAATCCTCATAACCTGGGTCCAGCGGAAACACACCACTTAGTTGCATTGGCAAGCTGCGACAGCTCTACGAAGAAACAACCTCTTGCCTGGTTCTTCGAGTCGAACTTACATGACATAAGTTTCTAAAGAGTTGCAAACCGCAACAGTGGTCCTTCGAGACGGATCTTCGCCACGGACAGCGACTCTGGAAGCCGCCTGGACGACACCACCAGGAGAGGAACCATCCCAGCTACTCAGCCCACCTTCACCAACCTCAGCAACACCGAGGAAGTGAAGTACACCGTGAAGTGTAGTGCAACCTGTGCTGACTAACTGTGCCGTATGCAACCACAAAGGAATGAAGGTCAGAGAAAACCATTTTTTGTTATTTTCAATTTACACTCTGTTACTTCATGACGTAAGCACATTGTAATTCTCACACCGTAACTTATTACCACGTATTATCACATTATTGTTTGTCGCATCCCATTGTTAACTTAGTAAAACTTCCCAACTCTTATAAGATAGATACTCTAATCCGCCAACGCGCTACTGCCAAGTCCACCATTACCCGTATTGAGACATTTTTGAATAATAATTCATACACTTTGTTACCTCTTGGACAGTATGTGGTTAGAGAATCCGGATTAGAGGAGGCGTTCAGACGGTACGACGAGCTTCAAACACAAATAGAAGCTCTTGAGACCTCTGACGACTGTATAAATAACAGAGAGTCATTGACACACTTTCGTGGTCAATGCTCGCAGATCCTATTAGCCACCGTCTTAGTAACTGTTTTCGACAGCTACAAAAACCCCATCAGACTCTGTTAGAAAGCGGCAGTCAAACGTCGTTTGTCACTGAAAATTTATCTAAAAAGCTCAAACACAAACCGTATTATAAACATGTGCACATCTCAGGAATTTCACAAACCACAACTAAATCTAATAAGATGATTGACATCTCATTTCAGTCTCTCACCAATTCAACTCAGTTTAGTGCCTCATGCGCTATCTTGGAGAACAGCACATGTACGTTGCCCCAAACGTCAATCAATTTATCTCTATTAAATATTCCTGAAAATGTCACTCTCGCCGATCCCACATTTAATGTACCGTCGAATATTGATTTACTGCTAGGCGCAAACGTATATTATACTTATTATATTATGATAATATGCACCGGCATCATTAGGTTAGGTAAGAACCTTCCAACCCTTCAGAACAGTGCGTTAGGTTGAGTGATAGGTGGCCCCCTTAGCCATCACGTCTCACTATTTTCCCAGACATCAGACATTAATGACTTACTTCAGAAATTCTGGACGGTCGAAAAAAATCCCTCATACCCACGAACGCATTTTGTCACCAGAAGTAAAACTTCAGAAAGAATATTCCAGGAGACAACAGTACGTCTAGAGAATGGATCGTTTCAAGTTGATCTCCTTCTCAAAAGCCCAGAAGAACATCTTAAGCTCCAAGATTCGTTCTTCATGGCTCGCAAACGATTTGAAAGTTTAGAAAGAAAATTCGGAAGAGACCCTACTCTCTACGCGAAATATAAGGCATTCATTGATGACTATGTCAATTTGAACCATGCTCGTTATGTTTCCTTTTCTCTCAAAACCCCGTCATTAGAAAACAAATACTTTTTCCCGCATCACGCAGTTGCCAAGGACAATACAAAGATTCGTGTTATCTTTGACGGAAGTATGAAAACTTTAACAAAGGCCGCTATGGGCCCTTCATAACTAGTGATATCCATAAATAGTTATGATATGAAATATCTTAGTTAGGATTGTGTGGACTATGTAGAGAAGAGGTAATCTAGGAATTCTAACCTCCAACTATAGCACATGTAATGATTTGTCGAATATTAGAACTGATATGCTCGGGATGTCTTCACAGAGGATATGATAGATTATCATGTAGTCCATAATTAAGGGTTGAGCCCTTAGTTTGATCTCCGTTCCTCTGTGAGCACATTTTTGGATGAGAGGTTAGATTCATTAGCAAAATTCGGCTCAAAGTATAGTCAGAGGTATGGGCGATCTTTGGGAATACATAGTGAATCTCTACAGTAACATTACTCAAGGAAATAGGGATAATTTGATTAATTTCTATCTATTCCTAGAAGTTAAGGGTATGCAACCATCCATACAAGTAGTTTTAGTTCACTCACACCTATATGTCTTTCTCTCTCATACGTGATCCGGATTGGCTGATTGTTAGAAACATTTATTTTTGTTGGTAACGAACACTCGTTAAGTTTACAGCAAGACCTTCGAGAAAGTTCGATTTGTTTTTAAAAAATGAACGAATAGTATAAAAGTAGACCCAGCCCAGGTTCCCCTCAGGATTAGTATTATCCCGAGTATTGAGATTATTGTTATTCTTATTATTCCGAGTGTCATTGAGAGTATTATCGTTAGTATTGGTTCGAGTGTTAGTACGAGATAGGTTTCGTAAGCATCAGCCAGTCCCTCTCTCCGATTTAAATCTAGTTGAGTTTAGTGAGTGCGCGGACTCCGAAACCCATAACGGTCGATCGATCACGGAAACAGTGTTTCGTGGGCTGACGGGCCACAGCTAAGCTAAGTCAAGTCTCTCCCTCCGTTCCGTTGTCAAGAGATCTGCGCGGCGTGCGGCGTCATTTCCCGACCCGAAGTCTCCGCCGTTAGACCAAGGGGGCCCCGAGCAGGTAGGAGAGAGCACTGAGAGCAGGCCGGCAGGTGGACCGAAGTCGCAGCCGTTCCAGCCGTTTGACCGAGAGACCGAACCTCCAAGCCTCAGCCGTCCGGAGGGGGGATTCGAGCTATCACCCGATCCAGTCTCCGTTGCGTCGTCTGCGGTGTCATCAGCGCCCCTCCCGAAGTCCAGACTCCAGACACGACAGGGCTCAACCGTCCAGGGGATTCGAGCCATCATCCGATCCCGGCAGGAGATAGCCGTTCGACGGAGTAGAGGCTCCACCGACGTTCCCGTCGTCTTCGAACCAACCGATCGCGGAATGTAGATTATTGGCGGCGTGGTCAAGCCCCCGTACAGGTCGGAATTTATTTAAGAAGTCAGGTTAGGGAAAATAGATTGTAACATGTAAGTGGTTGCATATCCGAGAGTTGGGTATCGAAGCTGGCTATTAAATTCATACTTTAGAGTTGATTAAGTTTTATTCACGAATCTAACCTCAACCTCTCTCTCTCTCGGATTCGATTAAGCCTTCGTAAAGGTAAGTGACACGTTTGATAGCTGTGAGACATTGATCGACACCCCTTAACAACTAGAGGGGCTTCGAGATATCTGTCAGGGCCGGGCTTTGTGTGTAGTTGTTGGCGCCCCTTTTATTATCGAGTATCTGGTCGATGGTAGTTCATCCACGACCACTCACAGACGAGTTGAGCTAGTCGGGCCCCGTTGTTAAGACCGTCTAACGTTTGGTAACGTTGATAAGTTAACGTTGCAACTTTATCATACAGTGGATTACTTGGGATGGTATATGGACCGCCACCAGTTCCATAAAAACTTCTATTCATATTTCTTGCATACTTACGCGCTGCTGTTTTTTATGTTATCGTATTTCGATTTAAGTTGCATTACTGTTCTTTTGTTGTGTATACTATTAAAATGACTCATAATGTTGTTCCTACAATTATCCTACAGAAGTCCTAATTTTATTAGTAATTTTAACAATTATTCTTATACGCACCTTGTGGCTTTACAAAACAACAAACAATACATACAAAACATATGAGTAAAATGTAATAGTAATATATATTTGTATATACTAGTGTTGTAAGTAAGCAAACAAAATCTATGCACGGATTATTCTCTAATCCGCTGTAGATACAGAATATGTATAATGTCAGTAGAATAATAGAGCGGGTTCTGACCCCCGAAAACCTACCTAACCTAACTTATGCCGCCATTTTCAGAATTTAAATTTCGCGCCACCACCCTGGCGATGCGCGCGCCCCCTCGCGCCCGGCCCTTCACCTGGGGCTACCCCCAACCCCCACCCACCACCCCCCAGGTCCCGCACCTGGGGCTACCCCCCACCCCCCGCCACCCGCTAGGTCACCCACTAGGCCCCCCTCCAGGCCCCCTCCCCCTCCCCCTCCACCCCACCTAACTAGCGCCGGCCCCTTCGCCCGAGGCTACTCCCCCACCCGGGGCTATGGCCCCCGTGTCCTAGGGCTCTTCTGCCGGCCCCCACCTAAGGCCTACATCAGCGCTCCAGAATCTAGGCCCCCACAGGGCTTTTCCGCCCACCGACGTCGTTCGAGCCAAATAGTGACAGGTTAGCACCGAAACACGGAACATCACGACAGAACACAGAACACAAAAACCCCACTATGTGTCGATAAAGTACCCTACCCTGATATGCAACCAACAGTACAGGTAGGTAGATATCTTTCTTTCCCCGAGGGTGATTTTACAGGTTTCTTTCTTCGAGCAGCGTAGAAATACCAATCAATAATCGTGAACACCATGTCAGACCTATAACTCAACCCAATAGTTGCGCGAGAAACCAAACCAGTGCCAGTGGAGCCATAAACGTAAAAAGTAGTGTAACTCAATACCAGGGGTAGAAATACCTCACGTTCCAAGCATTAATATCTACAGTAGTATAACAAAATTTAAGTAATCCATTTTAAAGGTCTATTTCCTTTTAAAATATCTAATAAGTAATTTAACTACAAAATACAATGACCAGAGCATGAAAAGTATCTTAACCAAATGTTAATACTTAAAAATCTATTAAACACATAACACCTAATAGAAACCCCAAGTTTATCGAAATAATTCCTTTAATACAAAACTACAAACACAATTAAAACGTTTTCATGGGTAAAAACGGAGGGGCACTTGTAGGGCTTCACATGTGTGCTTAGAGAAGGGTAATCTGATACTTTATGGATCTACATTAACTTGTTGCTGGTGGAAGTCGCGTGACAAAGAGAGAGAGAGAAATACAACATGACATATATATTCGATTGATTTATACAGGGTGGGGAAAAATATGTACTACACAAAATTTTGGATCTTCAATGTAATACCACGGAAGCTTGGATTGAATAAGAGACTGTGTTATACTAATTGATATTGGGTGTATAAGTTTTGTACTGACAGAGGTAAAATGTGGATATATATATATATATATATATATATATATATATATATATATATACAGGGAAATTGTTAACAATGTACAATAGTGTGTACCATCTTAATAGAAAGAACACACTAAATGGGTGTAACAGATTTATGTTAATAAACGGAAACTGTTTCTACATATGAGAAAGTATGAAATATACACCACGGTGTTACTCTTATGATAAAAGATTAACCTAAATATACAAGTTGTGTGTGTGTGTGTGTAATTCCAGGGGGGTGGCGGAAAAAGTTGTTGGTTGGCTCTCATGTAAATTTCTCTTTAACAGCAAAGTTTGATCAAGTAGGCAGTAGACCACCAACCAGAAGAAGAAGGATATCAATTCTATCTCAAACCCTTGTAGTTTGAAAGGGAAGAAGTTTACCCGACACACACAAAGTAGTCTTATGACCCATCTCTTAAAACCACTGAATGAATCAATTTAAGAAAAATTCACACAGTACTAGATTGAATTATTTAAAATATATAAAGTTGATTACATTTAAACATTATATACATTTAAAATAGTGACTCATAATGTTTTCCTTGTAGGATCCTAGACTTATTTTACCATACTGTAACGTTTATTTCTAATTTATTTACACTGTCCTAAGTTTACACTACACACTACTTAATTTATCTTAGAATATTACTTAACTAATTTATATAACACACATAACTATTTCCTAACTAAATAATTTTTATCACTGTTAAATGTTAATTTATTTGACTGGTCCGTCTTTCGCCTTATTTATTTACTCACTGCTTCACGTCTAATCTCCTTCCGACCGCAAGCCCGCTTATATACACCTCAATTGTATTCGCGATAGTTCCTGAAATCGCCCGAACCTTCTTTTTATGTAGAAAGGTCTAGGAGGTAATACATCACTCTTCCTTACTAAGATGTTGCCAGGACTCAATTACACTTGGCGGCGTTCATTTGAGGTAAGCCTCCGAGGTCTGATAAAAGTAAACACATTTCGCGCTGCTGTTTACATTTCACGTTACAATACATTACAAAATCCAAGTAGACCATATTCCGTCCTACAATTCAAAACCATTTTAAATATGATTGAAGTAAAACCCCCATTAAATTGAAAGAAATTTCATAATTTGTGTTACTGAAAAGTATTTATAGTATTGTATTTAGAATGAAAAGAGCATCATAATATCTAGTATATGGCAACTCTTTCTTTTGTCAGTTCCCGCAAAATCTTCGTCTTCCAAACGTTGTCGTTTAGGATCGTGTACAGGAAAAGGAAAAGGGAAAAGGGAGAGAGTATGATTTTAGTTGATATAATTATATGCGTTTATTATATAGATGCCTCGGCACAGACTCCATATAGAAACGCTGTGTTAACATAAGATAGTTCATTTCCAGTTTATACGCTTCCCAAACGTAATTCAAAATATTAGTTATATAGATATAATAGTACATTTATATAACAGTTTATTAAGTATTTAAAACCTTATGTAATCTATTTTATAAGGTCGAAGTTGCATACACTTAGAACAAAAGTGTATACCCTTACACCCTTTGGATAGCCAAATATGAAACAAACACCCATCTTTCATATATTCAATATTCATGCTACACCTACAAACTAAACAAACCATTTTTTTATATAAATGTGTTCCTAGCTGGGAGGGGTGGTGTTGTATATCCATTGCATTAAAAATGATTTACACGTGTGAGATGTTTAATTTGAGGAATTTACCTACCAAAGTATGTGCTTGAAATGATAGAGATGATGAGAATCGAAGACCAAAATAGTTTTGTGTGGTACGTTGCGTCACAGCAAACTGAAAGTAAGAATCATTCAGTTAGTTGAAGCAAATAATATGGTATACAACATCACAGAGCTTTAAAATATGTATATCACTTGAAAACTAGTTTAATGGTATCTATACAATTAAACTGGTACCTCAATGAAATTGGGTAGATGACAAATTAAAGTATATAGTAGAACAAAGTTATGAGAAAGGGAATAACGTTTTAAACATATAAATCAAAGTGTAAATTAGGTAATAGAAGCATATATCTACCATAATTTTTCATTGCGTGTGTAGTGTTGATAGTATGTTTTAAGGTGTTTTGGTAATAATAATAGTAGAAAATTAACTAACTGCACAACAGGATAGTAATGTCTTTTTTCCCCAACAAGTAACCCCCAGAAAACAAATTAAGTGTTTCTTATAATGCTTGTAGAATAGTTAGAGAGGGTTTTCAATTCATCATCATCTGAGTTGTACATACGTATAAGTACCTTAAACCAACTGGGGAAGTAGTGTCATGCAGACAGACACACTTCGGAACGTATTTCTGAGTTAATACGCTATTTACTTACCTGGGGATTAGTATTACATGACCCACGTTCTGGGTAATATGAGTAGGTGGGGGTTAAAAATTTAAAAAAAACAACTTTTCTTAATTGTTGTATATTTAAACACACATATCAGCTGATTATGAAACATTACACAAGCTTTTAAAGTTTCATTAATATATATATATAGATATATAAAGACCAAAAATATTTTATGATGGGGGGTGTCTCTATCGCGACACCCGACACTCATATGTGTGTGGTTTGTACAAAAGCTCCTTGAATTGTAGGTGTGTATAGGTATTTAGTGTGATTTACCGAAATGCAGCTGAAAACGTATTAGTATCTGCGAATTTAATAAAATAAATGAAATCAAATAAAGTAATAAATTAAATCTATAGTAATTTACCTTCAATTTGCGATATATCATGAAAGGTCTGACTTTGTACAATTATCTAACCAGCTATTTTGATTTGTTGTCATCATAACGTACTGCTAACAGTCACTGTGTAACTCTAGACATGTTATATTAACTTATGTTCACGTTCAAATGTAATCTTAACCTAGTTTTATTGATCGTTCGGTAGTAATGTTAGCGTAAGCTAGTAGGTGTAGCTGGAGTAAGTAAAATTAATAAGAATGTAATGAGTAGTTTACACTAGAATTATGTTTTTAATTATTATTTTTGACTATAAAATAGGCGATAATAAAACAATATTCAGCGCCCAGTTACTTGTTTTTTCTCTTAAAGCCAATTCATAGAATGAAAATACAACTACTACCCTTTTTCAGCTCCCTGAAAACAGCTGATCGACCACCGTAATACTCGGGAAGACAAGAGAATTTACATCCATTCTCAGGCTCATTTCCCTCTATGATAATGAACAAGTTGAATGTGTTCTAAAAAACAACAAAATTATAGAGCCCCGTAAATAAAAGAAGCAGTTCAATTTTAGTTACCTAGATTGACATGTATCTTAATAAAATATTTTTAAGATAAATTTTGTTCAGATAGAATTAAACAATAACTTTCACCCACCCCCCTATTTAATAATCTAAGACCTACAACACATCAATTTTGTCTCTAGATATCAGATTTATCATCAAACATACTTTAATCGCTTTTAACATAATTAATATTATCCAAGGAGTTGTGAATGTGTCAAGCAAATAATTGGAATACACCCCCATATAATATAACAATGTTCAAAACTTGTATTAATTAGGCGTCATACAATATGATTTGTTAAACATACAGGGTCTTATATTAATTATTTAAATAAACATATTAATTTTAATTCAATAATTAAAGCTATTTAATATTTACCTATGTGCGTATTAAATGGGTATTCATTCAAAACGTTTCAGACGTGTCGACAAAAATAAGCGGATGAAGCTTCAATAAATCTACACTTTCACTCTTCTCCAGGTAATACAATACAATCAATACATTTACAATATATAAAATACATTAATAAAATCAATTTGTTTAGAAGAGCCAGCATAATCTATGTACTCTGGAATACCATGTGATTCTTTAAATTTCATATCTACACCCATTTTAAAAGTGCTATATGGTGCACAACCTAACCTAACCTAAAGTGTGTGTGTGTGTGTGTGTGTGTGTGTGTGTGTGTGTGTGTGTGTGTGTGTGTGTGTGTGTGTGTGTGTGTGTGTGTGTGTGTGTGTGTGTGTGTGTGTGTGTGTGTGTGTGTGTGTGTGTGTGTGTGTGTGTGTGTGTGTGTGTGTGTGTGTGTGTGTGTGTGTGTGTGTGTGTGTGTGTGTGTGTGTGTGTGTGTGTGTGTGTGTGTGTGTGTGTGTGTGTGTGTGTGTGTGTGTGTGTGTGTGTGTGTGTGTGTGTGTGTGTGTGTGTGTGTGTGTGTGTGTGTGTGTGTGTGTGTGTGTGTGTGTGTGTGTGTGTGTGTGTGTGTGTGTGTGTGTGTGTGTGTGTGTGTGTGTGTGTGTGTGTGTGTGTGTGTGTGTGTGTGTGTGTGTGTGTGTGTGTGTGTGTGTGTGTGTGTGTGTGTGTGTGTGTGTGTGTGTGTGTGTGTGTGTGTGTGTGTGTGTGTGTGTGTGTGTGTGTGTGTGTGTGTGTGTGTGTGTGTGTGTGTGTGTGTGTGTGTGTGTGTGTGTGTGTGTGTGTGTGTGTGTGTGTGTGTGTGTGTGTGTGTGTGTGTGTGTGTGTGTGTGTGTGTGTGTGTGTGTGTGTGTGTGTGTGTGTGTGTGTGTGTGTGTGTGTGTGTGTGTGTGTGTGTGTGTGTGTGTGTGTGTGTGTGTGTGTGTGTGTGTGTGTGTGTGTGTGTGTGTGTGTGTGTGTGTGTGTGTGTGTGTGTGTGTGTGTGTGTGTGTGTGTGTGTGTGTGTGTGTGTGTGTGTGTGTGTGTGTGTGTGTGTGTGTGTGTGTGTGTGTGTGTGTGTGTGTGTGTGTGTGTGTGTGTGTGTGTGTGTGTGTGTGTGTGTGTGTGTGTGTGTGTGTGTGTGTGTGTGTGTGTGTGTGTGTGTGTGTGTGTGTGTGTGTGTGTGTGTGTGTGTGTGTGTGTGTGTGTGTGTGTGTGTGTGTGTGTGTGTGTGTGTGTGTGTGTGTGTGTGTGTGTGTGTGTGTGTGTGTGTGTGTGTGTGTGTGTGTGTGTGTGTGTGTGTGTGTGTGTGTGTGTGTGTGTGTGTGTGTGTGTGTGTGTGTGTGTGTGTGTGTGTGTGTGTGTGTGTGTGTGTGTGTGTGTGTGTGTGTGTGTGTGTGTGTGTGTGTGTGTGTGTGTGTGTGTGTGTGTGTGTGTGTGTGTGTGTGTGTGTGTGTGTGTGTGTGTGTGTGTGTGTGTGTGTGTGTGTGTGTGTGTGTGTGTGTGTGTGTGTGTGTGTGTGTGTGTGTGTGTGTGTGTGTGTGTGTGTGTGTGTGTGTGTGTGTGTGTGTGTGTGTGTGTGTGTGTGTGTGTGTGTGTGTGTGTGTGTGTGTGTGTGTGTGTGTGTGTGTGTGTGTGTGTGTGTGTGTGTGTGTGTGTGTGTGTGTGCACGCGCGCGCGCGCGCTAGTTCAACACCCCTAGATTTCGGCGGCAGTTTTAGGGTGATTTGTAAAAATTAATAATTGGATTAACCTTTCTCCACCACTAAACCGGGCCCCACTAGCGTCGTTCGTGTAAAATTTTGGTTGGTACGCGCCGAAATTTTTTACCTAATTAGGGTACCCCCCAAACCGTGGGGTATTTGTTTGGCTTCGTGTGTGCTAAAAGAAAAAGTTCTTCACCCCGTACATGTGTGTGCTCGTTGAACACCCTAGATTTCGGGGGCGACTTTAAGGTGATTTACAACAATTAATAACTCATTAATTAATATGTTTGTTTTATTCTTTTTCATTGACTGCCTCCTCCCCACGGTGCCGCGCTACCACGACAAATGTGCCGCGTTCTGCAGGTACTCGGCGGTCGGCTGCTCAACTTTACTGATAGGGGAAGGCTCATGTTAATGTTGTAGATCAACAAACTAATGTTCGGAGCTTAGATAAGGAGGCTCCGCGTCAGCGGTGGGCTGCAGGACTTGGGATACTCCATCGGTCCTTCGAATTTCACATCTCGATTTTTCAATGGGTAAGAATGTAATATCTGAATCGAAAATTGGTAGTACTTCTTCGGCACGAGTCCAAGCTAGTTCTATGGTTATTATCAAGCAGCCCAGTATTTAAAATTCACATAACAGAACGTTCCACATCTGCTGGTTCCTAGTCTGCTCTGAATTTAGGCGGGTACTATCTAATAACCCTAGATCTATTCCATTGCAGGTTCTAGCTATAGAGGACAATTTGTTATATAAAACTAATTCAATAGATTCATATCTGCAGGAAAGTTCATTTATTGGTTTATCTCATAGTACATAGATGGCTATATCCATCTAGTTGGAATCGCCATCTGGTAGACCTAATTTATTCTTCCGATCTGCTAAAACTGGTCAATAGAACATGGCCCGGCCAATTAGTCCCTACAACGAATAAAATTAATTAACCGCATCTGTTGGAAAAAACCATATAGCACTTTTAAAATGGGTGTAGATATGAAATTTAAAGAATCACATGGTATTCCAGAGTACATAGATTATGCTGGCTCTTCTAAACAAATTGATTTTATTAATGTATTTTATATATTGTAAATGTATTGATTGTATTGTATTACCTGGAGAAGAGTGAAAGTGTAGATTTATTGAAGCTTCATCCGCTTATTTTTGTCGACACGTCTGAAACGTTTTGAATGAATACCCATTTAATACGCACATAGGTAAATATTAAATAGCTTTAATTATTGAATTAAAATTAATATGTTTATTTAAATAATTAATATAAGACCCTGTATGTTTAACAAATCATATTGTATGACGCCTAATTAATACAAGTTTTGAACATTGTTATATTATATGGGGGTGTATTCCAATTATTTGCTTGACACATTCACAACTCCTTGGATAATATTAATTATGTTAAAAGCGATTAAAGTATGTTTGATGATAAATCTGATATCTAGAGACAAAATTGATGTGTTGTAGGTCTTAGATTATTAAATAGGGGGGTGGGTGAAAGTTATTGTTTAATTCTATCTGAACAAAATTTATCTTAAAAATATTTTATTAAGATACATGTCAATCTAGGTAACTAAAATTGAACTGCTTCTTTTATTTACGGGGCTCTATAATTTTGTTGTTTTTTAGAACACATTCAACTTGTTCATTATCATAGAGGGAAATGAGCCTGAGAATGGATGTAAATTCTCTTGTCTTCCCGAGTATTACGGTGGTCGATCAGCTGTTTTCAGGGAGCTGAAAAAGGGTAGTAGTTGTATTTTCATTCTATGAATTGGCTTTAAGAGAAAAAACAAGTAACTGGGCGCTGAATATTGTTTTATTATCGCCTATTTTATAGTCAAAAATAATAATTAAAAACATAATTCTAGTGTAAACTACTCATTACATTCTTATTAATTTTACTTACTCCAGCTACACCTACTAGCTTACGCTAACATTACTACCGAACGATCAATAAAACTAGGTTAAGATTACATTTGAACGTGAACATAAGTTAATATAACATGTCTAGAGTTACACAGTGACTGTTAGCAGTACGTTATGATGACAACAAATCAAAATAGCTGGTTAGATAATTGTACAAAGTCAGACCTTTCATGATATATCGCAAATTGAAGGTAAATTACTATAGATTTAATTTATTACTTTATTTGATTTCATTTATTTTATTAAATTCGCAGATACTAATACGTTTTCAGCTGCATTTCGGTAAATCACACTAAATACCTATACACACCTACAATTCAAGGAGCTTTTGTACAAACCACACACATATGAGTGTCGGGTGTCGCGATAGAGACACCCCCCATCATAAAATATTTTTGGTCTTTATATATCTATATATATATATTAATGAAACTTTAAAAGCTTGTGTAATGTTTCATAATCAGCTGATATGTGTGTTTAAATATACAACAATTAAGAAAAGTTGTTTTTTTTAAATTTTTAACCCCCACCTACTCATATTACCCAGAACGTGGGTCATGTAATACTAATCCCCAGGTAAGTAAATAGCGTATTAACTCAGAAATACGTTCCGAAGTGTGTCTGTCTGCATGACACTACTTCCCCAGTTGGTTTAAGGTACTTATACGTATGTACAACTCAGATGATGATGAATTGAAAACCCTCTCTAACTATTCTACAAGCATTATAAGAAACACTTAATTTGTTTTCTGGGGGTTACTTGTTGGGGAAAAAAGACATTACTATCCTGTTGTGCAGTTAGTTAATTTTCTACTATTATTATTACCAAAACACCTTAAAACATACTATCAACACTACACACGCAATGAAAAATTATGGTAGATATATGCTTCTATTACCTAATTTACACTTTGATTTATATGTTTAAAACGTTATTCCCTTTCTCATAACTTTGTTCTACTATATACTTTAATTTGTCATCTACCCAATTTCATTGAGGTACCAGTTTAATTGTATAGATACCATTAAACTAGTTTTCAAGTGATATACATATTTTAAAGCTCTGTGATGTTGTATACCATATTATTTGCTTCAACTAACTGAATGATTCTTACTTTCAGTTTGCTGTGACGCAACGTACCACACAAAACTATTTTGGTCTTCGATTCTCATCATCTCTATCATTTCAAGCACATACTTTGGTAGGTAAATTCCTCAAATTAAACATCTCACACGTGTAAATCATTTTTAATGCAATGGATATACAACACCACCCCTCCCAGCTAGGAACACATTTATATAAAAAAATGGTTTGTTTAGTTTGTAGGTGTAGCATGAATATTGAATATATGAAAGATGGGTGTTTGTTTCATATTTGGCTATCCAAAGGGTGTAAGGGTATACACTTTTGTTCTAAGTGTATGCAACTTCGACCTTATAAAATAGATTACATAAGGTTTTAAATACTTAATAAACTGTTATATAAATGTACTATTATATCTATATAACTAATATTTTGAATTACGTTTGGGAAGCGTATAAACTGGAAATGAACTATCTTATGTTAACACAGCGTTTCTATATGGAGTCTGTGCCGAGGCATCTATATAATAAACGCATATAATTATATCAACTAAAATCATACTCTCTCCCTTTTCCCTTTTCCTTTTCCTGTACACGATCCTAAACGACAACGTTTGGAAGACGAAGATTTTGCGGGAACTGACAAAAGAAAGAGTTGCCATATACTAGATATTATGATGCTCTTTTCATTCTAAATACAATACTATAAATACTTTTCAGTAACACAAATTATGAAATTTCTTTCAATTTAATGGGGGTTTTACTTCAATCATATTTAAAATGGTTTTGAATTGTAGGACGGAATATGGTCTACTTGGATTTTGTAATGTATTGTAACGTGAAATGTAAACAGCAGCGCGAAATGTGTTTACTTTTATCAGACCTCGGAGGCTTACCTCAAATGAACGCCGCCAAGTGTAATTGAGTCCTGGCAACATCTTAGTAAGGAAGAGTGATGTATTACCTCCTAGACCTTTCTACATAAAAAGAAGGTTCGGGCGATTTCAGGAACTATCGCGAATACAATTGAGGTGTATATAAGCGGGCTTGCGGTCGGAAGGAGATTAGACGTGAAGCAGTGAGTAAATAAATAAGGCGAAAGACGGACCAGTCAAATAAATTAACATTTAACAGTGATAAAAATTATTTAGTTAGGAAATAGTTATGTGTGTTATATAAATTAGTTAAGTAATATTCTAAGATAAATTAAGTAGTGTGTAGTGTAAACTTAGGACAGTGTAAATAAATTAGAAATAAACGTTACAGTATGGTAAAATAAGTCTAGGATCCTACAAGGAAAACATTATGAGTCACTATTTTAAATGTATATAATGTTTAAATGTAATCAACTTTATATATTTTAAATAATTCAATCTAGTACTGTGTGAATTTTTCTTAAATTGATTCATTCAGTGGTTTTAAGAGATGGGTCATAAGACTACTTTGTGTGTGTCGGGTAAACTTCTTCCCTTTCAAACTACAAGGGTTTGAGATAGAATTGATATCCTTCTTCTTCTGGTTGGTGGTCTACTGCCTACTTGATCAAACTTTGCTGTTAAAGAGAAATTTACATGAGAGCCAACCAACAACTTTTTCCGCCACCCCCCTGGAATTACACACACACACACACAACTTGTATATTTAGGTTAATCTTTTATCATAAGAGTAACACCGTGGTGTATATTTCATACTTTCTCATATGTAGAAACAGTTTCCGTTTATTAACATAAATCTGTTACACCCATTTAGTGTGTTCTTTCTATTAAGATGGTACACACTATTGTACATTGTTAACAATTTCCCTGTATATATATATATATATATATATATATATATATATCCACATTTTACCTCTGTCAGTACAAAACTTATACACCCAATATCAATTAGTATAACACAGTCTCTTATTCAATCCAAGCTTCCGTGGTATTACATTGAAGATCCAAAATTTTGTGTAGTACATATTTTTCCCCACCCTGTATAAATCAATCGAATATATATGTCATGTTGTATTTCTCTCTCTCTCTTTGTCACGCGACTTCCACCAGCAACAAGTTAATGTAGATCCATAAAGTATCAGATTACCCTTCTCTAAGCACACATGTGAAGCCCTACAAGTGCCCCTCCGTTTTTACCCATGAAAACGTTTTAATTGTGTTTGTAGTTTTGTATTAAAGGAATTATTTCGATAAACTTGGGGTTTCTATTAGGTGTTATGTGTTTAATAGATTTTTAAGTATTAACATTTGGTTAAGATACTTTTCATGCTCTGGTCATTGTATTTTGTAGTTAAATTACTTATTAGATATTTTAAAAGGAAATATTTTGTTATATGTACTACTGTAGATATTAATGCTTGGAACGTGAGGTATTTCTACCCCTGGTATTGAGTTACACTACTTTTTACGTTTATGGCTCCACTGGCACTGGTTTGGTTTCTCGCGCAACTATTGGGTTGAGTTATAGGTCTGACATGGTGTTCACGATTATTGATTGGTATTTCTACGCTGCTCGAAGAAAGAAACCTGTAAAATCACCCTCGGGGAAAGAAAGATATCTACCTACCTGTACTGTTGGTTGCATATCAGGGTAGGGTACTTTATCGACACATAGTGGGGTTTTTGTGTTCTGTGTTCTGTCGTGATGTTCCGTGTTTCGGTGCTAACCTGTCACTATTTGGCTCGAACGACGTCGGTGGGCGGAAAAGCCCTGTGGGGGCCTAGATTCTGGAGCGCTGATGTAGGCCTTAGGTGGGGGCCGGCAGAAGAGCCCTAGGACACGGGGGCCATAGCCCCGGGTGGGGGAGTAGCCTCGGGCGAAGGGGCCGGCGCTAGTTAGGTGGGGTGGAGGGGGAGGGGGCCTGGAGGGGGGCCTAGTGGGTGACCTAGCGGGTGGCGGGGGGTGGGGGGTAGCCCCAGGTGAAGGGCCGGGCGCGAGGGGGCGCGCGCATCGCCAGGGTGGTGGCGCGAAATTTAAATTCTGAAAATGGCGGCATAAGTTAGGTTAGGTAGGTTTTCGGGGGTCAGAACCCGCTCTATTATTCTACTAATGTCCTAATAATAATAGTGTATAATGTACTAATTTATTTATTTAGACTCTTATAAAACACCATAAGTGATTACAAAATAAGAGTGGAATGCATTACTGTACGATTACTTAAAACTAACATAACTTAGTGGTTGAACATAATACATAAAACTTACAAACAAGATAATATAAACATATAAATAATATAAACATTAATAAGACAAGACACGATATCTACAACTACAACACAAAGTTCACACCTGCTTAGATACAATAAGATGCCTGTTTTCAATGGGGCTTGTATTAAAGATATCTATTTTGTGCCTTAGAATAGCAAGATCGCATTCAATTAGCATTTTATTGAGAGGCGAGAGGCTTAGTGGATCAGTATGAAATAATAATGGATTATGATTACTTAATTTAATTTCAGGAACAACAAACTTAATTTTATTTACAAGAAGACAGCCTTTGTGCTTTAAATTATTCAGTACATTATATACAAAAAGAATATGACATTGCTTGCTCGTACTACTCAATCTTTCGATATTTAAACCCTGTAGCATACTAGCATAGGAGATCATGTATGGATAAATATTATTTTTCTTTAAATACGGATATCTTAAAAATCTTTTCTGAACTTTTTCGAGCATATCACACACTACTTTAGCTTTTGGTGTCCAAATCACAGATACATATTCCAAATGCGGTCTAACTAAAGCATTATTAATAATATATATAATGTGTATAATGTATAATACTGTAATTAAAAAAGCAATGCAAAGTCTATGGTATCACTTAAAAAATCTGATATATACTAAATGACGTTAATCCCCCTTAGGGCTTTCTCCATATATTTTTAATGAATGTTCGTGTTTCGACGTGTGATAACTTTTAACTGTCTCTGTCCGCTTAGTTTTATTTTTTGACGTCTCACATGTCGCTTAACCGGAGTCCTAAAACATTGATTTTGCGAGCCTGAAGATGACTTTTATGAAGTCGAAACCGGTCGCTCATTTGTAATAAATTGGTTGACGAAGACTTTGTGTTTTCTACTGGTCTACAGTACCAGGGCCAACTTTGGGAAGCTGGACAACCTTCTGTCGAAGAAGGCAAGATAATGAAAACATAGCAATCAATCAAAGACGAACAATTATTTCTCCAACACCAGGACCATCCACATATAAAGAGGGCTCCACAGTTGGGGACCATATTAAAAGAAAAAGACCAAATCGTGAGACCGAATTTAATAATATACATCCTAGTAATACAAACCCATTAATGAATCCTATCAACAACAACACTCAAGGATCCAATTTCAAAGTACCAATACCACAAATAAATACATCAGTAAATAGAGACAACGCCTTAGACACACAAAATGATGAAATGCTCATGAAAACAAATGAGATTATCAGTCAAATATATTTTACAATCAACAGTCTATACTCTTCACTGAATAGTGTCATGTCATCAAGGAGCAACCCGAATCATGGAGGGTCATGACATCTCGCTGATACAGTGGAACACAAACAGCTTAAAAATAACTTATTAGACTTAAAAATTTTAATCAACAAATATGATCCGGACATACTTCTAAATGAAACGCATTTGACCTCGAATTATAATTTGAAAATTTCAGAATACACAATTTATAGAAACGATAGACATGATAGAGACACACAGACCGTTTAATATTATTCACACGGGCTTTTCACCTTGTACACAATATAATGCATTTAAAGTAGATAAGGTAAAACTAATTGTCGTTGATATTCACAACCCACCACAAATAAATTTCCAGGTTGAAGAGTGGTCGGACTTTATTAAACAACTCAAACCCGCTTTCATTCTCAATGCACACCACCGAGGTTGGGGGTCATTTAAAATGAAACACAACAGTGCGGTTCGTGTTAACCATAACCTCAAATAGTATTAACTGTGTTTAACTATGGCTGATAGTAGAAATTATTCAAAGGAATTTTTAACAGAGTTTATTGAGCTTTATAAATCTCACCCCTGTCTATGGCAAACTAAATCCAAAGACTACATGAAAGGAATAAAAAAAAATGATGCGTATAAAATATTGGTAGAAAAGTGGAAAGAAGTAGAAGAGACGGCTACAAAGGAAACGGTAAAAACCAAAATAAATAGTCTACGTGCTGGATTTCGCAGAGAAGCAAAAAAAGTTGCAGAGTCCAAAAGGTCAGGGGCGGGGCAGGATGACATATATTTGCCACGAGACCGTCTTGAGCCTTACAACCTGGAGACAAGATTCATCCCCGCAGCCACCCACAAGCTATGAGAGAGATTCCATATTATTCCATAATTTTACGTGATATATTTGTATTTTTCAATCAATTCTAGCTATGGTAGGCACACGACCTACCATATTACACCATACCCTATATTATCACATAGCTTATTTTCATTGAATTGAATTTCTATATAGAAAACGTTGATGGAACTCCGCAGAGCAGCCTCTGTCTAGGAAAATTGCCTGTTATACCACAGGACAGGGGATATGGAAGAGACAGGCTGTTCAGCATTGAAGAACACCCTGGGCCATCATCGAGCATTGAACAACCAACGAGTACGTATACCACAATCAATTTTATGTGATACATTTGTATTTTTTAATCAATTCAGAAGCTATTCATTCGTAAAATGTATCTTTCAGCACACGAGCAATTGCGGCCTATAATCACGAAACAACCTAAAAATAAATCAAGGAAGGCACATGGAAAAAGGAAATTAGAATTAAGAATCGCCATAGTCTAAAGAGACAAGTTAGGAGACTCGAGAAGAGTCGTCTAGCTACTAAACAGTTTAGGCTTAAACTAAACTTAAACCGATAGATAGGAACTGCATTTTGATGTTTGATGAAATGTCCTTACGCCCAGGCCTGTCGTTTGATGCAGTTCATGGTAAGTACGATGGTGTCGTAGATTTTGGGCATGATGATCGTCGACCTTCATTTGCCGATCATGCCCTAGCTTTTATGCTAAAGGGATTACACAAGAAATGGAAGCAGCCTATTTGTTCATTTTTTGTGAGAAATTTACGCCTATTGCAGACTTAGTTCGGCTAATTAAATTAGTGGTTTCAGAGGTTCGTCAGACTGGTCTTGAGGTTGTTGCTACTGTATGTGACCAAGGAACGACTAATTCTGCTGCCATTCGATGTCTAATGCGAGATACGGATATGTTATGTACCAGAAATAATGTTGAGAACAGGCTTCAGGGTTATTTCATTGATGGAAAAGAGGTAGTACATTTATTTGATGTCCCTCATTTAATGAAGGGCATCAGACATAGATTGCTTGACAGAAACCTCCATTTCAGACAGGATGATAAACATAAAGTCGCTTCTTGGCAGCACATACTGGATGTATATCGCATGGAGAGGGGGACGATATACAACATGATCCCAAGGGTGACTGACGAACATGTGATCCCTGAGAATGAAAATTAAGAAAATGCGGGTGAAAAATTGCACCCAAGGTTTCAGTCGATCTATGATGTAGCTATGAACGCCAAGGTAGTATCATCTCCATCAATCCCCACTCATCCCCATAACATGTGCACAGATGCTGCTGACACTCGCAACCTTATTTTCTTCTTGGATCGTCTCTTTGACACTGTCAATGGACATTTGAAGACTCCTCCAGCTGGTAAGACACTGAGAAGTGTGGTGACCGTAAAATCTCCTCATGTGTCATTTTGGACAGCCGCTCTACCCATTCTACATTCCATGGTTTTTGCATTCCCTCCACCTGATCGCCGCCGATTCATAACACCATCAATCACCAATTTCCGTTTTACACTCCGTAGTTTCTTATACACATGGAACATGTTGAAGAACAGGGGTTTTAAATATATGACCCCTAGGTCTTTTAACCGAGATCCAATAGAGAATTTCTTCTCACTGATAAGAAGCCACGGGGTGGCGAACCGAAATCCCACATGTTCATCTTTTCAGAGTTCATTCACATCACTCATTATCACTAATTTTATGGCATCACACTCTCCTTTCGCCGACTGTGAGGAGGATGACTCGCTGGGTGCTCTTGGCACTTTCAAACAGTTTCTGACCGCAGAGCCTGTACGCAGGGAAATTTCGTCTGATATTCCTTTCGGTCTTCCATCTCCTGTCGCCCCTAACATCCCTGATGCTGATGCTTTTAATGAAGGTATGGACTTTGCAACACCCTACGTAGCGGGAGCCTTGTTGCGAAAAGTTTGGAATAAAATCACATGTTCGTCTCGTTTAGAAATTCTGCTGTCAGATCACGATATTCCACAGAATATTTTGATTCGGGAACGGACTTTCGACAGGGCGAATATGGTGAACCCATCTCGACTATACAGTCGAGTCTTTCACGACTTTTCGAACGAGGTATTTAAAGTCCTACGTTCATTAATCCATCTCACAGGCATTCCGAGCAGAATTACTGCCATTGTCGGTACCGACATACTGGCAGAGGTGTTCTGCTTTGAGCACAAGCAGCTTGCTAACACCTTATCTGATGAGGCATTAAAGTTTTTGCTGTTCCACTTTGCCACAGTCTGCAACAGACTTTTAATTGGCAAAGATTTGAGACACAAAGACCTTATTGCCTTAACAAAGAAAGCATTTGAAAAATTTGCTAGGCGGCGACGTTAGACTGTAAAGAAGGCCGGCGCCAATTTACCGGCAACGGGTCAGCACATTTGCATAATCGATTAAATTATATTCTGAATACGGATGTGACTGAAGAATAACGTAAAGATCAATTAACTTGTTAGTAGAAACTCTGTCCTTATTAGATCAATTTAGTCTAGAGACGGTAGATGGAACTCCCCAGGTTGAATCGAGGGTAAATACGGAAATGAATGTCATAGCCAGTATTCCTTTAACTAGGACTCGTGTCGAGAAATGGGACATAACGTTGAATGGAGAAAAGACTTGCTCAGTGTATAACTTTCTGGAGCGTGTTGAAGAACTTCGACTCGCTCGTGGTCTGACGGATGGTGAACTATTCGCTTCAACGATCGACTTGTTCTCGGGAAAAGCGCTAAATTGGTATCGTGCAAACAGAGATAGATTTGACGATTGGAAAAGTTTGTCGGAATTATTGCGGAGACACTTTGAACCTCCTGATTATCGGGCTCGTCTATTTAAAGAAATCCTAGACCGAACACAAGATCCATCGGAAGGGATCATTGAATATCTATCAACAATGAAAGCGCTGTTTAGACGGTATGGTGATGCTACTGATTCAGTTCAGTTTGATATTATCACTAGAAATTTGGCCCCGTTTTATATTACTCAGTTAGGAACCATAAATTCACTCATTGAACTTGAAGAACATAGTTTAAAGTTAGAAACTAAGAAGTTTAGAGCTGAGCATTACGTTCCACCACCTCGGCGTAGTAAAGATTGTGTCGAACCTAAGTTAGCTTTTGTCGCGACAAACGCATTAGTGCCTAGGGCCAAACTAAGTTCAAACGGTAATGTGAATTCGGTAACTGACGTCTCTCGTTCGGGTCCGTGCGGAAGTCGTCGGGATTAATGCTGGAACTGCCAACAATTCGGTCATTTCTCTATTAACTGTCCTGCGGAACGAAAGCGAGTTTGCTTCGGTTGCGGAAAAGAAAACTTTACGATCCGTACTTGTCCTCAATGAAAATCAAAAAACTTGCGAAGCGGTGTCATGCCACCCAAGATCTTGTTGATCGACATGGCACCTGAAGAGTCGCGGGAATAGGAAGCGACACTAAACCCCTACCGCAGTCAGTAGTCTTAGTTAATCAATTTGAGTCCAGTCCCAACCAGGTTTGTGCCTGTCCGGATGTACCTTGTCAAGATAAATTTAATCAGTATGCACCTACTATTGAGGAATGGAACGATTGGCTGAAACGTGTAAAGGTTTTCTATCAAAGTTCACAACTGGCCCCTATTTGTGTACCGGTGTCGGGAGACAATCGACCATATTTGAATGTATTGATTTGTGGTAGTACCATTACTTGTCTATTGGATACTGGAGCGTCCTATAATGTTATTGGAAATCATGGTATGGAACTACTCCAGAAGGCAGGTGTGGAAATTGACCCAAGGCCAGCACCAATACTAGTCACTACGGCTGGTGGGTCTTCTCAGGAGGTGATAGGGGAGGTGATACTTCCTGTAACAATGGACTTTGTCACTAAATTGGTTTCGTTTTTAATAATCGCTTCGATCTTTATCTTTATATTGGGAATTAATTTTGGTAGACAATTTAATGTCATTCTGGACTCTGCAAATAATCAATGGTCTCTTGGAGAACCCGTAACCACGGGAATTGATGTAATCAGTGCTATCACCCCTAGTACTGCCTTGACAGCAGAACAAAGTCAATCGTTAAATGAAGCCATTGACCGATTTAAAGTGATGTCACTTCCTAAACTGGGTCGAACCTCATTAGTCGAACACTATATTGATACTGGCGATGCTCGTCCCTTTAAACAGCGCCAATATTTACTAAGCCCGGCCATGCAAGAGCATTTACATAAGGAAGTCCAAGAAATGTTGGAATTGGGAGTGATTCAACTCCCAACTCCCACATTCACAAACAATGATTCTAGTAATGATAGTAATGTTAAACTGTATAATTTTTGAGCTACCTCGATTTTTTATTTATTTATAATGTTGCCGTCGTCTGAGAATGAAGTATTATTGTGGTGAGGGTCTTCTAAATAGTGTGATTAATAAGTTGCCCTTTGAATTACATATACCATCATATAATTTTTGTGGACCGGGGACAAAGTTGGATAAACGATTAGCTAGGGGCGAACGAGGCATCAACGGACTCGACGAGGCTTGTCGTGAACACGATACAGCCAACAAAAGGATCTAACACAAAGACACGAGGCGGACATGGTTTTATCACGAAAAGCTATGGAACGTTTTCGATCTAAGGATGCAAGATTAGGTGAAAAAATTGCCGCTTTAGGACTCGCGGGTGCGATGAAAGCAAAAGATAAATTTGGAATGGGCGTCAAGAACGAGAAAGGAACGACAATTAAAAATGGCGTCAAAATGTTACAAAAATTAAAAGTATGGAACGAAAAATGTAGTAAATGTATTCAAGATTGTTTGCATATTCTTCAGCTAGTCCCCCATTAGTCTACAACTGTCCCCAAACGAAGAAGTAGAACACGTGCAATGAGAAGTGAGATTAGACGAAAATTATGAAATCATGAAAAAGTTTAACGACGAAATTCTAGAAAACAACGAGCCGCTAATTTCATCGATGGGGAGGATGAACAACATGTTGATGATGATGATGATGAAAACTTACGAGTAGAGATTGAAGGAAAATTAAAAAGTCATCAAAGGGTCAGAGCTGCGAGAAAGAAAAAGAAAAAGAAAATTTGCGAATGAAGATGATAATGATGATGATGATGAGGTTGAGACTAAAAAGCAATCCATATAGTCTGATTTAAATGAACCATTAATTATTCCCAAATCACAGAAAAGAAAATCGAATAGAGATGATGATGCTGATGATGATAGAGAATCTCAGAAGAAAATTAGGGTATTATAAAGCGCATGAATCACATCGTTTTTAAGTAGTTTAAAGAAAACCTATTAAGTGATAAGATGGTCTCACGAAAGAGGACAAAAAGTAATATTAAACAGAAGGCGATTAGAAGAAGGAGAAAACGAGAAGGGGGGTGCGGCAACAACATCGAAAAACCGTAAACGAAGGACAACATCAAAGAAAAATCGAAAACGAATTACTAAAGGATTGTGTTTAATGAAAGCCATCGGCAAAATTAGAGATGAAATTTTACAAAAGCAGCCTCATACATGCTATTAGGGTGGCGCTGAGAAAAGCAAAAACACTTAAGCAAATAAACCAACATCAGCGCCAAAATCGTGTAATTCCGATTCCTAAGGTTGGTGGAATACTCCCATTAATTCCAATATTTAGTGCTTTGGGGGCACTAGGGGCTCTAGGGGCTCTAGGAGGAGGAGCTGCAGGTATCGCTAAGGCCGTAAACGAAGCGAAAGCGGCAAAAAAGGAATTAGATGAGACACGACGTCACAATGAAAAAAATGGAAGCCATAGCCATGGGAAAAGGCATGTATTTAAGACCACACAAAACAGGATTAGGATTATTTTTACAACCGCCTAAGCGATAACACATGAAGAAGGAGAGGAAAAAGGTTGGTAACAATACCAGAAAAAAGACCGCTTACGAATGTAGACATAAAGAGATTTGCAAGAATTCTGCGTATACCCAATTTCAGAGGAGTCTTTATGAGAGATAACCTTCCGAAAAGGATTAATCGATATGAAAGAGGTGTGGTTAATTTGGATGATGAACAAGGACCGGGGACGCATTGGATCGCATACAAAAAGCATGGACCACAAATAATTTATTTTGATAATTATGGAAATTTGCGCTCACCCCTAGAACTATTGATTTATTTTAATTCAAACGGCCCCTGCGCTATTCACTATAATCGAGATGTAATAATAGTGTAAATTGTGGATAGTTATGTTTACTATTTTTAAGGAAATAAAATTTTGTGTTTTAAAAATATATTGCGTAGTTGTGTTACAACCATTAACCTGTTAACATCATGTGCTCATATATTTTTACATTATCAGCCAGAGAATCGAGTTTAACGAGTAAAATCAATCCACCTATATTGTTGAGTGATAGTGATAAAACTTACAAGATTGCACTCATAGATTTTGTCTCCTTTAATTTCATACCAAATGTCGATACGAATAGTAATAAATTCCATATTGATAAACATGTAATAGAGATTCCTGTGGGCTCATATGAAGTGACAGATGTCGAGCGATATATTTTAAGAGGAGTGCAAGAACTTTCAACTAAAGGGGAGGCTGAAATCGCTTTAAAACCCACACATCCAATAGATGTTCTCAAAAAGACTTCCTCTAAAACTGTGGTGAAAGAAACAGGTAAAATCTATCTATTCACAAACGTTAATCGAAACACTTTGAGATATGAATCAAAGAGTAATAAAGTGATTTACTTTCAATACCCCAATTCCATAGCCCCAATATTAGGATTCGAGCGAAAAACTTTGCCCGCCAACGTCAAACATGTTTCTGATTACCCAATCAATGTAATTGACCCATTGAATGTAATTTGGTGACAAATTCATATTCGAATGATACACAAGTTCATTTTCTGCATATGTTCTGCCCAGAGGTACCAAGCGGGTATAGGATAGTGGAGAAAGTCAATAATGCCCTTTATCTCCCAATTAATACACGATACATTGATGAGATTATGCTTACAATAGTTCATCAAGATGGAAATTTGATTAATCTTAATGGGGAAACCATCACAGTCAGGTTGCACCTGAAAGAATTTTAAAGAGTTAAAATGGTGTTTCTTTATAATTGAGCGTTCTTATCCTGTTCCTCCCCCAAGGGATCTAAAGAAGTGTTGGATATATGAAAAAACCCATTTCAGAGGCAAAACCCAAGGAGTTAACACCGGAAAATAGAGCGTTTCTTATAAATCTTGGTTTGAAAGTACTATCAACAACACGCCGAGAACGAAGTGGGAGCATAAGAAGAGATCTGGGTGTTTCCGAAAATTTTGGTGTACATTAAAGCTGCGAATAACCATAAGACTTGAGCAGGTATTTTTCCGATGCCTTTGTTTGTTTTTCATCAGGAATCACTAAACAACGAGAATGAATTTCAACGCCTTGAATATTGGTGAACGTGTGTATAACGACGACACGATAGTGAATTGTGAGTACCACAGTCATCCCCCGTACGATAATACACCCCTAAATAAATCTGATGAAATACGAATACCTATACAGCATCAGGATCTTTACACGCTACCATGTCGAAGTTACTTCTACATTGAAGGGACCCTAACAGATTCTGCTGATAAGAAGACAGACACGTTAGATTTTATTAATAATGGTCTAATTCGATGAGATTCGGTATGAAATTGGAGGAGTTGTTATCAACAGGGTGCGAAATCCAGGTATAACAACAACCACAAAGGGATATGTATCTTTCACTCCCAACGAGTGTATACGCTATCAGATGGCCGGATGGGGTACTGGTACTGCACTGTCAGGTATACCTACAGACACCAAGGGAAATTTCAGCGCTTGCATCCCCCTCAAAATTATTTTGGGATTCTGTGAGGACTTGCCTGTTCTCGCCCAATCTCAAAGACACACATGGAACGTGAAATCCACAAATCAACTTAAAAAACCCCGCTTCGTCATCGTGGGGTATCAAACGGGACGAAAGAATGTGGTAACGAGATACATGTCCCAGTTTGATCATTGTAAATTATCTAACATCAACTTTTATTTAAATTCAGAATTTTATCCATATGACAATTTAAATTTTAACTTTGATAAATCTCACTTTACTATAGCTCATGAAATGATGATAGATTAGTAACATCAACTCCCCTCAAACTGTTGTAGAAATGTTTTAATAAAACAAAAAAACAAATCTTTATACATATATTTCGTTTAAAATTATATTAATATGTTAAAATGTTTAAATAAAACAAAAAATATATATATTTCGATTACAATTATATATTAATACAATTTTTCAATTACAAACATATTAGTACCTTTTTTAAATACATATTTTTTTAAGAATGTTGTTAATTATTTATTTCTTAATTTTGAATTAAACAAATATTAATTAAACTGCATATAGATATCTACAAGTAATGAAACAGCTCTGTAAAAGGCGATCTATCCACAATGTAACGCTCTTTAGATGGGTTATCTAATTCTGTTAAAAAATATAACATATATAAAATTTCTAATTTGTAATCCTCGCTTTTTAATTTAAATTCTAAAACACAAAACAAAATAATTATTAGTAATATGTAAACAAATTTAAACTAAATTAAAACTTACCTCCATTTTCGCCTTGATTCTGCGAATAATCTGTCAATGCTTGGTGCGTTGATGGCCATTTTTCTTGTTAGTGCTGGTCGGTCGGTGTTTTTGGTGACGAATAAACTTCACATACTGAGCGAGGACGCCGGTGAATGTGTTTATGGTATTACCCGCTCTCTGGTTATATATACTGTTCGTATAGAGACAAGCGTGCGCTTGTCTCTATACACATAACACTGTGTTGCACTTTGCGCTTACAGTGGGGTCATACGGCTCACTTATACCCCCAAGAACACTACATTACAACAAAAATTTGGGAACCTGCCTGTCGAATTCCGCACCTCAAAATTGGAGACGGAGCAGGAGCTGTTGGAGCTTGGGAAGGCGATGAAGGAGTTTCAGATTAACCTAGCCACAACAGACGACGACGACGAGGAGGAAGAGGAGGAGGAGGAACTGACACAACAGCTAAAAGGAAACACAAAGAACCTGAGGGCGCTCGTTGAAGAATTGGTGGGCTTGGATAATTTTTCTTCTTTTAATTATCAAATAAAAACAAAAATTAGAAGACGACAACGGCCGCTTTAACAAACACACACACCTAGAGTTTACGCAGAGATTTCTACAAAAAGAAAATGTCAACCATCGAGGACTGCTCGACTACCATGGTGAAGAAGATGGAATCTTTATGCAAGTTGATTAAAACCAAAACTGATTTAACAAAGTGGATTAAATTCCTAAATAAAAATATTTTTTATATTAAGGAAACATTAAAAGCGTTCAAGCACCATAGACATACGTTCATATGCAAAAATTGAATCAAATTTAGCAATATTCAAATATTGTTTAAAAAAACTACAAAATTTATTCAAAGTAAAATTTATGAATTGTGCGCGATCGTGTAGACAAAATTTAACTTGGATAAATACTGAATCTTGTTTCAATAGCAGAATTAAAACAGGTGTAGTTGTTAACTATAAAATTAAAGATCCTGGGGTTTACTTCGGTAAAGCTTATAAAAGTTTTGTAAAACAAATAAAGTCCAGTTTACGGGAGTCTGTATTAAAAGTAAATGTTATTTTTATTGCAAATTTCATCAAACCTCAAAATGGAGAAAGGAATATCAAACATTTTGTTACTAAAAACCAAGTGATTGATTTTATTAAAAATATTAAAAATTGGTACACTGAACATGTTAATTTCAATATTCTAAATAAATTAGAAGAGTTTCAGGAACGAGATTCACGTTGGGCGTTGTATGAAATTATTCATCTTAAAGTAAATATCAATCGTTACTCACCAATTAATGGTGGAATGTCAACTTTTATTGAAGTACCAAAATTTATTAGGGTTAAGAAGGCTGTTTTAAACATTAAAAATAATGAATATTGTTTCATGTGGGCAATAGTCGCTGCACTAAAACCACCACAAAGTAAATTAAATCCTCTTAGAACTAGTTCGTACCCACATTTTAGAGGTGTATTAAAATATGATGGAATAAAGTTTCTAATTGCTTTTTCTGATATTCCAAAATTCAAAATAAAAGAAGTCATATTTCCTGTGTGTTTAGTGTTTAAACTAATGAATAACGCCGTATTTAGGAAAACTATGAAAAATGTTCGTAAATATAGAGATGTGAAGTTAGTGAGTACGTGGGAGGGAGCATATGGAGCAAACTATTACATTTCTAAACCAAATTTTAAAAATTGCACCGTTTTTGATGAGGATATGGTAATTATTGAAATGGAAAAAAATGATATAACTTTCAATAAACAATTTATTAGTGAGGTATACCAGCTATTGATATTGAAATTAAAGTTTATATTTATTTAAGAACAAACCTTTTCGTTTGTAACGCCCTGTATATTTAAAATATTCGGGTATATAAAATGTAATGTTTACGTAAGGGTTTGAGAGGAAAGATTCAAGGTTGAACCGAGTGAAATAACGGTGAGAAGTGGGACGGGGGCAGTAAGAAGCAAACCACGAGAGCTAAGGGCCGTTTGAGAGAGAGAGCGTCGAATATCGATTTTTGTTAGGTTTATTCGGTACGGCGCACTTACTGAGTCATAACAGGTTAGTAATTATCACGTTATGTTTTTGTTTAATTATGTAACTTGTATTAATATGGTGATATTTCTCTTGAAATGGATATTTGTATAATGTTCAGCAACTGGTGGATACTTATTTGAATCGCATGGGACCTCAGTACCTTCCGGCGACGTCCGGCTAACTAACCAACACCCTCTTCTGTTTGTGAATGGGAAACGACAGTTTTAGTACGGGAACAGTAACTAAATTATTATTATAAATCTTGGTGCAGCATAATTAGCTACTTTGGAATTGAGATAGAGGGTTTCTCTGCCGTGCTCTTTCCCCTCTTGAATTCCAGGCTGAGTACGGCATGATTTTTTTTGTTATAAATAAATTAGGTGTATTACAAATTCTGTGTTTATTTATTTGATACCATTTTCTCCCTCAAGTTTCCCTAAATTTGTTCTCGTCTGGGCGCATAAAAGAACACAACGTAGGGGTAAGGTAAAATGACGTGCCTGCTCGGTTTCACTTATTGAACCGACCCGGGTATGTTACATTACATTAGAGAATGTAGGCTTTAATTAAGGAACTTAAGGAATTAATTAAATTAAGGAACACACAAAACCAACTAACGAGCACCATGGAAAATATAAATACGGACGCCAAAACAGTCGACAAATCAGTTGATCGGGAAAAGTCGGGAAGAACACTTCGACCATTACCGCATCGCTCCTGAAGATGTCCGCCGCAGTAGGGGACGAAACGTCGAGACAAAACAATTTGTCTTTTAGACCACGGCCTAATAGCCCGGAAAATGTAGATAGGAAAAACCAATTTATGTTGGATTTGCCGTTTTAGATATACAGGTATACAGGGCGCACTGCCTTTTTTACTCATTTTTAATCGTGCTATTGAAGTTAGAGGATCTTGAAATGGAGAAGAAACGGATAAATTGTAGCCTCACTGAGAAGGTGTTGCTGAAGGAGCTTGTGGCTAGGATTTGCTAAACATTGTTGAGTGTAAACGTTCCGATGCGGTCATGGCAGCCGCGAAAAAAAGGAAATGGGAGGAGGTGACTGTGGGATTCAACTCCAATCCTCATGTGACGCAAGTAAGTATTTTTTTTATAAGCAGAATGAATTCCTGCCAACCGTAAATTATGAAAGTTTTATAATCTATTTCTTTTTCCAGCGTACCCCTGATCAATTGAAGAAATGTTGGGACAATATGAAGACAACGAAAGAAATAATTCGCTAACGAAAAACGTTGCGAGGATGGCTACGGGAGGAGGAGAATTTCGGTGTGATTCATCGAGCCTCAGCTTTATCACTTCAGCAATGGAGAATAAAGATGACAAAGAAACTACTACCTCTCAACCCAAGATTGAGAAGAAGCAGAACGGCAATCAGCGTCGTGGTCGTGGAGCGCAGTCCCGCAAAGAAGAAGCGTGGCGTGAACGTGTAGGCTCCAAGATACTAGCAGAATGTAAGGAAGCCCTCCGTCAGCGCTATGCGCAAGGCTCAGCGGTATACGAAGCGTTAACCAGAATGGCTCAACAACCCCAGAGCCAGGCCGTTCCCTTGACTGTGGCAACCCGTGGATTAGGCATAGCAGCTAGCCTACAATACCAACGTATGATATCCACATGGAACATCCAGCAGATAGAGACGATTTGTACTATTTACCAATTCTATCGAGTGTCTCTGTGGATCGTTTACTACAAAGTCTGGCTATCTCAGCAGCAAAGCCAGGAACCAGAAACAGTCTCGGGAACCCTCGTCAGTATCAACATCACTGATGACGAAAGACAGGTCTTGAGCACCATCCAACAGGTGCCAGTCCTGACTGGTTCAATGCTCGCTCAAATTGGAAAAGTGAAAAATGGTTCATCACTTTACCACTGCGGTTTTCCCACACCCGTCGGTCCAGACGATCCCGATTTCGCCGACCAATATGTCACGGTGTTACATCCGGGCAACATTAGGAACAAACTGGTTTGTCCCTAATGTTGGGAGGAGGGTCTTATGTGAGACCTTCTACTTCCAAAGACCCGACAGTGTACTGGACAGTGTAAACATAGAATTATTTGATAACGTCGATAGTGATGCGGTGGCCTTGGTTGAGGCTGGGGCTGATGGTGGTCAATTCCTGGACACAAAGGGCACCCTCCATTTGATAGAAGGCAGTGCAGGAGTAATGACTGAAGCAGGTAAAATATTTTCATTATTTCAAATTGGGGTTTATCGTGGTTTGGTTTGTAGATAAAGAATAATCATTTCGGCATGTTTTAAGAATGAGGGCTCTATTAATGAAATAGATAGTTTAACATTACCCTGCGTGTTTCAAGACCTTACTAAATCTATTGATACGTATTGTGGAAATCTCCTTTTTTTTTAATTACAATATCCTCAATACCTCTACTACTTAAATAGGTTTCAATGATATTTTACTTCCAGCACGATATCCAGAGTATGTTATCGAAGAACGGGACATTAAAAAGTCTGAGGAAAGTTTACCAGAGCGTACTCCCCGTCGTATTCCAAGTAAGGAAATGTATAAGGATAGGAATAATTTAACAAGGCAATTTCAGTTAAATTGCAACTTTGTTATTACCTACCGTTTCAATATCCAATAGATTAATAAGGGGAAATTGGGGAAAAATTATTGCGATATTTGCATTTACATTATTTTTTCTTTTTTAGGAAAAAAAGAGAAATAGAAAAGTAGAGCCTTACCAGGAGGCACTTTTCCCAAAAAAAAAAAGAACAAGACGACGAGCTACACAGGCTTCGGAAGGGGGAGATGGAGTGGCGGGAGAAGACTGCAAAGTCATATATGACAGCGAGCTTCTGAAATTGAAGCAAGCGTGAGAGATTTGAAATGGGGCGTTGAGGAAATGGTAAGAAAGTAACCTTATAGTAGTTATATACGGTTTTGCATCATTACAATAATTTGTATGAAATGTATATGGAAGCTATAATATTGATCAAATCATGCAGGTTTGGGATCTGTGTTGCATGAATTAGGGGTGAAACAAGTAAAAGATTTGACACCAAAAGCTAAAAAGTTATACCGTCGCATTAGGAAATTGTCAAAGACCCGGCACAAATTGAGACGGAAGTCAAAGAGGCTGCAGCGAATAGTAAAGAGTAAGATGATAGTTGAGAATGTAACGGACGCTCTTCTTAGAGCTAAGGCTCAGTTCGTGAACATGCAGATTGAGCTGAACGACCGGAAACCTAAAGGGCGACGTTACGACCAGGAGTAAAATATTAGGGTTAATTCTCGAGAAGCAAGGGCCGAAAACTTATATTTTTTTAAGAAGAGCATTCATACTGCCTTCTCCGAGAACTAACAGTACGTTATTGATGAGAATACCAATTGTTGCAGGACTTAATGAATCGGTATTCGATAATCTATAACTGATTGTACGATCTATGGAAGATCTATTTTGTATTTTTTCCTATTTCGTATTTGACGAAATCAGCATAGAACCCCAAGTAATTTTCAATCGTCAGAAGGAATTCGAAGGCTTTGAAGACATGGGTGGTGAGTAATTATATGTATTGTTGTGTGCGTGTATTATAAATAGAAGACATTATGAATGAATGATAGTAATTATTTTATTTTATTTTTTCAGACATAGTGACATCTAAAATATGCGACCACGCATGTGTTTATGCTGAAAGGCGTAACACAAAGATGGAAGACGCCACTGTGTTACACTTTCTGCCGTTGTGCTACACAATTTACATATGCATAGGCAACATACAATTTAGTTCACTTAATTTCCATCATTATTGATCACTGTGCTCGTGCCGGTTTACAAGTTGTGGCAACGATCAATGATGAGGGTCGTAACAATGTTGCAGCGATAAATCACCTTTGCAAATATTATGGAGAAAGGGACGATGATACATTGAAACTGTATAGAATGCATGGCCAGGAGGTAGTCCATATTTACGATCCTTCACACCTCCTGAAAGGAATCCGTAACAACTTGCTCCGCAGTGATCTGATCTGGGAGAATGATGGGGATATAATGTGTGTTCAATGGAAACATGTCTTAGCCACATACGAAGCTGATAATGATCAGGGAGAACTTCGGTTGCTTCCCAGAATTACAGAATCGCATGTAAATGAGAGAACCATGCGGAAAATGAAATTGTCTCCTGCTGCTCAAATATTGAGTTCTTCACTTTCCGCTGGAATGGTTTTCATGTCACAGAAAGGTAATATAAAGTTTTGATTGTCTCTTATGTTTATAATTGCCCCTTATTTACATTTTTTAGGTTACATCGAATTATCAGCAATGCAGACAGCCAGAGTTCTGAAGTTTTTCGACTTGTTATTAGACAGTGTGAACGGTAACACTGCAAAACCGCAGTGTGGAAAAACTTTTAAATGTGCTGTGTCCCTACATCTGGGCATGCAGAATATTGGAGCACGTGTCGAAAAGCAATTTCCAACATGTATTTCCGAAGCCATAGGAGGAAGCCAAGAGACTAGGAGGAAGCCATATTTCAAGAAGGTTACGTTGTGACTACAGTGCTGAATCTTTCAGACCACGGTGACTAAACCAAGATCCTTTAAAGAATTCCGTTGGACAAATACGGCAACAAGAAGGACGTAACGCAAATCCCAATGCTGCTCATTTCAAACAATACTTCAAGTCATTATTCACCAACAATATTGTCAGCATCCATTCTACTAGTGCAAATTGTCAAAGGGATGACAACGTTAGTTTGATTAACCATGTTAAAAAAAGTTTAACGCAAGGCATATCACAGGAAGAATCTGATTTAGATGAGCAGTTGTTAACAGTGATAAGTAAAATTACTTTGATGCAGACGTCACTAAAGGCCCCCACAGACTTCGTTCTTCCGGTCGCGGGTAATCCCGAAGTGTGTGCCGCAAAACCATCGTGATTACCGTCGTGCCAAAAAATCTGCCGGAGCGTGATTATTCCCGTCGGTTTTGAACGACATCGTTCAAGTCGGTTCGTGTGTGGAGGGTACAACGGGTAATCACGAAGTGATTCTCAGTGTCGTACGACTTAGCGTAGAAACACAACCAAATAACCTAAACATGTCTGATTAACGTCAATTTAGTAAAGAGTTTTTACTTGAGTTTATTCATCTGTACAGAGATTTTCCATTTCTCTGGAAAGTGAAGTTCCTATCTCTGTCTGCGGAATACGCAGACAGAGATAAGAAAAATACAGCGCTCGGAGTAATGTTAAAGAAATTAAAAGAAATAGATCCCTCTGCAACAATAAACTGTGTGAAAAGAAGAATTGACGGTGCCACTTTAGCGTGGGCTCTACCTGTCTCCTTGGTCTACCTGAATCCTTAACTACTTTAGGGTGCGCTCTACCGTACGATTATTCCCGTCGATTACCTTACCGGTTACGTATAATCCTATACATAGAAACATTAATGATTAATGAAACCCAAAGACATCACTGTAAAGTAATCATCAGCGAAATGGGTCAAATTTTAAGAAATTGTAAATCATTTTATGTTGTTTCGGGGAATTCTGGGATTACAATAACCGGAGACGTAACACTGTAATTACTAGTCCTTCACTTAAACACTCCATTATCATACGAATTAATTTGAGTGTCTATATCGTTACCCTAATGATTTTCTGAAGTTTGGTATAAATATTCCAAAATTCTTGTTGCATTTAATAGTTCACGGTTTGTAACCATCGAGTTATCATGCTGCTGAGAGAATTCTACAACAGTCATTATTTCCGAAGAAGCTGCCATACACTACCTACGGCAACACCACCTACTTGATGAAGCAGACCGCATTGATCCATGTCATCGATGTGGAACGGAGATTCAAGAAAAACGACGAAAGCTGAAAAATGGAGAAAAGAGTCCCGTTTTCCGGTGGGCGCGGAAAGGTTGCCAAACCACCAGATCCATAAGGAGTGGTAATCGATTTTTCCACTACACCGACCTGAACAACAGAATTAACTGCAACCTGAGATTGACCGAGATACTTGAACTGGTGTACGTGTTTTGTTTTGATGTGCCATTCGAAACAGAACAGGACGGAACTGGGAAGTCCTCAACAACAATTACTGACTGGTTCAACATGTGCCGGGAAGTTTGCAGTTTCACAGTATCTGTACGCAATCGAGGGCAGATGGTAGGGACTCCATAGGATCCAGTGCAGATCGATGAAGCCTACTTTTCCGGACGGAGGAAGTATAATCGTGGCAGGATGCTCCGAGGCGGCCAGCGACCAGAATCCGAAGATAGCGATGCGGAAGTGGACAACGAAAATCATGGCAGCATGGCAAATTCGATATTTTTATATGGAACGCAGAGACAGAGACACGCTTATACCGATCATCCAACGAGAAGTGCAGGCGGGATCGGTAATCCATTCTGACGAATGGCCAGCATATCGGAGCCTACAGCAATTGGGTTTTGTCCACGAAACGGTTAACCACCAAGAGAACTATGTCGACCCCAGAACATCAGCTCATATGCAAAGAATTCAGCGCTCCTGGCTTGATTCGAAGACGAAAATCTTGAAAAAAATGAGAGGTGTGCCACTGAATCATCTTCAGTCACATATTGATTTTTTTTACATGGAAATGGCTACAAGGCGGTTGGGGAAGTATATAGCAGCGACGCTTAACGAGATGCCGGCAGAAGTAGCTAATGAGAAGGCAGATGACATTTTAAAAGTTTTAATGAGTAAATGGATATTTATAAGTTCAATCGAGTTTTACTCAATATTTCATTACTTATTCAATTTGCCATGGGACTCTTCCCTCATTGTTAACATAATTTTATAAAATATTTCTATATTCAGTAGAACTGTTCTTGGCATTGCGAGCACCCAACCTACGTTGCAGTGGTTTTAGAGCATTGGTGTAAGGTATTTCCGATCTCCAAGCATAATTACATATTCACACATCGAAAATGCCCCGTAAATATATAAAGAAACGAGATCCACCCCAATACAGTTTGTAAGATTTGCAAAATGCGGTGACGGATATAAAAGAAAAAAGGAGGAGCTACGGGGAGGCGGCAGATTTCTACAAGATTCCACAAAGCGTTATTTACAACCGAATAAAAGGACGAAAGGTACCCATGGACAAAATTGAGGCTGGTGCGCCTAACACTTTACCAAACAATGTAGAAAAGCATATAGTTTCTGCCTTGATAACACGAGCGAAAATGGGATATCCATGTGACAAAACTGACCTTTTGAGACTAGTGGGAGAATATGTGACTGCAAAAAAGATAAAAACAAGATTCAAAGATGGTATTGCAGGAGAAGAATGGTATCGTTTATTTATGCGACGAAATCCCAGTCTATCTCTTAGAAAGGCCGAACTTTTGCAAAAACTTAGAAAGGAAGCGAGAAAATTTATGACATTTATAAGTTGAAAAAGACCATTCACGAGAATGGGCTTGACTTGCCTGGTATGGCGCAGTTTGATTTTTACGCGGACGAGACTGGGTTCAACAATGATCCGTCCCGTATAAGGGCCCCAGGAGTGAAAGGTGAAGCTTTATATGGAGTTTCTGGGGGATCAGGGAGGGAGAATACCACCGTACTCGCCTGCATCTCGGCAGATGGCACATATCTAACACCACTGATTGTTTTTAAAGGAGCAGCAGTTTAAGCAAGATGGGTGACAATGGAGGCTTTGCCAGGAACTCTTCATGCAACCAGCAAAAATGTCTGGATGGAAGAGCCACAGCTTCACCAGTGGGTTACTTGTGGCTTTATTCCTCTCCTTGAAAAGTACGAAAGGAACATAATAAACCCAACCAGAAAGCTGTACTTCTATACGACGGTCACGTTAGTCACATAAGTGTTGCTAAACAATAACATTGAACTGATTACGTTTCCCAGTTATCTAACAGACTACAGCCTCTTGATAGATGTGTATTCAAGTCAGTGAAATACATATGGGATAAAAAACTGGTGGCCTATGGGAAAGAGATGATGGGCCAAGGCACTGGGCGCCTGTCCAAAAGCAAGTTTGTTGAAATTCTATCTCAAACATGGAAAGATGCCATGTTGCCCAAAAATATAATTTCAGGGTTTGAGTCCACATGAATATATCCAGTAGATGCATCCAAATTCCTTAAAAAGGAATTTGATCCTCAGCAGCTGAAGTGTTTTAAAGAAAAGATACTTTCTTCAGCTAACGATAATGCTGGATTGCAAAATATACCAGATAATGGCAATACTGATGATACCAAACATAGATACACGTTCATTATCTGATAGATTAAATGCACATTATGGAGGTAGAATTATCCGAAAATTCTATAGCGGCTTCAGCTATTGATGAAAATATTAATGCGCCTTCGATCTCACAAGCGGCGGAGTTTGTAAGTTCCACGAAGCAGGATATTGTTGATATATTCAAGGCATCAACGCAATATGTAAAGAAGTGATTAAAGATGGAACTACCCAAACCACCGGTTATACCACGCTTGAAACAATTGCCCAATGGAGAGGTCTTGCCCAATGAAGAAGCTGGAAAAGGAGGTAAAAACAAGAAAACGGAAATATTTGTATTAAATGATAAAGAAACCGAAAGAAATCCTATCAATACGAGGAAGAATACTGAAATACAATCCCTGCGTAAAGCGGGATAGGTATTCATCTTCAAATTCAAAATTCTAAAAATTGTTTGCGTAAAAATCCCATTAGTTATCGGGGGTAATATCGACATATTTGGGGCCAAAATGAAAAACATCAAAAATGATGCTAAATTGCATATTTTTGAAAATTTATCTTCATTCATTTTAAAGATTTTGGCATTTCCCCATTTAAATGCCAGTTGTGAGCGTGTTTTTAGTAAAATTAATAATATTAAAACGAAATATAGATATAGATAAATTACAAAGACAATTAACGGCTGCTTACTTGCCAAAGAATGTGTCGCAACATTCGACGATTGTATCAAATTTGAGCCAAATCAGGACATGCTGTCTAGAATGACAAGTGCAAATTTGTACCCCAAAGAAAAAGAAAAACTATATTGTCCAATGGAGACCCCCAAAATGATGACAAAGACTTCTTTTTCGAAGTTGAATACTAATCTGTATTGAAATTATGTCTCTTATAATTTTTTTTTTTAATACACACGTACATTAGTATTCTTTGATTTAATTGAAGTTAAAAATAAAAATGTAGTGTAATTTAATACCAAATACGGACATTTTAAGTGCGCATGTATTTTCTCTCTGAACGTCTGGCAACACTGAACAAGACCGATCGAGAGCAGTATATGCTTATACGTATACGTTGTGAGTGAACTCGGTCGGTCATTTTATAACCAATATAATCGGAGTTTCCCAAAAGTAGCGACTTTGCAGAAACGACGGGTTTGCCATTGAATATGTGTTTACGTTAGAAGAGAGGTCCGTCTAGGGATTTCGGTATTTTTTGAATTGTAAGAGGTTTTCAAGAGCATTCGCACTGTAACATTACCTAACGAATCTCCATTGAAGTAACACGGATGTATTTTTAAAACCAGAGTTTTATTTTTAATCAAAATTCAAAAAATTATGAAAATAACCGCATGAATGTAAGAATTGCAATGCAAACTCTAAGCAGAAGTGTTTACAATTCTCCACGTTCTTCTTGCACGTTGTTTGGTAGCCAGAGCCAATTTAGGATATCCATGTGACCAAGAGGAGCCACGTAATTTGGTTCAGGAATATGTTGTCGCTCACGGATTAAAAACCCCATTTACAAATGCTCGACCAGGTATCGAATGGTATTATTCATTTATGAAGCGGTATCCACAGTTATTAAAAAAGCCAGAGCATCTAGAAAAATGCCGAAAAAGTGCCAGAAAACCAGATATCATTTACAAGTTCTATGAGGAACTTCAAGATGCAGTAAATAATCTAAACCTTACTCACGACACAGCTTGTTTTGTCCTCAACGCCGATGAGTCCGAGCAGGATAAAAGCAATTGGTGAAAAGGGGAGACCCTTAAGTCGTGTTTCAGGAGGCCCTGGACGGGAGTCCACAACGGTTCTCGCATGCATAGGTGCAGATGGATCAATTCCTCACCTCCGTTGATTGTTTTTAAGGGTGCAGGTGTGCAAGCTAGGTGGACCCCTGAAGCAGCATATCCTAGAACTGTTTATGGAGCTTCGACCAATGGGTGGATGGAGGAACCTCAATTTTTACATTGGTTTCAAGGTTGCGTTATTAAACATGTTGAAAACTTAAGAACTGCCCTGAGCAAGGTGCTCTTCTTATTTATGATGGACACGCAAGTCATATAAGTATAAGAATAATCGAAACAGCTGTAAGTCATATTACATATTAGTAAAACTGCCTGGTCCTTTGGCCGACAGACTCCAACCACTTGACAAATGTGTATTTGGACCTGTTAAAACATGTTGGGAAAAAAGTTAATTGGTTATGGGAAAAGGAAGCTGTAGACCCACTAAAAAATAATTTTCTGAAGTGCTTGGCCAAGTTTGGAAAGAATCAATGAAACCCACTAATATTATATCTGGCTTCAAAAGCTGTGGGATATTTCCAGTTGATCCGACAATGTTTCCAAAGACAGAGTTTAATGTGGTTGATTTAGAAGCTTATGAGGTACTAATGCAAAGGAATCATCCAACAAAAGCAGGCGTTGTTGCTCCTACAGTGCCTGAAATATCTCGTTCAGGCGACGTCGTCTCAGAAAATCAAGTTGTGACCCAACCATTTAGTACACCTGCAGGAAATATGCAGCTTTCTAATACCCTTCCAGATACCGCCTCTTCACATCAAGCAGTCATGTTGGAAATCCCTGCTGGTATTACAATGGCTAGTACTACAACAGCTAGTACTAACTTGCAAACAACGTTCAATAGGTAATTCGGGTGTTTTTTTTTTTTAATTTCACCTCATAGTAGGCTGTGGATAGTGTTTGTGAATGCGCCTTACTAAAAAATGTCAGAATTGACATAACCTCACTTTTTTAATAAAAATTGAAACTGCTCCAATCGGTTAATAGTGTCTTGAAAAAGGCAGCTCACTCATCTACGCCTAATTAATAGAGCCAAGCTGTCCATATATCATTTCATATAAATCAATGTCAGTTGATTTTAATTCCGATACTTTAAGCATTAGAAGAAGCATACAAGGTGTTATATTTGTATTCTGTATCGTAAACAATACCAAATACTGTGAGTTATGCTTAATCAATAGGATTAACTCAAGCTAAGGTAGCTTTAAGGATAAGAGACTTAAGACTGTTTTCCACAAGTACCTCGAGTTGCTCACCAATTCAAAACATGCTGAATGAATGTAATCTTTTAGTAGAAAACTGTGATAAAGATTTCTTCAACACTAATATAAGAGCAGTAAAAGCATGTTTTAGGCAATTATTTTTAAGCAATTTGCATATGTGGCTCGTCAGTCTGATACCTCACGTTGTTTTAATGTGTCTGTGTATGATCTTAGTGCGAGTCTGTTGTGTAAATTTCCCTTTTATGTTTTAGTTAGTAGGCACTCTTACATTAGAACTACTTTCTTGTGTTATGTGGGAGGATAGATAAATAAATAAATAAATTACAAAACTAACTTCGTATTTCCCCGTTTCAGTGACAAACTCCTCAATTTCATTGTCGTCATAATCCCCCAAAAAATTTATTATTCCATGATCAACTTCTAAGTGATCTGCTATAAGCTTAAAACTCGACCAATTGATGGCAAAGGAACACATCGGACACTTGAAAATTCTAGATTTACAAGACCGTTCATGCTTACGAAGGTCGGAGGTGAAGTAAGCCACACACTTCCACCTGCACGGGAACTTTAAATGGATACTTATTGTTTGTAGCAGATCACCTAAATCGGGCTGGTAAATTTTATCATCATCGCATATACCACACCAAACACTACAATCGTCGCATATTTGATGGTTCGCCTTGCGACACCTGTATACGGATAGGCCCAATCAAATCTTAACAATCTGATCAGATAAGATCGTTCTCGTCCCCGCCACTATTCAATAACGCTGTGCCACTATCGTTCAACTTGTTACCGAACCTACCTTCGTTTTCCGCCGCCATTTGGACTCTGAATGTCTTTTGGTCCAAAGAGTTCGCTATCACTTCTTTACTTGGCATAGGGACGGACACATCGTACGGTCCCACGCCATTCGACGCTTCCAAGTCGAAAGTCACTTCGACAGAATCCAGATCGAAGATGTAACGGCCGCCGTCGTCGGCGCCCAAGGCCCTACATGGCCTCCTCCCGAATCGGCCCTCTGCTCACCGAGAACGCTAGCGTCACGTCCATCTCTGTCAAAGTAGCAGGCGGATCCCTCGACGCCGTCCTAACACTTCAGACAAGGGAACGTACCGCCGACAAATAGCCACTTGTGCGCCTCAGTCTCGTCGACGAGCAGCAGTTTCCCGCAACCCTCGTACCTGTTGACGCACCTGAAGAGGTACTCGACGGAGACGTGCTCGTATACGAAGGACCGCAGGCCGCCACCATCGTACCTTGAACACCTGCCACATCTGACGTCACGGCTCTTCGGGTGGTTCTTCACGGGGGAACACGGAGAGGTACTTGTGGCACTTGGAGCACCGCAGGCTCTCGAGTCGATCATCATCCAATATGGGCATCGGGTATGACCTGCAAGTAACGTTCACGTTGCAACGACAATTAACTCGTGACTCGAGCGGGCCCCCCCCCCCGCAAATTAGGGAACGCGTGCAAGAGCCCAACTCGAGTAGCGCCTCCAACACTTTTTGAGGTTAGATCGATCAGAGTGATTCGAACCTTAGGTCAATCCAGCAATAATTACCTTCGGCTCCGATTAAGATGGCGGGGGCAAAATCTTCACGACCTCTCCTTTAGGAATCTCGTGCTGTCCACTGCGATAAGTGGTTTGCAACGAAGAAAAGAAATCGAAAATAAAATAAAGTAATGCAACAAGCATCGCTACATCGCTACTCGCTACACTACAAAATGGCAGACGCCGACCGACAGAGACCACAGAACATCTATATTTTTCAAATGACAAGTGAAAGTGGGCCCTGACTGTAGCGCCTCTTACGGCAGACGTTGAACTACGACTTAATTTTGTTCTATACTTGGCGGCAAATTTGGCAGCTTACCGGCAACATTATAAAGCACAACGAGTAAGTAGATAAGAACAGGTATGTTTTAAAAGGAGTTATAAATTGCATCAATTTTTGCGGTAAACTGGAATTAGCTTTGAGGGGCCACGATGAAAAAAATCGTGGCGTTTTTTGAGAACTAATTGATTTTACATCTGAACTCGATTCTATATTAAAAGATCATTTAAAAAATACTACTGTGTTTAAAGGTACCTCGAAAACAATACAAAACGAGATATTAGACAGTATGTTAGAAGTATGTCAAATCATTGTCAAATGGTAGTGGTGTTTAGATATTTACATAAAGGCAGTAACGATTTTGGTGCTTTTTAAGAGTTTTAGATAAGACTGCTACAGGTTTAACAAAGTGCATAAAAACCGAATTAGATTCATTATTAAATAATAAACCGGAAAAGTTAATTGCACAGGCCTACGATGGTGCAAATGTTATGAGTGGAAAAACTGGAGGGATTCAATCAAAAATCAAAGAAACCCATAAAAATACCCATTTTGTGCACTGCTACGCCCACCAATTAAACTTAATTATGCAGAAAGCTATGAGCCAAAATACAAAAGTTGAATTTTTTTTGCAACGCTCACTGGGATTCCAAGTTTCTTTTCTAGTTCAACTCACAGGTGCGATATTTCAGAAGAAATAGTGAGAATAAAAGTGCCAAGGGTTGCACTAACACGTTGGAACTATAATATACGAACTGTAAATCGAATTTTTGAAAATCGTGAAAAATTGATAGTGTTTTAGCGAGTTAGAAGATAAATGTGACAAAACTATTACTTTCAAAAAGGCTACGGCATTAAAACAGCTCTCGAATATCCCAACTTTGTAATTTGGTTAACATTATTTCACAAAATTCTTCCGCATGTAGATACTTTGTATCAGTTCCAGAGCAGAAACAAGGATAGTGTGCAACTTCTGACGGAAGAAGTGCAGACTTCGGACACGGACAACGTGAGGGAGCCACAACGGGCGAACGGCAGAACGGAACGGGTAGAAGAGGAGGAACAGAGAATAACAATGGCTACTGAGAAGACGAAGAGACGTGTCGATATTGGTCGATATATGTATTTGATTGTGCTAGATTATAGATATAGTGAATAAAGAGACTACATCAGAAGTGTGAGTAACCCAGAGACCCTACAGAAGTGCTTGTGACTTTCGAGACATTGAAGATGCCCAAGGAATCGGAACGAAAACGTCGGAGGAGCCAGCGAGAGAGATCCAGCCACCGCCGCCGTCAAGATCGCTACGAGCGTGCGAGTAAGAGCGACACCGACAGCACGGAGGATAAGTCGTCGAGTTCGGAGGATGTGCCTCGTAAGAGTCGACGACGATTGAGCAGTAGAAACCGTAAGCCCCAAAAAGATAATGAACACCGAAGCTATACACCACCCATTACGATCAGATCGGTGAGTACTCCGCCATTTTCTAATCCCATGCCAACTTGCAAGAACGTTGAGACTGTTGCGTTCATACCCGAATTTGATCCACTAACCTCAAATATTGATCAATGGATAGAAGTCATCGAACACAATTCAAAGATTTATGGATGGTCTGATAATTTCACAATTTATCCAGTTTTATCAAAACTAAGAGGTACAGCACAGACATGGCACGCTAGGTTTCTCCAGGAACAACCTGGGTGGTCTTAACTTTCTTGGAACTAGTGGAAAGCTATTTTACAAGATACCTTTCAGAGTTCGAAAAACACGACATTTTTATGGATATCGCCAATCAAAAACCGGCGAAAGGCTCATCACTTTATGAATTCCATTTCGAACACATTGCAAAGATCAATAAATTACGCGTAAATTTTTCGGATGCTGATAAGGTTTCTTTAATTATTGGAGCAATTAACGATGAACATATTACTTCTTCGGTGGAGGCGTCAGGAATCAAAGACCCAAATCTGTAAGCTGCTTATTTAAAGAATAAACACTGTACAGCGGTATCTATTCTCAATGAGAATACCAGGAATAATAAGCCACCCCCTCTTCAAAATAACGTTTCTTCAAGTCTTTTTACTCCCAAGGACAAAAAACCATGTTTATGTTGTGGTCTTGCTGGACATACAAAGGCAATGTGTTGACACCGAAGCAAAATTTGTAATTTTTGCAAAACCACAGGGCATATAGAGAAAAACTGTTTCAGAAAGAAAAATCAAAGTCGATCTAGACAAAATTTAGCAAAAGTGGGATCAAGTAATATGGAGGTACAAAATACAGAATCTATTAGAAGAACAAAATTTACTAGTACTCAAAATAAATTTAATAAAATTATTTTTATCAATAACCAAAAATGTCAAGCATTTATCGATTTCGGAAGTGACTGTTCACTAATGTCGCAGCAGTTAGCTGAAAATCTTGGATCAGAAATTGAGGAAATTACACTTTCTGGATTTGTGGGAAATTCTGTACCAGTAGAGGCAGCTGGCAGTGACAGCTAACGTCCAAATTGATTGCGTCACTTTACCTATCAAACTATGTTTTACAAGTTGACTGGAATTCGGAACTATTAATTGGAAGAAACTTCACGGAAAATTTGGACATTGTGTACTACAGAATTGATGATACACTAACATTTAAATACCGGAAAGATTTTTCTACGGATATAAAAACCGGATCTTTAAGTCAGGACTAAAATATGGACCCACATATTTTAACCAAATATGAAAACTGTTTCTTTAAATCATTGAAAAATCTAAACATATCTCACACAGTCATAATGAAAATTGAAATAACAAGTTCTACCATGGTAAAACATCGACCATACAGAGTAGCGGAAGATGATGATAGATGCATTCACAAAATTTATATTCTTAACCGCTGTACCCAACACAGCGAGTAAATTTGTTATTCAGGCACTAAACGACATTTTCAAAGTACTTGGTAACGTAAAAATATTAATAACAGATGCGGTTAAGTGAAGGAAAAGGGTATACGAGTGTACACCACAGCAGTTGGCATGGCAAGAGGCAATGGACAGGTAGAAAGAGCAAATAAAACAGTGTTAGACGCCTTGGCGACAATGGGAGCCAGAATAGATAGACTTGTGGGCCACCAATTTAGAAAGAATTCAGCAAGGTATTAACAGTACACGCCATCGGATTACACAGACCACAGATCATGGCGGTTTACATAGATATAAAGGGGGCCTTCGACAAGCTGTGGTGGCCAGCGTTCTTCGACAGACTAAGACAAATTAAGTGCCCCAACAATCTATACAGAATTCTTAGAAGCTATTGCCAGGATAGATATGCTAACATCAATGACCAGGGATCTAGACTATCAAAACATATAACGAAGGGATGCCCACAGGGATCAGTCTGCGGACCAATCTTCTGGGACATCGTAGTTGAATGCCTCCTTATGGAAATACAAACCAAAACACATGCAAGGGATGTCGTGGCATATGCAGATGACATCCTCATAATAATTGGTGCGGACGCAAGGAGAGACCTCGAGGAAAGGGCTAACTCAGCTATGACACTAGTTGATAAGTGGTGTCAGCGCAACAAAATGAACCTATCCCTAGGAAAAACCACTTAAGGGCTGATGAAGGGAAAGTTAAAGAGAGATCCGATCATCAAGGTCAACGGACATCCTATCAAGAGGCAAGTGCAAAATAGATATCTGGGGGTGTGGCTGGATGAGCACCTAAACTATATGCACCATATAAATAATGTATGCACTAGAGGGAGCGCGATAATGCAGAGCGTAGCTAGGCTCGCTCAAACAACATACAAGATACCGTTGCATCACGTGAAAACATATATGAGTGCCATACTTACGTCAATTGTGGCATATGGAGCAAGTGCGTGGGCCCATAGACTAAATCTCGTAAGACCACGAAGCAAAATAAATGCAACGCAAAGATCAATACTAATTCGATTGACAAAAGCATATAGAACAACATCATTGGACGCTTTGGCGGTGGTGCTCGCCATAATGCCCCTGGATCTTCAAATAAAGAAGAGCGCGGCAAACTACTGGCTTAAAAAGGGGAAGATAGATAAGGTGGAAGAAATATTAAAAACCAGGGCAACCTCCAAATGGGAAATTAGAAATAAAGTCCTCGAATAATTTCCTCACGAGACATGGACCATACCCCTCATACAAACTTAGCAGGAACATATCCATGAATGAAATATGCATATGTGGTGAAGTGGGCACACCAGAACACATGCTGTTCGTATGTGATGCATACAGTCACCTGAACATTCAAAACGAGAGAACCAGGCTAAATGGTATACCCATTGAGAACATAATAAGAAATACAGAGCTGTTCACTGACCTGGACGTAATCGCACAGAAATACAGCTACGAAATGAAAAGACAATTCCTTGAACGCTAAGAAAGTAAGATAAGAGTAAAAATAGTTACACCCGAAAATGACACTATACCTCCTGGAAAATTCCAGTGGACTATGTCTACTGAGGCCAGGGGGGAAATAATACGAAGTCATCAAATAACTGATAATGCACGACTGACATCATACCAAATGGTAGGTGGCATGTTAAGTTTAGGTTAACGTTAGTATCTAAGTTAAAGTATGTAAAGCATGCATATGCACGTACCGTAAATGTAAGTTATGTGAATGTTTCAATGCTTAATGTTTGTACAAGTGTCTGTATAACTGTAATGTCTAATGTTTAACTGTAACTGCATGAACAATAACAAATAGTAATTGTAACGTCTTGCATGAAATAAAACACAGCAATGGATTAAGGTATACAAAACTAACGATAGATGTAAGAGTAGTTATTAAGTAAATAAAAGAAAAAAGAGGGAAAAAATGAACAAAAACAATAGAGAACTACCTAGCAAAATAAGTGGGAAAGGTGCTGCCTCCAAGCGGCAAGGGACGGGCAACGACCCAGGGACGGCTGACGCGGGTATCCTGAGACGCGTCGGTTAGTTTAAATATCCTGGGCGGCTAAAGCACCCAACGTAAAGGTTAGTGTTAAAGTTTTATAATTATGTTTGTAAGGTTTGGTAGAGTAGTTAGGATATGCGACCTGTTTTAGTTACCTAGATAACAGGTCATAACGTAGTTAGATCAATAAAAAAAAATACACAGACCACCTAGCGAACTATTATTTGATTATAAGATGAGAACAGAAGCGGACAAATATATCAGTGAGGATGAGAGTGATATAGATGTCACTCAGTTGCGCAAGGAAGTGGCACAGAGACTCGAAGTAAATAGACGAAAACAAGATGAACAGTTTAATAAGAAACGAGGACCACCAATAAAGTATGCAGTAGGAGATTTGGTTTTAACAAAAGTTACTAGTTTTCCGGCCAATAATAAGGAAAGTAAGAAGTTACTGGAAAAATTTCGAGGACCCTTCAGGATTGTTGAGGTGCTCAAGAATGACAGGTACAGATTAAAAGAAGATGTTCACTCCACGAGATCCAGACGTCCCTACGAGGCCGTGGTCGGAGGTGAACACATGAAGCTATTGTCGCGATGCGGCCCCAATTAGCGAAAATAGGTCGCCGTCTAAGCTTATTCAGCACCGAGGCGACCTTAAACCGAAGGACGATACGACTCTCGGACGGGTACATCACGTTCGTAATCATCCCGCTTGTATTTATACAGCTCGATCGTAACGATCAGGGAGTCAGTCTGTCACCCAGTATCACGTCACGCTGCCCGTTTGAGAGCCCGTCCTTTTCGGCATGCCGCTAATTGGAGGAGCCTCGCACCTGCTGCCCTTCGTCACTCTAAAGTAAGCAACCACCTCCCTTTTGACCTTTTTTTTTCTCGTTTCCTATCACTTGCTCATTTGTCTTAATTTTGTATGATGTTCTCTCCCCTATTTTTGATGCTCGAATAAATCTTGTATGTGTTACCATGTTTTCGCTTTAGCTTCCACCTAGCTACACCCCCAACCAGAGCACTCCCTTTGGGCCCTAGGCCCTCAGGCGTGTGACACTATTTACAGTTCAACAAGCATAAAGGTGTATGAGCTTGTACGTAACATTAGTTGAGTATCTGACTCGCACACTAACCGTTCATGAAAGTATCTGACTTTCCACATTAGTTGAGTATCTGACTCACACACTAACCGTTCTTCATGAAAGTATCTGACTTTACGCTTTAATTGAGTATCTGACTCACACACAAACATCACTCCAGCAAAAGTATCTGACTTTCCACGTTAGTTGAGTATCTGAGTCCAGCACTAACCTTCTTCTATAGAAAGTGTCCGACTTTCACACCACAGTTCGTTGAGTATCTGACTCAAACAATGACATTCCCATATAGAAAGTATCTGACTTTCTTCCTTATGTTCATCATGCATCTAATGCACACAAAATACAAGAGTGTTTGATTCATCTGGGACCGCCTGTCCAAGCTTCAGTTATGTTACAACCACTGGACTAAAATCTTTTCTTTTGACAGTCGACAGTCGAGGTAATTGATACTTTCTCTGGTGACTACGTCAGTATGGGAGACGTTAACTTCGGCCCAGTCGATTTAGAAGTAAAAATGCAATGTGTGCATTTATTAAATGATTTTTCGGATTGTATTTCTTGGTCTTTATTTAAATTGGGTAAAACGGATTTGGTTTCAATGGAAATTAAATGTAGTTCGGAAGTACCTGTGGTTTATCATCCATATCGGATGGCGGAAGCCGAGAAATGTACGTTACGAAGAATTATTAACGACTTATTGCAAGCTGGCATTATTCGAGAGTCAGAATCACCTTATGCTAGTCCAGTTACTTTCGATCCTATTTATGTAAACCATGAAGGGTTGGCCTCAAAGTAGGCCTCCCAGAAAAATTCCGACCTCGTATGACTTCCCGATTTCAACTCAGATGATATTAAAGTCTTAGGTAAATTCGGGCCACGAGATAAGGCATATTCACATTGGGTAATTCAAGTGTCGCCTAGGCTAATAAAAGCGCTATTGCTTAGGGAGAAGGTATATATAGGTTGGGCCTCTTGCTTTGTCAAAGACAGAATTAGGATTCTGAGATGCTTTAAGTGCCAGAAGTTTGGACATCTCCAAGCAAAGTGCGAGGGCACTGAAACTTGTGGCATTTGTGCCGAGAACCACTACACTAGAAACTGTAGAAAGAAAAACAGGCCCAAATGTGTTCCAATTCCAAGCTTAAGGAAGAGGCATGAGGCTTTTTCGGCCAAGTGCCCCTCTTTATTTAAGCGTAGAAAGCAATATATTGACAACACTGAGTATGGGTAGTGATGATAGTTTTAAGTTTGGCTTGATTAACTTGCAACATAGTTGAGCAGAGAGCTGTCGATTTTCTTTGTTTGCAGGAGCCGTATACGGTTGCGCGGGATGGAAGACACTTAATACCAGGCTTCAGGCAATGCAGGAAAGCTCTGGTCGAGTCTGAGCCCTCCTGGGCTGCTGTTGTGTGTCTGCGCCCCGACGTCGATATTCTTCACCTAATTCAGTACACTGATAAGAATTTTGTAGCCGTACTAATCACTTTTGGAGACTACCGGATGATCTTGGTAAGTATATACTGCCCTTGGGAGGGGGATTTAAACCCCCAGTTTGATAAGCTAACTGATATTAGAACCAAATATAGGAATATGTCTCTTATTATATTGGGAAATTTCAACTGTAAATCCACCCTTTGGCACTCGAAGCAGACTGATGAGAGATGCCTCATGTTAGAGGACTCTCTCTCCTCTTCTGATCTATTTACTCTTAATACGGCTGGACGACCATACACGTTTTCCACGGCTAATGGCGGAAATAATATTGACGTTGGAGTTGCTGACGTAGCGACTGCTTCCAGGTTGGAGCGTTGGACTGTCCTTCCAGACCTCATTCAAAGTGATCATCGATATATAGAGTGTGTAATCTTCTTTAGCCATAACTTATACTTAGTTGAGCCACGCTTTTCTACTCGTAAGGTAGATCTGGATCTTCTTGGTGTCCTTGCGGGTCGCCTCCAGACGGTGCTGTCTGACTTTCAGTTAGATAGCGTATCTGACATTGACGCATTTGTTACCTACTAACAGCTGGCTTGCTGGAAATTGCCAGATCGACGTGTGGCCGAGTCATACAGCGAACTCGACCGTCAGCCTGGTGGACTAATGGACTAACTGCGCTAAAGATAAGGGTGAAGCGCCTAAGGAAACTTTTCCAGAAATTGAGGAAACGCAAGCAGCCGTATCATGAAGCACACAATCGGTACTTAATTCAACTGGCTGAATATAAAAGCGAAATATGGAAGGCTCGTATGCGTTCCTGGAGCAACTTTGTTGAGCAGGAACTTTCGGCCGATCCCTGGGGAACGGTATACCGTCTTGCCTCGAACAAACTTAGAACTAATAATATGGATACGTCTGGCAGGAAATCTGACAGGCAGATAACTACACTTCATGAGGAAGCTCTGTCTGAGATTCTGGATAGGCTTATGCCGCCTGATGACCTGTCAAACGAGACCTGTGGTCACCAGAACATTCGGGATCGTTTTCGGTCTCTTGAAGGCGACACACTTAAAACCTGCAACTTAAATATCATGTCATTATAAATTCATTCATATAAAATTATATAATAAAATATAAATATAATAAAAATATTCATATAAATCATTCATATCATAAATGTCATTATACGTACTAAAGCACATAAAGCTCCTGGGCCTGATAATATACCCGGCAAACTGGTGGTGATTTGCTTTCCTCACATACAGGATAGCTTGCTTAGGCTTTTTCAGGCATGTTTTCATCAAGGGTACTTTCCTTTTGATTGGACGGTAGGGAGACTGATCACCATATTGAAAAGTCCAGACAAGAATCCTGTGGACCCTAAGTCGTACAGACCGATAACTTTACTCAGCGAGTTGAGCAAGTTGCTGGAGCGCCTGATGCAGAATAAAATTTACGACATCTTTCCTGAATCCACATTTTTTCATAAAGCGCAATTCGGCTTCAGGAAGGCTAGATGTGGATGCCATTACTGAACTGGTGGCACACATCAACCACGCTCCTGTGCATAGTATGGTTATTTTCGTTGATATTTCTGGGGCGTTTGATAACTTATGTTGGCCTAGTTTGATTCTTGAACTGCATGATAGGCGGATTCCAAGTGATTTGCTACTGCTCTTTAAAAGCTATCTTTGTGATAGACGAATTATATATTCGACACAACATGCTACGGCAACAAGGCAATTGACGAAGGGCTGTCCTCAGGGATCGGTCCTAGGTTCTTTTATGTGGAATGTAATTATGGATGTGCTGTTGCGAGAGAACTGGCCGGAATGGGTGCTAATACTAAGAGTAATGGACAATGCGAACGGTACAATAAGACCATAGTTAGCGCCCTCGCCACTATGGTAGCAGGAAAGGAACCTGATACGTGGGACCGCTATGTGAAACCAATACAAGGTGCTTTAAATAGTACGTTTAATAAAGGCATCAATGCGACACCCCTGGAAGCTTTGATTGGTCATAATGCTCGGTTCGTGGGAGAATCTTGGATTCTTAGTGCAGTCCAGGATAACTTACATCGCTTAGATCTCAAGGAGATGCGCAACAAAATTAGTAACCATATTACGGAAGATCAGAGAAAGCAAAAAAACCGTTATGATACGAAGCACCGTGAAGCTATGAAATATGCTGTTGGAGACTTAGTTTTAGTACGGATAACGAGTGACATTGCCACAGGGTCAAGTAGGAAGCTGTTTCCAAAGTACAAGGGCCCTTTCCGTGTTGTTCGAGTACTCATCAATGATCGTTACGAGGTGAAAGATCTACGAGAAGATGCTAGGCGGGGCCACACAGTTGTTTCGCCTGAACATATGAAGCGATGGATAACGATCCAAAACGATGGGGGTGAGTACATTAGTACATTGAGGTTACTTGAGTATGTTGAGGTTACGAATTTCACGATAGGGGTTAAGGAAAATTATGCTTGGTCTAGATCAGGGATCTTGGAGTGAGATCTGGGATCTCTAGGGTATATTTTGTCCAGATCTGGGATCTTGGTGTGAGGTCTGGGATCTCTACAGTATATTTTGTCCAGATCTGGGATCTCGGTGTGAGGTCTGGGATCTCTAAAGTATATTTTGTCCAGATCAGGGATCTTGGGGTGAGATCTGGGATCTCTAAGTTATGTTTTATCATAATCAGGGATTTTGGAATGAGATATAGGAATCTCTAAGTTCTGTTTTTTGTCATATCAGAGATATTGAAATGAGATTTTATTCAGTGAGATCGGGGATCTCTGTTGTGCAATCTGGGATTTGATCTTTTCCCCTTCAGCCTAGTGATTTTTCCCTTGTTTCAGGAGACCGTTCTCAACCTAAAGCCTGAGGACAGGTTTTTTGCAAGATGGCCGAGTGTGAGAGATGGCGTGAGAGACTTAGCATAAGGGGAATCACGTAGCGTGCGGGGGACACAGGAGGCACGGATGTGTTAGCGACACCTTGACGAAATCGAGAGGTCGCTGAAGGTCTCAGTTTCCCGATGTCAGCATTTCTGGAGACTGCGACCGTGGACCGAGTCAACCGAGTGTTAAAATGAGATCATTCTTTATTCTTCCGTCGTATTAATTAGACCGCGAGTATTTTTTTTATAATTCTGTTAATAATCTTCCGAATGCATTTATAATAAACTTTATGTTATTGATAATCAACTAAATCGCACTACTTTCTAACATCAGAAGTGGGATTCATCCATCGTGCAAAAAAACAGCAGCAAGACGCGATCTTCACTCATTATTATTATAGTATATTAAAGTATGAGTGAATATTGAGGTGTATTTTTTTGCTTCAGCATATTACAGGACCGCTAGGTAGCGTATTAAAGTATGACGTCATGAATCGTGAGATCAAAAAAATTTAAACGCTTAAGCGCTGCAATGATATTTTATGTTCTGTGCTTTGTTTATTAGAACTTAACCTATTGTAAGAGGGCCGGGGACTCAATCTGTTGATGTTATTAGTGGACTGTATTGTTACTTGAATTAAGCCCCTTCACCTCGTACACCGCTTCAGGGTCTCCCCTGGAACGTCAATGAAACACTTCTTCAACCTTCACTGTTTATTGTCTTCTTCACAATCTTCACTTCTTCCACTGAACTTGAGAGAGAGAGTATGTGTGCGAGAGATAGATTAAGAGAGAGAAAAGAGAGAGCGAGAGAGGTATTTTCCTCTTAATATTTTAACTGCGTTTTTACGTTACGTTCTTCGACTCGACTCTTGCACACCAACACACTAACTGCCAACTTACTACTGCGCATGAGCGTTTTTTCCAACCTTCCAACACTTACACCCTTCGCGCCATCTATTGATGAACATGCTACCTTCGGCTCACCTCCTAACTGAGGTCGCCGAAAGGTAGGCAACACAACGTTGGGAGACAAACCCCAACATTCTCCCCCCCGCGATAAAGCTTGTTAGCTGCATAAAGAGTAAGAGATACTAAAAAGGATAAGAGTAAAAGAGAGAGTATACTAAATTCATCTAATGAAAATGAGATAATTTTATTGAGAGTGAGGCAACTAGTCATTTGAAAGAGGTAATGGACATATCCGAGTTATAGGATATGTATAGCATCCATCGACTGTCCTTACTTGGACTACTCGTACTCGACCATCTTGACTTAGAATTGTCCTTACAATTCTTCCGAGAGACCATTTGAGGGGAGGGGAATTTTCGTCCTTTATTAAAACCATCTGGTTCTCTTCCAGGTTAGTGCGCGTTCGAAACCATTTAGGCCTATTTTGTAGACGATTTAAATAGTCTAAAGACCAACGTTTCCAGAATTTTTGCTGGATTTGTGAGCATCGTTGCCATCTAGACACCCGATTTTCATTTAGATGAGCTACTTCCTTTTCCGGGAAGGAAGTGAGACTAGCGCCAATTAAAAAATGACCAGGAGTGAGAGAGTGATAATCAGAGGGATCATTAGAAAGTGAACAAAGAGGCCTAGAGTTTAGAATAGCCTCGATCTGACTTAGTACGGTATAGAGCTCTTCGAAAGTGAGTTGAGAGTTTCCCACCATCCGTACAATATGATATTTTGCGTTTTTTATAGCGGCTTCCCAGATCCCTCCCCAATGAGGCGATCTGGGGGGTATGAACTTCCACTCAACATGATTCAAGATCAAGTAATTGTGAATGGAGTCATAAGTACCTTTATTTTTAAAAAATGTATTTAGCTCTCGTAACTGATTACGTGCGCCAACGAAATTCGTTCCGTTATCACTATATATAATGGATGGGTTGCCTCTTCGGGCTATAAATCTTTTAAGAGTTAAAATGAACGATTCGGTAGAGAGACTGGAAACCAATTCTACATGCACTGCTTTAGTGGCCATACAAACAAATAGAGCCATGTAACACTTTGTTAATGGAGCTTTTCTGAGTTTTGATGATCTTATTAAGAAGGGACCTCCAAAATCTATTCCTGTCTTTGAAAAAGGTCTTGAGATTTGAACTCTATCCTTAGGCAGACTAGCCATGATTTGTTCAGCTACTTGAGCATTAAACCGAAAACACGTATGACAGTTTCTAATAATACGCTTTATTTCCCTAAGCCCATTTAGCGGCCAATAATTGAGACGAAAGTTTGAAAGAACATTTTGAGCCCCGGCGTGTCCAAGGCGTTTATGTTCCTGGAGGAGCATTAGTTTTACCACATCATCCTTAGAGGGAAGGAGTAATGGGTGTTTCTGTGCATAAGGTATATCTGCATTGTCTAATCGTCCACCGACGCGTAATAACCCATCCTCATCCAGGAAGGGTCTGAGTGAGATTAAGTTCTTATGTGAGAGAGAGCCATCAGTTCTCATTTCTGAGATTTCTTTGCGAAAATGTTTCTGTTGAATGATTTTAATAATTTGAGTTAATGACGCGCCAAGTTCTTCTACTGTTAACAACTGATCCACTGCTCGTTCGTTTTGATTTCTGCAATTACGAATAAACCGGAGAATATATGCCATTGAACGTTGTAGTTTTAAAAAATTTGAAAATCTTGAGAACATTAGGTACCAAAATGTGTCTATGCCATTAGTCACTACTGTCAAGCATGAAGCTTTCCTTTCTTCAGGAAGACTCAATAATGGAGGAGGGGTTGAGAACTTTTCAATTGCCATCGCATGGTCATATAGAAACTTCGGACCTGAGAACCAAACACTTGAATCAATAGTCTTTTGAGAGAATTTTCCTCGTGACGCAATGTCGGCAGGATTATTTGCGGACTTGACATAACACCACTTACAATTGACAGTAAGCTGTTGAATTTGAGAGACTCGGTTAGCGACGAACGGCGTCCACCTACTTGCATGACCTTTACACCACGCTAAAGCTACCTGAGAGTCAGCCCATAGAACTATTGAGTCCACTTTTAGACAATCTTTTACAATTAATTGTACTGATTGCAGAAGATTCGAGAGTAATAGCATTCCACACAACTCCAATCGTGGCAACGAGACTGCCTTTAAGGGTGCTACCCTAGACTTAGATGTCAATAGGGAACACGAGATAGTGTTGTCGCTGTATATAGCACGAGTATAAACACAAGCAGAATAGGCTCTTTGACTGGCATCTGAGAATCCATGTATTTCCAATTGTACCATCCTCTTGTTGAGGAATAAAAATCGGGGAATCGTTAAGTCATTTAGAAGGGAGAGAGTGTCCTGAAACTCTTTCCATTCGAGGAGGAGTTCTTCACTAATGATTTCAGTATCCCAATCCACTTTCAAAAGCCAGAGTTTCTGCATTAGAACCTTACCCTTTAGAATGACTGGGGATACTAACCCAAGAGGATCGAAACACTGAGCTAATATCGAGAGAATATTCCTCTTTGTGACGAGGTTCACATCTAAGTGAGTTGGAGAAGAAATTCGAAAATTATCAGAATGAGGGCTCCATTTGATTCCAAGAATCTTACCGGGTGATTCTTCCAAATTGATATTATATTCTAGTATATGTGAGCAGGACATTTTTGCATCAAACCCTTCTGAGTTTGAACACACTTTGTGTATGCGAAATCCTGAGTTGTTAAGAACGGTTTGTAATTCCGTTAAAAGTTGTTCCAGTTCTTCCAACGTATTCACTCCACACAACAAATCGTCGACGTAAGTTTGAGTTTTGAGGGCAGTATAAGCAAGAGAAGATTGTTGATTTCGATCAGCAATATCATTCAATACCCTAGTAGCTACGTAAGGGGCGAAATTCGTGCCATAAGTCACTGTTTGTAATTCAATACACTTTAGAGGGTCTGAAGGGTTATCACGCCACAAAATATTTTGTAAGAATGTGTGCTTGGGGTTAACCTTTATCTGCCGGTACATTTTCTCAATGTCCGCAGTTAGAACATATTTAAACGTCCGGAATCTAATAAGAATATCATATAAGTCGGGCTGCACTTGAAAACCTTTAAGAGTAACATCGTTCAGAGAGTATCCAGAAGATGTTTGGCATGACGCATCAAACACAACTCTCAACTTCGTTGTGGAGCTTGATTCGCGAACGACGCATAAATGAGGAATGAAATACTTATTTTCACACTTGGAGTTTAGAGGAGAGAGGGGGACATATTTGCCATGTCCGAGGTTGACATATTCGTCAATGAATTTTTTATAATCATCAAATAATTTAGGATCACGTTCGAACCGTTTTTCGAGAGATAAAAACCGCTTTCTTGTGATTGACAGAGAGTCACCTAACTTCCGGTGTTCTAACTGAGTTTTTAATGGCACATCCACTTGATATCTGCCATCTGGGAGTATTTTGGTAGTTGAGGTAAAGATTTGTTCTGACAACTCATCCGACGGGCATACTACGCTTTTCTCGGAGAGTTCCTCCATTGTCCAAAACTTAGTCAACAATGAATCTAGAGGATCTACATTATTAACAAGAGAGAGATGAGAGAAGGATGCATTATCAGTGCCCGAGCGTGTGAGAGATATTACACCTGAGATTATCCATCCCAAATGGGTGTTAAGCAGAGTGGGAAGCCCTCTACCTAACTTGATTAATCGGGGAATTAACAAATCATAATAAACATCTGCTCCAATTAACATGTCTATTTCACCGGGAATCGCGAAGTTTGGATCGGCTAGAGAGAACTGCACTGACCGAGGGATGTCAAGTACACGAGAGTCAATTGGAAACTGAGGAAGAGGTTTGGTGATGTTTTCCAGTATTGCACAGGAAACTAAGAATTTCATGTCCTGTTGATAGTTTGAGTATAGAAATACATCTACCATTTGATTTGACAAAATGTCATTTTGAGAGATGCCTGATATATTCAGAGACTTTGTATATGGAACATAACCGAGTTCATTAACTAATCTACGAGTAATAAAGGAGTTTTGACTTCCGTTATCCATGAGAAGCCTCACCTGAACTGGCTGACCTAGTCTATTATACAAGGTTGCTTGAACTGTTGCCAAGAGAACATATGAGTTTTCCCTTGTAAACGTACAAGTACTAGATACATTAACATGGGACGAGGGTGGTCTTTCCGAGTTAAATCCAGAGCGTTGGACACTCGATGAGCTATTTACACTCTCCCGAGCATTTCGTGAGGATTGAGACGCATTTGGATTTGAATATATGTGAGAGTGGCCCTGTCTATCTGAACTATTACTCATAGTTTCAGACGAAGCCGTTTCTTGATGCAATAGAGTGTGATGAGATTTTGAGCAATGTGTACAGGTTCGAGTTGAACCGCAACGTGATACTGAGTGTCTGCTTCCCAAACAATTAGTACACATTTCTTTAGAACGAATGAATTTGAATCTATCTGCTGGCGATATTGCAATGAAATCTTTACAAGAGTAAATTTTGTGATTGTTGTCCTTGCAAAAAATACAAACAGCCGTTAAATGTTTCGCGTTAGCATTATTAGCGTGAAGTGATACTTTACTTTGCCTTTTATCTGAGTATTGATCAAAGTTTGAGAGATTTTCTAGAATCACACATCTATTCTCTAAAAATGCGAGGAATTCTGTAAGTGTTGGGAGGTTAGACAGATCACGGTCTTCTTCGAATAGTTTCCGCGATCCAAAATCTAACTTTTGTTGCAAGAGAAAAATTATCAAAGAGTCAAATAAAATTTGTGAGTCGAGATTCAAATTCTTCAGGGATTCTAGACCTTGTTTACAAGTCGTCACGAACTCTCTTAAGTTCACTGGATTACATTTTGTAATCGCAGATACATTTAACAATTTTTTAAAGTAAGAATTAACAACTTTGTTTTTATTTTCATACCTTGTTTTCAACAAGTCTAGTGCTGTGGAGAAGTTATCATTGGTTACTTTTAATGAATCGACTACCTGTAACGCTTCTCCCTTCAATAGAGTTTTTAAATAAAAGAATCGTTCCACATTCGAATGCAATTTAGAGTTTTCTATTATAAGTGAATTAAATAATTCATAAAACGTTTGCCATTCAGCAACATTACCCGAGAATTTGGGAATATTTATTTCTGGTAACTTAACACCACTCGGACTTGTTGAAACTTCAGCATTTACACTGTCAACTTTGTTACCCCCGCTTGAACTACTTTCTTTATCTATACAAGAGTTTATTTTATTAATACATGATTGAATATCTCCGAGTGTTTGATAATAAGTGTTTTCAATGACAGTTCTAACTTCACTATCTTCTCCTATCCCTTCTGCTATCATGACTTCAATTTCATCTTGAATTTCACTATACTTAGCAAAATAATCTCGAAGAGGTTGTTCTCTATTTTGTAAACCCAAAATATCTTGATTTTCCTTATTTACAGACACCCAATTGGAGATTCGAGTAATTCCACTTTTCGTAGTGGTACGAGACTTTTTTAATTTTTCAAATTCTTCCATGATTACAGAGTACGAGGTTTACTACCGAAAATAACCGTTTTCAATAAACGAATAAACCCACTTTACTCACAGAGAACCGCAACCACTTATCTTGTTCCTTGTTGACTGTTGTCTTCCCGCTTGCAGTCCTGTCTGTCACCGTCACCCGTCACGATGCCTTGAAATCGTTGGCGCCCTGCACCTTCCCCTCGTTCCGTGTCCGACAGCTAGCCTCCTCAGTCCTCCGCTCGGTCGTGCGACTCGTGCGTCCGTGAATTTCAATTTAGCCTCCTTACCAGGTTGCGTTTGAGAGCCTTGGAATGTTTCGCCTGCGCTGACTTCCGGAGAGCGATGAGCGATGAGTGAGAGAGATGAGAGAGAGGGAGATGAGCGCGGTATGCGTCCCTTCCGGCGTACGTGACTCGATCACTTGTCCTGGCTGTATCCGGCTCGAATTGGACCAAATGTAAGAGGGCCGGGGACTCAATCTGTTGATGTTATTAGTGGACTGTATTGTTACTTGAATTAAGCCCCTTCACCTCGTACACCGCTTCAGGGTCTCCCCTGGAACGTCAATGAAACACTTCTTCAACCTTCACTGTTTATTGTCTTCTTCACAATCTTCACTTCTTCCACTGAACTTGAGAGAGAGAGTATGTGTGCGAGAGATAGATTAAGAGAGAGAAAAGAGAGAGCGAGAGAGGTATTTTCCTCTTAATATTTTAACTGCGTTTTTACGTTACGTTCTTCGACTCGACTCTTGCACACCAACACACTAACTGCCAACTTACTACTGCGCATGAGCGTTTTTTCCAACCTTCCAACACTTACACCCTTCGCGCCATCTATTGATGAACATGCTACCTTCGGCTCACCTCCTAACTGAGGTCGCCGAAAGGTAGGCAACACAACGTTGGGAGACAAACCCCAACACCTATTTACTGTGTTTTTGTTCGATTTGATCATCTTCACCTTTTGTATAAGAATGGAGTCTTTAGTACTCCCCTCAGACGATACTACAATTTTTTTCACAAGTAGATGGCTGTTGGATACCCCAGTGAACAATATTGCTAGTTTAGTCTTATTATTTGAGCAAGAAAAGCACGCCCGCATAGATATAATTTGTGAAGAGTGGTTACAGAAATATTTGGATTACGACTTCTTTCAAACATTTCGAATGTCTAAAGATACATTTCGGAAATTAATTCAACACATCAATCATCCAGAAATAGGAAAGGTATATGTGGGCAAACGTGGGGCGCCTGTTAGTAAAGAAAAGGCTGTGCTGATGACTTTGTGGTACCTGAATAAAGGTAATCAGTTTGTTGTTTCCGAAACGTTTGGTGTTGCAGCTTCTACAGCAGCTACTTGCGAACTACGGAAGGATAATACTTTACTATTTTTAGATGTGTCTGTACAGTAACTAAATGGTAACTGTTGTACGAATTGATACAGAAAGCCCATTTCTTCTGACCGTCACCTTAATTTCTTGTCATACGTTCCTGTAAGATACAAGATCGCAACTATAAATAACCTAATTGATAGAGCGTTCTTTCTGTCAGATACATCCAAATTGGAATGCAACCTAAAATACATAACGTCAATTTTAGGAAAGAACAACTACCCCTCTCAGCTTATACAATCTACTATACATCGAAGAGTGCGAAAATTGGAAATAAGGTCTTTAGGTGATGGGAACAACACATCAGACACTCCTGAGAAGAACACTTTATTATACATCAAATTTTCATATCATAGCTCAGTTGAGAAGTTTATAACACAATTACTTAAGCCTTTACAAATCACACCTGCGTGGTTTTCTTTTCTGCCTTTGGACAACGTCCAAATGGGAATAAATGTTAATTGGAGAGTAACAATAGCATACTTCTTTATTAACGGGAGGGATGGAAATCAAAAATCTGCCAAATACAAAATTGTTTGCGTATACTTTATGAAAAAGGTATCAGAATAGTCGATAATACATGTGATGGAGCATCCAGCAATGTTTCAATGAGTGTTGCTTTAGGATGCAACTTGGATCCTAATAATTTAAAATCAAGTTTTAAACACCCCAGCTGTGATGAAATGATTCACTTTTTCTTTGATCCTGCTCACATGTTGAAGATTCTAAGAAATGTTTTAGAAGATTTATACTGCTTTGTTGATGGGAACAGACATTATATCAAGTGGGAATTAATAAAAAAATTAAACGATTTGCAGATTAAGGAAGGACTGCACTTGGGCAAAGGAGTGCCCATGTAGACTAATTCAATAAAAAATGAATGTTTTTATGCCTCACCCAGTTCCATTTAAAATCTAGTGGGCGGGCATCTCCATACATATTATAACCTCCTTGCGGCACTGACATTAACCATGGTTGCACTGGCAACGATGCAAGGGATTACAGATGTGAACGTGTGGAATGTCAGTAGAGGAGCAATGCGGGTACGGGATCAGAATTCCTAACCTCAAAGTCGCAAACGTGTGCGTGGTGTTCGGGGGGGGGGGGGGGGCCCTCGGGCTCCAGTAAACATGCAGAGCCCCCGGCCCTCCGGTCCTCGGAGGGGGTTCAACGTGACCATAACCTCAAACGTGGAGGGGCCCCAGGTGAGAGGCTCCGGTACTCCGAGAGGGTTTCCCGGCAACCGCAGGGGGCTCAACGTGACCATAACCTCAAACGTGGAGGGGCCCCAAGCGAAAGAGAGAGATATCTTTGTTGTCTGCGAGCGAGGTCTTCGACCTGCCATGATGCGAAACGTCCAGAGCCCCGGTCCACGGCGGGGAGGGTTCTCCGGCCAAAGTGTATTCGGGGAGGACTCCTCTGTAAACGTGCAAGGCTCCCCCCTCCACATGCGGGGGTTCCACGGATGGGTCAAACGTGATCAACCTGTAAAGAGAGAGAGAGGGAGAGAGAGAGAGGGGGAGTGTTAAAACAGTAATCATTTGCCTTTAATACGTTAACAATTTTTATTTTCTATATTTTTAGTATGTTAACACTAGCTAAATATTTCAAGGAATGTGGATTCGTAACAAATGTAGAAATTTTTCTAGTCATATTTAATCTCACGCTCTTTATTGCCAAATGATAAGGTACCTGCACTAATGTCTACGACTAGGGATGAATGAGGTAATAAATTTTTTTTAGAAATGGAACTATCAAAAGTCACGTAAACAAAATTAATAACACTAATTATATCATTTATAAAAACAGTATGTTTTATAATAAGAAATTGAATGTTTGTGTTTAATATATCTGAGTAAGAGAGAGAGGGGGGAAGAGGGAGAGGGAGAAGGAGGGGGAAAGGGAGAGGGAGAGGGAGGGGGAAAGAGTGAGAGGTGGGAGAGGTAGAGCGAGAGGGAGGAGAGAGAGGGGGAGGGGGAGAGCGAGAGGGAAGAGGGGGAGAGCGAGAGGGAAGAGAGGGAGAGGGAGAGGGAAGAGGGAGAGGGAGAGATCAAAAAATTCACAGAAAACGTCAACACACCAGCACTGCATTGCTTTTACATGACTCATTAGGAAAAAATGTGTATCCCATACCATATGTATAATAATGATACCTTCTGTACTGTGTATGTATATTTAACATTATAAGCATTATGGTGAATGAACAATACATTCATTTATTAGTAACCATTTTAAATACGGGAATTTACCAAAATGTGTAAGTAGGTTTATTTTGTAATGTATAATATATGTATGTTTCTGGTCAATAGAAAGAAATATGCAATACATTTTTATTTTCTAATTGATCATAAGCACACAAAATATTATATATTACTAATTAAGCAGAAATCGGTGAACTCGACCCTGGTCACGCTACTGGGACAAACAGTGCAATACACATCTGCAAAGTTCCCAAGTATACCACTTACGTGATGATTATAATATGTAATATATGGTTCTTCACCCCTCATGATTATAATATCCAATGTACAGCTGATACAATAAGGCACATTGTCACCCAGATAGTAACCGTGAGTAATACACACATTTTTCTCACGGAACATGTGTATTAATGCACTGCCAGATGTGCGTACTTGCTTGAAAAATTTTAAATCTACACGATGCCCTTCCTCAACACCTTTATCTACAAAGCCCTCGTCTAAATAATCATCTATATGGACCACTTCTTCTACCCCTACTGGGTCAGCGACTCCTTCCCCATCAGCACTTTCGTCCTCCTATGCTGGGTTAACCAGCCCTTCATTATTGACACCTTCTTCTGCTTCAACCTCTATTCTTTCTCGTAATTCCATCCTCAGCTCTCTCAGGCGATTATTAAATCATCCATTTCACGATTAACATCGCGAAATTTACCAACGCCCGCTGCTCCGTCGATGGCGTCTTCTGCACCTGGAGCTCGGTAGTGAAGGGGTTCTGGAACAACATTAAAGTTCGGAATGAATTGTTCCAGGTCGAGGTTCTCCCACGGAAACGCACCTCCTTCTCCTAAGGGGTGAAGGTCTTCTACGTCAGGAAGATTTTCAAGAATATGGTTAAACAAATTATCCATTTTGCAACTTATACTTATTAATGTGTTCAGTTGACTGAAGAATGTTTGAATTTCGTTGAATTTATATCTTGAGATGGGGAGAGAGGGAGAGGGAGAGAGAGAGAGAGAGAGAGAGAAAGGAAGTAACAGAAATAGATTTGTAATTAGTAAAATTATTGTAGGGCAAGGCATATTAAACATCTTGGTGCGATTTATTCGGTGAAACAGTGCGATTTAGAGCACATTAGGGGGGCTGTAACTCCCTTATCCTTCGGGGTGCAGTGACGCAACAGGGGTCGGACGATTGGTCTTATGTCCTCTACCCGAATTTTATACTTGGAGTTGGCGCTGATGGACGGCGCCTGCGCAGGACGCGATTTTCTGTATCAACACCCTTAACCCTGAGGGGTGGGAGTCTGGATGTTGTTGGAATTTGTAGAAGATCGGAGAGATTACTCTCCGAGGTTATACAGAAAATGAGCGATCTCAGTATTGTAGCGCCTGCGGGACGAGATATCTACCCAAAGAGATTGCTTGCTGCGGGGAGATAGAGTAATCGTTCCAGGGATTCTTCAACCAAAGATCCTTCAGGCATTACATGCATCACACTGGGGCATTGTAAAAACAAAGGCGACAGCGCGCTCCTACGTATGGTGGCACAACTTGACTAAGGAAGTGTAAAATACCGTAAGGGCCTGTCAATGGTGTCAGGGAAACCAACGAAACCCGCCCAAGGCTCCTCCGCTCCCTTGGCCTAAACCAAGACATCCTTGGGATAAAATTCACATGGATTATGCAGGTCCCGTCGACTACGAAACATTCCTGATAATCGTAGACGCCTACTCTAAATTTCCCGTTATCAATAAAGTTCCATCTATGAGTGTCGCGGAGCTAATCAAAACCCTACGAGACGTTCGCGGACTTTGGAATTCCAAAAACAACAGTCACACAATGGAAGGCAGTTCCGTTCACAAGAATTGGTCGAATTTTTCGACAAAAACGGTATTGCATACTTATTTTCACCACCGTACCATCCACTTTCTAATGGATTGGCAGAGAATATGGTACGCACCTTCAAGGAGTTATGGTACAAATTTAGAGGGGAGAGAGACAAGCGAGTCAGACTAGCACGAGTCCTTTTTGCCATGAGAACAGCGATCGGCCCGAACAATACTTCGCCAGCTGAAGCCTTTTTCAAAAACTTGAAAATGAGGACTCCCTTTGACAACCTGAGACCTGCACTACAGGGTACTCCAACAAAGACGATTTCGAGCAACGAATGTTCTCCGTCGGCCAGTTAGGCCGATTCCACGACTACAGGAAAGGAATGCCAAGATGGTCACTGGGAACAATCAGCAGCAAAGAAGGATCGAGAGTGTATACAGTTAAGGATCAAGACGGCATCTTACACACTCGAAGTGTCGATCGGATCATAAAGAGCCAAGGTCCCGACCACTCTGCAGAAACTACCATGAAGAGCAAGGTGGACGATGGGGACATTGAAGTCGAAGACAGCCAAGCCGAGCTCCCAACGACTACTGCAGAAGCTGACCCACTGGCGGATAGTTAAAAGGACCCCGAAATATAAAATCCCGAAAGTTGATAATAAATTAGTATACCTAGTATGCTCAAAAACGACAGTGTGTTGTGGTCTTGATTCTTCACCCCAACCTACAAGCTCTCACGTTACGCCCTGAGAGATCTTCAAGAACTTCAACCCGGACCTGCACGTTACGCCCTCAGGCCACATCGGAGAGCACGTTACGCCCTCTCTCCAAACTTCGAGAACTTCAACCCGAACCTGCACGTTACGCCCTCAGGCCACATCGGACAGCACGTTACGCTCTCTCTCCAAACTTCGAAAACTTCAACCCGAACCTGCACGTTACGCCCTCAGGCAACATCGGAGAGCACGTTACGCCCTCTCTCCACTCTACTAGGATTTCAACTTCAAGAACTTCAAGAGATCACGTCACGCCCGAATCTCAACCCACGAGACCGTCTTCAGCATTACAACCTGGAGGCATCTCCAGATATTCATCTCCGCAGCCACCCACGAGCTACGAGAGAGATCCATACGGTCCACTCTACAAAGATCACTTCACACTTCGTTCATGGTCCTTCGAGTCCAGCGACCCAAGAAAGCTCCTGAGTAACTCAAAAGCAACTTCACCAGGACACCGAGACTACAAATACTACAAGTTCGATAGTACGGACCAGTTCACACTTCGTTCATGGTCCTTCGAGGAGAGTAACCAGCGATGATAGAAGAGGACTTGAACGCCAACACAAAGCGGGAAGTCACGAAACAGAGAAGAGTCCTGAGTAAGCCACAGAAACATCAGTAGGACACCGAATCTACAATTCTACAAGTTCGATACGACGAGTCACACCAGCCGGAGAAGAACCGCCGGTGACTACAACTACACAACTTCTAGAACTTCGACGCCAACACAAAGCGGGAAGTCGAGAAAACCAAGAAGACTCCTGAGTAAGTCACAAGCATTGTACCAGGACGTCGAGTCACTATAGACGGAAGGAAGAACCGCCGGTGACTACATCTACAAAGCTTCGAGATCTTCGACGCCAACACAAAGCGGGAAGTCGATAAAACCAAGAAGACTCCCGAGAAAGTCACAGCCACTGTACCAAGACGTCGAATCGCTGCAGCCGGAGAAGAAGCCGCCAGTGAGATCACACACATAACTTCTAGAACTTCGACGCCAACACAAAGCGGGAAGTCGAGCCGACTAGAAATACACGAGGAGGTGTTTTCCGTTCTTAAGGCTGAAGCGAAAAACTTCAAAAATTCACTTGATAAATATTGTACCCTCATGTTCGATGAGATGTGCATCCAAGCAAATTTACGGCCGAATTTGATCACTGGGGGTGTGGAAGGTTTTGAAGATCTTGGCTTCAGAACAACTGAAAGAATAACAATCCATGCACAGGTAATAATGGATGGATAAGTCCGCTATAGACACAGCCGATTTGATAGAATTCCTCGATAAACTGTTTGACAGCTTAAATGGGAGTTCATTTAACCCTGGGATTGCTCCAGGAAAAATATTTAGGACGCCTGTCACCATCAGTTCGCCCCATTTGAGGTTCTGGAAAGACGCAATTCAGTCCCTGAATTTTAAATTTTTAAAAAATGGAAAACCGTTTGTCCCACCCAGCGTAAAACATTTGATAAGGACGGTAACTAATTTTGGGAACCTCTTCAATGAGTTAAAGGCCCTTGGTTTTAATTACATGATGCCAAGGACCTTTAATTAATATCCATTGGAGAATTTCTTCTCAAAAGTGAGACAAAGGGAGCATCGGAACATAAATCCTTCCTGTTCTGAATTTAGCAGTCATTATAAAAGCCTCGTAGTGAATGGCCTGACTTCCAACCACTCTACAGGGGCTAATTGTGAAGAAGACAACTCCGAAGTTTTCCTCACACTTCAAAGACTAGTTGCGCAGGTCAGCTTCATGACACATTTTTTATGAACCACGATATAATTATTGTTTACTGTTAATATCTAAAACTTTTATTTTACAGGGTCTACCTGAAGACGATGACGAAAGGGTGGAAACATACTGCACTATTCCTTCACCGATACCAACTACCACAAACAGACTTCAAGACTGTATATTGAAGTATGTCTCAGGGTATGTGCTGAAAAAAATTGGTAAACTGCCTTGTTCATGTAAGAGTCAATTCTTTGAAACATCTGGAACAAATTTCAATGACTTTTTGCGTTTCAAGAAATATGATCAGCACAAAAGATTAAAGTATGTCAATGTAAATTTTCTTGAGAAAATGAGGATGGCTCAAGGAATCATCAAATATATATTTAATAGAGACTTCCATAAAAAGAAAATCATGCAGTATACATTAAGTACACTTAAAAATCTGATTTCATTTACAGACTGCTTTCAGGACGGTATAATTAAAAAGAAAATTTTTGCATATCTCATCAGAGTCAGTATCTTCAACTACTCCAAACAATTAAATCAATATCTTTAATAATATTGTTTGAGAATTATACCAAGAAATGCTGCAAAAATTTTTATATCTGCAAAAGTCGCACATCAAAGAAATATCAAGAAATGTAAACAGTGGAAAAGAAATAAATTACAATTTGTGAAGTAGACATAAGTAGATATAACTTTAACATGCCCATCTTTAAGTATAAAGGTTGTAATGCAATATTTATTTTTCGGGCATTAAAGTCAAAAAAAGTGAACAATGTACCTAATGACTTGGTTTTTTGATGTACCTATATAAAGAAGGTGTCTGCCTTAAATCAGGGGGGCGGTGGGACCTCATCTTCCAATTTTATTTGTTACATCTTTGACGGTCACTGTTCAAATTCAAAAAGGACTCAGATCCTTCTATCTATCAGGATTAGTTAACGATATACAATAATTATTCATTGATCATAAAAGGCGCCTTCGCCTAGTCGCCTTTAAAAATAAACAATAATCAATTACAGTTAATATGCTGGGACACTTGAAGATAGGAGCGGTGGTCCTCATCAAGGAAGACAACGTCCCGCCACTGCAGTGGAGCATCGGACGCATCACCGCACTTCACCCAGACGCCGACAGTGTTGTGAGAGTGGTATCGGTAAAACTTCCAAGCGCGTCCATAGTGAAGCGCCCAGTGACAAAGGTGTGCGTGTTCCCCTTTGAAAGGGACGAATAACCAGTAGTGACGGTTAATAAACTATGATAGAATTGAAACAATATTTCAAGGCGGCCGGCATGTTGCGATTCGCAATATGTATTGTGTGTTGCGGCAGAATTATTTTGTATTTAGGTAGTTGGCAGCGCGCGAAAGAACCAAGCGAGGTTGGCAATAACCAGGGGGGTGAAAGTTACATTGAGGATCTGGCGACACGGTTCACTAGGAAATATGGCGACCGCTTATCTATTTTTCTTGTTTCAAGCTGATTCTGAAGGAGAATATTAAATATATGTTCTGTGTGAGGGATGTTGATGTTGATGTTAGAAAGGTTAGAAATACATATTGCATGTTTCTACGAGGTGTAATTAGTGCGTCAATCTAATTATTGGAGTGTAAGTTCTTGAATAATGTATGTTTATGTTATGTGTTAGACTTGTGCATACATTGGGTAAGTATATTTTGGTAGAACATATGAATTGCTAAATGTGCCATACATCAGGCACATAGTAAGTAGGTATACCTTACTATTGTTTAAGGCACAACTTGATATTATTTTCTGGAAAATTGGGTTTATTTATTTAGGTATTTACCAAGTACACATAATAATATACATTTAATCATCGACTAACTACCAGCAGGTTAATGACCTTCTCTGGACTAGTTTGATTTTGTTCATAAACTTATTTAATAAACATATTAAACTTTTGCTAGATCAAATAAAATTAAAGAGTATTGAATATGTCATTACGAAAACCAGCATATTCATGCAAGTTTCCATCTTGCACAAATACATACTTTTCACCCGTTGCAAATCCCGGTTACAAACCTAAGAAATTTCATTGTTTCCCACGAAACGCTGCACTTTTGTTGAGATGGAAGAATATATGCAATATTCCCATTGAAAAAGATTGTAGGAGATGTTATATTTGTGAAGATCATTTTGTTGCAAGTGATTTTAATAATCCAATTTCACGAGTACGTCTTTCGCATACCGCAGTACCAAAACCTGTCGATGCTTGTAAGAGAGATTTCAGTTGTAGCAATGTTAGTCAAGATAATCAACCCACTTTTTCAGGGAATTACACACAAACTGTAAGCACTTCTGATGATTCTAATTTTGGTATAATTCCAGAACATGAGTCTATAGATTCCAGTGTGCCTGACCACACCGATAAATTTTCATTTTTAAAAACTGGATTTTTAAGACGGTTAAATTTAAATAGATCAGATTTATCCAGTGTAGAACAAGAAATGTATAACATTCATAGGAATGCCTCAAAACAAATTAGCAAATTGCGCATCACATTGAACAAGGAAAGGGCAGTTAATAAAGTTCTTAAAAATTTGTATGACGAGGGTAGGTTCCAATACATTGAGGAGCACCTGAATGACGTTACGAAGGAATTTATTAATTCCCAACTTCGTAACGTGGGCAGGCCTCCCAGAGGATGTAGGTGGACTGTGCAGGATAAAGTATTTTCTTTATCAGTCTACAAACGTAGCCCTCGTTTATATAAATATCTGAGTCATTTTTTTCAACTACCTTCACCGAGGAATTTAAAGTCCCTACTGTCCTCTATTTCATTTGAATGTGGTATTATCAGGCCAGTACTGGACAACCTAAAATCACACGTTGAGCACATGGAAGAACTGGATAGGTGTTGTACCCTAATATTTGATGAAATGAGTCTCAGTAGAGGTCTGTATTATCAATACAATCAGGAACGGATTTATGGATTTGAAGATTTAGGGTATGAAAGAACCAACAATTTTGCTAACCATGTTCTGGTTTTCATGATAAGAGGAATCAGAAAAAGCTACAAACAAGTTGTTGCCTTTTATTTTGTTAAGGATACAGTTAGTACTGTATCATTAAAGAAGATCATTGTCGACGTTATAACGCAATTGCAAGGGATTGGTTTGAATGTAGTAGCCACCGTTTGTGATCAAGGTTCAACCAACAGAGCTGCCATTACAGCTCTTTGCTCTGAAAATCCGAAGCGACCTAGTCCCTACCATTTCGTTGTTAATAGTCTACCAATATGCACAATTTTTGACGTTCCTCACCTATTGAAAAATACTCGCAATTGCTTGTTGCAAAATACCATCGAGTTTGATCACAATAAGAACGCAAAATTTGAACATATTGAGAAAACATTTAATCTGGATCTGCAGAAAAGGACATACAAGCAGTTACCAAAATTGACGCAAAGCCATTTTAATTTTAAAGATTCTTTTACTAAAATGAAAGTAAAAGTGGCTGCTCAACAACTGAGTCAGTCAGTTGCTGCTTCTATTGAGACCTTCACAGTCCAAGGTGATTTACCTGCAGAAGCATTTTCGACTGCTGAATTTGTTCATATGATAGACAACCTGTTTGATTCACTGAATAGTTCTTCATTTTCTCCGCAGTCTGGTAAAAAATTTAAATGTGCTTTGTCAGAAGGTTCTCCTCACATTGAATTTTGGACAGACCTCTTGCCCAAAATTAGAGACTGGAAGATTATTGATCTGAAAAGTGGAGTGCAATCTCACAACTATAAGTTTGTTGACGGTTGGCAAATCACTCTCAGAGCAATAATGTTCTTGTGGAAAATTTTACAGTCAAAAGGATTGACGTATTTATCCTTAAGACATTTAAATCAGGATCCGGTAGAAAATTTATTTTGTCAGATTCGACAACACGGAGTATGTAACACCAATCCTACCTGCCACTTATTCATCGGTGCATTGAAGACAGTAGTTATCAGTAGCTTTGGCGCCCCTTTAACGAGGGGTAGCAATTGTGAAGATGACTTCTGTCAAGCAATCGGCAATTTTAGGCAGTTTTTAGAAACAAATTGTTTACCTGAGAATGATTTAAATGAGTCAAATGTTAGTACATTCGAAACTGATGAAACCGTTATTGAGGAGGAGAACTTTGCAGCCGCATATGTAGCAGGATATCTTCTGAAAAAAGTTGATATTCCTGACTGCTCTACATGTAAATCCACTTATTTGTCTGCTGTTTCGGAACCACAACACTTGTATGTTTTTTTCAAAGAATACGAGAATGACAAACATCTCACATATGCAAGTCCTCAGTTGATCAAGCTTGTTGAGGATGTTCACACTCATTTATATAACTATCTTGACAATTGTGGACATATGAATATGTTAGAGACTAATTTCAAAATTCATTTTGCAGAGCATTCAAAATCTTTTAATTTTTGTACAGATCATCGATCTGTATACGAACTTTTAATAGATAAATGCGTCAGGCTTCTCATTTACAAATTTGTTAAGGAGAAAAATCGTTTTAAGAGACCTTCAAATACTAATCCTGGTAGAAAAATTAAAAAATTCAAAGTGTTGTAGTCAGTATGGCGCTTTCTACCTTATTGTTATTATAATTTATATCTATTTGTCATTCAACTTGTTCCTTTTATTTTGAAGTGAACATCATCAAATCAGTTTTAATATTCAACTTTCTGCAAGATGTTTATTGAAATTTTACCACCTGAAGTGACATATTATTTATTTATTCATTTATACTTGTTACGTTTTTTGAAGATTTATTCCCTTTTTTTTTCTGTTTCTTTTTGTGAAGTGTACAACGAAGTACGGTTTGCTTCTTCGCCGGGTATTCGTCTTGTCGATGAGACGAGAACCCGCAAGGCTGTATATAGAAGGAGCAAATTTTATTTCCAGTTACATAACATAACCATTCTCAATTTATAATTTCTTTCAGTTTCCTTCCGTTAATTTGTATTTTTTTTTATTTGCAGTTGTTATGTTTTTTATGTATTTTATTTATATATTTATTTTGTTTCTTATGAATTGTGGCACGAAGTACAGTTTGCTTCTTCGCCGGGTATTTGTCTTGTCGATGAGACGAGAACCCGCAAGGCTGTATATAGAAGAAGCAAATTTTATTTCACGTTACTTAACCAACCTCAATTTTTTTATTTCAGTTGTGCTAATGTTTGTATTAAATTTTTATGTTTTTTTTATTATATTTGTTATTTTTTTATGTTATTATTTTTTTTTGTTTAAAAACCAATTCGGAACTCTTTTGAGTTCATAACGGTCATTCACCGAGTTGGCCGATGTCTGCCCTAGGGCGTAAGGACGATGACAGTTTTGCCTGCGATTCTTCGAAAAAAAGGGAAGATAAACTTTGTTTGATTACGCACACATGACTTCTACTCTAATCTGGATTTTATTCTAGGAATTGTGAACTTCAAAACTATAGATGAGGGATCGGAAATGTTACTGAGGAGTTTTGTAACTAAAATTGTCCACAACGATCATTCACCAAGTTCTCCGATGTCTGCCCTAGGACGTCAGGACGATTACAGTTTTGCCTGCGATTCTTCAAAAAAAAGGGAAGATAAACTTTGTTTCATTACGCACACATGACTTCTACTCTAATCTGGGTTTTATTTTAGGAATTGTGGGCTTCAAAACTATAGATGAGTGATCGGAAATGTTACTGAGGAGTTTTGTAACTGAAATTGTCCACAACGATCATTCACCAAGTTCTCCGATGTCTGCCCTAGGACGTCAGGACGATGACAGTTTTGCTAGCGATTCTTCAAAAAAAAAAGGGAAGATAAACTTGTGTCATTACTCCCACATGACTTCTATTCTAAACAGGAATTTCTTTTAGGAATTGTGGACTTCAAAACTAAAGATGAGGGATAGAAAATCTTACTGAGAAGTTTTACAACTAAAATTCATTATAACTGTTCCTGTTATTAAATTTACATTTTAATAAACAGTCTCTGATGTAAGACAATTTCACTTCAATTCAACTGTCACTAATGTAGAAATGTTTTGTTTGAATGTGTGTTTTCTCCATCACCGATTACTTAACATTGCAAAAAATGGAGATGACACTCATTCATTAATGTAAAACCTCTAGAATATGCAAGTATAGTCTCTTGCAAGATACTTCGGACGGGATTTCCAGGTAGTTGAAATGCCGTCGCCACCGGCATTCAACTACTTGGAAATCTCGTCCGAAATATCTTGTAGCGGACAATACAACGTAAATTTCAAATTTTGCCGCCAATTTCGAATTTCCCGCTAGAAACAGTGGTGGGGGCACTAGGAAATATGGCGGCGAATGTCATCTGTGTCGCCTTGAAATAACACGGTACTTGCGCTTCTTAATAATATATGTTCTGTGGCAATAACGCGAGGACGAGGCCAACACGGTAGCAACAAGAACGTCGAGTAAGAGAGAAGAACAACTACCATTTTTGTTTTTCTGTTCGAGTCAAGTGTTCAATAAAGATCAATAAATCCAATTGCAAGAGTACGAGCACAAGTGAAATACAGTCCACAACAGTCCATAACATATTATACTTACAAATGAAAATCGGGAACGTAATGCATATTGAACAAATAGTTTTTGAACTCTTCTCGTACTCGGTTATCGCTGGCAGCTGCCCGGCGTGTTATAGGTGGCACGTTTTGAATAGCAGTATTGTTTGTAATTTCTTGATGCCACGAACCACGTCGAATGAGAGTATCATTATCATCGTAAACGTCTACTGTCCCTATCATGGTTCCCAGGATAAGGTTTCATAATGTGCGTGTGCAGTGCAAATGCACCGTCTCCCAAAAACACATACGGGATATTTATATTGGAGCCCCAAGTTCCATTCAGTGATCAAACCAACTTGCAAAGTGCTGCAAAAGTTGGGTTGTCCAAAATCACCAATTTTTCAACAAATGAAGAGATATTAGGGAGTGCATCAATGTAAGTACCTTTTATGAACAATCAAAGAAATCTTTTAAAAAACTTGATGACTGATGACACCATACATTCAAAAATTATTTATTGCTTTTTAGATTACAATTCCAGTCGTCCTCCCCGCCTACAGAAACGGCTTCAGAGACAGAAGATGTGCAACCTGATTTGTCTGCTGTTGTATCGTCAAGAAAAAGGTAGGCACTACTAAAGGCACCAACAACTTTGTTACAATAAGTGGTATTACATTTTACTATCCGATGTAATCTTATATAAATTGTCTTATTTCAGGAAAAGATATAGTTATGTTTGAGATTTTAAAAGCAGCGATTTTTCGACCCCGGAAAAAAGGAAGAGAAACTTAAAAATTGTCAAGCAAAAGCTGCAAATGAAGAACAGGACAATAAAAACACTACAGAGGTCTGTTAAACGATTGACAGTCAGAGTGACTACCCTGAAAGAGCTTTTGCATCATTTAAAAGAGATGCACCGTATATCTGACAATGGTGAGCATTCGATAAAAGTAAGTCTTCTTCCTCAATCTGATAAGCAGGCCGTTTTTTATAAGAAGAATTTTAGAAACAAATGCTTGTATCGTGTGCAAAAAATATTATGCTATGTTTTCTTTTCAGGCTTCTTTGACAGGCGTTCCAAAAGCCTTATTCGAGAGAATACTGAAAGGTCCATCAAGGCAAAAATATAATGAGACATTGAGGTGCTTCGCTATGACATTGTCATTCTATTCGCCGAAAGCCTATGCATATGTAAGGGATACCTTCAATAAATCTCTGCCAGACCCCTCCACTATATCCAAATGGTTTCGGACCGTCAATGGAAGCCCTGGCTTCACAGAGGAGTCTCTAGTTGCAGTGCCATTGAAGCAGAAGCAATCACCTAAGCCAATATTGTGTAGTTTGGTTTTTGACGAGATGTCAATCCGGAAGTTGGTTGAATGGACAGAGAAAAAATTCACTGGATACGTCGACATCGGCACCCACATGAACTCAGACTGCCTGGAAGAGACCACCCAGGCACTAGTTTTCTTGTTAACATGTGTCAATGGGTCGTGAAAGATCCCAGTGGGGTATTTCTTTATATCTGGCCTATCAGCTAGAGAAAAGGCAGGTCTAGTGAACAAGTGTATAGAGTTCTTGTATGACGAAGGGAGAAGTGGCATTAGAATTACATCTGTTACATTCGATGGAGCTCCAGTCAACTTGTCCACAGCTGAAGCTTTGAGAGGACAATTCGATGATACCGACGATTTGAAGACTGACTTTCCACATCCTATAACTAAGGAACCAATTTTCATAATTTTGGATGTAAATCACATCATTAAAATGGTAAGAAGTTGTTTTGGCCCTCAAAATGGCATCAAAAATATTGATGGCGAGGAAATTCAGTGGCAACAAAGCTGAAACTCCGCCATATTCACTGGGACAGGGAAAAAATGAAGGTGAAACTGGCAACTCAGACGATGAGTAAGAGCGTAAGTGACGCTATTACTTTCTGTAGAGAAAGTGGTCTTTCAACCTTTGCACAATGAGGATGTCAACATAAGTAGGGTCAATCCGTTATACAATTTTAGTTCGTGTTTCGATATGTGTTAATTTTAACTGTATTGTTCCATGTTGTTTTAATCTTTGACAATCCACATGTCGCACACCCGGAGCCCTAAAATCGTTTGTTATGAAGCCTGATGATGACTGTTAATCAGTCGAAACCGGTCGCTTAGTCCTTATTAAATAAATTTCGTTGGCGAAGACTTAGTGTTTTCTTCGGATACTTAAGAACATGGCCAACTTCGAGAGTTTGGACAACCTTCTGTCATTCTGTAGAGAAGATTCACAGGCCCCCCAATTCATAGGCTCTGAAGCCACGTCCGAATTTATACACATCTTCAATGACATCTTTGATATACTGAACTCCCGAAACTATTGGGCAAAATATAGATACAAATTGCCTATGTCCTCCTAAACAGAAGACCTATTTCATCAGAAGTTCGAGGATTTTGAACGATACATAAAAGGCGTTACTTTAAAGAATAAACCAATTTTATGTTCTGGGAGAAAACCAGGATGTTAATAATTATCAACAGTGTACGACAGCTTATCAACGATATGTTAAGGATAGTTCTATGTTAAATTACTTACTAACATATAAACTGTCTCAAGATCACCTTGAACTACTTTTTAGCGTGATTCGTAGCAAGGGAGACTTCAACAACAACCCTTCCGCCCGGCAATTCGATGCCACCTATAAGAGGTTGCTGGTCCACAGTCAATTGAGAGCCTCTAAAAGTGCTAACGCACTTGATTTAGGAACCATCTCTATTTTAAGTGCTGGGTCAAAAATAAAGTTAATATCCAAAGAAGTAGACCAGCAATCTAAAGACAATGAAATGAAGCAGCAGGTCGAGGATTGTACGCGGCTTGAAGAATTATTCGGGTCCAGCTTTACAAGTTATGTTGATGACATTGTTAAACTACATAGCTGGATTTATACTACGAGGTTGAAAACACCATATTTCATGCCATCAGTGTAAAACACTCTTAGAAGCTGACTCATCCTACTCCTGGCTGCAAGAGCGAAAAAAATATGGAAAACTCATAAATGCAAGCAATATAGTATGTCATATTTGCAAAAAAGCGGAGAAGAACTTTCGCTGCTTTAATAAAAGTATTGGTATATTCAATAAAAATGTTAAATTTAATGAACATATTAATTATCAATGTAACGGACAGTGAATTGTTAAGAAAAGTGTACGATCAGTTGAACGTTGAGATTTACATTCTCCGTATTTTCCTTAGTTTCAAGAGGCATTCTGGCTTTTATTTTTACTCACAGGTACACGGAAATCGAATTCAAAGTCCCTGCGCTCAGGCGCCACATTAGCAAACGGAACGCCCACGAGGAATAAAACGATCTATACCACTAGGATCCTAGAGTGATACGTCAATGAAGGGACGCCAATGACGCAACCCTACACGGATTTCCCTTACGGATCTCACAATGACGGCACGCCAATGCGAAATCGGGAAATAAACTGTTTCCTCAATGACGGAACGCCAATGAGGGATTGAGTTCTTACCATTCGAGGACTCGTCTGGCCAGAGCTAAATTAATTTCCTCAATCGACCTGTACTTATTTCTACCTGACGAACTCTTGGCGGGTTATATCTCCCGCCATCTTAAGAAAATTCGTCTAATCTTAGAAACCGAGCAGCGAAGCTACCGCTCCTAGTGAGAGACTCCTAAGTTAATTATACGGAAGTCGTTTTGGTTGCCTAGCCACGGTTTTGCCTCGTTACAATAATTTGTATGAAATGTATATGGAAGCTATAATATTGATCAAATAATGCAGGTTTGGGATCTGTGTTGCATGAATTAGGGGTGAAACAAGTAGAAGATTTGACACCAAAAGCTAAAAAGTTATAAAAAATTGAGACGGAAGTCAAAGAAGCTGCAGCGAATAGTAAAGAGTAAGATGATAGTTGAGAATGTATCGGACGCTCTTCTTAGAGCTACGGCCCAGTTCGTGAACATGCAGATTGAGCTGGACGACCGGAAACCTAAAGGGCGACGTTACGACCTGGAGAGTAAAATATTAGGGTTAATTCTCCAGAAGCAAGGGCCGAAAACCTATAATTTTTTAAGAAGAGCATTCTCCGAGAACTAACAGTACGTTATTGATGAGAATACCAATTGTTGCAGGAATTAATGGATCTGTGTTCGATAATTTAAAACTGATTGTACGATCTATGGAAGACAGAGATAAGGTAGCTGTTTTAATGTTTGACGAAATCAGCATAGAACCCCAAGTGTAGCAACACCATTAACATTCCCCCCAAACACCCCTCGCGGCTCCCTCTCTTGGCCAGCGGTCGCAGCCTCCAGGACACCGAGGGTAGATCCTCGCTACCCTTTTTCGCCGCTTCGCTACCCTCCGCTCCAAATCGCCACCAACGCCGCCCGAGGATATCGCATTCAGCCAAGGGTGCGCGCGGCCACCCAACCCCACTACGCGCCATCCTCGTCGACTTCACCCTCCCCCACTTGAACCGATTGCTACCTATCGCCGTCACCCCCACGCACGGCGATCATCCCCACGACGGAGCCTCCCACCGCCGTGACCAGAGCGCGATCCTGTGAGGACCAATCACAGGACGCACCCCGCTGGGACCGAACCATGACATCCCCGTGCAGCGCTCAGGAAAGGCAGTCGAATCCTCGGACTCACCCCCAGCAGCACCTACGCATCCTAGGTTGGATCACCGGGTCTCTGGGCAGTGAATCAAAGAGGACACCTCGAAGACTCGTTGCTACGCGGCACCCCAGGGTGGGTCAACGACAACGAGGCGAGAGGAGAGAGCCACTCGACAAGTCTCCGTGTAATCTATTGCGAATCAGTGTGTAATCATATAACCAATCACCAGTAATTCATTAAAACCTCCCGTTACCGCCGCTCGTTTACTTTGGGCTAACCCACGACTCCACCAAGACCCTCAACACCAACCAGAGGCGTTACACAAGTAATTATTAATCGTCATATGAAGAAATTCGAAGGTTTTGAAGACATGGGTGGTGAGTAATTATGTGTATTGTTGTGTGTGTATTAATTAAATAGAAGACAGTATGAATGAATGATAGCAATCTTTTTTTTTCAGACACAGTGACATCTAAAATATGCGACCACGCATGTGTGTTTTTGCTGAAAGGCATAACACAAAGATGGAAGAAGCCACTGTGTTACACATTCTGTCGGGGTGCTACGAAAACATACAATTTAGTTCACTTAATTTCCATCATTATTGATCACTGTGCTCGTGCGGGTTTACAAATTATGGCAACGATCAGTGATCAGGGTCGTAACAATGCTGCAGCGATAAATCACCTTTGCAAATATTATGGAGAAAGGGACGATGATACATTGACACTGTATAGAATGCATGGCCAGAAGGTTGTCCACATTTACGATCCTCCACACCTCCTGAAAGGAATCCGTAACAACTTGCTCCGCAGTGATCTGATCTGGGAGAATGATGGGGATGTAATGTGCGCCCAATGGAAACATGTCTTAGCGACATACTGAGATGATAATGGTCCGGGAGAACTTCGGTTGCATCCCAGAATTACAGAATCGCATGTAAATGAGAAAACCATGCGGAAAATGAAAGTGTCTCATGCTGCTCAAATATTGAGTTCTTCACATTCCGCTGGAATGGTTTTCATGTCACAGAAAGGTAATATACAGTTTTGATTGTCTCTTATGTTTATAATTGCCCCTTATTTACATTTTTTAGGTTACATCGAATTATCAGCAATGCAGACAGCCAGAGTTCTGAAGTTTTTCGAGTCGTTATTCGACAGTGTGAACTGCACGTTTTCTACACTGCAAAACCGCAGTGTGGAAAAACTTTTAAATGTGCTGTGTCCGCTACATCTGGGCATGCAGAATATTGGAGCACATGTCGAAAAGAAATTTCCAACATGTATTTCCGAAGCCATATACGCAGCGAGGAGACTAAGAGGAAGCCCCTATCGTTAGGGGCTACCAATTTGCTAGTAATATTAAATGGCTTACACCATATTTCAAGAAGGTTGCGTTGTGACTACGGTATTGAATCTTTCCGACCACGGCGACCAAACCAAGATACCAGAACCAATAAACCAGAAAATATTTTAACAAAGTAGGATGATCGCTTCACAAAGTTGTATTTTCAATTTTTAGAACTTTCTTTAGCTTATTTTAACACTCTTAACAGACAGATGCAATGTGAAAAACTGGCTATCCAAGATTTATACAAATCTGTGAGTGCTGTGTATAAATATTTTTTAGAAGTTATATAAAAAGGGAAGTACTCATAAAATCCCCACTTCATCAAATCAATTTTAAAGATCCTAATAACTTTCTTCCCTTAGAAGAATTGTATTTAGGAGCGAAAGTCCTAGTCTCAATTGAGTCATTGAGTGACACTGACAAATCTACTTTTAGGAAAAGATGCCTAGAGTGTTATGGCTGTATGTCAGCTGCATATCGATTCAAACAACTTTCAAGGTTCCACCCAAACCAAATCTTCAAGTACTTCAAGTCAGTCCTTAAATCCAAATTCACAAATTTCACAGCAATCAAGTCACAACAATAATAATAGCAGGAGCATGACTTATTGCAATAGTACAAATGCAAACTTAACACTCATGTCAACAGTCATATTACAAATTCAAACTGCCAATGGTTCTTATAGAAACTGTAGAGCAATATTAGATAGTGCATCACGAAGTGACTACATTACAATGGAGTTATGTAAATCACTAAATATACAACCTAAACCTGTCAATGTAACCATAGAAGGCATCGGTCAAGCAACTTCTCCAACCAAAGAAAATTGTTGTGTGAACATTACAGCTTGTCACACAGGATATTCTACACCAATTTCATGTTTAGTGATTCCACTAAATGCTACCACCTGAAGAATTGAATGTAAATTCATTGGAAATACCACCTCACATACATTTAGCTGATCCATCTTTTGCAATTCCACCCAAAGTAGACATGCTCATTGGAGCTGGGTTATTTTGGCAACTATTATGTGTGGGTGTTGACGCTAGCATCAACATTATTTAAGGGAATTTTAGGTGAAGAAATTATAATTTATTGTAAAACGAATTTAGGGAACTTTTTACATAATTTTATCATTGAAATTAACACGCGTTGTTTTACAAACGGAAAATAGCATTGAACCGAACGTGTATAGTTGAACGAAATCGTTGATGTAAGCATAACAAGGAATCGTCGTAACGTGAGAATAACGCGCTCAGGTTAAGGTCAGCTCTGCAAAGCTAAGTCGTTGTAGGAAATCAAACAGACGTACCATTGATCTAATGTAATTCAATGTGTATAAAAGATCCCGAAAGTGGACAATAAATTAGTATACGATGTATGCTCAAAACGACGTGTGTTGTTGGTCTTGATTTACGTCACCCCAACCTACAAGCTCTCACGTTACGCCCTGAGAGTTCTACGAGATCTTCAAGATACTACAACTTTTAACTCCAAGATCTTCAAGCCCGGAGAGCACGGTACGCCCTCTCTCCAAACCTTCAAGAACTTCAACCCGGACCTGCACGTTACGCCCTGAGGTCCACACCGGAGAGCACGACACGCCCTCTCTCCAAACGACTAGAACTTCAACCCCGGATCTGCACGATACGCCCTCAGATCCAAACCCGGAGAAGTACGTCACGCCCTCTCTCCACACAACTAGAACTTCAACTTCAAGAGATCACGTCACGCCCTGATCTCCAACTACTACGACAGTCCCCAGCCTTACAACCTGGAGACAAGATTCTTCTCCGCAGCCGCCCACGAGCTACGAGAGAGATCTATACAGTCCACTTCCAACAGATACCACTTCACACTTCGTTCAGTGGGTCAAATAAGTTTAGGGAAAAATAAACCAATTTTACACAAGACTCGGTTCGGACGGATTATATCAGGTCCGTTACATGTTCCACATCAGATCGGTAACAAATCTATTTGTCACTTCACAGCAAGTTCAGACAACCATGAATCAGATATAGTACTTACAAAATTTTGGGAAATGGAGGAATGTCCTAAAAATAAATTTACATTTTCAGAAGAAAAACAACAATGTGAAAATCACTTTCCTCCAATTTCAAAAGAACTTTAACAGGACAATTTTCAGTTTTAATTCCATTCAAGCACAGTCCGACCTTGGGGATTCTAAACAAGTTGCAATCAAACAATTGTAATATCAAATCAATCATATCATAATCAAATAGTATGGCGTACAAATCCGTCAGATCCTTTAGCAATTTATCAGTTAAACACTGCCACGTATGGCACACAGTCAGCCCCGTTCTTAGCAGTACGTTGTTTGTGTAGCCCGACCGTGAGGTTGGCGAATTAAAACCAATAGATCAAAAATAAACAATACTATTGTAGAAAGTAACTCTCAAAAACAATATCAAATTCGTGAGCTTATTCCCGCGTGGATTCGCTCGATGATCTCCCTCTAGTCCGGTTTTCCTCCTCTCGCGTGGAACCCCCACTTTCCTAAGCCTCCTCTGTGAATCCCAGAAGACGACTTGGGTATAGGGTTACCAGCGCCGCGCCGCCAGGAATTTTGCTTACTACATTTGCATCAATTATACATAGAGAATTATCAAAGGTTTCCTGAAGCAGCATCCATCATCAAAACAAGTTTTTATGTTGATGATCTTCCCTTTGGGAACGACAATCCATATAATTATGCACTGAAATCTCTGAAGTACTACAAGAAGCAGGTTTTAAATTGAGAGAATGGGTTTCTAATGATGATTGTTGACGCTAACGTCAACATTATTTTAAGTTAAGAAATTGTAATTTATGGTGAACTAATTTTGGGAACTTTTCAACACGTTTTGTTTTACAAACAGATAATAATCACTGACGCAGCTTAGGTAACGAGGTTTTTGGGATATCTAATTAAACGAAAAGCACGTCTTATTTTACTACAAAGAATAACAACGCAGACCGAACGTCAACAAGTCAAGTTCGGATCACAATAATCAACAGAGTCAGCATAACAAAAACGTTTACGGAACGTGATAACGAGCGCTCCGGTTAAGGTCAGTTTCTGCAACGCTAGGTCATTGTAAGAAAACAAATAATATCTCATTTAACCAATATAAATCAAGATGTATAAAAGCTCTGAAATTTGGGACAATAAACCAGTATACGATGTATGTTCAAAACGACGTGTGTTGTTGGTCTTGATTTACGTCACCCTAACCTACAAGCTCTCACGTTACGCCCTGAGAGTTCTACGAGATCTTCAAGATACTACAACTTTTAACTCCAAGAACTTCAGGTCCACACAGGAGAGCACGATACGCCCTCTCTCCAAACGACTAGAACTTCAACCCCGGATCTGCACGATACGCCCTCAGATCCAAACCCGGAGAAGTACGTCACGCCCTGTCTCCACACAACTAGAACTTCAACTTCAAGAACTTCAAGAGATCACGTCACGCCCTGATCTCCAACTACTACTACAGTCTCCAGCCTTACAACCTGGAGACAAGATTCACCTCCGCAGCCGCCCACGAGCTACGAGAGATCTATACAGTCCACTCTCTATTGAGACCACTTCACACTTCGTTCAATGATCAAGTTCTAAATGACTTTCAGTCCAATGATCCATCAACCCATCTTCTTCGTTTGGAGTAAAATGAGAGTTCAAAAACATTAGGAGTGCTGTGGTCATCACACGATGATTCGTTGGTTCTCGATATAGCAACTAGTCCAAATTGTAGTCAATACAAAGAGATCCATTTTATCTGGAATAGCACAAATCTTTGATCCATTAGGTCTTTTAAGCCCATGCATCATAATAGCAAAAATTCTTATTCAAAGGCTATGGTTAGAAAAACTGTCGTGGGATGAGTCAGTTTCTGCAGAAATACATACAACTTGGTCTAAATTCAGAAATAATTTGTCAAAGCTCAATGGGTTTGAAATTTCAAGACATGTTCGATGTCATCGCCCTGCAAGAATTCAAATTAATGCCTTTTCTGACGCAAGTCAAGACGCATATGAAGCTTGTGTGTATATGCGAACGATTCAGTCGAATGTAGAAATTCATTTCAACCTTTTGTGTGCGAAATCTAAGGTAGCACCTACAAAATCTGAAAGCATTTCAAGATTAGAGCATATGGAGCAGTTGTTTCATCCAGATTAGTACTCAAGATACTTGATACACTTCAAGAAAAGGTTGATGATATTTTCATGTGGACAGATTTCACCATCATTTTAGGATGGATTAGTACTGAGACATATTATCTAAAAACATTCGTGGCTAATCGAGTTTCTGAAATCCAGTCAAATTCAGGCAATTACCATTGGCAACATGTACATAGTAAAGATAATCCTGCAGACTTGTTATCAAGAGGTCTTGATCATAACATGCTACCCTATGCAACAATTTGGTGGTATGGATCTGAGTGGTTATCATATCCACAAAACACTTGGCCTCAACTGGTTTCAGCACCTGTGATTGAGCTACCAGAAATGAAGTCAAAACATGCCTTATTTCATTGAAAAGGATCCCAACTTTTGATATTCATGGATTTTCCAAATTTACAAGATTAGGTGGACTAAATCCCTTCCTTGACAAGGATTCAGTTCTTCGCGTGGGAGGAAGATTGTCAAATTCAGAGTTTCAGTATCACAAAAAGTATCCTATCTTACTACCAAAAAAATCATCATTTTACGAAGTTCATATTTTCTTATTTTCATATTATCTCCTTTCATTCAGCACCTCAACATTTGTTAGCATTAGTAAGAGAAAGGTACTGGCCTATTCATGGAAGAAATATTGCAAGAAAAACTTATAGAGAACGCATAAGGTGTTTCAAATGCAAGCCTGCCGAGCACAATCCATTAATGGGAAACTTACCAAGGGCAAAAGTAACACAATCGTTCCCGTTTTCTGTCACAGGGGTGGATTATTGTGGTCCATTCTTAGTAAAGGATAGGAAGGGAAGAGGGTGCAAAATTACAAAGGTGTATGTTAGTATATTTGTGTGTTTCTCTACCAAGGCTATTCACACGGAGCTAGTATCAGACTTAACACCTGAAGCATTTTTGGCTGCCCTAAGGAGATTCGTGGCGAGGCGTGGAAAACCAAGCCATGTACATTCTGACAATGGTAACAATTTTGTTGGTGCCTCTCGTGAATTAACTAAACTTTTGAAGCGTTTGCATCTGCGAGATGAAGCATTTTCAAATTTTTGTATACTTCAAGGAATTGAATGGCATTTTATTCCCCTTCAGCCTCCTCATTTTGGCGGTCTCTGGGAAGCAGGCGTGAAAAGTGTAAAAGGTCATTTGACACGAGTAATATTAAATATTTATTTAACATTTGAAGAGCTATATACAATCGTAGTGCAGGTAGAGGCGATAGTAAACTCCCGTCCTCTCACCCCACTTTCAACCCATCCTGATGACTTAGAACCTATCACTCCCGCTAACTTTCTGCTAGGAAGATTAATGATGTGCATCCCAGAGGTTAACTACAATGATATGAAAACGAATACACTGTCAAGATTTCAACTACTACAGAAACTACACCAAGACATTTGGCGCAGATGGTCCATAGAACATGTTTCAGAGCTCCAAACTAGAGTGAAGTGGAAGACTACCAAGAAGGGTCTGAAGGACGACACCTTAGTTCTTATTAAGGATCGAAACCAGCCTCCTCTCAAATAGACTTAGGGAAGAGTCGTAGCAGTTCATCCGGGAGCTGACCAGGTGGCACGAGTTGCGCCATACGAACATCCATGGGTGAAGTTAAACGTGCAGTGCATAGTGTGCGTTTTACCAGTGGTTTAAGCCTTCATTAATCATTAATTGTATTTTATAATTTATTTGAAAGTTTTTACCCTTTCAAGGTGGGGGGTATGTTGAGTATTAAGTTGCTTAGGGCAGGGGTGTTTATGTTACATGAGTTTTCTGTACCTACTGTGTTTTGTCGGCACGGGAAGCACTCATTTTTGTTCCATGCATATCTCTCTTACCTGCGAGACAGCGACAAGCGAGGTCGATCGTTCGACAAGTATAAATGTATTACATAAATTATTGAGTTTTTATAGCAACCTATCCAGAAAATTACAAATCTATAACAACTTCCTTAAATAAATTTGGCACTTTTATGTTACTTTTGTGCATTTTCATAACATTTCTGAATTTTTTTAGACAGCCAAAATGATGACGACACAAACTTGGGGTCAAATCAAAATTTAAGCGACGTAGATGAACCTGGACTAGCACAAGACGGACCTGAGATGTAGATATACCTGAAAAAAGTAGGTGGCATTATACCACATAACCCTGTTACCATACAACATTTCTGAGACCATTTAATTTTTTCAGTAGGCATATTGGAACCTTACATGCAAGCAGGGCTTTCATCAGACCTTTATGAGTCAAACGCATTGAAAAGAAACTTAACAGATTGGTCCAAGTGCACACCAGATTTGTTGGGAACACCTAAATCAACACCATTGAAACCAATTGCAAACAGTACAGGTAAGGATACAAAGAAATGATATTATGATAAATGTTTTTTAATCTATGTTTTTGCAGAAGATACGCCAAACAAAAAATCTCGAAATCAGAGAAATATAATGAACAGTAAACTCATTGAGTGGAGTGCTCCAAAAGTTGAGATTAGAAATCAACAAAAGAAAGGTTTCATGAAAGAACATCAATTAAAGATGAAGCATGAAAGACGTTTAGTAATAATAGTAATAAGTTATATAAAGAATTAGCAAAAAATATAACCACTCCCATCTCTATTATCACATTACTCCCAGAATTCAATATCCAAGTATGTAAGTAATGTCATCCAGTCCCGTCATATCGATATCAACATGATGTCGATTTGGAAGGGATCAATATCTGATTATTAATCATTCATATAGGTAAAGACTAATAAATGATCGGTCCCATATGTTGGTTACTACCGTTTTATTGATCAGCCGTATTAAGCCAGCTTTAGACTGTGATGCTTATCTATTTGGATCAGGTGACTTCTCTTAAGGAAAGAAAACTAAGCTGATGGGAATTATTCCTATTTGAAGTCTCTTAAAACATAACAGAAAGGAGGAAGGATCGCTGCGGCACCCACACCGTCGCTATCCCTACCGACACAACTTTTCAAGATGGAGCACTTTGGACAATAGTCGAAAACGTAATGCTGTCGGTTTAATGCGCCATGGAACAAAGATTGGGATATTATGTTACCGGGAAGATTTCTATTTTTTATGATTGAAGTTTATGTAAGGTGAATACTCCCAGGCGTAACAAGGTATGCCTCATATAGCATTTAAAAATATTTTCTTTCATTATCCCAATCTATAAAAGCCATTTGTATGTTCGGTTCATTGCCATATACACCAAAGAAAAAGTCGTAAATGCCACTGCCATTCGGAGAGCACTTTAAATAGCAACACCTGTGGTTTTTCACAAAACTAAATTCGTGTTTCTCCGCTTCAGTAACAAACTCTTCATTTTCATTGTTGTCACAATCCCCCAAAAAATTTATCATTCCATGATCAACTTCTAAGTGATCTGCTATAAGCTTAAAACTCGACCAATTGATTGCAAAGGAACACATTGGACACTTGAAAATCATCATCGCATATACCACACCAAACACTACAATCGTCGCATATTTGATGGTTCGCCTTGCGACACCTGTATACGGATAGGCCAATCAAATCCTTTCAATTCGATCAGATAAGATCGATCTCGTCCCCGCCACTATTCAATAAAGCTGTGCCACTATTGTTCAACTTGTAACCGAACCTACCTTTGATCTCCGCCGCCATTTGGACTCTGAACATCTTTTGGTCCAAAGTGTTCGCTATCACTTCTTTACTCGGCATAGGGACGGACACATCGTACGGTCCTGCGCCCTTCGACGCTTCCATGTCGACAGTCACTTCGACAGAATCCAGATCGAAGTCGTAACGGTCGATGTCGTCGGCGCCCAAAGCTCTACAAGGAGTCCTCCCGAAACAGCCCTCTGCTCACTGAGAACGCATGCGTTATGTCCATCTCTGTCAACGTAGCAGCGGACATAATGGGCAGAAAGGAAGGCGACGATGTCGTCCCGCACATACAACTTAACGTCGTCGGTCTGCAGGTGCACGCCGAAACGGTTCCTTCTCCGCAGGTAGCTCGAGGAATGTCTGATCTTATAATGGGCACATCAATTGGAGCGCGGATCTCTCAGCGTAGTCCTCGCACTTCAGACAAGGGAACGTACCGCCGACGCATAGCCGCTCATGCGCCTCGGTCTCGTCGACGCGCAGCAGCTTCCCGCAACCCTCGTACCTCTTGATGTACCTGAAGAGGTACTCGACGGCGATGAGCTCGTACAGGAAGGATCAGCCGCCGTCGTCGTACCTGGAACACCTGCCGCATGTGACGTCACGGCTCTTCGGGTTGTTCTTCACGGGGAACACGGAGAGGTACTTGTGGCACTTGGAGCACCGCAGGCTCTCGAGTCAATCATCATCCAATATGAGCATCGCGTACGACCTGCAAGTAACGTTCACGTTGCAACGACAATTAACTCGTGACTCGAGCGGGCTTTCCAGAAATTAGTAAACGCGTGCAAGAGCCCTACTCGAGTAGCGCCTCCAATACTTTTTGAGGTTAGATCGATCAAAGTGATTCGAACCTTATGAGGTCAATCCAGCCATAATTACCTTCGGCTCCGGTTAAGATGACGGGATGACGGGATAACGGTGGCAAAATCTTCAAATAATCTTCGCGACCTCGCCTTCGGTCCACACGTCCACACTAAGACAAAGAAAACGAAAGTAATTTGAGGTTATGTCGATGCAGTCGATGCTATCAGACGATACCTCGACGAGAGTACAAGGCCAGAGTAATTCGAAAATTACGTAATCAATCCAGTCATAATTACCTTTCAATATTTCTCGCCTCTCCTTTAGGAACCTCGTGCTGTCCACTTGTGTCTTGTGACTTGTGACTCTTGTGGGTCCACTGCGCTACAAAATGGCCGACACTCTGCGGACCAGCGTTGCCAGACATTATTTAGAAAAATCACCATCCTAACAATAAGAAAATCACCAGAAATCACCAGATTTCATACTGACAGCTGACAGTTGACAGTAATGACACAGAAGCTTATCTTATTATTAATTTTCTGGTTGAACATATTTTGTTACTACCACACAGTAGTGCGAGCGTTGAGAATATTTAGTGCAATAAATTTAAATAAAACTGAAACACGCAATAGACTACAATTAGATATTTTATCAGGTATTCTCCATGTCAAAAGGGTAATCAAAGAATGTTATTCTTTAGAGATGGATAGAAGTCTCTTGAATAATTTCAAACAGGACATTTATTAATAAATATAATTTTTGTTAATTCAAACATTAATGGCTCATTTCCAAGTGTGGTGTACCGCAATTTTTTTTTTTCGATGTACCGCATGATTTGAATGGTTATTTATACCCGCCAAAACTGTTTAATATTGCTTCCAACTTTTTGCGAATATTCGCAAATGGTTAATTATTTGTCATCAACTTTTAGTTGTTAGAAGTTAAGAGTTAAATACTATTACTATCGCATATTAAAACAAAATCACGATAAAGTTATAGGAGTAGTTTTATCAGTTTTGACGGCAACAAACAAGGATTCAAATAATGCGGTATCTCGCAAGATAAATGGAAACGAGCCGTTATTATCCATTATTTTTCCTGTTTTTTTTTAATTGTATTATTGTTAGATAAAATATTTGTTTTGTATTATTCTACTGAACAATTTTATTTTATTAGTAGAAAAAACTATTTATTTTGTTATTCTACTGAATAAATTGGTTATTTCTTTGAAAAATTAAAAATTTATTATGAAGTTGTGCTCGTTCACCCAAATGTATAAAATCACCAGATTTTTGTAAAAAAACAAAAGTTTCTCACCAGTCACCACCTGCAGTAAAAAATCACCCTGCTGCGGACCACAGCTGCGGACACTGCTGACAAAGGCCATAGACCATAGAGATAAAAGAGAGAGCAGGTAACAAATGTGGTTGGAACAAATAGACCAAAGCACAGACTAAAGTGGCTTCTGCATATCGCCGACTTCAAATAGTCCAAGAGCTAGGCTACATAAAACAGTATCGATAAGGTACACGACATTCGAGTCCATAACTGATTGTAAAAACATGAACTCAACACCAAATGGCTGTTCTGCCGGTTTGCATAGGCCGGATATGTAAATGGCGAAAAACCGATAAAGTACACGGGTGAAATTTTGTTCAGGCATTGTCTAGACCTTGACTAAGAGCGGTGTAACAATGGCAGAAAGTTAGCAGGTCGGAAAACCCTCGGCAGAAGGTCATGAAGAACGCCCTGTAACTTTCAGTTTCTTCTGCCAAGGGTTTTCCGACCTGCTAATTTTCTGCCACTGTTGCTCTTAGTCAAGGTCTAAACAATGCATGAACAAAATTTCACGAGTGTACCTTATCGGTTTTTCAGGCATGTTTTTCCAATGTGGAAAACTGGCCGCCATTTACATATCCGGCCTATGCAAACCGGCAGAACAGCCATTTGGTGTTGGGTTATTGTTTTTACAATCAGTTATGAACTCAAAATGTCGTGTACCTTATCGTTGCTGTTTTATGTAGCTAGCCCTCCGACTAAAACAATCGCAAACACGCGTTCGAAAAGTGGCTTCTCAATATGGCCGATTCCGTCTACAAAATTTATTAGCCCCTCTCCCTAATTGTTACCTCCTCTCCATTCTCCTCTCTCTTTTATATCTATGACAGCGGCGACAGAGCCAGCCACAGAACATCTCTATGTTAAGAGAGCCACGGGCACCATTAAAAAAATGTAAACGCCTAGCGCTGGGATGGTATTTTACAACAATTATAGACTACCAGAATTGCTTAAGGCGGGATTAGGATGGTCGTAACGTGACTTAACTTAACTTGGACTTAAAGTGACGTAACGTGAAACAGAATGCGTATCATTACGATGCACGTAACGTAATCTCGTAGACGTATAAAGTTGAATGTTCTGTGCAAAAGTGACATGACATCCATGACATTAATGACAAATTGTTTATTAATTGTTTATTATTTTTGGTGTTAGTATTGAGGTATTATTTTATTTATAAATACGAGCAAATGTCTCTTGAAAATCCGGAGTTAATTTATTATAATGTTCTACTTGCTTGCTACCTATATGTAATGATCAAACCAACTCATAGGTTAAATAGACTATAGAGGTTATGGACGTTATGGTATTTTAACGGGTTTCATGATCACAAACACATTTACATTTGAAAAGGTACATCACCACATTCACATAAAGTCACTAGATATTAAAAGTACCGCAATTGGCGGCCATATTTGTTCCCAATTCAGGCGGCAAATTTAAATCTGGATGTCAAATAAAAAACGTGTTGTATTTTGAATGTATGACGAATACGAATCAGATGATAACTATTTCTTAGGGGGCGGGTGATAGTTCGGACCCGCTACCTTTTCACACAGCGGGGTTTCAAGACGAGTTCCGACCCATCGTACCTGCTCGCAGTGATTCGAATTATAAGTAGAGTGAAATATTTTTCAAGGGGGCAAGGGAAAAGAGGCAAAGAAACTGATTTTGGGGGATCATAGGGGGATGTTTGATAGAGCGAAAGTATAGCTTTCCTAGAAAACATTCGAAAAACCGACGATAGTACCCTTACTTTTCTGGAAATGATTGGTATGAATCGCACCTGTGTGGGTCCGAATCCTTGATTACCTGACCGCGGTGGATCCGAACTCGCCTCATCCATTCTTAGGTTGAGTGTAGACATTTTACAATCTAATGTTTATACAATTCAATGAAATAAATGATGGAATGGTCTAGACTCTAGAACAGTGAAGATTTAATTTATAGAGCCGTCTCATGCAGAAAACTCTATTTTGCTAAATCTGTTTTTTGGTTTATTGCAGTGCTATCGATTAATCAGTTGCAAAATAAGTTTTTAAACATTTATTTAATATATCATAAGTAATATATAACAAATTTAAACATGGAATGTTGGAAATGGTGTTTTTATTAATTATCATATTTCTGCACTTTAACCTACAGTTATATAAAAGGTTTGTCCAAATGTAAGTCATACAATACCAACTATTTAAAAACATGTTACAATGTTCAACAAATGAAAGTAATTTGATTTTTGACTTTTATAACAAATATTCAACAATACAATAAAACAAGACAATAAATCATGCAATACAAAATTAACATGTGTAATTCCTTTTACATAAAATTTTAAACATTTTACCAATGATACAAAAGTACCCAAGTTATAAATCACAAAATGATGTTCAATGGAACTCTAACTATTTAAACTATGATTATCCAAATCCCTTATTCTAGTTTTATTATGACTTGGCTGTCTGAAAATGGATTAAGACAGCCAAACAGCTTACTTTATTTACCAATTCATAAAGAGAACGATGCTCACGGTGATGGTTTACCACATTCATATTTTTTTTAGACTTTCAACTTCACTTAAAACAATAACAGATAATATATGGTTCATAAAATAGCTGCCTGCAATTCAATTTTTCTTTTACAATTGAAGTTAAATGTGGCTGACAATCTACAGAGAAAGTTCTAAAGGAATCTAAAGAGAAAAAACGCGTTTGTCCATTTTTTTTCAATTCTTGCATTTTAAACAATGTTCCCGACCTCTGCACTTTGGGGGATAAAACAATCCTTATTCTAGGCATTATTCCCGAGGTATTCATGTATAAACTAAAGCAAATCTATTCATCTAAAGCAAATTTCTGACAGATGGGTCTTAGACTATATCTGTTAAAGTTTAACATGTTGCGCACACTTCATACCCTGTTAGGGGTCCCTTCACATTGGGTTTTTTTGTCCTGGCCGTGTTCATTTACACCTACAAAACGAACGGTATTATCTGACGAGATTAACAAGAATCCAGACGAGTGTTGGTCCAACCAACACGATTTCGCTGTTTTCGATATTTTTGGACTGGATTCCTTCTCCCAGTTTTTTGGTTTCGGTGTTCTCCAGTAGAGAGGAACCCTAAAAATAAAAATAGAAGTAATGTAAGTTTTACCCTAATTGTCTAATTAATTTTTAATGTTCATTGTATACAGTAATAATGTTAATTCTACACCTCACTGTCATGTATATGTAATGAATCATTATTAATTAATTAATTATTTGAACATCACACTGTCCTTTATGTTGTAATCAATCCCACAAACATAAATACCAACGCATGAGTAGCAACAGCATCTTCCTCTCCTGAAGCATTTTTCATTGTAGGCTGCCCTATAATTGAAGAAGTGGTAACATCAAACTGTTGACCTGGTTTTATGTTCATCTCATCTACAAGTAGGACAGCATGCTTTTCAGTTCCATCAAACAGCTTCACCTATCAAAGAACAAACATATATTTATTAAACTAAAGTGGATAAATAAAAAATAGTACTAAAAAGTGAACTAGATTAAACAATTTGGTCTCGAAAGGCTACCTACTTTTCCTCCTACTAAATGTAATATGTGGAAGATGAGGAAAACGTGAAAGAAAAATAAACACTAAACCAAACCCACAATTTACAACTGCTACATACCTTTAACTCTAACAGATTGATAACATCTTCCAAAATACCTGGTTTAAATTTCAAGCTTTGAAGGCGATGCTGGAGCGTACGAATACTAGGATAAGGAAGATTCTGATTTCTCATTTACAGATTCTCAGACTCAGATTCTTCATGAACCTCAGATTGTACTTCACATATATTATGTGTAGAAGTCGAAGGTTTCACTTCTACACTTGTGTTGAATACACACAAATAATGTCCCGTGCAGTAAATCAGGAACAGCATTCCACTTCAATAACTTCTTTCCATCGGCCCTATTCTCCTCGAACTGCATTTCAGAAAAATGTCTAAAAGTTACCAAAGTGAAATATTGCAAATTGCTAATTATTTTATAACGAACTAACCTCGCAAATTCTTGCATTTTCATGTAATGCCCTGTTGTCAACAGCCCTTTTCCATATATCTCTTCTGTTTACATCTAAACAAACAAATATCATGTAATGTTATTAAACAATAATTAAATAATTTTAGCTACAACTTACCGCTAGGTAATTTGAATAATCTCAAATTACCCTCACGAGCATTGTATTTACACACGCAACACGAAGGTATTTCAGACGTTCTTAATAGTCAAATCACATAAACAAATCACAAATACTTATATTTTTCACCTATCACCACACTGAACGTAAATAGAAACGGAGAAATATAACCTTAAATTCTAATCGATACGTTTTTCAAACAGCTGTTTATATGAAAATCCGCCATATTTGTTCCCAAACGGGTGGTTCTCTCTCTTACTCATTGGTCCAATGAATTGCGGTACTTTTAATATCTAGTGACTTTACATTCACAGAATCACATATTTCATGGTATTTGACGTGTCTATGTCAGTGCGTGATCCTTAACTTGAACTTAACGTGACGTGAAAGCTTGACCGTGCCAATGTTTCACGTTACGTCCCTTCACGGCACGTCAATCGTAAACGGTTCCATTCCCTACCATGCGTTTAACTTTCACGTCACTTCAAGTCCAAGTTAAGTTAAGTCACGTTACGACCATCGTAATCCCGCCTTTAGTTTGCCGAATCTGCCTGGCAAAAACTCTGTGACGTCACCACCGGTGCTGGACAGAAGATAGAGTTATTCATTTTACTGTAGTAAACATTAAGATTAGATAAGATAGAGGCGAACAACTTTTGTATAAAACACTCTTTCGAGAAACGTACAGAAAAAAAATTATTTTTTTCAAAAACAAATAAAAATAAGAAAAACTTTTATTTCGCGTCTGAGAGAAAAATGTTACTTAGGTTTTTTGTTGCCCTTATAGAGGCGAACAATTTTTGTATAAAACATATCTTTGAGAAATCTACAGAGAAAAAGTTATTTGCAAATATTTTAAAATTTTGACGTTTGTATTTTTTCACACCTCGTATGCATTTTTTTGATACATCGTGTGTTATATTACTATATATCCTACCGTGGATGTGTGATGATTTTTGAGATTTGCTGTGATAGGACACAGTCCTATCACTAGTAACAGTGATTTATTTGAATTTCCATTAAAATAGGTAAAAGAAAATATTAGTAAAAGTATTAAAATGTACATTTCAATTTGTTAAAATGTATCGGAAGAGTTATTTATAAAATATTTAGACTATAATAAATTACTCAACTCAAGATCATCATATACCACATAGAACAACAACTAAATAAACATATTAATAAATAAAACAAAATATCCTGCCCCTCGTCACAATATAGTCATAGAAAATAAAGTCCTCTCACATTGTTGTTCTTCTTCATTTTTCTTGTCTTGTCTTGTCTTGTCTTATTAAGTTAACGTCTCTTTTTCGCTGTTCATTTTTCTTGAAAGGTTTTCTTAATACCATGGAAAAGCCAACTCAAAAATGTTTTCCAGCACGGTTTAGCTGTTCCGTGTTCTTTGTGTTCCGTCGTCCAAGAACCTTTCGTGTTCTATAGTGCTTGACATAACGACACAACCTAGAAAAGTGACGTATGGTGGGAGCTCTTCACGACAATAATCCAGTACCCATTTTCGTTAAGTTTATCTTGTAAAAGTCAAAAGGGCTCAATCAGTTCCCGTACGTCAAGCGCCACTAGTAATATGGAAGCGACTACTTGCGATTGGTGCTTGCGAGAAGCACCAGTGCGAAGGATGGAAGACCAGTTATGGAAATTCTGGAAAACAGTCAGCGCAGAAGTGAGTATTATCGACTTGTCCATGTGGAACTCTCCGTAACGGAATCGGCACCTTCCCTTTCAGGAACCGAACGTACTTCACAGGAACATCTGCGACAGCTGCAAGTCGCGCTACGAGGAGTTCTCGACGTACGTCGAAAGGTACAAGAGCAACGAGTCGACGATAGACGCGGTACTCTTCTCCGGTCGAGTCAAAGACGAACCGTCGGTCGACGTCGAGTATCATACTGTCTCCGTCAAGGAGGAGATTTTAGGATCGGCGGATTCCGCCCGACCCGCCGTCCCGGCGAAGCTCCGAGACACGGCCTGTCCGCATTGCGAGATGACCTTCGGCCACCCGTTCCACCTCGACAGACACCTGCGCCAGCACACGAACAAGAAACTCCTGAAATGTTCGCAGTGCGACGAATGCTTCCCGAGCTCATATCGCCTCAATGTTCACGTCATGCTGCACATTGGCGCACGGCCCTTCGATTGTCCGAAGTGCGACAAGAGTTTCGTGTACCCGTTCGAGCTGAAGGAACACTTGCGCAATCACGTCGGCGACAAGCCGTTCAGGTGCAAGTTGTGCGGGAAACGTTTCGCCAATCTCTCCTCGCTGGAGAGTCACATGCGGTTATACCGACACGACGCCGCTGAACTGAAGTGTGACAAGTGCGGTAAGTATTTCTCGAGGCCGTCCTCCGTGAGCTCGCACCAGCGTCGTAACGCCTGCGAGGCACGCGTTGCGGCTCGCGCGGCACGCACCAAGCCACGCCTTCCGTGTTCGGAGTGCGGACAATGTTTCGGTAAAAGTCGCGAGTTGAGGGCGCACATGCGCGTCCATCAGGTCGAGACGGTCTACGAGTGTTTGCGATGCGACAGGCGGTTCCTCAACTCGCACACGTTGAAGACGCACAATCTCCTTCATACGGGCGAACTGCCATTCAAGTGTCCGCATTGCGACAGAAGATTCGCGACCTCTTCCGTGTTGAACAATCACCTGCAACTCTACAAGATCGGCAACGTATTCAAGTGTTCGCATTGCGAGGAGCGCTTCTCCAGCCATGCCGAATTGACGAGACACCGGAAGGTCCACCCGTTAGAGAAGCCGCACAAATGTTCGCACTGCAACAAGGGGTTCTCCTGTTTGTCCAAATTGAACAGACACGAGCGATCGCTACCGAGATGCGTGGATAAGAATCGAGCCGACCGGTGAACCGAGCATCAATCTTGTATAGTGTGATCAAAACTTGTAAAATATATTTCTTGGATGATTTAAAATGTCATTTTAAGCAATGAGGTCCGTGACGTGACGTCGGGGACTATCGAGTTGTACCATGTGTACCTGTATTAATCTCAAATTCGTTCTGGGTGGGATTATCGGGGCGAATGAGTTGTACCAGGCATGGTCACCAAATTGTATCAAGTTGCGAGAGGTAGGTTGAATGGGCACCATCGAGTTGTACCACCAATTTTCTAGGAGAGGAAGTTTATAAAGAGAAACAAGAATCAATCAGAGAAAATATTTTATTATAATAATTATCGATCAAAAAATGTTATTAAATAATTTTGTACAATAATTACAAACTGTTTATATGTTACGTAACATATTATTACATACTTAGTCATATTAATATACATGATATTATATGCATATACATTGATATAAATTATACATAGTTAATTCACTAAGAGGTTAAAACTAATTTGGCGAATAATGTACACTTAATGATTTGACGAATTAAAATTTTTAAATTTGGTTTTGATACAATTCTTGTATTTTAGTGCTTATTAATTTTTGTTTTTTTTTCCTGTACTAGATTTTACTTTACGAACAGAACGATTAGCAGTTTTAATTTTAGCAAAAGTTTCATTTTGTGTGTTTGTGTGTATGTAATCAGATCCAAAAATGTATATAATATAATGGTATATATATATATATGGTACGTTCCACGCCGAATTTAGACTTTTTTTTAGATTTGGCCCAAAATCAACTAAAACGGTCCTTTTGAGCCCCCGAAACTCCCCCCCCCAAATTTTTAGGGCCCCAAGTGGAATAGAACTCAAGTTATGGACAATTGAAAATTGAAATTTTCAAGTTCGGCTCAAAAACCAAAAATTTTCAACTATCCATAACTTGTAAAAATACTCATTTTTATGACAAAAGTTTTAAACAAAAGTTGTTTGCAATGCTTTAAACATTTGGAAACTGATAAAAAAAAGTTCATCCGACATGGTTCACTATTGACGAGTCGTGACGCCATTAGTCGTCAGGCCGCCAAAAAAAAAAAATCAGCGTTCCTGACCAAAAAAATCAGGAACGTTGGTGTATCCGATACAAAACTTTTGAGCCCACACAGAAGTTAGCCAGACCTAAGGGCTGGTCCAAAATTTGAAGATTTGTGTTGAAAATTAAAATTTCCAGAACAAAAGGTTGCTTCAGCGTTGTCGTCAACCGTTATGGACCTTCAAAAACATCAACAAGAGCAACAATTTGGGTGAGAGTCGCTTCTTGGATAAAAAAAAATGCGCCATGCGAAGTAGTCTGGCCTCAAAATTCAAGTATTTTGAGGAATTTTGAGTTTTTGAGCTGCCGGGGACTTGGAAAATGCTCTACTTATATGAAAATGGCATGGGCATGCCAACCTTAGTGATATTGATCCCCAGTCAACTTCTAGAAAAAATGTCGCTCATGGTTTGATATTGTCGCGATGCGGCCCCAATTAGCGAAAGTAGGTCGCCGTCTAAGCTTATTCAGCACCGAGGCGACCTTAAACCGAAGGACGATACGACTCTCGGACAGGTACGACATCACGTTCGTAAACATCCCGCGTGTATTTATACAGCTCGATCATAACGATTAAGGAGTTAGTCAGTCTGTCACATAGAATCACGTCACGCTGCCCGTCTGAGAGCCCGTCCTTTTCGGCATGCCGCTAATTGGAGGAGCCTCGCACCTGCCGCCCTTCGTCACCCTAAAGTAAGCAACCACCTCCCTTTTGACCTTTTTTCTCATTTCTTATCATTTGCTCATTTGCCTCAATTTTGTACGATGTTCTCTCCCCTATATTTAGCGTCCAAATAAATATTGTTATGCGTTACCATGCTTTCTTTTAGCTTCCACCGAGCTACACCCCCAACTCGAGCACTCCCTTCGGACCCTAGGTCCTCAAGCGTGTGACAATATTGACTGGCAAACAGTGGATTTCTGGGGGCTCAATGGAATTTTTTTGATATCAAGGGATTTTTGCCGGATTTTGCCATTTTTTTTCTCGGAGCCCTTTGGTCTGGCTAACTTTGGGCGCAATTAATAAGTGATACTTACCTAAGCTTAACTTAAATTTTTTAGCGTCACTTAAAAATTGTCAACTGCACCGCCAATACTTATCCTACCCTTAATTAAGCCGCAATTTACTAGGGTTTTTATTTTTGGTTGGTTGCATCTCGTACTAAACAGTGTACTCCGTGTTGGTGTTTGGTGTTCCGTGACGACTGTCAAGAAGAGATAGCAACATGATGACGATTGACGAATTACATCTATTGAAATTAAAATAATTAAAATTAAGGCGCTGGCTTTGAATCAGGCGGTCACTGTCGTCGTGGGTTCGAATCCCACGTAATCCATGGATGTTGTGATTGTTGCGGGAAGTGTGTAAAATGTATCCAAAATCCCGTTCCTATTCACGCCGGTAACCAGGCCGGATAGGATCGGATATCCTGTAGGAGGGCGGGACTAGGATACACACACCCTGAGTCGGTAGAGCACGGAGTGGATCAACTGGGGTGAGAGCCTTAAGGGGGTACAACCGTGCTTGATGAGCGTGGTTCGGAGCCCACGTTAAACTGTAGGTCCCGTCCAATTAGCCCTGGCAGCAAAAAGAGACGTTAACAGAAAGACAAGACAAGACATCATTAAAATTAGATATAGAGGTTAAAGAAGAACAAATTAGAAAACTGACGGAAAAGCATAAAAATATTTTCATATTTGAATTAATTCCCATTTACAACCAACTCGTTTAAATTTGCAATATCTTGTTCCATATCTAGATCTGGTTCAGGTTCATTCATTTCTCGGGCTAGATTATTGTGCAATATTGCAACAGAAACAATCACAACTAAGGTATTTTCAAGTTTCAGTCGGCAACCATACGCTAAAACTGGAAAACGTCTCTTTAATATACCAAAGCAGCATTCAATTTTGTTTCGGGTTCTTATATGAGATTGATCGTAAAGTTGCTCTTGTCGTGTGTGTGGATTAAATAAAGGGGTCAATAGGTATTTCCTATTTGGATAACCACTATTTACTGGAAAAAAATATTTATGCAATGAAACAAATTTCTCTAAATAATGGTCTACATTTCCAAACCTAATAAAACACAATTTGGGAAAAACCCATTTTCAAAACTCGTCCGTATGTTGCTCATGTTCAATCCTTCTCGGAATTCCAAATTCTATAAGCTCCAACACAACAAAATCATCGTCTTCATTTTCTTCCCATATCACTCTATTCATATTCATTTCAAACTTCAAACACCATACGTAATGTACACAACAAAACATAAACACATAACCACAAATAGGAGGTTATGTGTCCCTTATAGTTTAATCTGATGTTAAGGGGAGGTCTATGTACCGTTTAAATTAAGTGACACTTACAACACTTTAAGCTTCACTTAGGTGTCGGTGCAGTTCACTTTAAATTTTAAGTGACACTTAAACTTTAAGCCGAGGTGGTGCAGTTGGCCCTAAGCACCCACTAAACCCCCCCTCATCGCCGCCCTTTCATCGTCGTTTCTCTAAGCCCCGTTCGATAATAAAACCCTAAGAGACGGTGGCCATGTTATCAATATTTGATGTTCTGTGATCGGATAACGCATAATGGTCTAATTATTTCCACAAACCACCCCTAGTCTTTCTAATCTTTTGAACCCTTTCTGAACGTTGATTAATGAAAAATGTGAGATACGTTTCGTTTTTAGTAATAATATGAGATTAATAGTCTAATGAGCGACTATGTTATATAACTTTATTACACTATATGTTACGTGTAGATTATATTAATTACTCACTCAAATGTACTTATAAAGCGAATTGGGAAAAGTAAGACGTGTTTCTGTTTCTGTTATGAAACTGCTTCAAGGGGATACTTTAAGTAAAAGTGAATAAGTGAATATTGGGATGGTTAAAATAATTTTTGTTTCAATTTTTTATACATTTTTCGAAGTTCTCGGACTTTGGGGTCGGTTTACAAAACGGTTCGCTCGGGCGTCAGATTTTTTAAGGGTTTACTCCCTAAAGTTACGGGTGAGTCTGATACTCTAATTACTAAGGTAATCATTTTCTTGCAATTCTACTAAAATTGGACAACAAACTTAAGCGATCGCCACTTTCCATTCATTTTATTTCGCGCTCACACGTCTCACAAATCTTTTATTTTGACATGAAGTTTGGGTACTTCCGCCACTTTTATCCACTTTGACGCTGCGCTCTTTCTCCGAATCTGTACGTTTTCTCTTAGAAAATTGTACTAGGCAGTCGCTCGCCTCTTGGCAAACTGTCCCTTGCCGACGTCGACGACCGCTCTGATTGGCCAGCCGGCGCCGATGTGGTCGTACTCAGTACGGTACGCGCCCGGAGGGCACTGCGTCTGCCACGTGCTCGGACCGGGCAGGGAATCCCCGAACTTCACACTGCTCTCATGTAGATAGGGGTACAGCTCGTAGGTAGTCTGAGGCACGTACCGGCCCTCGTACTCGGATTGCATGCCGCTGAAAATAACAAAGCCAGATAAGTGTTCGGGAGTATTTTTACGGGTATTTCAGAAGCTATCAGTCGAAGCTTCAGAAGAGAATAGGCATGATGACTAATTTTGAAAAACTACCGTGTTGTGTTCTTAAGTGTGTACTGTTCCAAACAAAAAATACTAATCTTCGCATAAAACAAATGTTTAGTAGCTAAAATGAGACTTTTATGAATACATTTAAATTTCGTGCCAAAACACTCGTAGGTGTCATGGTGTCGCTTGTGACGTCACGCCTATGTAAATACATCGACCACAGCATCGACGTCAACTTGTGAACGTATTGTATTACGTCCTCGAAGCGTATTTTAACAATACGCATTTCTAGTCCGGTGTATTAGGTATAGGCAGGTTCAGGTTTAGGAATTTGGTGGGAGTTTTTCTAAGTCTAAATGGAAATAAGATTTACAAAAATGTGAAATATAACGCGGATGAATTTGTAATAAGACCCCCGAAGGCATTTTGAAGTTCCTGACAAATTACAGATAATTCTAGTAGTAGTAGTATCTTTTAAAGAATTCAAAGGCATTTTAGATGATAACTGAATGACCCAATCCACCACTGATGTCTTCGGGGAGATTTTTAGAAAGCTAGCTTTCTTTATGCGAGGTTCTTCTATTGCTAAGACACACGGGTGAATACGCAAAATTTCCGACCGTCAGATGACCGATGTATACATAATATACCTATATACATATATTGCGACGTTCTTGCCACAGAGGTCAGCACTGGCTATAGTTTCATGTTGGCAATATGTTTAGCACTGTATTTAGGTTGGCAGTTGGCAATATGTTTGGAATAAAAATGCAATGGCGAATAGTTTGAGAACGAGGTACTTTGTCATTTTTTTTTTGATTTTCAATTTTAGATATATCTTCTTATTCGATTTCTTATTAAATTGTAAATTATAAAACTGCATTACAGCTATATAACATTACAAATTGAATTTATAGACTGAAATAATAATACTAAGATATACTTCAAGTAAAACATTGGCGAGTCATTCATTTACATAAATTATTCATAACCTCACAATAATTTTTATCTACTTTGCGTTACTAATGATCTCATTATTACATCGAAAGTACTGTAATAGTATTCATATTATTACACTACTTTTGGTAACTTTTAGTTTTGTTAAATTGGCACATCAGTCTGTCATGTAGACGTGCGTTGACGTCACGGATAAATTGTTAGTATTTCAATAAATTTCTTGAGCAGCTTTGCGTATTTCTGGGAGTGTACAGGTCAATTCTACATTTTTGTCTTACATTTCGCGCACGTAAGTAACTAGTTATTGAATTCGTCCTAGGGCTACCAGATTTTCAAATTTAAATACGAAACGTCAATGTCAGTGACGTCAGTGTAACCAACCCACGCAAAATTCCCTAGTGTAACACGAAAACTTGAACAGCCAAAATTTAATGGATTAATAAAGCAAAGTAGATAAAATAGTGTACTACACCATTACATCCGTTTAATAAGACGTATTGTCACACTCGTTCTAGGTCTTATTAAACTAGTATAATAATGTACTATTAACCTTCTATAGAGTTACGCAAAACAAAGCTAGCTTTCGACTGTACGCACTCCCAGAGTGCAGCGTGTCTGTTTTTGGATCTTACTGGGATTGACTTACACCAAAATCTGGAATTTTGAGCAAATAAAGTTTTCTGCGACCAAACAGTATTCCTTGATACAGAAATCTGTTTGCTTGGGCGAATAGCGATGCGGTGAAGACCTCCGAGGATATACAGATCGTTTCTACAGAGTCGCAGGATGGGATAAACGTAAGAGCGAGAGGAAGGCCATATATTCCTCGTTCGCTAAACAGAGAAAGAACTTTTGCGACGTTGCTAGCTCGCGAAACATCACATTCGTCCGCTCCGCACACATCCGAAAGTGTAAAGCGATACGCGACCGCGATACGCGTTGACTTGGACTGCCTGCTCGGCCGGCAACGTTGCAAAACATCGTTCTCTGTCATAGTAACGAACTACTATAAGTTTCTCGTTTGCTCTTGTTGATTTCCCACCATGCGTTTCGATAGAAAAGCTCCGTATATGAAATTCAATGCACTGCAGATAAATTTTTGCCACTTTTAATAATCCACAGGCACTATACTTAAATATCTATATATAGTTTGATTGTCATAATAAATGGATGTTAAAGAGAAAAGACTCTCGTCTGGGTATGCAGTCAAAAGGTCTTTGAAGCAAATGCAATTTACTGATTAGTCTAGTTTCGAAAGTGTTATCTTCCTTCCACAGGACAAACCTAGGAAAGCAAGTACCAAATCTAATGCAAGCCATGATATAAATGCATATACAGGAACTTAATTAAGTAATCGTGCTAATTACTGTAAACAGTAATTAAAGCAGCAGAATATAAGGAATCAACTATAATCATTGGTATTACACGTACACTGATTTGATAAACCGTAAAACTGTCAGGTCACTTTTGGATCTAACTGAGACCGAATAGTAGGAAAATTTGGAATCTGAAATGATAGGTAATGTGATAAGATCCCGATGATACCTTGAGGTTCCAGGGAAGTTACCTAAAATTCTACTATCGTTTAATAAATCCAGTACCTAGCACTCCAAATATCATGATAATGCCTAACACGTTCCTGAAGCGTTAAAGGAGTTTTCTGGGTCCAACTGGATTGGAGTTATATGAAAGTATAGAATTTCTGGTTGATAACGGTGTAATAAGAGCTAAAGACAAAAAAAGGAGAAAGAAAAACCAATGAAGGCATTCGTGAGATACCAAAAGAGTGGCAGATAATTCTTTAATTCGAAATTTAAACGTGTAGTTAATTCTTTCTAGTTAAGTCCTAATCTAGTTAATTGTTTAAAAATGTCGATGTGTAAGATTGTGGAAGTTTCATTGATAATTTAGAAAATCACATAAAACATCGAATTATCCTAGCAAAATTTAGGTAAAATTAATATTTTTAATATAATCCTAGATGAGATGAGCCGAGAAATATTCTACTCAAAATCACTTACTAATTAGGAACCCTCCTTGGAGCTCTAGATAAAAATTTGTTGGGATATTGAACCCTGAACGTGTTCCTATCGTATACGGATTTGTTTCCTGTTAAAGGTCCAGGAAGTATGGCAGTCTAGAATTAACAAAAATCGGTGGGTTGATTTACGTTTGAAAAGTATGAAGAATTTATATATTTACCTTGTATATCCCTGCAGCACTGTAATACGTGACTAAATCATCCTTGGAACATCTCATTTGATCTTCGTCGTAAGGACCATATTTCATTCTATTCTCAGTCATGTAAATATCCAAATGTTTCCAATAACCTTTCTTTTCGGGTGGTATAAGGGGTTGCAGTGGCCTCTCCAGACCTTGTATCTAAAAATCATATTGCGAAAGTTAAACGTCGTGCATTTTTTCACCTATTGACTAAGAGACAATAGGAGTTCAGCCTCGTGTTCATGTAAATTTTACCTCGCATTTAAATTCTGAAACAGGTGCTGCGACTTCCTCATCTGGAAATTTCTTTTTGGTCCTGTATGAGTCTTTCATTTCTGAAATCCCTGGTTTAAGGGGGTTGAAGTTGCGTTGGTACAACTGGAAGCAATGAAAAAAAAAACATGAATATCAAAATTGGACAACGAAATTTTTCTAGTGTACCAACTTTTTCTTGGACGTTTCTGATGTAATTGACGCCATCGCATTGCAAAGCTCTTCCCATTTTCGATGCCATTTCCACGTACTTATGCTTGTCGTAGAATCCATTTATATATTCACTTTTCACGTCGTCTCTTATGCAAACGTCTTTGTCCATAACGCCCTTGTGGCATTTTAGCTTTTCTCGCTAAAAGTGAAAAAAAGTCTTAATAGTATATTATTATACTAGTTTAATAAGACGAAGTATTGGCTTTAATAGAACGAGTGTGACAATACTTCTTATTAAACGGGTGTAGTGTAATATACTATTTTATCTACTTTGCCTTATTAATTCATTAAATTTTGGCTGTTCAAGTTTTCGTATTACACTAGGGAATTTTGGGTGGGTTGGTTACACTGACGTCACTGACATTGACGTTTCGTATTTAAATATCTAATAGCCCTAGGACAAATTCAATAACTACTTACTTACGTGCGCGAAATGGGAGACAAAAATGTAGAATTGACCTGTACACCCCCTGAAATACGCAAAGCTGCTCAAGAAATTTATTGAAATACTAATAATTTAACCTTGACGTCTACGCACGTCTACATGACAGGCTGATGTACCAATTTAACAAAACTAAAAGTTACCAAAAGTAGTGTAATAATATGAATATTATTACACTACTTTCGATGTAATAATGAGATCATTATTAACGCAAAGTAGATAAAGTATTGTTTTGTACCCTTTATCAAACCCTCCTGGATTACCTAACTGTCTTAAGACTTGCGGAATTATTCAGTGAGTTGCCTAGAAGCTTCTGTAATATCTCAGATTTAAGTTCATTTGAGACTGTATGGGGCCATTAGAGGAACCTGTGGAAATCTGATTCAGCTCCCATTTGTCTATTCGTCTTTTAACATTTTTACTTACGCAATCGAAGTGCTGAGGTATCTCTGGATGGTACGAGTGATTCTTCCCGGTGGAAGTCCTGTAATCAGTACTTTTCGAGGCGAGCAGGGGAATCCCGTAATCCACGTGATGTAAAGTGTTAGCCGTACATATTAACGGTGCCATTATTACACAATTCCCGGCCGCAGTATATACTGAAATGATTTAATTCGATGGCAGATTATCGATCAAACGTTTCTGGCGTTTCTGAGGAGTTTGAAGTTGTCAGAAGTGAAGGACAGAAAATGGTAATATATATGTATACTCTATTCAAAACAAATCCCGATGCACGTCATTTTGATGACGTCAGAATCATCCAATACTACCAACTTAATATAGTCACAGGACATCGCAATTTATGTGTCCCATGTATATTTTAGGTTGACAATTTAATTGGTGATGTGTGTTCTCAACCTAAAATATACACGGAACACATAAATTGCGATGTCCTGGGACTATGTTAAGTTGGTAGTATTGAATGATTCGGAAGTCATCTAAGGGTGGGTATTATAAACATGTTTACAAGTTAACTTTGAAGTTAACGTCAAGTTAACTTTAGCTTTTATAATGCCAGTTTTATAAAAGTCCCATTAAAATTGAGGTTATAAGCACAGAATAGTTAGTTATTGACAGAAGAACTGTCGAAATTCGAAACAAAACATGAAGAGGGCAAACATAAATACGTACCTACGTACATAAACACAATAAAAAATGAGGTTATAAGCACAGAATAGTTAGTTATTGACAGAAGAACTGTCGAAATTCGAATACAAAACATGATTTTCTACAAAGTTAACTTTAACCGATATCCTTTCCACCCGATAAAGTTAACTCCGACATTTGAAGTTAACTGGCATATGTGACGTCATTCCCCAAGTTAACTTTGAGTTAACTGTCAGACAAGTTTTATAATACCTACCCTAAATGACGTGCATCGGGATTTGTTTTGAAAAGAGTATATATGAATTTTGTGTTACCACGGTACTTGTATAAACTCACTTGTAGTAAGTCATCCACATTTTAAACTGCCCGTCTGAAGGTTCGTTGTCCCGTATTAACTGTGAAAATAAATTATAATATTTTTTTGTCTTATACAAATTGAAAGGGGGTCCGTACTTGAAACGGGTACTTTATATTAGTAACTTCTCATCTTACGACACTTTGTATTAACAAGTATGACAATCGAAAATTAGCAATATGAAAATTGAAGCCAAGGTATGGTTTATGATTAATTTGACACATAATTTAGGAGACACATGAACGAATTAAAACTTGAATTTCCTTGTTATAGATAGAGAGTCTGAAACCAGTTGAGAGGCATGCATCACTTCTCATGGATGAAATGGCGATTAGACTTGGTTTGCAGTTTGACAATTCGTTAGGTATAGTTGTTGGACGGCACACCATGAAATCATCAAACGGTTTGGAGACACCTGGACAACTGGCCACCCATGCGTTAGTTTTCATGTTAGGAGGGGTATTCACTAGATGGAAGCAAATTGTCGCATATGAATTTACTGGTAATTCCTTTTCCGCAAAAGAACTACAGAGTAAAATAATTGCCATAATTACTTCAGCCCAAAACATTGGTAAATAGCCATAACTCGCCACGCTGGCCTTGCCGGTTGGCGAGTCGATTAGGATATTGAGAGGTATAGGAACTGGTTTGGACCTGAAGTGGAAGTGGGACAATGGTTTCCCCTGTATGGTCTTAGGAGATACAAGGCTCGCGTATGGCAGGGTCGCTTCCCTGAAGTAGATCTGTCGCTTACTGGGATCATAAGTGAGTAACAAACTAACAAACACCACCATACCAGGGGATTGGAACAACGTATTGATGATACTGCTTCATAAAAAAGGAGATCCTACAGTCATAGCCAACTATCGTCCCATCAGCTTACTCTCTCACTTATACAAGCTTTTTAAAAGAATAATAACCAACAGACTAGAAAAGAAGCTTGATTTTTATCAATCAGTGGAACAGGCAGGATTTCGCGCAGGATTTGGAACTACAGATCATTTATGGGCCTTAAGAACTCTCATTGAAAGAACAGTGGAGTATAATAGACCGTTGGTTCTGATCTTCGTGGACTTCCTGAAAGCATTTGACACTGTAGAACCAGATGCAATTCTCAAAGCTCTTAGTCAATGCCGCATTGACTATAGGTATACTAGACTAACACACAATATATATAAAAATGCAACAGCATGCGCGAGGCTACACAAAAACACAATTAAATTTCCACTCGACACTATGTCACCTAAACTTTTTATTACCGTCCTCGAATACGCGTTCAAACAGCTAGAATGGGAACAAAGAGGCATAAACATCGACGGTAAGAGATTAAACAACTTGCGTTTTGCCGACGACATCGTGCTAACACAAGAATAACTAACAATCAGAAGACCAACAGAAAGAGAGGTCCGATAATCAGGTAGTTGTCGGTCGAACTTTGGAGGAACTTGGAGGAACGGGTGTATACGGCACAAATCGGCAAATATCAAAGCACGTGCGTTCAGGGTCATTGAGGACCGTATCGGACCTCTCTTTCTGTTGGTCTTCTGATTGTTAGTTATTCTTGTGGTGCTAATCGCCGACGATATACAAGAAGCCCAAGAAATGCTGACAGAACTAGCAAATGCCACCACAAAATTAGGACTACAAATAAACACACAAAAGACGAAGATAATGACCAATCTAGTTTTCGGAGAATCTCTCACATTGGGAAGTCACAACATCGACGAAGTAAGAGAATATAGATATTTAGGCCATGACATAAAAATACACAGAGACAACCAAACGCAGGAGTTACAAAGACGAGTGGGGCTTGGATGGGCATCCTATGGTAAACTGAGCGGAGTATTCAAGAGTGATATCCCGGTCTGTTTAAAACGTAAAGTGTTTAATCAGTGTGTGCTCTCTGTCATGACATACGGAGCAGAGACACTCACGCTAACAAGAGAGAGTGCAGAAAAGCTCAACGAAAAATGGAACGTTCTATGCTGGGAATAAAGCTATCAGGTCGCGTCAGGAACATAGATATCCGCAAAAGAACGAAAGTGGAAGACATAATAACAAGAATTGCGAAACTAAAGTGGCAGTATGCAGGACATGTAGCTAGACGCAATGATGATAGGTGGACGAAGAGATTATTAGAGTGGCGACCGAGAAATGACAAACGAAGTGTAGGAAGACTTCCCACAAGATGGTGAGATGACATAAAAAGAATCGAAAGTCAGTGGATGAGTGTGGCTCAAGATCGTAAGCAATGGAAATGTAAAGGGGAGGCTTATGTCCAGCAGTGGACTACGATAGCTGGGTAAAGAAGAAGAAGAAGAAAACATTGGTATTACTGTTGAAACTATTATTACAGATATGGGTCCGCAAGATACCATTACGTTATGTCCTAGGTCAAAACATAATGTTGTTTTTCCTACGCATTTTGACAAAATGAACGTACGCTTAAGTGCTGCATTGTTAAATAATGATGTAGCCTCTGGCATGCAGTACTATGTTCCAAAAAAATTGATGAAAAACATGCAACCGCCGCTTGGTTTTTTCCGATTGATACACAAATGGTTTGCATTCATGACCAGTCGGTATAAAACTATGGCATTGTCTTTATCGCATAAAGAAAATTATGATGAGGCCACAGCATTTTTAAAATCGGTGCCAAATGTTATGTACAATATCACTGTGGGCAATGTTTGGAAACCGTTCCAGACATATATCATTTTAGCCACAGAAACTGTATTAGCTCTCCAACAACATTACTGGATTAGTGAAAATTTCCAGTATGTTATGTTGGGTCGATTTACGCAAAAATGCTTTTCCTGTAATAAGAAGTCGTCAGCCAATGCCAGATGCTCATTTATTCTAAATTTCGTTAAGATTAGTATCTTCACGTCAATTTCTATCGAGTATTCACCGTAGTAATTACGAAGATGCAATTGCAGAAAGTAATTATCTGATTGAATATTGCAATGAACGCAATAAAATTGAGGCCAACAACGATAATAACATTGAAAACAATATTATTATTGGACCCGAACATTTTGGCGAACAATTTAATAGTAACCTCTTAATGTAAAATAAAAATAAGAGAGGTCCCAATATGGTACCCTGTGGAACACCAATATCAACGGGGCTGACATCACCTCTAATGTGATTTAATTTGACACTTTGAAACCTATTTGTCAAATAATCTTGTATTGTTGCAAGTGTTAAGCCTCTGATACCTAAAGCTTCCAATTATTTGAAAAGTATTTGATGGTTCACGGTTCTAATTTGATGTTTCAAAGGCATCAAATGCCTTTGAAAGGTCCAGAAAAACCGCTGCAGAGGGCTTACCTCTATCTAAACATTGGAATATCTGCTCAGTAAGAGCAGCAATAGCATCAGTCGCTCCCAATTTTTTTCTGAAACCATACTGGTTTTTGAATAATAGACCATATTTGCTTAGATAGGAGACCATCCTATCATGCAGCAGCTTTTCCAAAACTTTCGCTAAGTTTGGTATCAAGGATATTATTTCATAAAAAATTTCTAGATTACTAAAGGTTCCATTTTCTAACCGTATATACAACTTTTATTTTATTTATTACCTCAACTGATTCTTTTGATAATACCCATGGTTTTTTAGGAACAGTTTTTCTTTTTTCAGTGACTTAGCTTCTTATATTGATAAATTTATTTTTAATTAACATGTCAGTGGCTTTATCAACATTTTCTGCAGACATGATTTCAAACCAGTCTGTTTGCATACTTAATTTACACAATTTTCTATTATTGACAAAATCATAATTTAATTCAACATCAATAGGGTAGGCTATTCTAGATTTAATTTGAGCACCAACGCATGTGATTTTATAATTGAGTCTATAAGAGGTAATATTTAATTTACTTTTGAGGTAGGCATTATCAATGCAAGAATCTAATTGCCCATATTCACTACGTGTGAACTTGGTGAAATATGGTTCAAAACCTCATTGATAAAAATCACTAACAAGTTCAATAGTATCATTATCATTCTTCAATATGTCTATATTAAAATCAACCATTATAATAAAGTTTTTGCTCTCTTGATTATCTATATACTGAAATAGATTCGACATAAAAGTCACTTTATCATTATCATGACATCTATATATAGCACTTACGTGCATAAATTGATTATTTGTTATTTTAAAAGTAATATTTTCATATTCAGTTAGGCCTATTTTGACGTAGAGCCCATAATATTATCTTCATAGTTGACAAAATTGGTGGAAATAGGATTTGATGCTTGTATTTGACTCTCACTTTCTTCCACATCCATTATTATCATTCGTGAAGGGATCATATGGGTAATCCATTCTAGATATATGTCTCTTGAAAATAGCTTTGTAAGTTTCGCAATTAATTTTATCTCCAGACTTATGATGAAAATCTCATTTTCCTTTGTATTTCTGATTATAATAAATACAGTTGTAACATTTTATTCACTTCTCCCTGCTTACATTCAGTACTATAATGATTTTCTGTACAATAACTACACGTAAGTCAGTAGCCCGGCAACCATTCGGTTTCCTATCAATATGACCATATTGAGATAATTTACTACACATTCTCAGATAGTAATTATCATACCAAGGAAAACCAGTGAGAACTTGAGATCGGCTAATGACAAAAGAGAAAGTTTGTCAGCAGCAGGAGTCTACAAGGTCCCGTGCAGTTGCGGAAAAGTATACATTGGAACAACAAAAAGAAAAATCACTACAAGAATTTCAGAACACAAGGGGAATTGCAAATTGGGACAGACAGAAAAATCCGCAATTGCCGAACACGCGTTAAGTGAAGGAAACCACAAAATATTATTCGAAGAAACACAGGTACTTGGCAAAACAACACATTATTACACTCGATTAAACAGAGAGGCTATTGAAATACAAAAACACGCAAACAACTTGAATAGAAAATAAGAATAACGATAAACACTACCTGGAATCCTGTAATAAACAAATTAAGAAACAAACAACACCAACTAACGGGCACCACGGAAAATATAAATACGGACGCCAAAACACTCGACAAATGCGAGTCCAGAGACTGCACCAACTCCAAACAGGCCCCGGCTAGATGCGCTAACTGTGGTGGAGCACACCCGGCCAGCTTCAGAGGATGCACGGCGTACCCTACCACAAAGGAGGAGACCAGGAAGCCGCAGTAAGAGAGGAGACCAGGAGTGAGCTACGCTCATGCGACTAAAGGAGGACCGGACCCGACGACTATCAGAGGGCAAGAGACGACGACAGGACGCCCACGGGAACAGCAACAACCGGAAGTACTACGAGCCATCGACGAAATGAAGAGGATCTTCGAGAGCTTCCTACAGATCGCCGCCAAGTTCAACCTGACACCGACCAATGAATAGGACAAAACCCGAAGGATTACGCATCATGACATGGAACGCCAACGGACTGAAGGAGAAGAAGGACGAACTACAGGAATTTCTAGAGGAGTATAATATCGACATCGCCCTGGTACAGGAGACTTTTTTAAATATCACTGACCAGTTTCTAATCCGAAATTTTTCTATTTTTAGGAAGGACCGACCAACACACGGAGGAGGCGTACTGATAGCGATAAAGAAGAGGATAGCACACCAGGAGATACCACCCTACCGGACGGAAAATATAGAGAGCGTAGCCATTGAAGTAGAGATGAAGGATAAGAAGATAGACGTCATCAGCGCATACAAGCCGCCAAGGAAGGAACTACAGGACGAGGAACTCAACACCATATTCAGGGACATGGACAAGCCGAAGATACTAGGAGGGGACTTAAACGCCAAACACAGGGATTGGAACTCGAGGAGCGCCAACAAGGATGGAAGGAAGCTACAGGAACATTCAGCGAGATTTGGATACGACGTCATAGGGCCCGAGGAACCAACGCATTACCACCACACCGGACGAAGAGACATTCTGGACATTTTCATCATGCAGGATACAGCATTGGACTATGAAGTCGAAACAATGGAAGAATTAACATCGGATCACAAACCAGTTTTTATTCAGGTAGGAAGATGGGAGCATCGACAGGAGACAAGCACTAGGACCAAAATCGACTGGGAAGGATACAAAGAGGAAATACGGAAGGCGAGCTGGATGGGAATGATGGACACCAAGGACGAAATCGAGAAGGAAGCGTTAACCAGAAGTTAACCAGAGACATCAACGAAGCCGTACGAAGGAACACCACGATAATCCACGAATCAACAAGGACGGGGGACATACCGAGGATCATCAAAGAGAAAATAAGGGAAAGGAACAGGCTGAACAGGAGATATAGGATTAACTACGACCCGGAAATTAAGAGGACCATACATCAACCGGAAGAACAAGGAGATCAAAGAAGAACTGGCAGAGCACAGGAGCAACAAATGGAACGCATTTTTGGAAGAACTTGACGAGGATACAGGAGCGCACTGGAGGATCATGAGGAAGCTGAAGAAGAACAAACCTTCAACTACGAGCAATGCTATTCATGGTAAATTTGGTTTATGTTTTAGGGACGAGGACAAGATAGAGGCGTTCGCAGATACCATGAGGATCAATTCAAGATCAACGAAGACCAAGAGGACGACATCGATTTCGAAGAGGACATCGACAGGAGGGCGGCCAAGATCAGATTGGAACCCACGACGATGGAAGAGATGGAGGGGATCATCAGAACCCTACCGACGAAGAAGGCACCTGGACGGGACACCATCACAAACAAGATGATAAAGGAACTACCGCAGGAGGCAAAGAAGAGGATCCAGGAAATCTACAACGCGGCGATGAAGAAGAGATACTACCCACAGATATGGAAGGAGGCAGACGTCATCATGTTTCCGAAGCCAGGCAAGGACAAGAAATTCCCGCAAAACTACCGCCCCATAACTCTTCTAAACAATTTAGGAAATCTACTGGAGAGGATACTACTGAGGAGGATCAAGGAGGAAGAGGAGAGGCTACGTATCATACCGGACGAACAATGTGGATTCAGGGAAGGACACTCGACAGAGCACCAGGCGCTGAGAATGGTAGAAGAGACGATCAAGGACATCAACGAGAAGAGGACGACATGCATGGTACTATTCGACGTGGAGAAGGCGTTCGACAGGATTTGGCACAACGGACTTATAGCGAAGATGGACGGATTAGGATTCAAGACGGCGACGACCCAGATGATACAGGACTACCTACGAGAGAGGAACTTCAGGATCAAGGACAACGGGGCGACATCGAGCAGCAGGAGGATGGAAGCAGGAGCACCACAAGGATCGGTATTGGCACCGGTCCTATACAACATCTACACTAGCGACATACCAATTGGAAGAGGGAACAGCCACACGAGGACCTATATCCTACGCGGACGACACGGCGAAGGCATCGAGACAACCAAACAACGCGACGGAATACCTACAGAGAGAAGTGGAACAAATGGAAAAATGGACGAAGAAATGGAAGATCAAACTCAACGCGGAGAAGACAGAAGCAATATACATAGGACCGATGACGAGACGACCGACGACCAACATCATAATAGGAGAAAAGGAACTGGAATGGAAGGAAGAAGTAAAATATCTAGGAATCCACATAGACCGAGGACTTACATGGAGAAGGCACATAGAGGAGACCGAGAAGAAGGCGAAAGACCGATTGAACAGACTGGGACCACTAATAGGACGACGGAGCAAGCTAAGACTGGAAACCAAGAGGAAGATCTACCTGGCAGGAATAAGACCAATAATGACATATGGAACAGCAGCGTGGGGACAAGCAGCAAGGACGCACCTGGAGAAACTGGAGAGGATACAAAACCAAGCGATTAGAAGGATGACGGACGCACCATGGTATATGAGGAATGAACAACTACGACGGGACCTACGCATCGAAGAGCTAAAGAAGACCATCAGGAAGAGGACGAGGAAGACGATAATCAAGGCAATGGAGCACACGAACCCACTAATAAGGAAGGCAACGGACTACGACGAGAACGCAAGATCAAAGAGGAAAACACCCAAGAGGGCAATGAAGGAAGACTAACCACGAAGGACATACCAGGAAGATGAAAATACAATAAGAGGACCACCAGGAAGACCAGGACAACCCAGGAAATACCATCACGCGGAGGAAAGAAGAACCTAGAGGGAGAAGTAAGGAGCCAGGCGCTCAACTTTAGAAACATTCAGGTCAACATACACAGTCGACAAATCAGTTGATCGGGAAAAGTCGGGAAGAACATTCATATATATATATATATATATATATATATATATATAGAACTTTGTAGTCACGGCTGAATTAGTTAATAAACTAAATAGTAACGGGGATGCAGCCTTATCTTGGGACTTTTTTTAAAAGAACACTCTTATTCCTTTAATACAGGAGCTTTCGACAATGTTTATTGTCTTTATCAACTGCAAAGAAAACGAGATTGCTGTTAAAACTATATAACACATCAGATCCAGAAAAAATTCTTTTGAAATATCTTTGTAACGTCTCTGAACAAATAACCTGCCTCTTCCACTCCAATATTGAATTTTTTTCTGGATCTGATGTGTTATATAGTTTTAACAGCAATCTCGTTTTCTTTGCAGTTGATAAAGACAATAAACATTGTCGAAAGCTCCTGTATTAAAGGAATAAGAGTGTTCTTTTAAAAAAAGTCCCAAGATAAGGCTGCATCCCCGTTACTATTTAGTTTATATATATATATATATATATATATATATATATATAAATGAATTGCTGTTCGTTTGTCTCGCTAAAACTCGAGAATGGCTGGACAGATTTTGCTAAATTTGATCTTGAAGTATTTGTGGAAGTTCAGGGAAGGTTCAAATGGTGAGAAACATAAATAATAAGTAACGGAAATATTAAAAAAGGTACGTTTTGTAATTTTGGGTACAAATCGCCAAGACAACCGATCAAACAAATGAAAGTATAGTGTTAGTTGGTTGTCAAATAGATGGATATAAAACCGACTAAAAATCTATTATCAGTTTGTCAGTGCGGGAGAACTTTATTGATTTTAAAATGCTAAGGAGGAGAAGGACTTAGGTCGTCGAAGTCAATCAAATGTGCGACGAGCTACCTCACGTGCGAATCGTACTAACGACCAGAGCGAGAGACAGATATAATGATAACGTTCGTATATATTGGTATGACAGAATTACGTTCAACAGTGAATAATTATGAAGTAGATAGGTTTAGAATGGAACGAGTTCGGGCACATCAAACACAAAAGCAACGAGCACGACACAATGAAATAGAGCGATTCCGCAGACGCTGCGTTCCTGTGAACCTGGAACGAGTAGCATTCCACTACGACCCGGAAATAGATTATTATGCCGACCGATCCGTAACGATTGGAGAAATGACAATATTGCATTTGTCAATATTGTAAAGCGTTAAAATACAGCGGTGAATCTACTGGATTATGTTGTGCTGGTGGTAAAGTGGAATTGCCACAATTGTTCCCACCACCAGATCCATTACGCTCATTAATTTCTGGAGTGGGAAATGACTAAAACATTTCTTGGCCAATATCCAAAAATATAATAATTGCTTTCAAATGACGTCGTTTGGTGCAACGCATATTGAACAGGAAAATTTCATGCCCACTTTCAAGGTAGTCTTTGATAAACTATTTACCAAAAATTTGAAAAGATAATATACAGTTGCAGATACAAGAACAGTTTACGGAATCAACTTGGAGTTTCCCTATTTCGCGCATCGGCAATTATACGTCGCGTGTTCGCGAGTCGTAAAACCATTATCTTTATATATTTACCTACGCACTGCAAAAAAAGATAAAAAATATAATATTACAGAAAGCCTTAAATTGATTATGTGTATAAATGTGTTGCATTTAATTTAATGTAGATAATTTTTTTTTAAAAAACAACGTTTCAATGAAAAACATTTTAATAACAATGGAAAACTGATAATAAATTTTTGCTAGTATAACGAATTCCGAATATATAACACGTATTTTATGCACTAAGATCATTATAAATACACTTTTCAAAAATCTAGGGGCCAAAAATCTATGATCGATATTATAGTCACCAATAGAAAAATACTCCCGACACAAATAATTGAGGTTAGAACATTAAAAAATTCGGCAAGTGTAGGTAGTGCACACAGTCTGCTCCCAGGAAAGTGTCGAATCAAAATAATACCTAGGAATTAAACTAAATATAGAGTCAATATGGAATGAGTCAACTAAGGAACTGTATAAAAATATATTAAAGGAGAAAATTGAATTAAACCCAGTTAATAGCGAAGAAGAGATGAACATAAGCTGAAACAAACCTAGAAAACGTGGCGACAGAAGCACTAGGAAAACGAACACCGTGGTTCTGCCAAAAACAAAAGATAAATATAAGAAAAAACGAAAGGCATATTTATACTACAGAACCCTCAAAACCCAAGAAACTCACGAAACTTACAAATCATTCCTCAATGAAACAAACCTATTAGTATGATCTATTAAAAACGAGTATTGGAAAAAAATTCTCTAGGAAGTTAGAGGACGATTTTTACGGAACACAAAAACAGGTGTGGGGAATGATAAGACAGCAACGTAGACAAATAATAGAATTGACTGGAAATACACAAAATCACAAAAGAATAATGTAAAAGGTATTTAAAAGACTATTCAAAGGAAAGAATGAGCATAGAATTACTGACCTGCTACCACAGATCAGGCAAGATATACAATTAACATATACGTATGAACAACAGGGATTCCGCTCTGGACGATCGTGTACTACTGCAGTAGTCATCCCACATCAAGTGGTTGAGAAGAGTATCGAGTACAACAAACCCGCCTATTCGTTTCGTAGACCTTAAAAAAGTATTTGTAATCCGAATATGTTATACAGACGATGTAGTGCTCTTCGCAGAAAACGAAGATAATCTTCAGGAAGACACATATTTCTAGCACAACAGGAAAGAAATATAACATGGAAATATCCGGAGAAAAAACAAAATGTATGACCACGTCTAAAGAACCCTCTGTAGATGTAAGATAGAAATTGATGATGAAATAATTGAAAAACAACTTAAATTTCAGTATCTGGGCATGAATATAACAGGTTATGATGAAGTTGAAGAAAAAGTCCGGCAATAAGCGACAAAAGCAAATATAGTAGCTGGATACTTCATTCAACTGATCTGTAGGAACAAACATATTGACTGTACCACAAAAACAAGAATATACAAAACAACGATATGGCCCATTATGACTTATACAGCGAAAACGAGAGCAGGTACGTCAAAAACAAGAAGACTTCATGAGACAACTGAGATGAAAATTCATAGGAGCATTTCGGAAAATATGTTATGGGAGCAAAGTGCAGATATATGAAAGCACTGCAAGATAGAAAATATTTACGAATGAGCACTGCACAGAAAACAAGACTGGAACCAACACATCAACAAAATTGAAACCAACAGACTTGTGAAAATAGCAAGGGATAATGTCACATGACGGCAAAAGGAGTACTGAGCGCGTAAGAAAAAGATGATGTGACAACATTTAAACGAGGTAAAACCGATGAAGGAACATGCTCTAGTCCATTTTCGAAGAAGAAGAAGACGAAAAACTTTATTTGTTATAGTTTCGCTTTTTTATCCCCTTCCCCGAGGAAGTTAACAATGGTCGGCGCCACCCTTTCCGGGTGGTCGTTGTGTACGTCGTGCAATCCATCCACGTTGACGATGGTGAAGTTTTCCATGGCCCTGAACGCCTCCAAAATTCGCTCGAACAATATTTGTTGTTCGGGGTTCCCATCGGCTAACACGATCAGTACTGGGCACTTCAGCGGACGGTACCTGAGCGTCTCTAAGATGTACCGGTGGTCCGTGACAGGCGGAGCGTAGAACTTGAGCCGCGGGTCCGACGTAAAGTAGTACTTCCGACCGTCCGGTGTCGGCGCGACGGACCTCTCCATCAGCGCCGCGGCGCCTTCCGGCGTTATCGCGGTGACCATCCGATTTTTGAGTAGCCTGTCGAACGCCTCTTCGTAGGTGTACGCCGGCCGTCCGCCCTCCCCTCCCAACTTGATCTCCATATCGAGGAACCGGTCCATCCCGCTCACCATGGACTCTGCGTACCGGTCGGCCGGTATCGGGTACATGTGTATCGCGTCGAGCATCACGAGCCGCTCGACGACGCGCGGGTAGAGCTGCGCGAAGATCGCCCCGAGCTGCGCGCCGTAGCTATGGCCGATGAGGACGTATCTGCGCTGGCCGAAATGCTGACAGACGAGCCGGTAGGCGAGCAGGTCGTTGCCGCCGTAGAGTGGCACGTGCGCCGGGAAGTGGGACGAGAAGCCGTGCCCGGGCAGGTCGATCGAGGCGTAGCGGTACCGAGGCGGCAAGTGCGGGACGAGGCGGTCGAAGCTGCCCGCGTTGTCGCCGACGCCGTGGAACATCAGTGCGACGGGCTCGGCGCGGCCGCCCCAGATCTTTCCTGCGAGTATAGCAATGGGAGACTTTAATTCGGACAATGATGCATGTAACCACCGCAAGGGTGGCTAAAGGGGATTTATTATTTATACCCGTCATTCATACCGGCCTATACACGAGATGTGAGCATTTGATTGATCGTTCTCAGTTCGGCTTTAGGAATGGAATAGGAACACGCAAAGACCTTTTTACTTTCTCATATGGGGTACCCATATCGAGTGTCCCAGATCTCGCGCCCCAGAGAAAAATAGGGAAATGCTCGTCAAAATACTGTGACGATCCTAACAGCCGCGAATACGCCAGAAGTTCTACGTTACTCTCGAACTAACTCGTTCCGTCGAGAAGCCAGTACGGCGGCGAACGCGAGCCGCGACTATTCCGGTCAAGTGTAGAAAACTGGCGAAGTTTCGGGAACAAACGATCTACCCAATATACAGGGTGTTAGGGGTTTGACTGCCTTTTTTTAATAGGTGATAGTATTCATCAAAACAAACAAAAAACCTTATATAACAGGTGTCCTAAAACCAACCGTTTTCGAGAAAAAAATTAGCAAACTTCTAATATTAAGGTGTGAAAATTCGGTTTTATTAAAGAATGTCACATAATTATCTACATGAAATGACTATAAGGTGTATTCTTTTAATGTGTTTATGTTTAATTTGTAACAAAACAATTTTTTCTTTAAAGAATACATTTTTTTCCCAATCAGTAGATCTCGATAAAATGGCTACGATGTGGTGTGGCAACACCGCGAAGGTATCGTTCGCGTCGTGACATGAGAGCCAGACAGTGACACTAGTGACAGTGACAGTGTGCATTTTTGAATTCGAAAGATAAGTGTGATCGTTACGGTTTCTTTTCGGTGCGTGTAAATTTTTCGGTTGTTAAAATGTTCAGTATACGTGAATATCACGATATGCTATTAATTTACGGGGAGGCACGTTGTAGTTCTACAAATGCACGTCGTATCTATCACGAACGATATCCTCAACGGCGATTGCCTAACCGTAGAACATTTGTTGAAGTGTCTCAACGTCTTCGTGAAACTGGAAGTGTTGTTCCTCGTCCGGAAAACCATGGTCCAGATCGGCAGATCGATGTGAATACGGAGGAACATATTTTGGATGCAGTTGAAAGGAATCCGAGACGTAGTACACGAGATCTTGCTCAAGAAATGGGAGTGTCGAACTGGACCATCCATAGAACTCTACGACAACAATTATTATACCCTTACCACCTACAGCGGGTTCAGGCATTGTTACAACAAGATCTCGCCCCCCGATTAAATTTTTGTACATGGTTTCTAACTAAATCCGACCTCAACCATCTGTTTATTTCAAGAATTTTGGCAACTGATGAGGCATGCTTTAGTAGAAATGGCATTTTAAATTTCCACAACATCCATAACTGGGCAGAGGAAAATCCACATGCCATACAAAGATCAAATTTCCAACATCGTTTTTCTATTAATGTTTGGTGTGGAATCCTAGGACACCACCTACTGGGTCCTTTTGTTTTGCCAGCCAGATTAACAGGAGAGGTATATCTAAATTTCTTAAAGAACATCCTCCCAGAACTGCTCGAAGATATACCTCTGGACGTAAGAAGAAATATGTGGTTTTTGCATGACGAAGCTCCTGCACACGCGAGTCGACGCGTAGTGCAATATTTAAACGATAAGTTTGAGAATCGGTGGATAGGTAGAAACGGCCCACATCGCTGGCCAGCCCTGACACCAGAGTTAAATCCACTGGATTTTTATTTATGGGGGCACATGAAGACCTTAGTTTATGCTACGGAAGTGGAAAGTGAAGAAGACTTGCGAGAGAGGATTTTTGCCGCTGCCCGTCACATTAGAACGAATCCGGGAATATTTCAGCGAGTGCACGAAAATTGGATCAAGAGGTGTCCAGCGTGCATCGAGAACAACGGTGGACATTTTGAACACATGCTGTAATAACCAGGTAAATATTGAAAATTACAACATATCAATAACAGCATGATCCTTTTCTAATGCTGGTAGTGGCCCTGAATTACTGATCGTTATTGATTTACCATTTATACATGAAAGTGTAATAATTACATAATTGAATCAATTGGAATCACTTACAATTATTTCGTTTACTATTACGTACAGCGGAAAGACGGCATTTAGAACGAGTTCGCAAATACGCCTCGCACGATCAGCTGTGTACACGTCATGTGTCATGTTTACCGAGAGCCAACACCAAAAACGTCAAGTTTACGTTTCCTTCCTTGTCGGTGTTGCCAGGTTGTGCTGAAATACCTTGACAAAATAACTCGACTTTTCTCGAAAACGGTTGGTGTTAGGACCCCCGTTATATAAGGTATTTTTGTTTGTTTTGATGAATACTATCACCTATTAAAAAAAAGGCAGTCAAACCCCTAACACCCTGTATACGGAGCTCTCGGCCGCCAGTGGGCAGTTCGGTCAGAATATTGGCGCGACGTTGAAGCCGACATAAATAGTAGAAATAAATACAGCCACGATACAGCATAAATAAATGCTCTTTTAGTAGTCTTAAGTAATTGTGTTTAGTTATAAGTGTGTAATAAATTAGTGACTTTTTTTTTTGGTGTATCGAATGTTTTAATTCACACCTTAACGAACATACGAAAACGCTACAATACAAATCAAAATTCCCTCTAAAACAATTGTAGCTTGAACGGTATTCGAAATAGGAACATTTTTATTCGACAAATCAAAGCGTTCTAAGCCATCCAGGTGTAGTTCTCAAGGCTTTTACCCTTTTACAGAATATCGCATATTATGATCACACGGATCCCTATTTCACATATGCTCAACATGTCGGTAATGAAATAAGTAAATATGATTCACGAACATTTGCATATGTAAAACAGGGCAATTAACAACATACTTTTTGATGCCGATATGGGAAGACTGCCCTTACCCAATAATTATGGATACTATCATCAACCGCACGTGTCCCCAGCCTACACAAACTCCAGTGCGCCATCTTCTATACATGTTTTAACGCGATTATCTTCACCGGACATAGTTAATGCTTCAATGAATGCACAAGAACAAAACATAATAACTAAAGAGACTGATAGCCAGTTTGGAGGATCTGTTGAACTTTTACCGCCTTTTACCACTTGTGTAACGAAATAATTAATAAAGTAACTTTATTATTATCTATTTCTTTAACTTTCCTTTACATATTCTCCAAGACTTTCTATTACTGCATTGAAAACCACTAGCACAATTGTTGTATAGATTGCTTCGACACACGGAAAAGATATTGTAAACTTATAAAGGAATCTCCTGTAGCCAGAAATCTTCATATAAGGGCTAATATTTCCCTAACAGTAATCGCTTGTCTTAAACGTGTATCCATTTTTTCCACTTTAGGGCTAATTAATGTAACCAAGTATTCGAAGTCGGCCAACGACATGCGCGCGTGAAATTTTTGACGGTATCTTCAACTGCTTCAAATGCCATATCTTCCAACAGTCTATTCCCATACTGTAGTCGATTTTTAAATAATTCTTTCATCCACCAACGCGGCTTTCGTCGTCGTTTCTTCCTATCTGTTACAATTCGAAGTATTACAATAAAAGAAAATGATGCAACAGCTGTACATGAAACGATCGGTGCCGTGGTGGAACGCCTCGCACTGACTGACGGATCACTCTGCTTCGCGAGCTTGCGTCATTAGTCCAGTAAACGAAGGGGAAAACCTACCAAAAATTAGTTACCATTTATATTTGCCATTTAATGGGTGGCATTTGGCACCCCCTTTAAAATGACCCAAAGACATGACATGATCCAGAGAAATAGAGGGAGAAGTAGAGCCCGAAGGAGTTGTTGGCGAGGGCGATGTTGATGACCGAGAATTATCATTGGACTCATCAGTCACGGGGACTGGTGATTTACATATTTATGTCATAATTTTAATATATTTTTATATAATTTTCTATAATAAATGAAATTTAAAGAATCTTTATAACTCTTTACGAATACGGTTGTCCATCTCAAAGGTGGGTGATGCAGATTAAAGAAATAAAAAAACCTCTCAGTCTTCCACCAGTATAATGCGTTCTTCTTGCAATGATTGAACACTCTAAGCGACCGGTTTCGGTCCTACGACCATCATCAGGCTAGGTAAAATAGAAAACAGTACAAATTACAAATGGTAAGGTAAAATATATAACCTCCAACTAACCTTCATCCAAGAATAGAACAGTTCTAGTACAAAAATATACCCCTCACCAGCCGTGGGGATTTGATGTGAATAACAATCAAACAAGAATTCTAAAAATTTCACCGATGAACTGTTGAAAATTGAATTTCCAACCTCTCCGTTAATGGTCTCTTTTGATGTTGTCAACCTGTTTCCCAGCATACCAGGAGAAGATTGTATTGAGTTAATCAGAAAATTATTATTCAATAACAATATCGACATCCATATAACCTTAAATACGTTGTACTCTCCTAGGAGTGGTTTTAGAACAAAATTTCTTCCAGTTTAACAATAAGTTCTTCAAACAATCTAACGGTTTGGCTATGGGTAGCTGTTTGTCTCCTTTCTTAGCTGAAGTGTTCATGGCAGAATTAGAGGGACAATTTCTATCACATTCTCTCGCCTCAAATATAGTTTTTATGCAAGATATGTAGATGATTGTTTTGTTCTATTTAACGGTAACAAAGAATTAGTTTTTCCTAACATATAATCACCATCACAATTTCAAGGAAATCGCATTATTAATAACTGAGATATTAGGGTGTATTCATGAAAATCGGGACACTATATATTATATATATATATATATATATATATATATATATATATAATAAATTTATTTTATAAAACGGTGATAATGTTGTCATTTTGTCCGGCTATATGAGAAAGTCTTACGATGTTACACATCGCCATTTTTTAGTTCAGTAAGAAATTGCTTACATGCTGAAAATGACCTCTCCACTTCATTAGATAATTGGGCAAACTCTGACAACGTGGGCTAATTTAAAAATGCATATTCAAAATTGTTAAAATTGTTTAAATATGAATTTTACGTACTGCCTACTTGTGTTCTAACTAGTATCTACTTATAGTAACTTGTGAGAACATTGACTTACCGGCGATATGCCCCCAAGGTGCCTTTATTGTAATCTCTGCTGCCTTCATGATTGTAACAAGTAGAATTAGAAATTAATACTAAAATTATCATGAGTTCATTAAATTAATCATCGCCCACTGATAGCATGTTTTGCATAATACAAATTTATTTCGATTTTTTTTTATATTTAATTCTCTTCTAAGTAGCAGAGAGTGAATAAACGTTATCTGTTAGATATTATTATTTAAATAAATGTTATCTGTGTCATATAATTTCGCCTGGTCCAATTGTAAAATATCCTGGTAATGCGAATTAGACTGTACGCACTTACAAGGCATCTTAATCTTGCGTTAAAGTAGGTAAATATTCTTGAAAATAAATATAATAAAACTCCTAACTTGCCTGATAAATAATTTAAAAGTAACAGATGCATTACATTTCACTATTCGGTTTACTCTCCCCCGGTTTGGTGAAACGCAGGTAGCGAATACAGTGGCGCGCGAACCGTAGTACAATTTAAAAACGAACAAATTTATCGATACGATCCCTGAAGTTTTGGTATAATATGTAAAATATGTTTTAGTGCTCAGAAATCACACCTCACTGGAGTATAAATCAATAAATGTTAAAGGAGGTGTTATTTGGAGCTTACCTGGATCTATACCTGGAGGTTATCCAGGTATTGATCTAGATGTATTTAACAAAATAGCACTTGCGACATTAGGCATTATATTAAAAAAAGTTGGAATCAAGACATAAGCTTTGCAGACGCTCACGACGTTCTTACCGTTTACCGGTTTCAAGAAAGTTGTTCTACTAGTACCATATATTAAAATGACGGGAACGAAACTTGAGCGTCTCGTTCAGACTCGTGAGGAGGGCTGTAAAGAGCCGGAAATTTTGGTGAAGTAGGCCGCATATCCAAGTCGCGGATAGTAAGTACGTGAATTTTCCACGTTAGAAGACGGCGGGAATTTCCATATTCCTATCGCAAAATGACTTGTATGTATGTACGAGTAAAATGACAAGATATGACTTGTCACCAACTTCTTAAGATCCTCCCCTTCATCGAAGTTGAAGTGGAAAAACGCGAGAAAGGTTCTAATAGATGTTTTGAATTCGATAAAGACTAATTACGTACTAATAAAATTGTTCATTTAACGATAATATTGTCTGCAAACTGCGATATTTTCATTCTAGTAGATGTTCTTTGCGAACACACGGAATATGTACACATGACATCATCATCATCTGTAGGGGTTGCTTCGGGGTGAATTGATGGCCGACTTCACTTCATAACCGTTTATTCCTACTCTTCATTTACAATCTTCGCTCTCGACGCTGTCAAGCGAACCAGGGCCTGTTCACTTTAATAGCCGCACATGGTCAGGTAAAGTCACTAGATATATAAAGTAGCGCAATTGGTAAGGACAATGTGTTAGACAGAGAAAACACTATTTGGAATCAAAATGGCGGAGTGACAGTTGTCAAACGCTTGTCAATTGCCATTTTAAGTTGTCACGGGAGGAAGTTCAAGTTCAATCGTAGTAAATAAAATGTTGCCATTACAAGATTTCGTTTGATTTATACCTTTATTTCTCCTACAAATTTCACAAACTACTCCACATACAGTCGAATGCAAAAATTTTGGTTGTTTGTCATGTCATGTCATGTCAAACATGTCATTTTTTTCAAAGATATGCAACCAAATAGCAACATTTGTCCAACATTTGAATTTACCGCGTAATTTTGGAATCAAAATGGCGGCCAAATTGCGCTACTTTGGATATATAGTGACTTTAATGGTCAGGCAACTTACTGCGCCATCTGGCATAAATGCCGGAAACGGAAATGTGAAAGTTAGAATGTTATGTCAAGAGGTGGCACCTCGTCCGATATTTAATCCGTGTACACAATCAGGGTAGCCGTGGCAGGCATGACAGAATCGCGTCAGTTCATACCGTCAGATGTCAGATCACATGTTTTCCAGGGCCTGTTCACTTGAATAGCCGCACATGGTCGGGCAACTTACTTCGCCATCTGGCGTAAATTCTGGAAACGGAAATGTGAAAGTTAGAATGTTATGTCAAGAGGTGGCACCTCGTCCGATATTTAATCCGTGTACACAATCAGGGTAGCCGTGGCGGGCATGACAGAATCGCGTCAGTTCATACAGTCAGATGTCAGATCACATGTTTTCTCAGGTGAGACTATAAAATATTTGTGAATTTTGTGATGCCGAAGAATTGTTCAGATCCTGAATGTGATGGTGAAGACACCAGAAGGTAGGAGCATTTTAGATCATGAGATAAAACATTCTAAAGGAGTTATTCAGAACTTGTTACATGTGGATTATAATACGATGTGATTTGTATAGCCTATCAACTCCTGTGGATTCTCACACTCTGAAGATATGGCTGGAACGCATCAACGACCCGAGACTGTCGGCAATGAACCCGATCCAGCTGCGCCAGGAGTGCAGGGTGTGTTCCAGCCATTTTGAATCGGATTGTTTCACAGGGGTAGCCGGCCGCCTGCGGCTATCGAGTGTGGTCTTACCCACAAAAAACTTAACAGGTATGATTATTTTCGTTTCAATTTATCTGCAGTGATTACGGCTTTTTTGTTCATGTTATACTATTAGATCCCTTGAGGACAGGTTTTCAAAACTTACCCCGCCTAGGAGAGCTGCATCACATAGCATTATTGGTAATTCTTTGATACCTTATATGATCACATAACTTATTTTCATTGAATTGAATTGCTATATAGGAAACATTGATGGAACTCAGCAGAGCAGTCTCTCTCCAGGGAAATTATCTGTTATACCTCCTAACAGGGTATATGGAAGAAAGAGGTTGTTCAGCATTGAAGAAGACGAACACCCTGGGCCATCATCAAGAATTCAACAACCAACGAGTACGTATATCACAAACAATTTTACGTCATACATTTGTATTTTTGAATCAATGTTAATGATGTTAATGAAACCACTGTTAAATTCTTCGAATGCCAAACGCGCAACCAAAAACATTTGCCACAAGGTAGACGCTACACTTTGTATGATAAGGTGTTAGCACTTGCTTTATTGAAAGAAGTTCCCAAAGCTTATCGGTTCCTATCTAAAATTTTAAGTTTTCCATCCCGCAAAACTGTGTCATCTCTTGTGAGACAAGTTAAATTTCAATGTGGCATTAACTTAAACTTAAACCGATAAATAGGAACTGCATTTTGATGTTTGATGAAATGTCCAGGATCTATCATTAGTCGTTACATAAATGATTTTATGTGCATGTCGTTCATTCAGCACAAAATAAAATTACATCTCAAAATTTAACATTTACCAGTTTTAAGCATACCTCATTAGCTAAATATTTAAGATTATGGGCATGATATAAAGGCATACCATTATTTCTTTTCGAAGGAATACATATTTAACATTTTTTAAGCTTTTGTAACGGTTCTAACAAACCGTGTTCTTTTTTGTCTCTCTGGATGAATGATATAATAAATTATGTTTTAGCGATACATTCTAATATCTGGATAGTTATTTTTTTGTATGAATTTTGTCACGTACACTTCTTAATAAAGATTACCTTATACTTATTGTTACTATTATTTCCAGGATAGGTAATGCTTGGGTCGACTATTGTCTCTTTCCAAATGAAGCAATTTCAACACGAAAAATATTTAATCGTAATCGAGATAATGGACGATCGGACGATAGACTCATTTTCAACCAATTAAGATTTGTGATTCTCTCGATTACAGTTAAATATTTTTCGTATAGAAATTGCTTTGTTTATGATATAAATAAAAACATATTAATTTCAAAATTCCCGCGCAATCCTGTTTAAGGATTACAGGTTTCTTTTTACCAATCTAGCCTTTAACGCCGGTTTTTACGCTAGATGGCGCTGACACGTGGACCAATTTTGCAGTATGGGAGTAGACCATCTAGAACTATATGGGTGATCTGTGAAGCGAACCACACCGACTGACACATCCTGCGTGCGTTCCTCTTTCTCAGGGTGGTTGCTAGGACAACGGCGCTAACAATGGAATACTAGATATATACGCTTACACATCCAAATCCCAGAAGCATCGTAGCGCTCAAGGTTAGCTCCGAGAGCTCCTGGAAAGCAGTGATGTGCTTTGCGAAGAACGTGCTCAAAGCAAAGAGGGCTGAAGAAGGTTCAACGACGGACGCCTGATGGCGTATCATTGGTCAGACTGAAGTAATGCAAAAGCGGTTTCCGGTCTGGCCTCCTTCTTAAAAAAAGGAAAGAAAGAGGATTGTTTTTATTCCTCTTCATTAAATAAAAAAAAAACACATGACATCATAGAAAATATTATATAAGAACAATATATCCCTGTTTCCTTTTATGTAAGCCAAGCTTACGCGAAACAGCCCTTAGCAACACCGTGGCTTTATTTTTGGATTAATCCCAATATGAGTTAATTCGCCAAAGATATGGTGTCCCGAGATTCTACCATTTTACCACCACTTATGTCATTTAATAATGGAAGTGTTAATTTATTGAAGTAATCTAGCAACTTCAAATTTGACAATTCAGATATTTGTGAATTGTCTCTTGCTCATATTTACAATTTTCATTCATTTATTTTTAAAAATCAATACCTATGCCTAGAGAGTGTTGACGCTTACGTCAACATTCTTTAAGGGAATTTTAGGTGAAGAAATCATAATTTATTGTAACCGAATTTAGGGAACTTTTTACATAATTTAATCATTGAAATTAATACGCGTTGTTTTACAAAACAGAAAAACAATTCATAATTAAGAACGAGGATAAGTGTGACCAATATTATTGGATTGTTTTCACGATCGTACACGAATCAATAACACGAGCAACCATTTCACGTTACCAGAGGAAAACAATTACGATTAAACGTGGACCGGTCAAGTTCGATTTGCCATACTCAGCTAACTAAGCATAACACGACGACTAGGTAACTTGATAACAAACGATTCTCGAGAAGGTCAGTCTAGTGCAAGGTAACAAACACAATAATATCTCATTTAATCAATGTAACACAAGATGTATAAAAACCCTGAAATTAGGCACAATAAATTTAATATGCTCAAAAACGACAGTGTGTTGTGATCTTTCTTCACGCCACTTAACCCGACAAACCATAACCTAACAAACTTCAATCCGGAGAGTACGTTACGCCCTCTCTCCAAACTACAAGAACTTCTAGAACTTCAAAGAGATCACGTCACGCCCTGATCTTCAATCTACAAGATTGTCTTCAGCCTTACAACCTGGAGACAAGATTTATCTCCGCAGCCAACCACGAGTTACGAGAGATATCTATATATAGTCCACTCTCTAGAGATCATTTCACACTTCGTTCAGAGAGATTTGCATGAACTATTTTGTGCAATGTAAAAACCTGCATTACATAAAAGTTTCAATTATTCTCACAACCAACTTTTTTGCAGCTTCATTGCGTATACACATTCGTTCTATTAATGTTCGGCCATTAACGTAAATTTTGTCAGAGTAGGAAGCGACTGTGAAGGGGCATAATTAATATTGTTCTTTGCTTAATGAAGATCTGTAATTGTTATATTTTTGAAGTTTGTTTGAAACAGAAAAAAAACTTTCACTTGGAACATGGTTGTTCAGTGCCGTTGTGTATGCAATTAATCCCTTTACCACGAAAAATTAAAAAAAAACCCATGGCATGCCAGGCTGAAAGGTAGATTTATGGGTAGGATATAGAGTAATATAGGCGCAATATAATGAAGCACTAAAATCGGCATAACGATTGAAATTTTTGCAGTAAGATGGATCGAGATGCGGTTTTTTGCATTCGGTTCGTGGAAGCGTCTACAAATTTTGTGAACATTTGTTATGAACGAGAAATGCAAAATTGAAGAGGTGCAGAAGAAAAATGCTTTTTTATATGTGCATGTGAAGGTGTCGGTTGTTAAAAAATTTACAACTCGGTAAATAATGACGGAAATGAGTTCAATTTTGTTACTCGGGGGTTTTTGGGGTCGCTGAAAACGAATATGACATCGCCAGTGGTCTCCGAAGTACCTGGTGCTCAGGGCCGCTCGAACCAACGTCGTCAACTACTTCTGGCAATGTACAATGCTCCACTCTGTTTTAGAAGGCCACATATTCCTGCTGAATTCAAGCCGACAAATATTCAGTTAGCAGAAACGTTTCGCTACAGGATGTACTTAATGGCTATTGCTAAAAATCGCAAAGTTGTCCTTGGCAAAATTCTATCTACGGTAGATGCATTTTCTCAGCAATTAAAAAGAGTGTATACAAGTACAGAACTGGCTGTATGGAGAGGACCAAAATGGTCTAAATCCAATTGACTGGGGATGGGAAGTTAAAGAAAATTTATTAATACCCATAAAAATGACACAGCAACCAGGACCACCCAGTATCTTAAATTTAATATTTTGTGCTTGCAAAACAAATTGCGGTAACTCATGCGGCTGCAGAAAGCATGGGCTAATTTGCAGCATCGCATGCAAAACATGTGCCGGTGCTAATTGCACAAATATTAAAAAATACCCAAGAGAGGCAATTTCCTTGGCAGAACTTCAAGTGAGAGAAGAAGAAAATGAAGAAAATAATAATATAAATAAAGATTAATATATATACTTATTACAGATTAATATACGTTATTAACATTTGTGTTAATTTGTTGTTTTGAAATAATTTGTAGGATACATATTTTCTAAAGAAATAGTTGAATTAAAATGTTGAATATGAGTGTACTTTAGAGATTTTTTTAATACAAACTGCAATATTTCAATATTCAAAGTGTAAAAACGTTTTCGGTAAAATACGATTTATCTACAATGTCAAAGAAATGTATAGGTGCCGAGTTAGGATCAATTTTTGAAGAAATTCCCCTAAAACTTCCCCGAAGCCGACGTTGGTTCGAGCGGCCCTGAGCACCAGGTACTTCGGAGACCTCTGGCGATGTCATATTCGTTTTCAGCGACCCCAAAAACCCCCGAGATTAGACCTTTCGGCTAATTATACAATCAATTCCCCTAAAACTCCCGAAGACGACGTTGGTTCAAGCGGCCCTGAGCACCAGGTACTTCGGAGACCTCTGGCGATGTCATATTCGTTTTCAGCGACCCCAAAAACCCCCGAGATTAGACCTTTCGGCTAATTATACAATCAATTCCCCTAAAACTCCCGAAGACGACGTTGGTTCAAGCGGCCCTGAGCACCAGGTACTTCGGAGACCTCTGGCGATGTCATATTCGTTTTCAGCGACCCCAAAAACCCCCGAGATTAGACCTTTCGGCTAATTATACAATCAATTCCCCTAAAATTCCCGGAGACGACGTTGGTTCGAGCGGTACCGAGCACCAGGTACTTCGGAGACCTCTGGCGATGACATATTCGTTTTCAGCGACCCCAAAAACCCCCGAGATTAGACCTTTCGGCTAATTATACAATAAATTCCCCTAAAATTCCCGGAGACGACGTTGGTTCGAGCGGTACCGAGCACCAGGTACTTCGGAGACCACTGGCGATGACATATTCGTTTTCAGCGACCCCAAAAACCCCCGAGTAACAAAATTGAACTCATTTCCGTCATTATTTACCGAGTTGTAAATTTTTTAACAACCGACACCTTCACATGCACATATAAAAAAGCATTTTTCTTCTGCACCTCTTCAATTTTGCATTTCTCGTTCATAACAAATGTTCACAAAATTTGTAGACGCTTTCAGGAACCGAATGCAAAAAACCTCATCTCGATCCATCTTACTGCAAAAATTTCGGTCGCTCAGTGCTTCATTTCCGCGTCTAATATAACAGACACGATGTGCCAAAAAAATGTATACGAGGTGTGAAAAAATTACAAACGTCAAAATTTTTAAATATTTGCAAATAACTTTTTTTCTGTACATTTCTCAAAGATATGTTTTATACAAAAGTTGTTCGCCTCTATAAGGGCAACAAAAAACCTCAGTAACATTTTTCTGACACGAAATAAATTTTTTTTTTAAATAACTTTTTTTCTGTACATTTCTCGAAAAAAATATTTGATACAAAAGTCGTTCGCCTCTCTAAGATCAACAAAAAACCTAAGTAACATTTTTCTCTCTGCCACGAAATTAAAGTTTTTTGATTTTTTTTTTAAATAACAAGCCGCCATTTTGAAACCGCCGGATCTATTTAGCCGAAGTTTTGCAAGACTATAAAATAAGTGACCACTTGCCCACAATTTGCCCATTCCGCAAAGGAGGTTATCAAAAGAGAGTAAAGGCAAAGAGATTTAACTTTAAATTGGCCAGCCAAACTCAATCGGACCAAAAACAAACTACCCTAACATGGTTCAACATAGAAAAATCTTTATGTTTAGCCGGATATGGATTGAATCGATGGTGAGCTATGGTTGCTACAACAGAGTCTTGAAAATGTCCAAAATCTATGGACGAAACGTCGACTAATTAGACATCACATTAAATTGAAAAACACGGCAACAGATCCATTGGTGTTTTTTTTTCATCCTTTTCCTGGACAAGTTTGGGGATCTACAAGAGAGTTCCTACGGCTTTATTCGAACAACATAATGAATTAATTCGATTATTCAGAACTGCAATTGAACAAATGCCAGATGATGATTATAAAGTTGTAGTTAGAGAGGATAAAACACTTGTGGGCCAACACCAAAGACAGTACAATGCACCAACAATTGACGAAGTGGCGATCGTTATAGTTGGCGAAGAATTTAATTCGCTTGATATAATTTTCCATCGTAGAAATAGTGAGGTTCTGAGAGTTTCAGAAATTCATCGGTCATACGATACATTGCAATATCCAATTTTATTTTGGCAAGGAGAAGACGGATATCATTTTAATATAAAAATAAGAAATCCACAAACTGATGAAGAAACGAATAAGAAAGTAAGTGCTATGAATTATTATTCATATCGGTTAATGATTCGTCAAAATGCTGATAATCACATCTTGAAATGTCGACAATCGTTCCATAAGTTTAGCGAGTCAAGCGAACGACTCTTATACATACGATTAAATAAAAAAAAAAAAAAAAATGCGTTCCGATGAGTACATCCATTTACGTGATGCAGTTGTTAATGATGGCAATGTGAATCCTAATGAATTGGGAAAAATGGTCATACTACCGGCCACATTTACAGGGAGTCCACGGCACATGCATGAATACGCACAAGATGCAATGGCATATGTGCGTGCATATGGCCAGATTTATTTATCACATTTACGTGTAACCCTACTTGGGATGAAATAAAAGAACTTTTATCAGATTGTCATCATATTACAGCGCGTGTGTTTCAACAAAAATTAAGATCTTTAATGGATTTCATTGTAAAACATAATATTTTTGGAGGGACGCGTTGTTAGATGTATTCCATTGAGTGGCAAAAAAGAGGATTGCCACATGCACATATTTTAATATGGTTATTCGAAAAACTGGCACCAGATCAAGTTGATCAAATCATCTCAGCAGAAATACCAGATGTCGACATCGATCCCGATTTATTTGAAGTCGTTACCAAAAACACGATTCATGGTCCATGCGGATTAATAAATAACAATTCACCATGTATATCTGATGAAAGGTGCACGAAACGATACCCACGAAACCTAATTGCCGAAACTATCACTGGTAATGACGGATATCCACTCTATCGTCGACTATCAACTGAAGATGGCGGTAAATCAGTTAGTTTAAAAATGCGAAATATTGACGTTGAAATCGATAATCGTTGGGTTGTACCTTATTCACCTTTGCTCTCGAAAACGAATAAAGCACATATCAATGTAGAGTATTGTAATTCGGTTAAATCGATCAAATACATTTGTAAATATGGAAACAAAGGATCGGATATCGCCATTTTTGGAGTGGGAAAAGCAAATGCAGCTATCGATGAAATACAACGTGATCAAGAATGACTGTTTGAATTGGCAATACTGAATTTCATTTTTAAATGGTACAACTGGTAATTTGAATTTACTATTTCAAATTCAAATTTCTGGTATTCTTTTCAAATTTATTTATTTAAAATGGTTTTCACGTTACAACACGAAGTTCTTATTGGAATGGCGTACTTTCGAAGCGGGATTTATAACCCAATTACTGGTTGGCAGTACTCTCTCGAAGCGACATACCAGCAATTTCAGGAGTTGTTTCCGGAGACTTTGGTTACTTTTGCGGTCTTTCTGCAACATTGCATGCGAGTAGTTGAACGTACAGGGAGCGTAAGCAAACAAAAATCAACTGGTAGATCTTCTACTCTAAACGAGGAAGTTGTCGAGGATATCAGAACTCGAATGCAAAGAAGTCCTCCCAAATCCTTAAGAAAGCTCTCCCTTCAAACAGGTTTGGTCTTTATGCCTCCTATTCAACCAACTTTCATTCTTATCCATAAGACTTCCACTTTTCCATGTTGTTCTAATTCACGGTTTTACAGGCTTATCACATGGAAGTTGCTCCAATGTGCTTAAAAAGAAATTAAAGTGCCACCCTTACAAAATTTCCATCGTCCAGTCATTAACCCCTCCTGATCACCCGCAGAGAGTTTTATTTTGCAATTGGTTCAATGACATATTAAATAATAATGATATACTTGACAATACCTCCTTTTCCGACGAAGCCTAGTTTCATCTCAACGGCTATGTGAATAAACAAAATTACAGAATTTGGTAGGTTGAAAATCCTTATGCTATCAGAGAGACACATTTGCACCTGGTTAAAGTTGGTGTTTGGTTGGCAGTCTCAAGGACGCGGGTGTATGGGCCGATATTTTTTAATTTTACCGTCAATTCGGAGAGATATATCCAACACTTTTTGAGGCTTTTTATAAACCAATTAACAGACGAAGACCGTCAAATTGGATATTTCTAACAAGACTCTGCAAGGACACATACGGCTCGTGCTACTATGGGATGTTTAAGAGAGAATTTTGGCGACCGAGTAAATAGTCAGGGCATGTGGCAAAGCAGGTCAGCAGATCTCACTCCATTAGATTTTTCGTTATTTAGGCTCTTGAAGAAGAGCTGCGAGAGGCAATAGTTCAGGAAGTGACAAACGGTACATTACTCCCAATATGCTGGTGAATATCTTCGAGAGCCTAAAAAGAAGAGTTAATTTATGTCTGGACCAAAATGAGGGGGCATTTTGAGCATTACCATTAGCTGTTTAATTAAATCATTGTTCTGTATTTCGAGTTTCATTTTTAAGCGTTAATTTTTATTCACATAACCTACAATCTGTGTGTGTGTGTGTGTGTGTGTGTGTGTGTGTGTGTGTGTGTGTGTGTGTGTGTGTGTGTGTGTGTGTGTGTGTGTGTGTGTGTGTGTGTGTGTGTGTGTGTGTGTGTGTGTGTGTGTGTGTGTGTGTGTGTGTGTGTGTGTGTGTGTGTGAGAGAGAGAGAGAGAGTAGTTAACATCTCCTTTTTGCTGCAAGGCTAATCTGGACGGGACCTACAGTTTAACGTGGGCTCCGAACCACGGTCCTCGAGCACGGTTGTACCCCCTAAGGCTGTCACCCCAGTTGATCCACTCCATGCTCTACCGACTCAGGGTGTGTGTATCCTAGTCCCGCCCTCCTCCTACAGGATATCCGATCCTATCCGGCCTGGTTACCGGCGTGAATAGGAACGGGATTTTGGATACATTTTACACACTTCCCGCAACAATCACAACATCCATGGATTACGTGGGATTCGAACCCACGACGACAGTGACCGCCTGACTCAAAGCCAGCGCCTTAAACCACACGACCACCGCCGCCCCACCTACAATCTTATCACTGATTGTTATGTCAAATTTTTGTCAAATAAACATATCTGGTTGTAGAGTTGCAAACCCCTAGGCAAAAAAATCCTCCAGGTAGGATTGCCAACTCAAACAGTCATTCTTGATCACCCAGTAGATAAATATCAACTGGGACGCTATATTAGTAGTAATGAAGCAGTGTGGCGTATTTTATCCATAAACGCAACCAACCAGTTTTTCATTTAGCAGTGCATTTAGAAAATGGACATCGCGTATCGCGACATCGTGAAAATGCACGAGCAAGAGCAGTGTCACCACCACCAATAACGTTAACTGCATTTTTCTCATTGTGCGAGGATGATTTGTTTGCAAAGACCCTACTTTACTCTGAAGTACCAACATACTACACATGGAATCCATCAGCGAAAAAGTGAAACAGTGGAAGGTTATACCAATTTATATTCGACTGAAGCGTTAGGTCGTCTGTACACTGTTCACCCAAATAATTTAGAGTGCTTCTACTTGCGATTATTGTTAATTAACGTACGTGGACCGACAGCTTTTCAAGAATTAAGAAGAGTAAACGGTGATATATGTGCCAGTAACCGAGAAGCTTGCCAAGAATTGACTCTTCTTGAAAACGATGCGCATTGGGACACTTCACTCGCTGATGCATCGAATACTGCTCAACCACAGGAAATACGTTGCAATCATATTGACAACATGCTTTCCATAAAATCCAAAAGATCTTTGGGAAAAGTATAAAGATGATATGAGTGAAGACGTCCTACATCGTTTACGTGTAAAAAAATCAAAATCCGGACAAACAATTCACATCAAACGTGTATAATGATGCACTGATTATAATTGAGGACATATGTTTGGCAATTGCTAATAAGGAAATGATACAATTGGGAACGGTTGCGCCGAATACATCTGTAAACGAACGTTTTGATCGTGATGTACAACGAGAAATACATTTTGATGTGGATGAATTGAGTCAATTTGTTCAAACAAACCTCCCGAAGTTGGTTCTAGAACAACGCATAGCGTATGACAGAATTTATTATTAATGCAGTTAAATGGAAAAACGGCGGATTTTTTTTCCTAGATGCGTCCGGAGGCACTGGCAAAACGTTTCTTATCTCTATTATTTTGGCAACCGTAAGATCAAAAAAATATATTGCAGTGGCAACATCTTCTGGAATTGCGGTAACACTTTTGGATGGTGGTCGAACAGCGCATTCAACGCTGAAATTGCCGTTAAACATACAAATCGTTGAGACACTATAACATGTAATATCAAAAAAAATTCTGGAATGGGTAAAGTGTTACAATCATTTGCCATACGTACGCCTCTACCCTTTCCTCGGTACATAAGACTACAATAATGTACCATTTACCTCATGTAATCGAATGTGTATAAAATAGCCCGAAAGTTGACAATAAATCAGTATATTTGTATGCTCAAAACGACGGTGTGCTGTGGTCTTGATTCAAGTCACCCCTTATCTTAAACCGAACTGTGAGACTGCAGTTTCGGGAGGCCTAACTTCACCATAACCTACAAGCTCTCACATAACGCCCTGAGAGCTCTACGAGATCTTCAACCCCGGATCTGCACGTTACGCCCTCAGATCTACCCCGGAGAGCACGTTACGCCCGCTCTCCACCCTACCAGAACTTTAACCAGGATCTGAACGTTACGCCCTCAGATCTACCTAGGATAAAGTCACTAGATGAGGGAAGTACCGCAAATCAATGTCCCAACGTGTTAGAGAGAGAAGTACATTTTTGGAGACAATATGGTGGATTACATCTACAATCTGCCTGTTCCATGCCTATTGTTGTGTTTTGTGGGTTTTTAAAAAAATTGACAATTTTCTCCCGTGAAATTTCGTCGTTACTTTTTGGGAATAAAAATGCCAAGTTGTGTCCTATCTTGCGAAAATGGAAGCAAAAATGGGTTATTTCGATTGCCTACAGGTAAGGGTTTTAGGTGAGATATATAAATTTTAGGTAAAGACAACATTAATAAAAGGAGTCTCTGGATGAATCTTATAGGTAGGGAAGACTTGACTGAAAATTCCAGAATATGTGAGGTAAGCTCTGCTTTATTGAAATATTGTATCGAAGATGGCAGAAAATTATTGCGGTTTAATGCTATTCCAAATCTACTAGTTGAAACATGTTCTGCTAATTCCTCGGCTAATTCTAACTATGTTATAAATGATTTGGAAAGTAGCAAATCTACCGAAACTGAAAGTGTTTTAAATGTAGAGTTTCCTGATCCTGAAATCGACTAATTATTTGAAAGAGAAGGTCTTCCAGTGAAGATGGACAACAAAAGTTAATAGAAAATTTGCGAATGTCATTACGAAGAGCTTTACGGGAGCGTAATAAATATAAAAAAGCACTCGAGGAAACTGTTGAACACTTACGTACTCCAATGACGATCAAGTTGAGTACCTGAAAATTGTAAAATTGGAGATCACGATACGCCTTGATCTCTAAACCACAAGACCGTCTTCAGCCTTACAACCTGGAGACAAGATTCATCTCCGCAGCCACCCACGAGCTACGAGAGATATACAGTCCACTCTATAGAGATCACTTCACACTTCGTTAACACCAGGGGGTTGACCTCCAGAACCGTTGTTTTGACTACAAGGCGATCGTGTAAATTTTTTTATAGTCCACTAGTTTTAGCGCTAACATTGCACATATCAACAAACCAAAACGGAGGAAAAATATTTAATTCAAATTACCCGCATATGGCACAGAAGAAGAACAACAGCGCTCGCCGCGTCGGCTTTTTTTAACATTGCAGTTTCTTGTCTATGAGGTTGGGTAATCAATGCACGTAACCTCACTTTTTCTGGTTCGAAATGGTGTGTGGTGTGTATTAGCTCCTACTATTAAAGTGTATCTGTATAACTCTTATTGCAGTTCTCAGTTAAAACTACCGCTGCCGCTCATCTAGATAATATGGACACGAAAGTTATGACACCGTGCAACTGGTGCCTGCGCGAAGGAGTACCTGTGCAGAGGATCGAAGAAAAATTATGGCGCTTCTGGGGGACCATTAGCGAGGAAGTGAGTACCCACGCTACTCGTGACCCCCTTACGTATTAGTATACGCCCATTGAATCGGCGTTTCCGAAAGAAAGGTTATTTTGTCTATGGGCCCCCACGAGTACTTACGAAGGTGGAAGGCCCCTTTCTCTCTCTCTCAATTTGTATGTAATTCTACTACATCTTTACCTTCCAGAATCCGATGATGGAATCCCTGAGGAACATCTGTGAGGAGTGCAGGTCGCGCTACGAGACGTTCTCAACATACATCGAGAGGTGCAAGAGCAACGAGGCCGTAATAGAGACGATACAGACGTCCGGAGGAGTTAAGAGGGAGCCTCCCGTCGAAGTGATAAAAGAAGAGGAGGCGCCCGAGGCATCGAACCTGGCGGGACCATCGCGCCTCCTGGACGATCCCGACGTCGCCCTGCAGTGCTCGTACTGCGACCGGCTGTTCTGCACCGCCGCCGGCCTGCGGCGACACCTCGCCACCGTCCACACAGGCGAACGGCAATGGCCCTGCCTCTGCTGCGACGAACGCTTCTTCACTTACCCACAACTCAAGCGACACCTCCTCGTCCACATCGGCTCGGCCCCATTCGCGTGCAGCCGTTGCGACGAGAGGTTCCCGACGGCGGCCGACCTGAAGACGCACGCCGCCGTCCACTCGACGGACGATGAGTCGCCGAAGTGTCCCAAGTGCGATCGACGCTTCGAGACGGAGTCCGACCTGACCGACCACCTGCTCGTCCACACGGGCGAGAAGCCGTTCAGGTGTGTCCGTTGCGATAAATCGTTCCCGACGTGGCAATGTTTGAGAAATCACTCGCTCGTCCACGCCGGCGGCGGCGAGAGGCCGTTCCGATGTGACGTCTGTCCCAAGAAGTTCTCGACGGCGGCCGACCTGAGGAGGCACTCGCCGATCCACTCGCGCAACAGGCCGTTCGGGTGTCCGCACTGCGACCGGACCTTCGCGCAGTCCACCAATCTGAACGCCCACCTACATCTCCTACATACTAGGTCGTATCGGTGCTCGGGCTGCTGCAAGAGCTTCACCAGTCAATCGTTGTTTAAACGACACCAGTGTCTTAAGCCGAACCTGGGATCATGACCATGCATCGTCGTTAAGTACGTACCTAGCGCTATGTACCATTCGAACCATAGCAAAGGAAAAGTTATCGTTCTAGACTATCTCCTTCGAATCGAGGTTATCCAAACTTTACTTTTTTTTGGGAAAATTTAAGCTGAACTTATAATCTCTGAAGTTGAGTTTCAGTAGAGGTAGGCAACATGAAATTTGTGGGTAGCACGCTGTTATTTATAAACTTTTGTTGACGAGGTTCTAAGTTCAGTTGAGGTTCTAATAGCCCAGTCTGTGTAGATTTTTCACATTAATTCAGTACCGGACGGGAGTGGTCAAATGTTGTAGGCTCTGATTAGTTGATCATGCCTATATAGTTTTATACATTCAAAAAGTGTGCATTAACAAATGGGAGGGGTCCAAAGTTAGCAAAAACAAGTTTTTTGATTCTACAAGCCAAAGTACCTATGCATTTTGTGGAGAAAAGTTTCAAATATAAGTTGTAGAGAATTTAAAACCCTACAATTTGAGCTATAGCACGATAAATTTTGTTAAACATTTATTGCAAAAATGTCAAAAAATGTATCAAAAATGATACGATTTACCTTTTTACTACTCTAAAAGATAGCTTTTAAAGTTTCAAATCTAAACAACTTTTATACAAGTCAATTGGTTAATTTGTTGCTGAGATATTGCTATTTGTTTATCCCAAGACGCATAATGTTCATTGCTGTTACGTCTTTTTGGATAAACATTTCGAGATGTACAAAGGCTTATTCTCTTCATAAACATCCATATTTTCATATCCCGTTAAGAAAATATGATAAGGACAATTTTCAACCCCTTATTTATCGCTTTAAAGAATGGGGTGTTTTTTTATAAATAAATAGCTGAGCTTGAGCTATAGTCAAATTATAGGTTTTTCAATTCTCTACAACTTATATTTGAAACTTTTCTCCACAAAATGCATACTTTGGCTTGTAGAATCAAAAAACTTATTTTTGCTAACTTTGGACCCCTCCCATTTGTTAATGCACACATTTTGAATGTTTAAAACTATATAGGCATGATCAACTAATCAGAGCGTACAACATTTGACCACTCCCGTCCGGTACTGAATTAATGTCGTAAAACGTCAAAAAAATGACTACACAGACTGGGCTATAGGCACTTCTGAGTTCAGTAGACTACCTAAGTGCTGACGTCACGCGAGGGGCGGAACTTCCAAACCTTTCCAAACAAATCGAGAAACTGTGCATGTTTCCCATAAGAGAATTTTAATTCTACATTCATTCCAAATTTTGTTGTAAATAAGAGTTGCCAACGATATATTGTGATAAAGTTTGTTCAAACCTATGTTATCACCAAATATTTCTAGATAGGTAAGTAGTGTAATGTAGTTTTGGCCCATATTATATATTATAGGTTATGTTATCGTTTTATTTTCATCAGAACTTATCATTTTTGTTAAGTTTAGTGGTGCTGCTGTGTTTTTAAAGACCGTTTTTTAGGCTCGTGGTCAATATCTATACTATAGATATTTTTACTATAGACTTTTGTCAGTTACCACCGCTGTGACAGCTTTTTTAGTTAACTCGGCAGATGAAAGGTAGCGATAGCGTGTAAGTGTGCAAGAGAGAGAGAGAGAGAGAGGGAGGGGAAGAGAGCGAAGGAGAGAAGAGTTATCAACGCATTGGCATTTGTTTCCAGTGTAGCAGTAGCAGTCGTAGCAGTTTAATGCTCTTGTTCGCGTAAACATCGTGAAAATGGCACCGAAACGTAAATATAACGATGACTTTGAAATTTGGCTTCACATATATTGAAGTTAATCATGAAGTGAAACCTCAGTGTGTTATATGTGCAACAGTTCTCTCCAACGATGCCATAAAACCAGCGAAATTGGAGCGTCAATTAAAGACGGTGCACCCTACCCTCAGCGATAAACCATTAAACTACTTTCAAGGTAAAAGTGTGAACTTAAAGAAAATGAAGCTTGGACCAAGTGGATCAGGATTTGCATCAAATACAAAAGCACTGGTTGCATCCTTTGAAATAGCAAAACTCATTGCTGAAGAAAAGAAGCCGTATACCATTGGTGAGCGTCTAATAAAGCCTAGCATGTTAAAAGCGGTGGAAGTTACACTTGTGAAGAAGCAAAGAAAAAACTCCAACAAATTCCGCTGTCTAATGATACTGTTAAGAGCAGAATAGAAAACATGTCCCATGATGTTGAAGAACAACTTCTTATGCAAATTTCCCAGTCACCATACTTCGCACTACAATGTGATGAGACAACCGATGTTGCTCAATGTTGTCAACTACTAACATTTGTTCGATTCTTAGATATTAGTGAAAATACATTCAGAGAGGAAATGCTTTTCATGGATTCGCTGGAGACTACAACAAGAGGAATAGACATTCTGGATAAAATTGATAACTACTTCCAGAAAAACAATCTTGAATGGGATAAACTTGTTGGTTGTTGTACGGATGGAGCCCCAGCTATGTTAGGAAGTCGGTCTGGATTTGCTACACTGCTGAAGAAAAAAAATGCTTCCATAGTGAATACACATTGCATCATTCATAAACAAGCTTTAGCTGTCAAAACTCTACCAATGGAACTCGCAGACGCCCTGAAAACATCAATCAAGTTGGTCAAGTTGTTCTGATTTAAATGCAGAACATGATGTGCTGCTTTTCCACACAGAAGTTCGCTGGCTTTCGAAAGGTAATATGTTGCTACGCTTATTTGAGCTAAAGGAGGAACTTGATGAATTTCTGAGTGCATCTGGCAAACTGGATTTGTATGCCCAATTTAAAGATCTGAAATTCCAAACACACTTGGCCTACCTAGTCGATATTTTTTGCCATCTAAATAAGTTAAATTTGCAGCTTCAAGGGTCCGGAAATGAAAATTTGAAAGGAACAGCAAATATATTCGTATTTGAAGATAAAATGCGCGCCTTTCTTTGTAAAATCGAATTGTGGCTTACTAAAGTGAAAGGGGGTAACTTCTCAGGGTTTCCAACTCTCAAAAGTTTTATTGATCGTACCCACGCGGATGCTACTATTACTGTTGTAATCCAGGAAAACATTATTTCACATTTAGAACCGTTGATCAGTGAATTCACTCATTATTTTCCTGAATATGGGGTAGAAAACACGGATCCTATACGAAAAATGGTGCGCAGTCCATTTCATGTCGACGTGACAACACTTCCTGATGATATGCAAGAAGAACTAATCGAGTTACAGAACGACAGTAACTGCAGAGACAACTTTAGCAGTCAAAAATTGGAAGAGTTCTGGTGCAAAACCGCTTTGTCGTACCCGAAAGTTCGTAATAGTGCGATCAAACTCCTCACACTCTTCTCCACCACCTACCTATGCGAACAAGGATTTTCCAATGTCCTTGCAATCAAAACGAGGCAACGCTCCAAGCTGGCGAATCCTGAGTTTGATTTACGACTGGCAGTAGCAAAAAGTATTACTACCCGCATCGATAAGCTTGTCAACAGTATGCAGGCACAACCGTCGCATTAAAAACTGCTTATTTTCTTTTGTTTCTTTCCTTTTTTTGATTTATTGTTTTTTTTTACTGCATTATTGAATAAATTTGAATAAAACCGAATAAAAGTTTTACGACAATGAATAAATAAATAAATGTTTACCTGTAAACATCCTATTACTACCCGTCACTATGTACCTATATTATTATTATAAATAAATAATACAAAAAAAATTACAGTCTACTTTGAGCCTACGACTTAAAAATGTTAGGTGGTCCGCGGACATTTTTGTTCCTGGTTAGTGGTCCGTCACTTCAAAAAGGTTAAGAACCCCTGATCTATAGTCATGGTTATGTGTGTTGTACCTGACTGTAAGCACTACAGTGACCAAAAAGTTTGTAAATATTTTACATTCGGAGGCAAGATCGAGAACCTTCAAAGCACTCCTTAGTTTGGAGTTGTCATATTATAATGCCCAAAAAAAGCCAGCGCAGCAATATGATGGCATTTTGTACCCCTCGGGTAGGTACAAGAAGCCGAAGTAATCTCTCCTGATTTATTTAGTGTAAACTGCAATAGGAACTTTTAATAAGATAAGTATCTATAAAATCCATGGGAAGCAGAATATCTACCTGTACCCTATATATTTTATCCTTCATGCTGGCATGTATTTCCCCTCTAATAATCATAAAATCAGCATCAAACTGCATGCTTTTTACATGATTGGATTCCAATGCATTTTCACACCTTTTTATCATTGTATTCTCGTCTTCAAAAAACTCAATAATGTCTCAGATCTTCAAAACATGTTTAGATGCCATTTTGTATCAAAATTATGACTTCAAATGGTTTTATTGAACTGATGCCGGGTTTTACAACATTTTACATAGTCGTAATCATAGTCATAGTTACAGTCATAATCACAATCATAATTTTAAAATATTCAAAAGTAGTTATACAACTTCAGAATCACAGTCATAAGTCAAATTGTTATTTTTGTTTTGGTGGTATGTTAATTTTGTCAGTTTTGAGTTGACTTTTTGAAGTGAAACTTCTTTGCGCACATTGTATACATTGGGATGGGGTGTTGGTCGAAAAACCGCGTCACGCGTGATAAGTAATCCGAGGACAAAGCCGTGTTGCCAGAATGCGCGTAAAATGTACCTCTTCCATCGCGCACGCGAACCGAGCCGATCGCCAAATCGTTTACATGTGCTACCAAAGAGGTCAACGTGGCAACACCGGAGAGCGTCTAGACTGTCGGACAGCGTCTAGACTGTCGGACAGCTGACACTTGACCTAACCTCAAACGGCGAGAAACAGTAACTTCGAGCAGCGAAAAAACGGTGAGCTGTATTGTTTAATTACGTGACATGGACATAGAGAAAAGTGAGGACGCGTCGTGCCTCACCTCACCTCAGATGAGAACATGGAGACACCGGAAGAGATGAAAGCCCACGGCGCACGGAGACTGGTTCCGCGGCGAATGGGTGGTAATTCTCGAACACAAGACGAACGGGCTCGAGGCGGTGTACGCGCGAATCTGTGGAGACCATTGCCGCAGCAAAAAAAATTATCTTTTATATGTCATTTATATATCCTGTCTGACTGTGAGTGTGTGCATATGGCCAAAGAAGTTTCACTTCCACCGTCTACTCCGACGCAGACTTTTATAGTTTTTTCATTAATTACCTTTGGTGTTGGAAAATGAAGATCATTAGTAAAAAGAACGTCAAAATAATAGGGTTGGTCTTTTTATTTTTACGTTTTGCTGCAGTAACGACTACTGCTATTAGCAATTTTGAGAGAAGGCAACGAAGGTGGAAAACCCGTCCTATAAACCAAAAAAGAAAGAAGGAAGAGCTGTTTGCTACCCTGTTTAAAGATACGTGGCTACAGGATGGTGACCAGTTTTTTAAATATTCGAGGGTGACCCCCCGTCAGTTTAGTTTTCTTTTAAAATTGGTTACGCCCGAAATACAGAGAAGCAAGAAAAAAGGACATACCAGTCCAGCTCAAAGACTTATCATAACTTTACAGTAAATTTTGACACTGTTAAATATGTGAACCCTATATAATTAAACTTTGTATTTAGCTATCTGGCGGAGGGATGCTCCATGCAAGAAATTGCTTGGGGGTATAGGATAGGCAAAGCAACTGCCCATGTGATTATTAAGGAGACATGCCGCGTTTTATGGGATAAGTTGCAACTCACTGAATTGCCTGTTCCTACGAGAGACATGTTGGAACAAATAGAATCGGGGTTTTTCAACAGGTGGAACTTACCCAACTGTATTGGAGCAGTTGATGGAAAGCATGTCAATATAATTGCTCCAAAACATTCTGGGAGTGCTTTTTTTAATTATAAGAAAGACTTCAGTATAGTGCTGATGGCAACGTGTGATGCATATTATAGGTTCAATATGGTAGACATTGGGGCGGAGGGCAGTAACCATGATTCTACAGTTTTTAAAGCAAGTGGTTTTGGCTCTGCCTTACTAAGTGGCAAGATGGAGATTTCGCCTCCAAAATACCTACCAACAACAAACATTAAATTGCTCCATTTTTTGGTGGCTGATGCAGCATTCCATTTGCATGAAAACGTAATTAGGCCTCATCCAGGAAATTATCTTGTAGAAAAGAAAACTATTTTCAATTACAGAATGAGTAGGGCTCGGAGGTGCATTGAAAATGCCTTTGGAAGAATTTTGAGACGGCCAATAAATGCCAGTGTTGAAGTGGCAGAAGTAATTGTACAGGCCACAATTGTCCTGCACCATGACCTTCAAAATAGCGAACATGACCTTTCACCAGAAGACAGAAAGTATTGTCCAACAGGTTATGCGGATTATTATGATGAAAATAATGTATTGCATACAGGATCATGGAGGCTTGAAGGAATCAACCTTAGATCGGTGCGTGGAATGGGTGCAAATAATTCTACAAATACAGCAAAGTGCAACAGGGATAAGTTGGCAGATTTCTTTGTTAAAGAAGCATGGATTTCCTGGCAAGAAAATATTGTTAATATAGGTGGTTTACCACCTGTTTAAGTGAATTTACAAAGACTGCACATAAATAGTTTGTTAAAACATAAAATAAAAATTTGTAAAAAATTCTAGTAGCTGGATTCAAACACATTTTTAGTTCCTACATATCCACTTATTTTTTAAAAAGTCACAGCGTTAGTGCTTTAAGGTATAGGTAGTTTTAATAACAACAAATTACAGTCAGTTTAAAAGCCAAAATTTTAATAAAAATAAAGATTAAAGAATTCATTAAAAGATCCATAAGGAATCAGTCTTTCTCTACATGGTCTGCTACCATTGTTAAAATTTTGGCCTTGAGCAACAATTTTTTTCTATTGTCCCTGATCTTTTCAAGGGACCCAACACGAGTCATTGCAAAATAATAGTCTTCCTTGTTCTGGAAGTCTGGAGTTTCAATTGGTGCACTTTGTTTTAAAAATAAATCTATTGATTGTCCGACTTCTGTGACAGTATCTGCCATTTTAGTAAGATTTGTGGACTTGCTTTTTCTGGCTACATTTCGTTTTTGGCGCAATAAGCTCGGGGTACTATTTGTATTGGGCTCTGGCTCTGTTGATGCAGCTAGTACAGGCGTACAAGGGCTCGTTGCGCAAGAAGGGTCTTGCTCTGTCGACTCTTCTTGCTGGCTACCTCCGTTCAACTCTGGCCTAGCAGGTCCACTTTGGTTACAAGAGCTGGTGAGGCTTAGAAAAGCGTCGTCTTCCAATTATAATCCAAAATTTGGATGGACCCGCCAAGGCATCGTCCCTTGCCCTTTTCAGCGAAAAATTCCCCTTAGTTCTGAAATTTAAATGCTTTTTAATGATATGGTTCAAGTTTAATACCAATTTACAGTCCACTACTTTCTTATTTGGACATGTGGTACCAAGAAGCCCATTTTTTCAAAGAGCTCCCATTTTCCAGTATAACTGGCAGATCCTGAAGGGATTTCTACTATATTTTTCCTCTCTCGGATGTACTTCAGCCTAATGCTCTTCCAGGTATCCTGACATTTTAAAACTGAAATAAAATATTCACTTTTTTCAAATATTGCCCTACTTTTAAGTAGGTATCTACACACCTGTCTCTTCGAAGATTGCGGATATGGTGAGCCAAGCTGCTTCAAGCACCACTTTATTTTTGTGAACTGCATTTTTCAAGTCCCAGATACAAGGGTAATGTTCGATTGTCTCTATACAAAATCCCTCAGCGAAACTCATCTTCAATCTAACACTAAACTCCACAAAAAGAAATTCAATAAAGAACAAACGAATCTTAAAAAACTGCCAAAATTCACAATACTGACAACTGACAGACAGAACCTTAACCCAAAACCTTGACCTGACACAGAAAAAAAGATGACGCCTGCGCCGTTCAGTTTTCGTCATAAATAATCACAGTCTTAAAAGATGAAAATTACCCACTCTGAAGGTCAATAGTTATGCTTATATTTATGACTGTGATTGTGACAAGTTGTATAAACGGGTACATAAGATACACAACGTCTAACTTTTGTGATTGTGACCATGGGCGCCCGCAGGATTTTGTCCCGGGAGGGGCCAAATTTTTGTTCATAAAAAATGCAGAAATCGGTAGGCATCTAATATAGCAAAAATGGCACAATAATTCCTACAAAAGAAAAAGTGCATGTTTCGATCTTACTTGATCTCCTCAGCGGTCATACAAAAAATTATACGAACAATGCCGAACATCCTTTTTTAAAGATTTGGAAAAAACGTCAGTTCATAATTAAACCAAATATAACTTTAACACACATTACTTTTACTTTACCTATACAGCCAGCAAATATATACATATATGTATAAGTACAGTAGCAATAATTTAACAAACATTACTTTGTTAATATTTTCCTATTCAATTTTTTAAGTTATATATCGCTTGTTCCATGCCGAATTTGGGATTTTTTTTAGATGTAGCCCAAAATGAAGAAAAATGTTCCTTTTGGGTCCCCGAAACTCCTAAATTTTTAGGGCCCCAAGTGGAATAGAACTCAAATTATGGACAATCGAAAATTGAAATTTTGAAAAAATTGAAGCAAATTGTTGCTTTTGTTGATGTTTTTGAAGGTCCACAACGGTTGAAAACAACGCTGAAGCAACCTTCCACAACAATTGTCTTAAAATTTTTTTTCAAAATCTTGAAATTTGGGGGCAGCCCTTAGGTCTGGCGAACTTCTGTTTGGGCTCAAAAGTTTTGTATCAGATCCAGCTACGCTCCTGATTTTTTTGGTCAGGAACGCTGAATACGTTTTTTTTTTTTGGCGGCCTGACGAATAATGGCGCCCAGACCTATCAACAGTGAACCGTGCTGGATGAACTTTATTTTAGCAGTTTCCAAAAGCTTAAAGCATTGCAAACAACTTTTGCTTAAAACTTTTTTCATAAAAATGGGTATTTTTACAAGTTATGGATGGTTGAAAATTTTTGGTTTTGGAGCGCAACCTGAAAATTTCAATTTTCAATTGTCCATAACTTAAGTTCTATTCCACTTGGGGCCTTAAAAATTTAGGGGGAATTTCGGGGGCCCAAAAGGACCATTTCCCTTCATTTTGGGCCACATCTAAAAAAAATCCCAAATTCGGCATGGAACGAGTGATATAGGTACCTATATATTTTTTAATAGGTGGGCAGGTATACCTACTAATATATAGTTAATGGCAAAACAATATGTCGTAGATAAATTTTACTAGACGGTTGTAGAACCGGGCGCATACACTTTCATCCGCCCGCATAACTTAACTATATAATTTGAAGGAACTCTTACCTGAAAATGTACAGTTTCGTCCGCTGCTTAATATCGGGAATGGGTCGACACATTTTCGTCTGATTATCGAGAACCACTGATGAGATTACGAAATATATTAAAATTGTTGCAAATGGTGAAATAATAAGGAAATAAAAAAAAAGAAGTTTCGAACGCAAGGGGGCAAGGATCATGTACTCACTGAGACACTGAGCCTAATAGGCATCATCAGAATTTGATGTAGAATGTGAAATTTGTATTGTAATTGCGTGGAATGGGTTTTCCAAATTAGGGTTAAGACTACCTGTATTACCATCGGACGAAAGTGTATAGTTGAAAATTAAGACGCCGGACGAAAGTGTATTACAAAATTTATTCAAAAAGGGATTACGGACAAAACTGTATTTACCAAAAGAACCATCTTTAAATAAAAATTGCAGCTTCCTTATAGATCGGTAAAAGTTTGTATGCTTAATTACATTTTCTAAAGATATGTTACTGTTTAAGTATAATTTTGCCAGATACCCCTTCCAGCTCCAGCTCTTAGATTCCTCCTTAAAATTATCTATATTATAGAGTTCTTCGATTCTTCTAATATATGCATCTTCCAAATTACAGGAAAGTCCGGAAATATTTTTATGGAGAATAACATCTAGCATCTTTATTTTCTTCAGAAAATCTGTTTTCTAAAGATTAAATCAGCGAATCCAAATAAGGAATAAAAATACTTATACGATAGTTAGTTTCTGGCAAAGAATTGTCATAATTTCTCGTTTGAGCAGTACCTGCACCTAGAAAAAAATTATCTGCACGCGAAATTTTACATATAAAATTTCTCTGTCTTGGCCAACACCGCAAATTTAGTTTGGGTGGACAAACGGGAATATTTAATGATAATTAGTCTGTCTACTTGGACTAATTGCTACCTATACCTGTAGTGAATGTGTATTTTGAGATTATATTTACCTTTCTCTCGCATTAAAAGAGGTTTTGTTATTTATTAGATTAGATTTAAAATTTAAATATTAATTTTCCCAGGGGGGGCCATGGCCCCCCCTGGCACCGCCTGCGGGCGCCCATGATTGTGACTATGATTATCATTACGACTACACGAATGTTGTATAAACCCGGCATTAAAAGTACACAAAATAAATCACATTTGCATACAAAAACATAACCTCAAAAAAGTAAAATGAGCGAAAAATAATAATTAGACTTACCTTTTATCAAAAATACTTTGTTAAAACGTTGAACCGTCCTAAGTTTTCACCAAATATTGACCCGGCTACTCTTATTCACGTCAAAACTAATAACAAACTTGAAAATAAAACCGTCATATGAGAAAATTGCACGTTTTCCCGGTTTGTTTGGAAAGGTTTCTTAGCTCCGCCCATTTGTGACGTCAGGCTTTGGTAGTCCGTTGAGGTTCTTTTGCTGTTCAGAGTTTTCAAAGCTCTACGTTTCGAGGCACAGAACACCTATATCACGGAGCATCTTTTATTAAGACGCGCAAGAGCCGTGTTCTTACAAGGCGACACCAATGACATTTGCCGCCAAGTTTTTGTTTTACCCATAGAGATAAAAGAGAGAGGAGGTAACAAATGTGGTTGGAACAAATTGACCAAAGTGACTTCTACATATGGCCGACTTCCTGTAAGAAATCTTTCTCTCCAGTGGCGTAGCATTACATGAACTAAAATTATGAAATAATAATTTATATGAAGCAGTTTTATTTTCCATAAAATGTCTCAAAATGCTAACATATGAAACAATACGAAGGTTGCTCAAAACGAATGAAATAAAGATTGTTTTTTTTTAATTTTCTTGATTAATTTAACGCATATTTATACCAATAGTTCATAACAAAATTACCTACATCAGTTTTTTCAAACCTTACGCAGTTGTTCATTCTCAGGAAAACGGAAACAAACAAAAAATTTCGCTTTTGGACTTAAATCAGTTAATAGAAGAAAAATTACCAAAAAAGAAATGTGCTCCAGGTATACCAGAAAGACAAAGAACGAACAGGAAACCAGGAAGGAGAGGAAGTGCTGATTCAGTTATGTAGTGGGTATATTATATTAAAAATATGTATGTATTTATTATTAATTGTTAAACTTTGATTCCCAATGATAGACACTGTAGCTCCCCCATAGATCCGCCACTGCACAATTCAGCAATAACAATCGCAAGCACGCGTTCGAAAAGTGGCTTCTCAATATGGCCGGTTCCCTCTACAAAATTTATTACCCCCCTCTCCCTAATTGTTACCTCCTCTCTCTTTTATCTTATTTTACCGGGGTGCGTTCAGGAATAACGCTCTGAGTACATGGAGTGCGCCTAAGTTATTCCGTGGCGTTCAGAAACGTATCGAACACAGTCTTGGGCAATTAATTTAATCGTTCAGTAATCTGTGAAGTAAATGGTCGGAGTGCGCTCTTTTCTACCCAGTCTGAAGTGGAGTAAATCGGACACTTTTTCACAGATCACCACACTATTTATTTATAGTGAGGTTAGGTTCTTCGTATCTTATTCTTTGTGAAAATACGGATGTATCAATCCGTGTAATCTATGGATGTATCGAATACAAATACGTATACATACATATTGATACGTATCTATTTCATATATTGCAAAGTCAACTTGTTGAATGTACATCTGTGACCTACATCATTCTCTATAAAATCATGAATGACAAAAATGTAAGTTTGATGTTATTAGAGTAGATAGATAAATGATACTTAGAATGAAATATTCATATTTCAATTTATAAAATATTTTTTTAATTTCTAGGTAGATACAAGAGTCAAATGCTCCATATGTAAATGGGCTTTGGAAAGTCATTGTGGAGATCTACGTGAGCATGAATGTTTCCGAAATTTCAATGATTTAGAGGAGGACTTTGTGGTGGACGATAATTCTTTTATTTTTATCGGTACGTATGTCCAGCATAATGTGTTTGTGGTACTAAAGGTATTTAATTCTTATAGTTCCTAAGACTGGAGAAGCAATGGTAGAAACAACACAAGAGGATTTAAACGCCACAGACGGTAGTCTAGGGAAGTTAAAGTGGACGCATGAGGCAATTTTATCTTTGATTCACACATATCAAACCCACATACAAGATTTTAATTCAATGAAGGAAAAGAAAGACAAAGTTTGGAATAGATTAGCTTGTGAATTAGCAGCAAATGGGTTCAGTTATACAGGAAACCAATGTAAGTTTAAATTTAAATATTTGAAGGCAAAGTATATGCAAAAAAGAGATAATATGAAATCCACTTCAAGTGGCCAAGCCCTGATCACATTTAAATATTTTAAAGAAATGGATGAGATTTTTGGGAAAAAGCCTAATACACAGCCGCAAAGCTTAGCTTCAAATTTAGTAAAGCGTACAGTGTTCCAACCTTCTTTAGAGGAAGCAGAAGAGGTAGGTGTGGCTTCTGACATAGGAAATAATCCAAAGAAAGAAAATGTAAAGAAACAAAATACAAACAGTGGCAATATGCTACGGTTACTCAATGAGTTAAAAAATACTTCAGATCATAGAGAAGCAGCAAGAGAAAGACGGCATACTGAGAGTATGTCATTTAAGAATAGATTATTAAACAGTATGAATGAGAATTTTGACAAATTAGTTGATGCCTTGAAGAAAAATTAATACATATAACTAAAAAAGAAGGTGTATACCATCATCCCAAAAAGTAATGTGATGACGATGACTGTTGAGTTTATTTTTTTTTGTTTGTTTAAAAGTTTATTTTTTTTTATTATTATGTAGTTGTCTAAAGGTTTGTTTTGTTTTTTATATAGAATTAGGAATTTATTTTATGGTGAGTCAAATATGAGGACAGCTACACCACTAGTAAACCCAATAAAACTAAGAAAAATGCTAATGCGTATTATTTCTATGTGTGGATATTGTTTGAACTGGCCATTTTTTGTATTATTTAAAACCAGTTTGGTTACACAGATAAAAATGCAAATTTAAGAGCAATTATATTTTTATTGTAGATCTTTATCATTAAAAAAACTACTGATTCCATAGGCTATTACAAATAACATTTCGCCTAATTTTAGCTTGCTGAACAGTAGGTGCGATATCAGCGCCCCACTCATCATTGTTATTACATACATCATGTCTGCCCTCTTCTATATACTCTTCCCTGAATAAGTCATCCTGGTTCAGACACAAATTATGCAAAACACATGCAGCAAGAACAACAGCTGGTATTGCGTCTGTTCGATTCATGTCTAAAAATTTTAAACGTCTGAAGCGGCCAAACAAAAGAGCAAAAGACCTTTCAATTGTTTGTCGTGTTTTTGCATGAACTTCATTGAAATTTTTTTGGGCTCTGCTAAGTGCACCATGTTCAATAAATGGTGGTATGCACCATGCCAAAATCGGATATGCTTTATCACCTATTATAAATTCATTATTTGGAAAATAATTCGCTACATTTTGTTCCACTTTTTTATATAAATCACTATTTCTAAAAACTCGAGTATCACTAACAGATCCGGGATATCCAACAAAAACATCTATAAAATTTAAATCACAATCACATACTGCTTGCAGTATAACTGCATATTCACATTTGCGAGTAATGTATACTTCAGCATCCTTCCTAGGGGCTTTAATGGGTACAAATGTTCCATCCACAGCTCCAATAACATTATCTAACCCAGCAACTGCTTGGAATGACTCACGGATGTATTGCAATTTATCAAATGGCCATCTTATTAAATCACTCGAAATATCATTTAATGCATGAATTACTCTAAAAAAAAGAAACTGACAAAGATGACTTTCCCATGTCAAATCGATCTCCAACAGATCTGCAATGTAAAAAAAAACATATAAGCTACACATTCAAGAACAAGTTATTTTCAATTATTACCTATACGAATCAGGAGTAGCAAGAAGCCACAATGTAGAAAGAACTTGTTTTTCAATGTTGATTGTAGATCTTCCACATGGCCCTTGTCGCTTAAGTGTTGGGCCAATTTTTGCCAATAAACTGTTATATGCTGTGACTGATAGTCGGAAATGCTCTTGAAACTGACGTGCTGTATAGCCAACCACAGTTAAATCCGCAAATGATAGTATTCTGGTAACCTTACTCTTAGCAGTTCTATTTTGTTTTAATAATCCCTCAACTAATTCTAATTCTTCCTCTTCGCTGTCCTCGTTCGTGCTACTGTCTTCAAATAATGCAATTAAATGGTTGCTAATAGTATTAATTGCAGCCGTAACAACACAGGAACGATTTTCACCATCCATTTTACCCACTAACAACCTTCAACAAAAACAAAATAAAATATGAGGTTACACCGGGTTATAGGTTATAGCAAACAGCTCATGGCGACACATGATGGCGACAGCAACTCGACGTCGTTCCGTTCAAAACAGTTCAGAAATAGCGATCAAAGATAAAAGTCTCTCTACCACAAAACAGTAAACTCCCGGACAATTACTCTACTCTACTTTTCTGTTTCTGAACGCACCCCCGCCCACCTTAGAATATAGAACATGAGGAAGGAGTGTTTCGATAAAACGTTTGGGACCGGAATGGAGGTTGCATATGGCTGACCGTCATTTCCGATTTCCAGAGGCGTGACGTCTAAGAGGGTTACCACATTTCGGTTTTAATTTGAAAATTAATCGGTTGAAGAGGATACAAATAAACATTTTTATTAACCTTTAAAAAAAATAATTTTGTATACATATTTCTTATTCTATTATTTGTTGCACTATTTTTACAAATAAAATGTATTCTTATATTAAAGTAAATATTACAAATACATTTTAGTAATAATATCTCATGACTATTTAGAGGGGAAATATCATGTTCTTTCATATCTAAAAATACATGCCTATTTATAACATGTTTTAGTACTCTTATTGTCATTAATACTTTATCGACCTTTTTGGTTGTTTGTTCTAATCGTAAATTTTTTTCGTAATTTCTGCTGAATTAACGAATGTAAAAAATCATCCCTATCACCATACAGTACAGAAATACAATGTTCACACTGCTATTTAATACCTAATTGCTTACATGTTGGATTATTGTTATAGCCACCTTGTGACCTAATCATTCCAAAAAATATTTCTATATGGTTTTCATTTAATTTATACGTGGGAATAAATTTTAACAGACCTCTCCTAATATATTCTTCGTACATGCCCAATGAAGCTCTTAAACTTAATAATAAACCAAGAAAACCTGTTTTCCGTTGATATTCTACAATTAACTTATCATCTGTAAATTTTAAATTACAAAGGTATTTCTATGCTTTGAGTGAATTTATATTATTTGAACATATAGCTCGTTGAAAACCAAAATGTGAAATTTTATGGGAATTTAAAACATCAAAAGCATTGTTTAACATTAGAGTAAATTCAGCGGTTGGAACACAATTTTTGAAACCCCTTAGATTTAGTTGTTCTTCACAAAAAATCTGAGAGTCAGATACAGAACGGCTTAATAACTGTGTGGCTAACTTAACTTTCATTTTTTGCTTAAAGAATTGTATGTGTTGGTTTCTTAATTTTTTCCTAAGTGAAGTCCTTGTCTTTCCTGCAAGTCATTTAATTTGCACACAAAATCAAAATCAATAACATTACCCTCTGGATTTATAAAAGTTTTCCTTTCCGCAAAACAATTCCTGTTTAACATATGTACAGGATCGGGAAATAAAAAATATGTACTATTATCAAAAATAAAATCCGCTTTTAAATTGTTTGTGCTAATCTTAGAATTTCTTAATAAAGAGCACATAGTGAAATTAGCTGCTCATCCATCAAAAGTTATATTAGTAACAATAATCCCCACATCTTTTAACAAAGTAAGTGCCTGTTTCGCCAGGGAAGCTTTCTGTTTACTGTCAAGTCCTAAAATAAAAAAATATACTAATGGTATTTTCCAACTCTCATTAATGCAAACAAGTAGGAATACCGATGCCTCCCTAGCTTCCTCCATGCTATCACCATGCAATCCACTTCTACAATCTACATACCCATAGTATACATCACCACTATACTCGACATGCTGTCTAATTGCCATTTCATCAAAGACAAGAGAGCAAACTAGATTTTTATTCGAATGAATAACTTTTGATTTCAAAAAGTTCAAAGTTTCAGTTGTGAAACCTGGCTTGGCATCTACAGAACTATACCATTTTGATAAAGTCTTTGGGTGAGGTAGACAATTATGAAATTTCAGCCAAACATAGCTTTTGGTGAAAAAAAAAATGCAATGTAACAGCAAAAACTCTTACAGAATGTTCATATTTCCTTTTAACGCTTTTGTCTCTCGATGTTTTAAACAGTCGTTCTACAATTTCTTGATTGGTTCCAAAATGTTCAAAAAAAATAGTTTAATGTTCCTCCCTGATAAGACTCTTATTCTTCAACTGAAGAACCATTGATTTCAACGATTTAATCTGTTGTTTTTGTCGCCATGCTGTTTTCTCTAATCTTGTATTTTGTGACTCTTTAATACGTTCTTCTGATGCAACTCACTAATTCTCCTCTTTAAATTTGTTTTCCGTGGAGTATCTGCAGGTGAGACATTTACCCCTGAAGATGATGCAGCAGGACTATGGCATCGAATTGATACAACTGTTGGTGTTGGTCTGGCAGGTATTCCCTCTACTATTTCTCCAATTTGTTTTGTTTTGATTGGATTAAAAGTTCTCACCTGTACCATGATACCATGGTACCATAAATGAACCGATTTTATTTAGCCTTCTTAATGACTTTTTTGGTACATAAAAAATAATCTACTATTTCATTTGAAAAGATTCCAATTTTTTTACATCAAAATGTAAATTACAAACTTTACGTCTGAGTCATATGACGCTTACTCACATATTTTAGACGGCTGACTTCAATAGTTGGAAGAGCAGTGGGCACTAGTCTTACTTTCAGCCGAGACTTCAGTCCAGTCTTGTTTCTTCAAAAAATCAGTCCAGGACTTTTGCCTCGCATCTTTGGGGAAAAAACCGCATACTAAATAATTAATGAGTCTATTATTTGACAGTTGTAAATGAAAATATTTTAAACTGAACGCTACGGTCGTTACGCCACTGGATTGTGAAGAGTTACGAAAGTCTAACCTTAAATTTAAAGATTAGTTTACAATTTGCTACAATGAGATTTTTTTCTAGTATAACAATGACCTACTTATTACTTTTAAGGTAATTTTCACTCACCAATGAAATGTAATTCCTTCTTTCTTATTTTTTTCGGTTAAGGAACAACCGCAGGCTGCACAACTAACCATACTTCTCTGGTAACTTTAATTACACTTTACTTGATATTTAGACAACACTAACTATTTTCCTATATTCTACTGTTCTACTGTCCTATTTAAACACTTGTTAGGTATGCAAAAAAGTACATAAACGTCCAATAACACAACAATACAAGATAACACGTTCAACAATCAATTTTCGAGAACATACGACCACAGCATACGACCATACGACCTCGAATGAGTCATTCCTGGAGGTTCAAATTGGCCGACTCCCGTCGCAAATTCTGTTCTATGTATAGCAGCTTTTAGCTCCTTCCTGATGTTTTATATTCAAAGCCAAAAGCCACCCACAATGATATCAACACGAGCGGCTAACCGGAGGCACCGATTATCGACACTAAGTTCGCCGAATCTGCCTGGCAAACTCTGTGACGTCACCACCGATGCTGGACAGAAGATATAGATTTTTATTCATTTTACTGTAGTAAACAGTAAGATTTCTCATTGTAATCTGTACGGTTTACGTACGTACTCTACGTAATCCATATTTACGTACGATATCCACATCACGTCATCCACAGATCATGTAAAGGCACTTCAGCACCGGTACCCGGTGGTGACGTCACAAAACTGTCCAACATTGGTCAAATGTTAGTGAGCAATCCTGGTTTAGTCTATAATCGTTGAACCGGAGGAACGAAATCCATGCTATTGGGCATGCGCCGATTTCCGATACATAACCTAACTAATTTTGAAATTGTCTTAGTTTTAAAATTTAATGTCGTTATTTTTATATTATCTTTTGTTTTGTTTATAATTATTTTGTTTGACTGATTTTAGTTTTAGTGTCATAATAGAAGGCTGCCGGTTGATTGTTTTATTTAAATTAACTATTAGAAAGGGATGCGTTATTGTTACCTACCTAATAAAGTGTTTGTCAAAATTAATAATGAAATAGTGTTATTTTATTTATTTCCTTCAAAGTGAGATAAAAGATCTAAAAAATCTTATAATAAATTTACAAGTAGCTCTAACATACATTTTCACGCTGCCGCTATCGTAAATCGCTCTTATATGCATAGATACGTAGCATGAAAATGGCAAATAACATTCGTGTATTATTTTTCCTTGACGACGGAATGTAAATACTGTCATTTACATTCCTTGGAAAATCAAGAGTAAATCAAGTTGATTTATCCCTAGTTACGCATATGTCAGACTGACATATCTGACGTATGTCAGTCAACTTATGTCAGGTCCAAACTAAAGCATACATTTTATTTTTTGTGGAATTTTGGGGAAATTTTCAACGGCAGCGTGAAAAATCTAATAAGCCACACGGAATGTATGGACTGTTAACAACCTCGGCAAGTGACAAGCCTCGGCTCGTGCACACTTGCCTCGAATGGTAAAACGTCTTTACATTCCTCATTATTTCATAACAACACATCAAAACAATTAATGTTATTTTATTTATTTCCTTCAAATTATGGGAGAAAAGATTTTAAAAATCTTGTATTTATTTTACTATAAGTAGCTATAACATACATTTATTTCAGAACAGCTCATGAAAACATTGAATTATTTCCTTATTTCTCTTGTTTTATTAATAAAGATACCAATTACAGGCTATACATATTTATGATCGTTACTAGAATCTACTGATCTAACTAATGAATCTCTATATACTATATAAAAATGAATTGCTGTTCGTTTGTCTCGCTTGAACTCGAGAACGGCTGGACGGATTTTGCTAATTTTGATCTTGAAATATTTGTGGAAGTTCAGGGAAGGTTTTTCGGTGAGAAACATAAATAATAAGAAACGGAAATACTGAAAAAGGTACGTTTTGTAATTTGACTTCAAATTTATAATCAAACAAATGAAAGTATAGTGTCAGTTGGTTGTCGAATAAATAAATGTTAAGACGATTATTAAAATCTATCATCAGTTTGTCAGTGCGCGAGAACTTTATTGATTTTAAAATGCCAAGGAGAAGACGACCTCACTTAGGTCGTCGAAGTCAATCAAATGTGCGACGCGCTCTCACGTGCAAATGGTGCAAATCGCACTGACTACTGACGACCAGCGAGAGACAGATAACATTCGTTTTGGTATGACAGAATTGCGTTCAACAGTAAATAATTATGAAGTAGATAGGCTTAGAATCGAACGAGTTCGGGCACATCTTACACAACAGCATTTAGATCGACAGGACACCGAGTCTACAAATTCTACAAGTTCGAGAAAACGGACGCATCGAGTCACTGCAGCCGGAAGAAAAACCGCCAGTGATTTCGAACTTCGACGCCAACACAAAAGCGGAAAGTCAAGAAACCAAGAAGAGTCCTGAGTAAGTCAAAGCAACTTCACCAGGACACCGAGTCTAAATATTCTACAAATTCGAAACGACGGACACATCCAGTCACTGTAGGAGGAAAAGCCGCAGGCGATTACAACTCCAAAACTTTAAGAACTTCGACGCCAACACAACGGCGGGAAGTCAAGAAGACAAGCAAAGTCCTGAGTAAGTCACAGCCACTTTTTCCAGATGAAGTTACAAAGTTCACAACTTCAACTACGACATGATAAAACAAGCAGATGAATTGATTTAAGAACAAGAAAAAATAGCCCAAGAAATCATATAACTACATAACAATTGCAAGAAAGACGGAAGTGCAAGAAAAACCCAGGAATACCTACAAAAAAGGATTGATCACCTAATAGCACTATGGGGGAAAGCCCAAGAGAACAACGAGGCGTTCCATTAACTTGAGTGTGGCGATCAGCACAATTATATAAAATCACATTATTTCAAAAGGATGGATGAAAACTACAAGACAATTCTGCTGTACCTGACGTCACACGAGGAATATAAAACACCCAAGAAACAAGTCTATGAGGTACATATACAAGACCCAAAACCGGAAGTGAAGAAACCCAAACAACAGACCAAACAGGATTACCGACGAGTCAAACTAAAGGTGAAAATAACAAACAAACAAACCTACTTAGACAAGCTGAAGAAGACATGGCAGAATCAACACCAAGATGGTCATACACGTACTACGAGCAACAAATATCCAAAACATGGAGCGCACTTCAAGACACAATGAAATAGAGCGATTCTGCAGACGCAGGGGTGAGTATGAATCATAATTATACCAACAAAGACAATTAATTGGAGCCCTTGAAACGTGGCGGAAGTGAGTACAATTAATAAAAAACCTATCTCCAAACCGACGTCTTTCTTGGACTCTCGGATGGTTCGGATTTATAATTTTTGTGCGTTAGAAAGGTTTTAACTACAGAAGAACTCGTCGCTGCCGAAACTTAAACAAATTATTGGTTTTATTAACTAAGCGAATCCATGGGCAGCTTTTCAAACGTAGTGGAAGAATATCGAAAAAATATAATTGTCGTTCGGCTCCTTTGTGGATTTCATCCTGAACTTTTCCTCGGAACGATCGATCCGAGCGAGTCCCCCTTAATGAAGTTGAAACCATTAGCGTGATTACCTCTCATGTTTAAATTTACAAAAAGGTCGTACGGAATCCCTAATACGTCCGGTAACGACGTATCGTTAACATTCGCTCAAGATGTCGTCGTCGAGCGGTGAGTGGTATTGACCCCTCGAGTCTTTCCAATTCTAATCCGTCACCTTTCCAGAGGATCCTCTGAGGCGGGTGTACTACTTTCGAGCGGTAGACTGGCTCGCCGGCAAGGTGCTGCCTGTCAGACTCGTCTGCGGCTCCATGTTGCTGTACGCGGTGTGCGTGGGTTTGTGGAATCTGTACCGGGCGAGGGGAGACAAGGAAAAGTTGTTCTTATATTTGATCATTGAAATCGGAGCCTTACCGGTGAGTACGACCGTTTTGGTAAAGGTTCCACTTATCGGACGTGGCCAGTTTCGATAATTTTTTTTAGTGAGAGGGTACTATCAGTACTGTGTATAAAGCTGATGATTTGGTACGCGGCCCACAATGCGGATAGTTTTGTTCCTAGGCCACAATACTAATAATTTGAAACCTGGCCCACAATACTAGTAATTTGGGAGCCGGTCCTAAATGTCTCTAATTTCGTGCCAGGTCCACTGGCCAATACTGATGATTCGGTATCCGGTTTACAATACTGATATTTTCGTACCTAGTCCAGAATACTGATATTGTGGTACTTTGTCCACAATACTAATAATTTGGAACCTGGCCCACAATACTGATAATTTTGAGACGGTCCGTAAAACTTATAATTTTGTGCCAGGCTCACAATACTGATGATTCGGTACCCGGTCCACAGTATTGATAGTTTCGTACGGAGGCCACAATACTGATGATTTGATACATGGTCCATAATAGTAATAATTTGAAACCTGTCCCATAATATTAATGGATTGGTATCCGGCCCACAGTATGAATAATTTTGTACCCGTCCACAATACTGGAGCTGGGTGGCCGTCTGGGGCTTTTCCCCAAATATTTTACCTTTAAAGAGAATACACCTTACCTCATTAAGGTAACGAACCCATTCTACCCACGACCCATTCCTTACTATTTTTCACCGATCAATGTTCGATTGTGATCATTGACTGTGATCAACTGCCGACCTACCAATTTTGTTCCGTGTTGTATATCGCGTGCATTTGTTCGGAATGTGCGACCATAAGGAAAATATGGTAAATTTCTAGGTCTACCACTTCTCTTCGCAAATTAAAAAGTATTATAGGTGTTATCGCAAAAGTTATATCGGGTGTTTTTTTTTAAATTTCACCTGATAGTAGGCTGTAGATAGTGTTTGTGAATGCGCCTTACTAAAAAATGTCATTATTGACGTGGGTTGACATAACCTCACTTTTTTAATAAAAATTGAAACTGCTCCAATCAGTTACTAGTGTCTTGAAAAAGACAGCTTGGCTCTATTAATTAGGCGTAGATGAGTGAGACTGAAGAATATAAAAATCTAAATGCGAGAACCTCTGTGAAAACAAACTTGACAACTCTTAACTCTCCCACGGCACGATAGTCTTGGAAGTGCTTGGAACGATTTAAGTTTTGATAAAGACAATTTTTAGTAAGGCGCATTCACAAACACTAGCCACAGCCTACTATGAGGTGAAATTAAAAAAAAAAACACCCGATATGAAATGTGAAATTCGCACAGAAGGCCGTTTAACTTAATTGTCGAAACGAAATCATCATCAAATATATTGAAACTATTATCTGAAAGGTTAGCAAAATACAATAAAAAACAGCAATACAAGCGAATACTCTTAAATTAGTAGCTTGGTGATCACTAAAGATAGAGAACTATTATATGACAGAGAAACAAATAAATAACAACTATACAGATACCAGCTCGGAAAAATTTAAATAAATATAGTAATATAACTAACGATACATTACTTCTAGGTATCAGCTATGAATGGTGGATACCAGTGGCAAAATACGCTAGAACACAAACATAGAACAGTAATACTGTTCGTTAACCCGACATAAAAAAAATAAATTAAAATTGAATGGTTAACTAAAGCTCCTCGTAATAAAACCTTTCAAATTGTTAAACCGATAGGAGAGTTAAAATCGGTAAAGGAACACAAAACTCTTATCTGAACATCCAAGTCCTCGAAGTACCTCTACGTTGAACGTTCGGGCTGTTCGATGACGACAGGAAGCTATTGATCTTGTCGAAGTTCCTCGATAGTCAGAATCCAGATAAAGGACTTCAGGAAGACGGTATGTAAGGGTTTAAATCCCAAGGCCGCATACGGTACCTTCTGGAAGATCGACAGGAACACCAAGGTCCGAACTTAAGTCGCCTAGCCTCAATAGAACTGAGAACTAGGCCCTTACTAGGACGTAGAACTAGGCCCTTACTAGAACGAAGAATTAGGCCCTTACTAGAACGTAGAACTAGGCCCATACTAGAACGTAGAACTAAGCCTTTACTAGAACCCTAACGAAGTAGACGAAACAAAAGAAACAGAGGAGAAATCTTTCCACGTGGTTGCCTAACGTGATCGCATGGGTCGAAAAAATAAATATGGCGGAAGGCGCAACAGGTACTATCTCTCCTATCTCCTTACCTTGGCCAATATGCAGACGAACCACAAATACGAGATACAGCTCTCCCCATCTCAGGACCACGGCTAAACGCCACAAATTGCTCCGAAGAGAAGTCTCGAGGGCCAATTACTTGCAGAGAAATGGCTAAAGATGGTCGTTGTTAGATAAAAGAAAAATCGAAGAGTGGAACATACCTACTCCGGCGAGAATTCCACAGGCAAGAAGGAAGTAAGTTTACCCGTCTAGTACGGAACGTTCACATTTGACACAACACATCGACCACAGAGAGCAACCTACAAAAGTACAGAACGCAAAACCCACTGACACGATTCCTTTTTAGAGGGCGCGCTCACCGGTATATCATTAATATATCATAGAGATCGAGACCACGGAACTAACGTTTAGAAAAGGAGAGAATTAATGAGAAATGCAACTTGTGATGTACTTTTCTCGGGATGCAGTGTCGTCGGCGGCACGACGACTCTCTTGTACAGGTTACGTCACTTCTAGAATTGGCGCTTAGACGGTGTTCGGGAATTCGGGTAATCGGTTTTAAAGTCGGTTATCTCGGCGCCAGATTTTAAAGGGTTTACTCCCTAGAGCCACGGGTGAGTTTATACTCAGGAGAATGCCAGGGGGTCCGTGGAAATAAAACACACAATTCGGGACAAATAAGGATGATCTATATTACAAATGAATCATATTTACAAATGAGTAGTCAATGGTAAATATGTACAAATGAAAGGTTTACGGTATTTGAAAGAATTCGGCGATTATGTACAAGATAGCGGTTTTGCGATATTATGGAGAAGCGGCAATCATGCTTTACACTATTTACAGTAATAACGGGCGGTTCGGCAACGTAGTACAATAATTTTTCCGAATCCCAGAGTTTCGGGAATTATTGGCAACAATGTACGTTCGGATTTTTTCGGAATATCGGCGGGAACCGGCAACGTTGCGCTACGCTTTGGAACGGACCGTTCGGACGCAGGTGCTTAGGCAAAAACGATTCATTTATTATCTACATTTACGGAAAATATTCTGTTTGAATAAATGAGCGGAAATATGAACGGAGAAGCTACATTTAGGAAAGAACGTGTCTATTTCAATCTATTTACATTACGGGAGATCGCAAGCTAGCTAATCTTAGGCGTGCAAATTGGGTCTAAAGCGGTTAGAAGGAGGCGGAAGAAGAAATGAATAAAGCGAGAGCGGAGCAAAAAGTGAAGGGCGGTTTTAGGTGCCCTATAGGACGTACTCAAGCAATGCAAGCAGTGCGGTTCGTAATTTCTGGGTATTCGGGCCTCGGGCGGATGGGCTGATTATGAAATGCACATTACTACGAACTTACGTAATGACTTTATACTAACCAACCCCGAGTGGAACACCCTAGGGAAGATTGGTACGAAATCGGTCTAGGTAATAAAAGCGCCCCGAGTGGATCACCCTAGAGCGTCTTATTACGGCCTAACACGGACACGGCTTTGCTTTTGTCTAGACAACTCCGAGTGGATCACCCTAGGGAGATCTATACGAAATGGTCTAGGTCTAGGTAGTAAGAAACACTCCGAGTGGATCACCCTAGAGTCTTTTACTACGACCGGCTAGAAAAGAGATGCTACGGAATGAAATGTACGGCCTAACCCAAGAAATAAGAGATGATAAATGATCGGATAATGGAGTACTTACAATTCGGTCGGAACGGTCGGATTACTCTCACTCTCACTCACTAGGAAGTCGGAACGGAACGTCTCTCTGAAGGCGGCCGATCGACTGATCGACTCATCGGCTGATCGACTGATGCTCTTAGCCCGAAACGGCTTATATTTAAATCATCGTGATAGGCAAAGATTAGTAATTTGTAAGAGGTGGAGGTGGAATTGTATTTGACAAGCGCCTATAAGCGGAAATGAGAGTAACTACCGCGCGGTTCGGAGGATTTCCCCACTCGTTGAGAGGAATTTACAGTTTTCTATCTTCGAACAAAAGTGCTATGCGAAGTTTTTCCGGTAGGGGGCACTTCGTTACAAACTGAACATCCGTTACAACTAATAATTGGTATTTTCGTACCAATTATTTAAAGTACTTTCTAGTAAAGTCAGGAAAACGTTAAAATTCATTGTCCGATAAAACGAACCTCAGTCCGAGTGTCCTACGTTTTTCACGCCTCGATTCGAATTTGGGCCCTTAAGGTACTCCTGACGGTCTTCTTCTACTCGTTCGCCGTCGCGCGCCTCGCCGAGCTCCGCGCAATGGCTGACGCGAATTCTAGGCCGCTCCATTGCGAAGGGCCGGAGACGTACTCGAGGATAATCCGTACGAATCGCAGCGTCACTGCATGGCTGTGGGGCTGTTTCGCGTTCACATTGTCCATGTCGATCGTCTTGAACGCGCTGCGCGAGCTGAGGGACCTGTACGGCGTCTACGACCTGATGGGCGGGCGCGGGGCGCTCGAGGCATCCATGGCCGCCGTCTTTATCGCGATGTGGACGTTCCCGGTGATCGTGATCTCTGAGAAGGCGCGCTGGAACCACTGGACCTGGGCGCAGATGGTCCTGTTGGAGGGGCGCATCAGGGGCGGCCTCTGCGCGAGGATCGACAGGGACGATCGGGCTGCGCAGGTGCGGTGCGGGACGTGCCTGAGGGAGGTCGCGAGGTTCCATGCTGACGTGAGAAGGTTCGTCAGGAATTTCCGCCCGGTGAAGATGAATCGAAAGCTCCTCTTGTTTCAGCGTCGCCGATTACTACTACCGCAACGTCCTGAGGACCGGCACGTTGATAATATTCCCGTTTGCAGCGTGCACGGTGGCGATGGTGTTCGTTTTCTTCTCCATGGTAACTTACGAACATCGCCTAGCATTCTTAGAAATATATTAAACTCTAGAACGCCAATGGTCAGACAGTCGATTCAAGCAAATATTCATATGCACAACTCATTCAAACGCTCTTAGTCCTGCCCTGATGACGCCGTGAAATAGTTCACTTAATGCAGTGTTTACTGCGCAAACTCAGTAGTAGGTCGATTTGTTCTATGGGGTGCTAAATTGCTCGTAACCGATCGGCGTTCCGGAGTTTATTATATTCGTGTGGCCGTACCCTTAATTCGCCATTCTCCACCCGTAGGATGTGTCTGTGGTCGCGAAGCTCCTCATGAGCCTCACGTTAATCGACCTCGCGCTCTTGGGATACCTTGCAGTGACGACCGCCCAGTCGACGATCGACGAGGTAAGAGTATGATAGTAGACCAAGAGCTGGGCACGAGATTTCAACATCATCAGTAATATGGAATTCGTAGACAGGAATAAATTCTATTACCATCAGTTATTAAAGTTCCGAGCAGGCGGACAGCTTACTGGTTGCGAAGGGTAGTTATAAGGGGTGAAAGTGATTAATTTTTAGGGGAAGTTTCGGCATCGATAATAAGCTTAAAAATCTATGTAATGATAGTTCTTACCATACCTAAACTAAATTCCAAGCGGCGGACACATAAGTAGGTGCAAAGGGGGTGGCGGACAATAGTAAGGGGGTGAAAACGCGAAGAGCTAGAGCCGAAATTTCAACGTCATCGTCATCAATAATATGGAATTCGTACACAGGAATAAACTCTATTACCATCAGTTATTAAAGTTCCGAGCAGGCGGACAGCTTACTTGTTGCGGAGGGTAGTTCTAAGGGGTGAAAGTGATTAATTTTTAGGGGAAATTTCGGCATCGATAATACACTTAAAAATGTATGTAATGATAGGTCTTACCATTAGTAAACGAAATTCCGAGCGGCGGACACATAAGTGGGTGCAAAAGGGGTGCGGCGGACAGTGGTAAAGGGGGTGAATAGGCGGAGAGCTATATAGAGCCGAAATTTCAACATGATCAGTAATATGGAATTTGTAAACAGGAATAAACTCTATTACCATCAGTTATTAAAGTGCCGAGCAGGCGGACAGATTACTTAGGGCTTAGGGTAGTTATAAGGGGCGAAAGTTGTTAATTTGTGCTTGGAATTTCGTTTAGGTATGGTAAGACCTATCATTATATACATTTTAAGCGTATTATCGATGCCGAAATTTTCCCGAAAAGTTATCAAATTTCACCCCTTATAACTACCCTTAGCCCCAAGTAATATGTCAGCCTGCTCGAAACTTTAATAACTGATGGTAATAGAGTTTATTCCTGTTTACGAATTTCATATTACTGATGATGATGACGTTGAAATCTCGGCTCTAGCTCTCCGCGTTTTCACCCCCTTTACCATTGTCCGCCACCCCTTTTGCACCTACTTATGTGTCCGCCGCTTGGAATTTCGTTTAGATATGGTAAGACCTATCTTGACATACAATTTTAAGCTTATTATCGATGCCGAAATTTCACCTACAAATTAATCACTTTCACCCCTTATAACTACCCTCCGCAACAAGTAAGCTGTCCGCCTGCTCGGAACTTTAATACCTGATGGTAATAGAGTTTATTCCTGTGTACGAATTCCATATTACTGATGACGATGACGTTGAAATTTCGGCTCTAGCTCTCCGCGTTTTCACCCCCTTTACCCCTGTCCGCCCCCCCTTTGCACCTACTCATGTGTGCGCCGCTTGGAATTTCGTTTAGGTATGGTAAGACCTATCATTACATACATTGTTAAGTGTATTATCGATGCCGAAATTTCACCTACAAATTAATCACTTTCACCCCTTATAACTACCCTCCGCAACAAGTAAGCTGTCCGCCTGCTCGGAACTTTAATACCTGATGGTAATAGAGTTTATTCCTGTGTACGAATTCCATATTACTGATGACGATGACGTTGAAATTTCGGCTCTAGCTCTCCGCGTTTTCACCCCCTTTACCCCTGTCCGCCCCCCCTTTGCACCTACTCATGTGTGCGCCGCTTGGAATTTCGTTTAGGTATGGTAAGACCTATCATTACATACATTTTTAAGTGTATTATCGATGCCGAAATTTCCCCTACAAATTAATCACTTTCACCCCTTATAACTACCCTCCGCAACAAGTAAGCTGTCCGCCTGCTCGGAACTTTAATAACTGATGGTAATAGAGTTTATTCCTGCGTACGAATTCCATATTATTGATGACGATGACGTTGAAATTTCGGCTCTAGCTCTTCGCGTTTTCACCCCCTTACTATTGTCCGCCACCCCCTTTGCACCTACTTATGTGTCCGCCGCTTGGAATTTAGTTTAGGTATGGTAAGAACTATCATTACATAGATTTTTAAGCTTATTATCGATGCCGAAACTTCCCCTAAAAATTAATCACTTTCACCCCTTATAACTACCCTTCGCAACAAGTAAGCTGTCCGCCTGCTCGGAACTTTAATAACTGATGGTAATAGAATTTATTCCTGTTTACGAATTCCATATTACTGATGATGTTGAAATCTCGTGCCCAGCTCTTGGTCTATAGGAGGGACAGGCGCAAGCTGCGCCATTTAGCGGCGAGTATCGCTTCCATTCGATTGTTTCAGTCGGAGAGGCTCTGCGAGGCGCTGTACGACTGCCCGTGGTACGATTGGGACAAGGACAATTGCGCCACTTTGATCATCATCATGTCGGTAATGAAGGAACCTGTATTGAGGACCGACATATTCGGCGTGGTGGAGCTGAACCACACGGCGGTTTTGAAGGTAACGAGCTTAAGGACCGTTCAGCTAATTTGTCCGTGACTTGTGTGTAATTTTAGATGTTCCGAATGTCATACGGGTTCATAGCGACAGTATTGAACCTGAAATAACGAGGCACGCACCGAGCAACGACTATAAAGCAGCGCACAGATGAACCGTCCAAGTTAGACACGACGGAGAAGCTGCTCGTTTCATTCATCAGCTTCTCGATTAACACACCAATTATTGCACAATTCAATATTCACTTCAATAAAGGCCCCCACCAGTTGATTCCTCCTTGAGTCACTAAAAATCACTCTGGCCGTTTAGAGTAGCCAATGCTCTAGTGCGTTTCATTCCAAACAAATCAACGTTTCATACCCTCAACCCTCCCCGGTAAATGTCACGTCATTTACGTGCTTTGCAATAATATCTCAAAATTCATTCCGCGCTGGTTTAACTCATCTGTCCGACATTATTCATTGATGATATTCTAGGGTTTACGTAGCAATGCTGCAATTCGCTTGTAGCATTATACACGTGAGATTACACCTGTCGATTGCTCACATTTGTACGTAACTCCTGGACTTACCCTTTGCTATACACCGCTGATGTTCCTTGGAAACGCGTTTTTCCGCAATACGAATATTGTAGTTTCATCAGATATTAAGGCCCTCGGCCACGATTCCAATTGGTCGCGTTATATAAACAGTGAAACCTTAAACGTTACTCTCATTATCGCCGACGTATGCATTTCACTTCAGCTCTTCGCTTCGAGTCGCGTATCTAGTTCAAACCATTATGTCTGGTCCAACGCCTACGTAACTTTATAACGTATAAAACGGTTCAATCTCACTATTACTCGTCTAAGAACATCGCAAAATTCATTCCACGCCAGTGCATCTCGTTAATTCTTACATCGGTACGCATACCTAGAACATTGAGCGAACATGGGTGGAAGTGCGACAGCTTGTGCCCCGTTTCGCCCACCGAAAAGACATTACAAGTCGTACTTGGCGGCGTGCCTCTTCATGATGCACTTCCCAAGTCATACTCGAATATTCCATCAGTTTTGGACGCTGGTTGGGGAATTATGTCCACCTTCCTACTAGGCTCCGTAAGTACATGATTTATCCTTGCCCCCTTGCGTTCACAACGCACTTTCGAGCTGATCGCATGCCATTCACGTATCTGGAAGCTTCCCAACCCTACATGCGTCATCGTCTATTCCGTCGTTCGTCCCATTTACCCACCCCCGCTTTCCTGATGGGATCGAATCGCGACAAACCATGCTTTTCGTTACACTTGGCAACGTCACAACCAATTGTTACCTCCTTTTTCGTAGGTCGGTTCGTGCCGTTTATGATTTTACTACTGCTCACATGTCAACGTGACGCATTATCGCTATAAATATATAGCGGCATGTTACCCCACCTAACCACCCTTCTTACTTTCTCATATGGGATACCCATATTGTAAGAGAAAGTATTGTAATAGTGATGTGTCGTAATCGTGACTAATACACCCTCACCAAGTATTTCAGGTAGAAAAAGCAGTAAATGTGCGAAAAGCTAAAGGACCAGCGAAACGACCGCTCATCGTGACGTCACCCGCATATAAACACGGGTCCGTTCTGCAGTCCACAAATAGATTTTTTCGAGTATTTTCGTCTTTATTGCGGTTTCCGCTGGAGTGTAGGAGTTAAATTGCGACCAAATCTAGTAATTTGTCTTATTCGCGTCGTTTATACACTACACTGTTTATATGCGGTGTGACGTCAGACGGCTATAAGCTTCAGAAAGCTGGTTTTGGCGCCAATTCCTAGCGTTTGAATTTCAAATTACTTTTCTTGTTTGAATATTTTTTAATTTTTTTTTAATATCAGCCTAAGGCCTAAGGCATATAAGCCTAAGAGTTTATATGCCTACATTTATAGGCATATAAGCTCCTCATTTAGCCAGTTTTCAAAAAATATGAAAATACCTAATTGACAGAAATGAGTTGTTTACCGTCGTCGTATTGCGCGGGGGATTGACGCATCCATCCTTCATTCTACACTCCGGGACGGTTAATGGCGCGAATCGCTCGTCGGAGTGTCATCGGAACCTGTGCATTCGTGTCTTGCGCCGATGTCTTTCTCGGACTCCCGGACGGCTGGGAATCGTAATTGTAACGCTGTAATTTCACTTCATACCTCGAAAACTAATCATCCCACAACATTGCGGATAGTCTCGAACAATTCCATTCTTTCGACTTTAGTAACAATAAACTCTACCTAAATGTGTAAGTAAATGAAACGATTGAAATCTACGTTTCGTGGGTCGTCCACCCGTAAACCTGACGACATATGCGAACTCCCGGACGGCTCGGAATTATGATTTTGGCACGTTCGAAGGTTTTATTCGTTGCGGAATTGGTCGACGACGAAACCTAAGGACGAATCTCAGTCCTACCAACGAATGGTGTCTATGGGAAGCTTTTAGAACGTGGTAGAAGGATTTTGAAGCCACGCCACCTGGTCGTTGGTGCTTAATCTAAAAAAGATCTCGTCAGATATCGGAGAATACATGCAATTACGCGTTCTATAATCACATAAATTAATGATTCAGTTCGATTAAGCGGCATTTCGAGTAACCGTCGAATTTCATTTAATAACTCGAAAACTGTTCATCCCACAATATTGAGGATAGTCTCTAACAATACGTTTTACGCGATTGTATGTCGAGTTACCTTCGACCTAAATATTATAGCGTTTTCGTATGTTCGTTAAGGTGTGAATTGAAACATTCGATACACCAAAAAAAATAGTCACTAATTTATTACACACTTATAACTAAACACAATTACTTAAGACTACTAAAAGAGCATTTATTTATGCTGTATCGTGGCTGTATTTATTTCTACTATTTATGTCGGCTTCAACGTCGCGCCAATATTCTGACCGAACTGCCCACTGGCGGCCGAGAGCTCCGTATATATTGGGTAGATCGTTTGTTCCCGAAACTTCGCCAGTTTTCTACACTTGACCGGAATAGTCGCGGCTCGCGTTCGCCGCCGTACTGGCTTCTCGACGGAACGAGTTAGTTCGAGAGTAACGTAAAACTTCTGGCGTATTCGCGGCTGTTAGGATCGTCACAATATGTTATTAAAGAAACGATGTGCGTTTCGTCATAACGCATAACATCCCACTGACGTCATAGGCGAACTGCTGGATTACTCGGAATTATAATTTTGTCGCGTTAATAGGGATTTGACAGTAGTTTAAAACAACCGAAAAGTATTAGTAATGAAACTATTACAATCTACGTTTCATGAGTTATTGCCCACCTCCAAACCGACGCCATTTCTAGACTCCCGGATGACTTGGAATTATAATTTTGGCGCATTAGAAGGGTTTCACTCATAGTTTAAAACTCGACCTAAAAGTGTTATTAATAAAACGATTTCAATTTATGTTTCATGGCTCATTACCTACCTCCAAACTGACGTCATTCCTGGACTCCCATGGCTCGGAGTTATAATTTTGGTACGTCAGAAGAGTTTTAACCGTAGTTTAAAACTCGACCTAGAAGGGGTATTAATGGAACTGAAAATTTGCGTTTCGTGGCTCGTCCCATATCGCCAAACGGACGTCATTTTTGAACTCCCATATGGCTCTGTGAACGAAAGTGTGCAATGATCTCTAGAGAGTGGACTGTATGTAGATATCTCTCGTAACTCGTGGGTGGCTGCGGAGATAAATCTTGTCTCCAGGTTGTAAGGCTGCAGACGTTCTCATAGATTGAAAATCAGAGCGTGACGTGATCTCCTTGAAGTTCTTGAAGTTCCTGGAGTCGGAGATCAGGACTTGACGTGATCTCCTTGAAGTTCTGGAAGTTCTTGTAGTTTGGAGAGAGAGCGTAACGTAACTCTCCGGATTGAAGTTTGTTAGGTTTTGGGTAGTCGGGTTAAGTGGCGTGAAGAACGATCACAACACACTGTCGTTTTGAGCATACTAGGGTATACTGGTTTATTACCAAAAATTCACAAGCTTTTATACATCTTCAAATTACATTGGTTAAATGGCAAATTAAGTTTTGTTATCTTTCGGTGTCCTAGATTGTAATTTCCCTGACCTAGCTGTGTGCTTGACCTTACGGAGCGCGTTGTTATCATATTACGAGACTGGTGTTATGCTTGCGTGACTGATTATTGTTGTAAGATTTTGAAACTATCACTTTTATACTCGCTTTTTTGTCCACCTAAGCGACTCAGTTGTTTTAATACCCTCTTTAATAGTTATTGATTACTTAATGATTGATTACTTTATCAGCACGCACACTAAATTATTTCACCGACTTAGTTGTTCTAATTAATTTTGATTACTTAATTTGCAAGTGGAAATTTCACCTAAGATGTTTTTAATAACAACTTGTTCTAGTTCCCTACTGAATGGTTATTAATCCCCAATTGATGAGTATGTTCCCTAAATTCCTTATTAAATCCCTACAAGATGATTATGTTCCCTAAATCCCTATTTAAATCCCTACAATTCTACTTAACTCTCTTTAATGTTGATTGGAGAGTCAACATCCTGCCGACTCCACGGTGGAGATGATGGGTGGTCCGGGAAGGGCCTAGTGGTTCGGGTCCTTGTTCCAGTATTCGTCAGCTGGGATGTTCAGCAGTTTGTTGGGGTACCTTTGGACTGAGGGCGGCGAGCGTGGTGGTGCTTGGGCCGTCCTTGTCTCAATTTTGTCTTCACGGGGTACTTCTGGCGTGATGTTGGCTCATCTTGGATCTTGATTGGTGCGGAGTCTTCCTTGTTGGGGCATCTCCGTTGATGCCTGGGGAGATTCGTCTCGAGGATGATGTGGTCTTTGTTATATGGGCACCTCACCCAATAATCCAACGGTTCGAATAGTGACTGGATGTTCTTGCTCATGCTGCTGGTTTATTCGATGGTTGTGGGTGAACTGATTGTTTTGGAATGAGTTGATCGTTTAATTACTTTGTGCTGATGAAGTGTTTTTATTTTATTGTGGATGTAGTTGTTTACTAGTCGTCGGTGAATTACTTGGCGGTGCTTTTGCATCGGTAATTGGGTCAGCTGAGTCCGTTATCAGCGGAACTAAATTTGTAATTGCTCTTTTTAACACGGCGCCTCCGTGTTTTTTAATTGTGACGATCCCTACGTTGTCCCTTTTGTCTGGATGAATAGCCACTATGCGAGCTAATGGCCACCTGCTTGGATTGACCTCATTCTCCTTTACAATGACGACATCTCCTACTTTGAGATCTTCTTCCGTGGTTTTCCATTTATATCTCTGTTGTAATCTGTTGAGATAATCTGTCGTCCAGGATTTCCAAAAGTTGCTTCTCAGCCTTTGAATGAACTTCCATCTTGTATTGGCACTGGCTGTCACATCGGAGAGTGTGAGTTTCAGTGGAGTGAGTGCTTCTCGTCCGATGAGGAAATGACTGGGAGTTAGAACGTTTATCTGCTCGGAGTCTTCCGTTAAAGCCCATAGTGGTCGGGAATTTAGGCATGACTCAATTTGGGCTAATAACGTGGTCATTTCTTCAAATGTGAGAGTGTTGTCCCCTATTGTACGTTTTAGGTGGTGTTTTGTGGATTTTACGGCGGCTTCCCATAATCCACCGAAGTGTGGCGCTGCCGGGGGGGAGAAGTGCCAGGACACCCCCTCATTGACTAGCGCGTCTTGCACCTGATCGTCTGTCGTTACTCGGGTTATCTCCTTCATGGGGACATTTTTTGCCCCCACAAAATTTGTGCCATTGTCGCTGTATACATGAGCGCACGTTCCCCGTCTTGCTTGAAATCGTCTAAATGCCGCGAGGAAGGCGTCTGTTGTCATGTCACTCACTGCTTCCAAGTGAATTGCCTTTGTGGCGAAACATACGAATACTGCTATATAACCTTTGTATGACTTGTGCCCTCTTCCTTTCGTTGTTCTTAGTTATATCGGCCCTGCGTAGTCTATACCGGTGTGCTCAAAGGGCAAGGATGGATTTTATTCGGGCTGCCGGTAAGTCCCCCATGATTTGAGTGGCCCCTATTGCTCTGTGTCGTATACATCTTGGACAGTTTCTGATGAGTTTTTGTGTTATTGCTTTGAGCTTTGTAACCCAGAATCTCTGTCGTACGTAGGCCATTGTTGCCTTGTTTCCTCCATGCAGGGTTGCAATGTGGGCGTGTTGTATGATCAGTTGTCCTAGATGACTTGTTGATGTTAGGATCATCGGGTGTCTCTGATCCATTGGAAGTTTTGCGTTCTCTAGTCGACCTCCTACTCGCAGAATCCCCTCTTCATCTAGGTACGGTGTTAGGGCCTGTAGCTTACTGCTCTTTTTCTTCCCCTTAATCGCGGCAATTTCTTCTGGAAGTTCGATTTCTTGCGTTGCTCGTACTATTCTCCGTAGTGTGTCGTCCAGCTCTTTCACAGTTAGTCGCCCTTTTGCTGGGTTCATCACCCTTCTGCAGTATGATAGCACTCTCAGCATTTTTGTATATAATGAAAATCTCTCCAATATGTTCTCATTTTTTACGGTCGCTACGCACATTTGGATTGTCATTTTTCTCTCTTCTTGATTCGTTGTTGGGACTTCAGCTTTGTCGTCATACGTTGTAGTGGTTTTTAGCCATCTAGGTCCTTCCCACCATAACTGATTTTCTCTGATCGTTCGTGGATCGACCCCTCTTGATATAAGATCTGCCGGGTTTTCTTCTCCAGGTACATGTCTCCAACTTTGTTTTGGCGTCAACTTGTTTATGTGGCTCACTCTATTGGCCACAAACGTTTTCCATCTGAGAGGTTCTCCATTGATCCACGCTAATGTTATCATTGAGTCGCTCCATGCAAATAGTTTTGTGCACTCCATATCTAGTGCCTCTTGGGTCCGGTGAATTAATTTTGCCAGTAACACAGCGGCGCACAGTTCCAGTCTCGGAAGCGTGGATTTTATCTTAATAGGCGCTACTTTTGACTTTGATGTTACTAGTGTTATTGTCACTGCTCCGTTGGGTTTTGTGACCTTTGTGTAAATTACTGCTCCATATCCTCTTTCCGAAGCATCACAGAATCCATGCAGTTCTAGCTCATCTGTTGAGTTGTAAGTTAACCACCTGGGGATTTGAATGGATTCCATTTGAGATAACTGGTTGTAGAATATTTCCCATTTATCCATGATTTCATCTGATAATTTTTCATCCCATCCAACCTTTTGTGTCCAGAGTTCTTGAATTATCAGTTTTGCCTTAATTGTCACTGGAGTTAACCATCCTAGTGGGTCAAATATTTTCGCAACTTCTGCTGTTATTGTTCGTTTAGTGACTTTTTGCATTTCATTCTTTTTTGTCTGTACCATAAATTGATCACTATGAGGTGTCCATAGTATTCCTAGGGTTTTCCTTAATCCATCTTCGCTTATCTCGAGCATCGTTTGATCACACAACTGATCTGGGATGTTCCTTAAAATCTCTTGACTGTTGCTGGACCATTTTCTCAACGGGAATCCTGATGTTTGCAGCCTACTTTAATTTAAGCACTACTTAACTCTCTTTAATGTTGATTGGAGAGTCAACACTCTGATTTATACTTTTGACGCGTTAGAAGGTTTCAACCGTAGCGGGACCGGTCGACGACGAACCCTAAGTATGAATGATAGTTATACCAACAAAGAGAATTAATTGGAGCCCTTTAAACGCGGCGAAAGGGTTTTGAAGCCATGAGTGAATGCAACTAATCAAAAAATTAAGGTCGAGTTTTAAACTGGAACTAAACGTGTAAGTAATGAAACTATTGTAATCTGAGTCTCGTTGCTCGTCGTCTGTCGCCAAACCGAGTCTTTCTTGGACTACCCGATGGCTCGGAATTATAATTTTTGCACGCTAGAAAGGTTTTAATCGCAGCAGAACTCGTCGTCGGCGATACTTAAACGAATTTTTGGTTTTACTAACGAAGCGAATCCATGGGAAGCTTTTGAAACGTAGTGGAGCAATATCGAAGAAATGTAATTGTCGTAATTGTTCGGCTCGTTTGTGGATTTCATCTTGAACTTTTCCTCCGGACGATCGATCCAAGCGAGTCCCCCTTAATGTAGCTGAAACCATTAGCGTGATTACCTCTCATGTTTAAATTTACAAAATGGTCGTACGGAATCCCTAATACGTCCGGTAACGACGTATCGTTAACAGTCGCTTACAATGCTGTCGTCGAGAGGTGAGTAGTATTGACCCGTCGCGTCTTCTCGAATCTAATCAGTCACCTTTCCAGAGGATCCTCTGAGGCGGGTGTACTACTTCCGAGCGGTCGACTGGCTCGCTGGCAAGGTTCTGCCTGTCAGGCTCGTCTGCGGCTCCATGTTCCTGTACGCCTCGTGCGTTGGTTTTTTGAATCTGTACCGGGCGAGGGGAGACAAGGAAAAGTTGTTCTTACATCTGATCGTAGATATCGGATTCTTCCCGGTGAGTACGACCGTTTCGGTAAAGGTTCCACTTATCGGACGTGGCCAGTTTCGATGATAATTGTTTAGTGAAAGAGGGTACTATCAGTAAATTGGGAAAAGTAATATTAACTGTAGGAAATCTAAAGTTTTTGCAAAAAAAGATTTTTTTGCTGAATAGTCACTTGAAGTTCATTTTTTTTTCAGTGTTCTAATCAGTTATTTTAATGAATTGAGCGATAATAATTTGACCATCCAACTACACGCCTACATTCAAATTTAACGTTTTTCGTGGTCAAAAAGTTTCCGAGGGTAGGGAGGAGTGGAAAGGGTCGAGGGTTAGCTTTTTTTGTTTTGTCAAACTATTCAAGAATTGCAATTTTTCTTCTAGCGATAACCACTTTCTTTTGCTTGCCATTTTTCGCTTTATTATATCAAAAATTTGGGAATAACGATAGGACAGAGAATAAAATGTTTCATTTTAAGTTGCCAACTATGAGAACAAAATAAAACTGAAGGTATCCCCATGCACAAATGTGTACCAAGCTGTAGAGTAATTAAGATAATCCGGTCGTTTCATCCGAACCCTTTCCGCCCTTTCATCCTTAAGATAAAAACATGTAGAATTACAGTGAACTATTTTTATTGACATGCAAAATTTTATTTTAAGGATTTTTATTTCATTATTCTGGTCGTTATGGGAGGTTTTAAATCATTTTGAGAAGAAAAATAGGTGTCGCGGTCGTTATCTGGAGGGGTCGTTAAAGAGAGGCCTTAATGCATTAGAAACCATATGAAATTCATCGGGGACTACCTAAACCGGTCGCTATGTCGAAGTGGTCCTTAGTTAGAGGCGTTATTGGAGGTTCGACTGTAACTTGAATCCTGGCCCACAATACTGGTAATTTGTGAGCCGGCCCTAAATATCTATAATTTTGTGCCCGGTTCTGAATACTGATGATTTGGTATCCGGTTTACAATACTGATATTTTCGTACCTAGGCCAGAATACTGATAATGTGGTACCTTGTCCACAATACTAATAATTTGGAACCTGGCCCACAATACTGATGATTTGGTACCCGGTCCACGGTATTGATAGTTTCGTACGTAGGCCACAATGCTTTTTTTTTTCTTCCCGACTTGAGGCCCGAGGGCCTACACGCACTACCTCGGAAGCAGGCAATAAACACCGCCCCGGGTAAATTCACCTGGGGAAGCCCGGGAGAGCCCAGAGGACTCTCCTGACCCTGCAGTCTCCCCCTAGGCTCGGACGATGGTCTGTCCTAGTCGAGAAAGTTTGTGTGTGTGCGCCACCTGGCCGAGGAGGGCTCTTCCCAGAGAGAGACCATGCACCCCCCAGGCCAGGGAAGTGGGCAGGGCAGACGCGGACAGGACTTAGTCGATGTTTTTAGTTTCCTTGAGGTCCCCCTACATCCCCCGTCCCGGGCAAGCCCGGATTAGGGGTTCAGGGAACGTCAGTTCTAGCAAGCTACTGTTTGCTACTTCGCGAGTTTACTTATTTAACCCTCATACGTACCTTGGGTTGCTGAATCAACTGATTTGGATACCTTTCCAGCCTTGGCATATCGCTACTCGCTCGTTCGCTCGTGCGGGTTTTATGCCTGCGTTCCTCTAGGCGGTCCCTGGTGTTCTCTCAGCGCCTGGTCTAGCGCCGGGCTTCTAGTAATTTCCACTACTAGGACTCTCCGTGGCTGAGGTTGCTCTTCGTGCCTTGCGAGATACGGCGGGTTGTTGTCCGGTGGGGCCATCCTATGGATATTTACCACTAGGGTCCTCCGGTTTAGTATTTCCCTCTGGAATTTCTCCTTCATCAGGGAGGTGATGGCGTGGTATCCAGTCCGCCAGATTTCTCGGTCACCCATCATCCCCTCCATAACTGCTTCTGGGGTCCATCGAGCGTCCCCTATCGCCGCTCTCAGCCCCCTCGTGTAGTGCCGCCATAGGGGGCACAGAAACACCGCATGCTCAGGGGAGTCGACCTCCCCACAGTCGCATCTATCCGACCTGGCCCTCCCAATACGTTTCCTGTAACTGTCGAATGACCCATGCCCCGTGAGGTATTGCACGTACCAATGGTTATGGGCGCGATGTTTACATCTTACCCAGTCTCCAATGTTCGGAATTAGCCTCTTAGTCCATTGAGCGGTCTCGGTGTTCCCCTCCCATCTGCGCTGCCAATCCCTCAGGGTTCTATTTGCAGCCATCCTTTTTCTGCCGGGGAGCCTACCGCCCCCGATGGTATGCAGAAAACGTCTCTGTTTTGCCATCAGGTCAATGGGAGGGGTCGCCGCAACTACTTGTAGGGCTGCCGTCGACGTGGTACGGTACGCGTTCACCACACGGAGCAGGGCCCTCCGCTGTGCCCTCTCCAACGTCGTGCGGTGTATTGCAACATCCATCGCCCCACACCACACCGGAGCTGCATATAGCAGCACAGAGTGCGTGACCATGGCCATCACTTCCCTCTTCCTCCCGGAGGGGCTTCCAACATTCGGCATCAAACGGTTTAGGATACCGTTTTTCTTCTCTGCCGCCATAGCTGCGTCGTCGTGATGGCGTTAAATTTATTTTGTTATATTATCCGTGGCGCACCTCTTCGATCGAATAGATTATTGCGCAATAAGGTGATATTCTCTTTATTGAACTACGTTGATCGTTGTTATATTGATGCATTTAGTTACAAGAACAATGTGTTTCTGACTACAGTGTAACTTTGTATTTGGATCCATGAGAACTGTATATTGAACTGTAACCTTACGAACTGGCCAATGTAGGTGGATAGTCAATTTGTATAATTGTTGGGGTGTGCTTGCTGCCAATGGTAATTATTGGCGAAGAAGAGACGACGCTCAGGATATTGTTATCGGGAGGTTATGTGATATAAATGGACTTGCCGTTAGTAGGTACGGAGATAAGTGGACGGGGGAGGAGCAAGAGTGTTACTTGTGAGGAAAGCGGCATCGTAGCATAGTGACGTATAAGTATTGCAATGTGGAGGACTGGCGGCGACGTACGAAAACGTTGGTAACGGTGATGTTTGATGGATGGATGTTAATTTTGATTTTTCAGTAGATATGTATGTCAGCGCTTGTTGCAACGCCGGTCACATGAACTGAATCTATTGACAGTGGTATTGTGGCCGGAAGCGAGAAGTAGTAGATCTAGATATTCACCAAAAGTATTAGATGTATTAAACGTATTATAGATGTTATCGCAAAAGATATATGAAATGCGAAAATCGCACAGAAGGCCGTTTAACTTAATTGCAGAAACGAAATCATCGTCCGCCGATAATTGCAGTAAGAGATCTCGTTCTGCTAATGTGCGACGCAGCCTATGCGAAAAAAGAAGTATTCCATGTCTTTGGATTGACTAATGAGGGTTTTTTGGCGGGTTTTTAAACTTCAATCCAATAACCTCTTATGTAACATGCCAATTTCGAAAGGCCATATATTTTAAACGAATATTCTTCTAAACTAATAATTGGTATTTTCGTACTAATTATTTAAAGTATTTTCTAGTAAAGTCAGGAAAACGTTAAAATTTATTATAGTTGCGAAGACTCTTAGTCACTACCCCATCCAAATGAGATGAGGCCCATTTGGATGGGGTAGTGACTAAGAGTCTTCGCAACTATAGCTGTTCCCCCCATCTTTGAGCATGGACTTCTACACCAAGATGTTAAAATTTATTGTCCGATAAAACGAACCTCAGCCCCAATGGCCTACTGTTTTCACGCCTCAATTCGAATTTGGCCCCTTAAGGTACTCCTTGCGGTCTTCTTTTACTCGTTCGCCGTAGCGCGCCTCGCCGAGCTCCGCGCAATGGCTGATGCGAAGTCTCGGCCGCTCCGCTACGAAGGGCCGGAGACGTACGCGAGGATAATCCGTTCGAGTCGCAGCGTCACTGCATGGCTGTGGGGCTGTTTCGCATTCACATCGTCCATGTCGATCGTCATGAACTCGCTGCGCGAGCTGAGGGATCTGTACGGCTTCTTCGACCTGATGGGCGGGCGCGGGGTGCTCGAGGCGTCCATGGCCGCCGTCTTTATCGTGATGTGGACGTTCCCGGTAATCGTGATCTCTGAGAAGGCGCGCTGGAACCACTGGACCTGGGCGCAGATGGTCCTATTGGAGGGGCGCATCAGGAGCGGCCTCTGCGCGAGGATCGACAGGGACGATCGGGCTGCGCAGTTGCGATGCGGGAGGCGCCTGAGGGAGGTCGCGAGGTTCCATTCCGACGTGAGAAGGTTCGTCGGAAATTTCTGTCGGGTGAAAACGAATCAATCGAATGCTACTCTTGTTTCAGTGTCGCTGATTACTACTACCGCTACGTCCTGAGGACCGGCACGGTGATGATATTCCCGTCTGTAGCGGGCACGGTGGCGATGGTGTTCGTCTTCTTCTCCATGGTAACTTACGAACGTCGGTCGCATCCGTAAAAATATATTAAACTCTAGAACGCCAATGGCAATTTTCGAAGTCGATTCAAGCAAATATTCACATGGACAACTCATTCATATCGGTTTTGCGAACAAGAAGTCAAACGCTCTTAGTCCTACCCTGATGACGTCCTGAAATATCCACATAATACACTGTTTACTGCGCAAACTCAGTAGTAGGTTGATTTGCCCTATGGGGTGCTAAATTGTTCGGAACCGATCGGCGTTCTGGAGTTTATTATATTCCTGTAGCCGTACCCTCAATTCGACATTCTCCACCCGTAGGATGTGTCTGTGGTCGTGAAGCTCCTCATGAGCCTCGCGTTAATCAACCTCGCGCTCTTGGCGTACCTTGCAGTGACGACCGCCCAATCGACGATCGACGAGGTAAGAGTATGATAGGAGAGAGAGGCGCAAGCGCCGCCATCTAGCGACAAGTATCGCTTCCGTTCGATTGTTTCAGTCGGAGAAGCTGTGCGAAGCGCTGTACGACTGCCCATGGTACGACTGGGACAAGGGCAATTGCGCCACTTTGATCGTGATCATGTCGGTAATGAAGGAACCTGTATTGAGGACCGACATATTCGGCATGGTGGAGCTGAACCACAAGGCGATCCTGAAGGTGACGAGCTTAAGCACCGTTCAGCTAATTCGTTCATGACTTGTGTGTAATTTTAGCTGTTCCGAATGTCATACGCGTTCATAGCGACAGTATTGAACCTGAAATAACGAGGTCCGCACCGAGTAACGACTATAATGCAGCGCACAGATGAATCGTCCAAGTTAGACACGACGGAGTAGCTGCTCGTTTCAGTCATCAGCTTCTCGATTAAATCACCAATTATTGCACATTTTAATATTCACTTCAATAAACGTTTCCACCGGTTGATTCCTCTTTGAGTCACTATATATCATTCTGGCTGTATAGAGTACCCAATGCTCTAGTGCGTTTCACTTTTAACTAATCAACGGAAAGGAGATAATCCACGAAATCTAAAAAATTCGATCCACCTAGTTAACGCACTAAACTACTTTGATTTCATACCTTATAGTGACCACACGTTCATATCACTAGATGTGGTATATACCAACACTCCAATTGAACTTGCGTTAGATTATATTTCTTCAAGGTTCGACGAATTAATTACCACCATTGCTCTAGATCTATTAGTAGACATAATCAAATTTATTATTGATTCCTCAGTTTTCTCGTCCAATGGGAAGACGTTCAAACAGGTTTTTGGTGGTCCGATGGGAGGTTCTCTGTCCCCGATTATTGCCAATCTGGTTTTAGTGGCACTAGAGAAAAGGATCCTGAAGAGTATAAGCCCTGAATTAACAATATATTTCCGATACGTGGACGACACTCTGCTCCTAGTACCCAAAGATAACGTTCATGAAATATTTGAGAAATTTAACAGTTTTCATCCGAAAACTCAGTTCAAACAGACGTCTTTCTTGGACTCTCGGATGGCTCGGACCGGTCGACGACGAACCCTAAGTATGAATCATAGTTATGCCAACAAAGGGAATTCATTGGAGCCCTTAAAACTTGGCGGAAGGATTTTAAAGCCACAAATGAGTGCAGTTAATATGAGTTTGACGGCTCGTCGCCTATCTCCAAACCGAAGCCTTTCTTGGACTCCCCGATGGCTCGGAATTATAATTTTTGCGCGTTAGAAAGGTTTTGACCGCAGCAGAACTCGTCGTCGACGAAACTTAAACGAATTTTTGGTTTTGTTAACGAAGCGAATCCATGGGAAGCATTTGAAACGTAGTGGAAGAATATAGAAGACACGTACTTGTCGTAATTGTTTGGTTCATTAATGGATTTCATCTTGAACTTTTCCTCCGGACGATCGATCCGAACGAGTGCTCCTTAATGAAGTTGAAACCATTAGCGTGATTACCTCTCATGTTTAAATTTACAAAAAGGTCGTACAGAATCCCTAATGCGTCCGGTAACGACATATCGTTAGCATTCGGTCGCGATGTCGTCGTCGAGAGGTGAGTGGTATTGACCCGTCACGTCTTCCTGACTCTAATCCGTCACCTTTCTAGAGGATCCTCTGAGGGGGGTGTACTACTTCCGAGCGTACGACTGGCTCGCCGGCAAGGTGCTGCCTGTCAGGCTCGTCTGCGGCTCCATGTTGCTATACGTGGTGTGCGTGGGTGTTTGGAATCTGTACCGGGCGAGGGGAAACAAGGAAAAGTTGTTCTTATATCTGATCATGTATATCGGATCCTTCCCGGTGAGTACGACCGTTTCGGTTAAGGTTCCACTTATCGAACGTGGCCAATTTCGATGATTCTTTAGTGAAAGAGGGTAGTGTCACTAAATTGGGAAAAGTAATATTAACTTTAGGAAATCTTGTTTTTACAAACTGAATAGTGACTTTTGAAGTTCATTTTTTTAAGTGACTACTTCTTATGGCGCGGTATGGCTGTATGTTTTGCAGGGGGGTAAAAATTTTAACGTCGTCACGCTGAGAGCCGTCACGCTATGTCACGATCTCATCTCCCCCCCCTCTCTCGCGTCGTCTCATGGTGGGGGAGACTTGTAATTGAAACAGCGCTATAACTATTTCCGTGTCGCTATTTCGGTCATAAAGCTGGATTTGTAAACTTGACGTTATGCGTTTGCGTTGGCCGTTCGATGTCATTTACCGTTGCCGATCGTAGAAACGTTTGTTGGATATTTATAAACTGGACGTCTGCCGTTTGCATTGGACAAGCATAACATAAGAATGTTTTATTTTAAAAACCGCTGAAATTATGAATTCAGAATATTACCAGGCAATAGGAGCTCTAGGGCTCACTTTGTGTTTGTATACAGTCAAATATACAGTTAATGAACGCGCTGGCGTGGGTGGCAGTCACGTGACAATGAAAGTCGAAATCCCATTGGCTCCTGGTCCTGGAACCTGGTCCACATTACTCATAATTTGGTAGTCAGCTTTCAAAAACCTATGATTTCGAGCAAAGTCCACAATACTGATGATTTCGTACCTTGTTTAAAATACTGATGATTTGGTGCCTGCTGCACAATACTAACCAATGGAACCTGGCCCACCATGCTGATAATTTGATAGCCGGTCCCCAAACTATAATTTCCTGCCAGGTCCACAATCTTGATGACTTGATATCTGATCCACAATACTGATGATTTAATACCTGGTCTACAATACTGATAGTTTCACACCTAGTCCACTATATTCGTTAGCCGATCCTCAAAACCTATAATTTCGTGTATAGTCCACAATACTGATGATTTTTTACCAGGTCAATAATACTGATCGTTTCATACCTAGTCCACAATAGTGATGATTTGGTATTTCGTCCACGATACAGATAATTTTATCCTTAAGGTATTGCTTGCGGTCGTCTTTTACTCGTTCGTCGTTGTGCGCCTCGCCCAGCTCCGTGTAATGGCGGAGGCGAAGTCCAGCCCGCTCCGTTCCGGAGGGCCGGAGACGTACGCGAGGATAACCCGTTCGAGTCGCATCGTCGCTGCATGGCTGTGGGGCTGCTTCGCGTTCACGTGGTCTATGTCGATCGCCTTGCACTCGCTGCGCGAGCTGAGGGATCTGTACGGCGTCTACGACCTGATGGGCGGGCGCGGGACGCTCGAGGTGTCCATGGCCGCCATCTTTATCGCGATGTGGACGTTCCCGATGATCGTGATCTCCGAGAAGGCGCGGTGGAACCACTGGACCTGGGCGCAGATGGTCCTGTTGGAGGGGCGCATCAGGGGCGACCTCTGCGCGAGGATCGACAGGGACGATCGGGCGGCACAGGTGCGGTGCGGGAGGCTTCTTAGGGAGGTCGCGATGTTCCATTCCGACGTGAGAAGGTTCGTCGGAAATTTCTGTCTGGTGAAGACGAATCGAAAGCTCCTCTTGTTTCAGCGTCGCCGATTACTACTACCGCAACGTCCTGAGGACCGGCGCGGTGATGATATTCCCTTTTGGAGCGTGCGCAATGGCGACTTCGTTCGTCTTGTTCTTCATGGTATCTTACGAATTCTGCGTCTCGCCCTTTTATATTAAACTCTAGAACGCCAATAGCCGCTTTCAAGAAGACTATTCAAGCGAATATTCACATGGAGCACTCATTCATATCAGATTCACGCACGAGAAGTCAAAACCCTTAGTCCTGCCCCGATGACTGTGAAATATGCCGCTTAATGCACTGTTTACTGCGCAAATTTAGAAATAGAAATTATACGGAACTGATCAGCGTTCTGGAGTTTATTATATGTCTGTGGCCACACCCTTAATTGACATGTTTCACCCGTAGGACGTGTCGGTGGCCGCGAAGCTCATCATGAGCCTGACGTTGATTGACGCCGCGCTCTTGGTATACCTTGCAGTGACAACTGCCCAGTCGACGATCGACGAGGTAAGATTATGATACGAATGCGTGCAAAAGCTGGCGAGGCGTAAGCTCTGCCATCTAGCGGCGAGTATCGCTTCCATTCGATTGTTTCAGTCGGAGAGGCTGTGCGAGGCGCTGTACGACTGCCCGTGGTACGATTGGGACAAGGATAATTGCGTTACATTGATCGTCATCATGTCGGTAATGAAGGAACCTGTACTGAAGACAGACATGTTCGGCGTGATGGAGCTGAACCACAAGGCGTTCCTGAAGGTGACGAGCTTAAGGACCGATCAGCTAATTCGTCGATGACTTGTGTATAATTTTAGATGTTGCGAATGTCGTACGGGTACATGGCGGCGGTACTGAACCTGAAATCCGCACCGAGAAACAACCATTACGCAACGCACCGATGAAGCGTTCAAGTTCAACACGACTGATTAGCTTCTCGATTCAATCATTAGATTCTCGATTAACTCACCAATTACTGCACATTTCAATATTTATTTCAATAAAGGCTCCCACCAGTTAATTCCTCTTTGATTCATTAAAAATACTCTGACCGTTTAGAGTAGCCGATGCTCTAGGGCACTTTACTCCTAACTAATTGACGTTTTATCCCCTTAACCATCCACCTTGATAACAAAGTAATGGAGATACGATGAACGAATTAAAACTCGCATAATTTATCCGAGTCGTAGTTCAACACGACTGATTAGCTTCTCGATTCAATCATTAGATTCTCGATTAACTCACCAATTACTGCACATTTCAATATTTATTTCAATAAAGGCTCCCACCAGTTAATTCCTCTTTGATTCATTAAAAATACTCTGACCGTTTAGAGTAGCCGATGCTCTAGGGCACTTTACTCCTAACTAATTGACGTTTTATCCCCTTAACCATCCACCTTGATAACAAAGTAATGGAGATACGATGAACGAATTAAAACTCGCATAATTTATCCGAGTCGTAGTGCTCCGTGGGGCGTCACAACCGGGCAGTGAGGCTCTTTTTCGCTTCGTTCATTTCATCGTGGTATTCGTGCTAAAAAAACTGCCTTTTGTATCTACGCCTCCTGGTCTGCCCGTGTCACTACGCACGCAGTTCACGGTCAGCTTATCGACCCAAATCACAGTTAGACGTGTAGAAATGAGAAATTCCTTCGTTTTCTCATGTGAAATTATTCAACGTTTCGTTTCATTTATCTGGCCCTATTACGCTTTACCGTTATTGTATAAAAGTAATACGTTCTTATCCTCAACGTTGTACTCGATGGTGACTAATACCGATTCTCGTTTAGACACTCCTTAATATATAAATATCTAAAGTCGATGAGATCATCGTTACTTCTACGATTCCCTCTTGGCGTACCGCTACTCTCATCGGTAGATGATACAAGAGAAACCCAAAAATGAGACAAAATTATATTTCCAACTCAGCGAAGAAATTCTTTTATTTTCGGTGGTAAGAGGATATATCGAGTCAGTCCCGAAACCAGAGTCAGACCAGAGCAGACTAGACCAGACCAAAGCAGACTAGCATACCAGAGCATATCAGACCAGCTCTGGCATGGTCTGGTCTGCTCTGGTATTAGCCCAATCAAATAAAATCTTAATACAAGTAAAACAAACAGTAATTCGTTTCAGGATGAAACCTTTTCATTAAGGTAAAAAGAAATGTTATTTTTCACACAGTATCAATTCAAAAAGCCAAGATTCTTGTTTAAACATTGAATAAATTGTGAAAACTTTAAAAAAATAGTTTTGTAAATGAATTTAAAAAACACGTACAAAAAGAAGTATTGGACTTTATCTTCTTGTAGGTTTTTGAAAAGAGCTTCATTTTAGACCTGCTAAAGAAAACGATAAGTTATCTCTAAACTTGCATAAAAAGTTGCGTTTTGCTATCCTTAAGAATCCCTTAAAATTTGGTTAAAATTTCTGAACTTATTTGAGATTCGTAGGGTCTTTTTCTTTTAATGTTGTCGCCTACTTTAGAGGCATCCTTATATGAATAAGGACCGGGGTTTGATGGTCTGAAAGCTCTTCTTTGGTTTACTTCTATATTCTGTGTAGGATATCTGTCTAGTAAAGGTGGGAAACCTCCAGGGAGCTGAATAAAAGCCTCCTGTTGGGGTAAAGAGGTTTTTTTAGGAAACCTATGGTTGGCTTCATAAAAATAAATACCGTCCATAGCCATGGCAAACCTAATATTTTTTGTCGTTGGAATTCAGGACATGATTTATTGGAAGTGTAGTGGTCCTCCACTTTACAATAAAAACAACATTTTGAACAGACTCATTCGTGGACTTCCTTTGCACATTTTGAGCATACAGTTTTACCACGACAGAGTTTTTTGGTATGCCCATACATAAGGCAGTTCATGCACCTAATTACCGAAGAGATATATGGGGAGGTTTGGAAGGGGTGATCGTAAATCCTTACCTCTTTAGGGATAAGAGTACCCTTGATTGTGCATACTATAGATGAAGTTTTAATATATGTCACTTCCTTAGAACGTCTATCCCGAGCCGATAAACGTCGCAGGTTAATAATATTTGTGTTCTTTAATGAGGGTATCTTGAGTGCAACTTTGAGTTCCTCTTCCGAGTAACCCAGGTCAACACATTTAATGAGAAATTTACATGAGATTTTATTTTGAGGAATAGATACTTTGTAGTGAAGTTCCTTTAGCCGTTCATCTAGGAGCACATTGTTCGCCGAGGAATAATTGGAGAACCTGAATCCTAATCTATTTTTTCCCTTCCTCTCTATGTCGAGAATGTTAGGGATCTTAAGATTATGAAGAGTTTTCGCAATACCTAGTGTATTGTAATTACCTATATTTTGGCCTACTGTACTTTCAAGAAATATTTCGAATGGGCCTCTATAGTTTTTTTTGTATTTAATATTACCTAACGGATTGGTTTTATCTTTAGGATCTGATTTTTGATCAAGAAGAGTTTCCTCTGCTGGGTTTCCCATTTCATGATCAACAGATTCTACTATAACGGTTTGGCTTGAGGATTGATACTGCCCTTTTAGTTGATGCTGAGCAGCGGGCTTTGCCCCCCCCCCTGCCCGGCCTTTCATTGGAGAGACCTAACGTACGACGTTTCCTAAGTCAGGTCTCATTAATTATGATGAAAATATGTGATTGAAAGAATATATTTAATAAGTAAGAGAAGAGATTTACCTGTTTTAGAAACCGATGGGTCTGATGAACAAAGAAAATGATAGATTTGATCGCTATCTAACTATCGCTCCGAACACCACGCTATCTGGCACGAGAATGTTTTGAAACGCATGCAATTTAGGTACTTACTTATGTTATTGCTTAGAAGTTCCTCGGCCGACTAGCTCAACTAATAAACTACTCAGGTGTGGTCGAAAGGAAATATCAAAGTCAAATTATGGCTGTTTAATTGATTATGTGAAAAAATCAGAACAATAACTTATAAGTACCCAAATATTAAGTCCAATAGTTCAAATCCCAAAATCTCAGATCAAGTAATCTACATATCAAATCCAAATTCAAATATACTTAAACGTTCGCGAAGAAATATGAATACCTAATTACTTAAATACAAATGGGGGGAAATCGATCGATTTAACGTTCACTTCTTAAAGGCCTTTAAAGGGGAAAATACCTGTCACTTAGCGTGAATCACAACACTCGAAGAAGGGCTCGGTGATGGTCGCCGGAGGCTGGACTCAAGGTGGATCGCCCGGCACGTAGTCGCTCCCGACGGCTGGCTGGACTTAAGGCAGATCGCCCTGTATGTAGTCACTCTTGGCGGCTGGCTGGACTCAAGGCAGATCGCCCTGTACGTAGTCGCTCTTGACGGCTGGCTTAGCGATTTCGCACTCCGAACGGCACTTTTAATCAACGCACTGATTTTGCCCTGATTTTACTTCTACCCTCCACCCATCAAATTTAGAGGGTTCGTTTAGTAAAAGTTTGTCAACTGTGCTATATGCTAATTTTACTAATCTGACCAATACTCCAACCAATTTACTTAGAATAACCAAAAATCTTAACCAACTATTCATTAAACTCAAAAGGACCCCTCGGGAGAGTTGATCACTCTCCCGAGGATCGAAAGCAAGTCCTCTCCACTCTTTCTCCCGGATCCTAACTCTCCCACTTATTAACCCTAAAATTCCCTCTCTCCTCAGTTTCGGCCTATCACGGGCCCGTAAAAATATCCTTAAAGCGTTACAATACCCCTCTCTCTTTGCAAACACATCACTCTCGATGCACGTGATAATCCCAACAGCCATTCGGGATTCCAAGAAAGTTCATTATCAAAAAGGTAAACATTGCGAACCTCTTTAAAATTGTAAGTGGCGTCTGTGAGAAATGGCTGAGAAAAGTGATTCGTCACGGACAAATTTTATGCACTTGGTATATAGGATCTTGACAGTGACGCGGGGAATTGAATAAAAACTCTTTTTGAATAACGTTCGGTTTGAAATTATCCATAATTTCTTACAAGTCAGAAGTGGGATAAGATAATCCATGGCCGTGTTTTGGGAAACTTTATCGACGTGAGTACAAACCGGGGTGTGAGTTGATATCTATCATGGGTCGGTCGCGAAACTTCCGTCGTGCGGGCGACACCTCCGAGTTCCTGGTCATCTAACTCATCCTTAAGTTCGCCCGCGGACGCGAGTTGTAATTAAAGGAACTGAGACGTCGTTTAGCGATTATTTAACGCAGTGCTTCAACGTTTAGTGTGCCGGGTCCTAGTGTTGAGGCTCTTGTACCGGCGTTTGATCCCCAAAAAGACGAGTTGAGCATCGAAGCTCAGATTCTAGTGCGAGATCGGATACGGTCAGTTCTTCGAGTGCCGAAACCGTGAGAGAAAAACTAAAACTGTTAAAACGACTCGAAAATTACGGTGCGGGCGTCGTTCGGTCGAACCCCTTAGTGGACGATCCCGATTTTCGACCCCCGAGATCAAACAATGAGTGTGGACAAATGGGTGGAGCGAGTAGACGAGCTTGCAAGGAACTACGACTGGGATGACATGGTTGTAGCCAGGCTGGCGGCGGACTGCCTAAGAGGTATGGCGCGTCGCTGGTACGACGGACAAGACGTCGTTTGTCTGAAATGGAGGCAGATACGGAGGCAGTTGTTGGAGCAGTTTGACAGGCCGTTGCCGTTCGGCAACCTGTTAAAGGAAGCTGCCAACTTCGAAACTAGACCAGGCCAGGATCTCAGGACGTCGAGGGAAGGAGAGCGTAAAAGAGGGAGAGAGAGCGAGAGAGAGAGAGAGAGAGAGAGAGAGATGTGAGGGACAGCTTCGTTAGCCTTTTAGAGGAACCAATGGTCAATGGTGGGAAGAATCACGAGCACGGCACGAAGGAACGGTGTCCTTCTTTGCTATAGCGAGGGTGGCGTGTTCCCGAGAAAGTCGCCAGGAAAAAATGTAAGTGAAACAACCGTTTGCAACGTCAGTTTTAATTTGCGAATTGGAAATATTCCTGAATGTGACGCTAATAAATTAAATTATCTACTACAATAATAGAGACTGTATTGCGACGTCATTAAAAGAGTTAGGTAAAGCCAAAACTACGAAAATAATTATTAAGACACTCCGAGATGAACCTATAGCGTATAACCCGTATCGAATGTCACTTTCGGAACGAGAGATGTCACGAAATATTTTAATGACCTACTTGGAAAGTACGGTCAGTCAGTAAGTCAGTAAGTCTAATTCCCCATATGCAAGCCCTGTTTTGTTAGTTAAGAAGAAGACGGGGGATTTCCCTATGTGTGTAGATTTTTGCAGGCTGAATGCAATAACGGTCAAGGACAAGTTTCCGTTGCCATCGATAGATGATCAGATCGACCGTTTGGGGGGAAGTTCGTACTTTACTGCACTTGACATGGCTTCTCTATTTTATCAGGTGCCTATGGACGAGGACACTGTTGTGAAGATAGCATTTGTGACACCTGACTCCCATTACGAATTTTTAAGAATGCCGTTCGGGTTGTCGAATTTACCTGCTGTTTTCCAGCGATTAATTAATGACACTTTAGGTCCACTAAAGTACAGCGTCGCCTTTCCGTCTATTGACGATATAATTATCCCGTCAAAGACAATAGAAGAAGGATTTACTAATTTACGTCTTGTCATGCACCATGCAAACGAAATTTAACCTTGAAAATCGAGCAAAATGCTCGTTCTTTCGAACAAAAATCGATTATCTTGGAAGAGAAATATCTTCACAAGATATTCGGCAGGGCAAAAACAAAATAAATGCGGTGTTAATGATGATCCTCCAACGACAGTCAAACAAGTTCGGCAATTTCTTGGCGTTGCCGGATATATTAGAAAAGTTTTGCATAGATTTTGCGAGAGTTACGCAGCTTGTCACTGCTGACTCGGAAGGATGTATCTTGGCGTTGGACAGACGAAGAGCAACGCTGTTTTGAACTTTCACACCGAACTGCATATGGAATATGGACGCAAGTTCGGATGATCTTGGGGCCATACTTTTCCAGAAGAAGGACGCGAAACGGACAGTGGTCGCTTACTACAGTAAACAAACCACAGCGGATCAGAGGTTGTACCTTGTACCACTTGTATGAGATGGAAACAATGACAGTAGTTTTTGCATTACGATAATTTAGAGTGTACCTACTTGGATTGGAGAGATTTACAGTTGTAACGGATTGTAATGCACTTCGGACGACCTTTTCAAAAAAAGATTTGATACCAAGGGTTAGACGATGGTGGTTAGAAGTACAGGACTATACGTTCGACATCCAGTACAGACCGGGAAAGCGTATGCTTCACGTAGATGCGTTGAGTCGATATCCAGTAAAAGAAAATCAGGACATTGTTGAAGTACACGGTATAGACTTAGTTGAAGGAGATATTACTGACAGGATGTGAGCAAGCAATGATTGAGAACTATTATTGTTTATTTGTTTAATAAAGTCGAGAGTATTGCAATTTGAGTAAGTATTGCTGTATCGTCGGGAGTAATGAATAGTTGAGAGATATGTGGGTTAGATAGAGCCTTGGTTAGTTGAGAGGTATATGTTGGCTATAGAGTAACATGACCTGAGAGAATCTTCTAGTGATCAACAGTAGCACCGAGAACTTCTAGTGATCAACAGTGACTAAAGAGGCAAGAGTTTTGTACAGTGAGTACAAGAGTTAGAGTTTGTACATTGAGTATAAGAGTTTTGAGATGTAACCTTTAGAGGTTACAGGTTGAGCATTGCTAGACAAGTTACGAGGTGGAGGACCTTAGGGAAGGGATTAGGAAAAGAAAAACGGTGGTAGCTGCAGACAAGTTAAAACCCTGGGTCGCAGTAATGAACCAGCACTATTTACAAGTGATTTAAAAGCAAGTGCTTCGCGCGAACCAAGAAAATGTTAACGCGGGGTGCGGGAGTTCATTAGTACGTCGCGAGTTTACAGGTTGTAGCCGGTATTGGAATGGTCATCGATTGTAGTCAATATGCTAGGAAACATAAGTTGCAGCTGATATAATGATGCGGATCGGTTGAAATCGATCGTGTGGAGTTTATCAGTCGGAGCTGATATATGATGAGGCGGATCGGTTGAAGTCGATCCTGTGGGGTATATCAGTCGGAGCTGATATAATGAGGCGGATCGGTTGAAGTCGATCTTGTGGAGTTGATCAGTCGGAGCTGATATATATGATGAGGCGGATCGGTTGAAGTCGATCTTGTGGAGTTTATCAGTCGGAGCTGATACGTGATAAGGCGGATCGATTGAAGTCGATTCTGTGTAGTTTATCAGTCGGTGCTGACATATACTGAAAGTTGGATGGGTTGTAGCTGAAGAAGAGATCGGTGGTAGCTGATATTCGTTTATTGGCAAATGGGCAATGTGAACGTTACAATAGAACGGTCCTCGGTGCGTTAGCTATTCTCAGTGCTGACACGAATAGTACGGAATGGGACATACCCATGTGAAGGAAGTAGAGAGTGCGATGAACACGACTTTTAATAAGGGTATTAATCGAACACCGTCAGAGGCGTTAATGGGTTATCAACCTAGACCAGCAGCCCAGACGCAGTTCTTGGCAGAGTTAGAAGTAGATTTGGAACAGCTTGGCGGAAGTACGAGATCAAATGAAGAACCACATCACCATCGAAGAGGCGCGGCAAAGAATATTATGACAAGTCTCGCAGAGAATCAGACAAGTATAAATCAGATGACCTGGTTTTGGTGCACATCACCAGTGGGGCCAATTCAGGTTCGAGCAAGAAACTTCTGCCCAAGTTGAGGGGGCCCTTCCGGATAGTCTCTGCGTTATACAATGACAGATACGTAGTGGAAGATTTACGAGAAGGACGCCACAAGGCCAGGACTGTTGTGGCTGTCGAGAAGTTGCGACCTTGGATTGCGGCTCAAGAGTAGCAGGTGAAGGTAGTTATGAAAGTAGTGGTTGTCGCCACACGGACAAGACCTGTCCAGTTTTGAGTTTGAGTGGTTGTCGCCACACGTACAAGATCTGTCCAGTTTTTGAGTTTGAGTGGTTGTCGCCACACGGACAAGATCTGTCCAGTTTTTGAGTTTGAGTGGTTGTCGCCACACGGACAAGATCTGTCTAGTCTTTGAGTTTCTTTGAGTGGTTGTCGCCACACGGACAAGATATGTCCAGTCTTTGAGTTTGAGTGGCTGTCGCCAAACGGACAAGATCTGTCCAGTCTTTGAGTTTGAGTGGTTGTCACCACACGGACAAGATCTGTCCAGTCTTTGAGTTTGAGTGGTTGTCGCCACATGGACAAGATCTGTCCAGTCTTTGTTTTGCAGTTGTTAGGTGGTTGTCGCCACATGGACAAGATTGACCAACTTGAACCCCTGACAGTGAAGTGGTAGTAGCCACACGGGTCAACTTGGCCCAGTTCTCTAGGTTGCTGCAGATACCCGTGCAGATCGAAGACTCTGGACGGTCAAGGATCGTGCGTTCTGAGGACAGCCCGCGTGACAGGATAGCCGAGTGTGAGAAATGGCTGAGAAAAGGGATTCGTCACGGACAAATTTTATGAACTTGGTATATAGGATCTTGACAGTGACGCGGGGGATTGAATAAAAACTGTTTTTGAATAACGTTCGGTTTGAAATTATCCATAATTTCTTACACGTCGCAAAGTCGAGACATCCAAAAAAATTGTTTACCAAGACCGTTAGAATCTGACTCCATACGAGTCGCCCAAATTTCGTTACCAAGCAAGAGAAAATCATACCGTAACAGTTTCCTAACCTATAAACTTAATACATAAACACCCATTTTCATACGTTGCTTTCTGCCTCGGTTCAATTTTTTTAGGTTCAATGTCAACACACATTGCATGATTTTAATATCCTATGAGATTGTTCGTTACGTGTCGTAGTAAGTAGCAAATCAGAGCACGCCATTCGCCATTACACTTGTTGCATTTCGTACCGTTTAACTTCACTAACCAGCGTCCCTTCAGGACGTTGTGTTATTTTACTTGCTAAATAGTTTAATCTATGTAAAAAGGGTTGAGGCAGCCTAGGATAGTGGCGGGAATGGGATTTCCCCACCCAGTCTCTCCTTATTTTACAAAACGTTCGTGTCTCCACTTCGTTCTTGTTACCGCCATTTTTATTACCTTGTTCATTAATATGTGCCTCCGTTCTGTTCCTGTTACCATCTAGTTTATTTCGATGTGTATAACCTACCTGGACGTGTAAGTTTTAAATTGTTTTATATGTTCTTTTAGTTTTTGACACTTTTATCCTCATCCAGGTAGGGTACGTAAGGTAGTAGATGATGACCTAACGGTCGAAAGCTGCTCTACGAAAACAAAATATAATACACGGACATACACACCACGTCTTTCATTCCAATAATAGGTTATCTTACGATTTCGACTAAAAAATTATGATGAATGATATAAATGATAGTGTAAAAAGTCGACTGCTTTCATTTAGTATTCAATGAAAACAATTATCCTGAGCAGCAATTCATGTAAGGTTCAAGATTAATGTTCAACTTCACACATGTCATAACCATACATAACAATGTGTCTAAAATGACCAGTTGGACCGGCCAACCGCAGTGCGAAAAAACCTTCTAATGATAATTTAGTGATAATAATTCTATTCAATTCATATATAAACGTATGCCATTTTTCATCAATGTTTTCCTATGACGTTATCACGTAAAATTATCGTCCGTAAACCGACTTTACAGACAACCAATTTTTTTGTGAAAAATAATTATGCAAACGGTGGAAACTGTTATGAATTATTATAAAATAATTCATTCTTAAAAACATTATTTTTTTCAACAAATAAATTTTATTACATGAATTTAATTACTTACAAGTACCTACTGTAAATTAATTTAAATATGTAATTTTAAAATGTATGATTAAATACAGAGAGAATGAAAATGTTCGGGGTATATGGCTCACCGTGAGTGCGAGAGAGAATATGGGAATTAAAACGTAGTAGAAAGAGAGACGATTTTCTTCTTTCTCCCACTCTCCCCCCTCCCATCTCCAGTACACACACCATCGCCAGCGCCAGCCACCTCCACACTGACATCGTGATCGTCACGTCTCACTCAGACAGAGTCTTGTCTCTGTCATTTGTCCATACGCTGCTTCTTCGTTGTCCGCTCGTGCGCTCGCATAATCTAGGAAGCAGTGCGAAAATTCAATTCATTCCCAATATGTATCAATTTATTAATTGTTGTTAACTTAAAAAAGATAATATTATAAACGAAATGATCAATTTAAAAAAATTGACGTGATCTTCTTGAATTCTTTAATTACTTGAATAATTTTTATTGCTTTCAATTGACACGGTGGTCTTAGAAAAATTATTTAATTTACAATCGCGTAACTTGTTGAAAAATTGAGTTAGATCGATTTTTACTACGGGACCATATTCTTTCCGGCGTTGAGAACACACCATAATTTATTAGAACTTTTTAATTGATATTAGATAATTATAAAGCAATATTTTATGCCAGCGGAAGCCTATTTTCAGCGTTAATTTAAAATAATTAGCAATGAGGAAAGTTACGGGAGGTGGGACAATTTTGTTGGAAATTTTCTCCTCTTTTAGAATCTCTTTTCAGATTTCGATTAGCTCTTGTAGTTTCTGAGTTATTCACGGAAAACTGAATGTCCTTTTTTCTTTGTTCTTTATGATCTTTTATGATTTATGAATGTCCTGATTGTCCTTTATAACTTTTACAATTTTTTCTTTAATTTACAAGAAAAAACGCTTGTAAATTATGATCAACAATTCCATGGAATATGTTTTTTTAAGTGCCTCTCGAATCTAGTTAATACTTTGTTTTTCAAACTTTGAAAAAAAAAATAGAATTGTTACTAAACTTATTACTTATTACCGTTGCTAACGCACGATGTCCAGAGTCAAAATTTATTGTGAGAAATGTTCTTCTCTTTAAGAATATTTTTATTTACTTTATTCATTATTAGTACTTTTCAAAAAACTAAACCTTTTTCTTTTTTTTACTCTACTTATTTTGTTAATATTTTGCAATTGTTTATCGTCATTACAAATGGAATGAGGTCTTGCTCATATTTTTAGAGTCATAACAAGAATTATCACTATTTCTAACTTTCAAACCTGGACGAAGGAATACAGGATCGACACCAAATCAGTTAGTCTATCTAGTCAAGAAGTCAGTTTGCTGAGAAAAATAGTTAGAAGGGTAGGAAAAATATGAGCGATGGCTCATTCGACGCGGATTGCAATTCTGACCAATGTTTTTTCGTTGTTTGCCTGCAAACAAAAAATGCAATTATTGAATGCAATAACAGAAAACGAAAAAATAAAAGTCATTTTATTTTTGGATGATAACTCAAAAACTATACAAGATAGCGGAAATTGCAAAAAAGATCCTTAAAGAGGAGGAAATTTTCTATAAAAAACTATTAGCTTCCGGATCTCTAGCTCTATTATAATGGTAATTTGGTGTTGAAATAGGGCTACGCGCGGCCGTTTCGGGATCACGCAGGCTATAAAGTTGAGTGCCGCACCTAAAAAAATTTTGTTAAACCAATAAATATTGATTTAAAAATTTGAAAAAAATTTTGGTGTCATTTCAACACTTGCAGAAGGAAAGTCCCGTTGAGAAAAAAATTTAAATGCATTTTTCAAAAAGCTAGCCTATTGTTAAGTATACCTATTTTATTTCGTACCTCCATCTACATTGAAAGCTGGATAATTGTTTAAATAATCACCTTACAAATTTTTCGCCTCCTGGAGTCCTTTCTATGAGTGTACTCAATAAGATGGCGTCATAAAGTTGTATAAATTTTGTTTATAACGAATTTTCTAAATTAACAAAAAATGAAAAAACCTACAATTGTTGTTAAATGTTTTTTTTCTCATATACTATGATACACCTAGTTGTTTTTATATTATTTGAAATAAAAAATTAAATTATTGCGGGTAAAATTTTTTAACTCTACTTGTTTATAAGTTGAAAAATAATTTTGTCTTTAAAAATCATTACAAATGGCTCTTAATAAAATTAAAAGATGTTTTTTTTTTCATTAATAATTTCATTGTTTGTTTAGTTAACAATTTGTTATAAACAATATTTGAGTGTCTTCATCTTAATTTTAATACATTTTTCTAGACATCATCTCTATTTCAATGAGCTATTGCTCATTTTTTTAGACCATTACAAGTTTAAAAAAGTTTTTGAAATTGTAAACTATACTAGATCAAGACTTGATCGATATGAATCAAAAAACTTTGTACTACTTAGATTTTAAGTATTATAAACTTAAGATAAGCGGTCCTTCAATACTTTGATGCAATCAGCCCTAAAAGGTTTAAATCTTTAAAGTTTTTTTGTGTACCAAACTTGAATAGAAAATGTAGGTTCTTTTACTCTACTTCCGTTTCCATCTCTTTTGGAGTAAATTTGTTTTTAGACATTAATAATGTATTAAATCGGCTTACTCAATTGATAACGACAAATAATTTTTTACCACGGCTTGTTGCGAAATTAAACAGATTGCGAAAGCAAAGACCACGTCTCTGACTGTGAGTGAGATTTGAACAGATTTTAAAAAGACCGGAGCGGTATACGCCTGATTCCTTAAAAACTGAGAACGCGATATAACCATAGAACCTGGTGTTGTTGTTTTCGTTTCAATTATAATCCCCTCTTTAAAGCTCGAAGCGTTTGAGGTTGTGACTTTTGCCGGTCGCTGTCGCCCGGAGGTCGGAGCTCAGTTTTGCTCATTTCATTTCACCCATGGGCGCCGCTACATAAGGGCAAGGGGGGGCGGTTGCCCCCCCCTGGATTTTACCGTTTTCTTGGTTTTACGGATCTAAAAGCAATGGATGTTAAAAGCAATGGATGTTAAAAGCTCAGAAGGGATCATTCCTTGCACAACCATCGTTGTGCAAGACCCACCAGGTTCTTTAGGTGAGGGGAGTTCATAGTATTCATCCCCTAAATAATTATCTCCTATTAGTAAAGAATGGTGACTGGTGAGAAATATCTTCATTTTAATTTAATGCAAATTTTTTATTAAAAAAATATTATGCCCCCCCCTGACTTAAATTATGCCCCCCCCTGACTTATTTCTTAGCGGCGCCCATGATTTCACCCTGTTTGTTCATTCGAGATTGTTTTGTTTATTCGAACGCAAGAACGAACTAAAAAATGTATACACTGGATGAAAAAATTTTATTCGTGAAATGGTACTATCAGGGTAATTCCACACAGCAAGTCGTAGATTTGTTTAGTGGAAATTTCCCTGATAGACCAGTACCTGGTGTGGAAACAGTGCGACGTACGGTTAAAAATTTTGAGACAGTGGGTTGTGTTAGTCCTGGAAATCATAAAAAACCCAAAAATCGGGTTAATGAGGCGAGAGATATTATGATTTGCGCAGCAGTGGAGGAGAGACCTACAGTTTCTTCTAGAAAAGTGGCCGAACAATGCAATCTTTCTCAATCTACCGTTTTATCGGTATTGAAAAAGAACGGGTACCACCCTTATAAGGCGCAAAAGGTGAATGAGCTTTTTCCCGACGATGCCATACGACGGATGGAATTTTGTGAAACCGTAATGGAAAAGATTCACGTGAATAACGATTTCGTCAGAAACATTTTATTTACAGACGAATCGACTTTTCCATTATATGGGAAACACAATCCATCCGTCGTACGTTATTGGGCCAGGGAAAATCCTCACAAGACCTATACCGCTAGAACCCAATACCCCCAAAAGGTCAACGTTTGGATGGGGATGATTGGAGATTGGATTGTTGGGCCATTTTTCATAGATGGAAACTTGAATGGTCAGAGATATCTTGCTCTGCTGCAAAATGATATAATTCCTGCTCTTCAAGTACTCCCCATAGATTTCAATCACATTTGGTTTCAACAGGATGGCTGTCCGGCTCATAACGCGGTTGTGGTACGAGGTTTTCTACAGGAAACTTTTCCCGACCGCGTTATGGGACGCAATGGCGCCATTGCCTGGCCAGCTAGATCCCCTGATTTATCACCAAATGATTATTTCTTATGGGGGTACATGAAATCTCAAATTTATGGTTTTCAGGAGGATAGGGCCACCACCGTAGATCAATTGAGAATGAAAATTCTCAACTCTGCCGAAACTGTTACACCTCCAATGTTATCAAACATGAGGCAAAATTTTTATAATCGATTAGGGTACTGTTCAGCTCAAAGGGGCAATGTTTTTGAACATTTATTGTAAATAGTTTTTAGAATTTTTTTTATTTCGTTATTAAGAATATCTTTTTAATTTCGATATGAGCGTGAAAAAGGAGAAATCATTTTACATATTATTAACGAACGACGTATTGCGTCGCGCGTCGTTCATTGCAAAACGTTTCGCGTTGCGTTCATTAATTTAATGACGCGACAAGATGCATACACGGCATATTAGATACCTACATCACTTCCACTTGCATTGAAATTACTTAGTCTAGTCAAGAAGTGAGTTTCCTGAGAAAAATAGTTAGAAAGGTAAGAAAAAAATGAGCGATGGCTCATTCGACGCGGATTGCAATTCTGACCAATGTGCTTTTTCGTTTTTTGCCTGCAAACAAAAATTGCAATTATTATTAAGAAAAAAACGAAAAAATAAAACAGTCATTTTGTTTTTGGATGAGAACTCAAAAACTATAAAAGATAGCGGGAATTGCAAAAAAAGATCCTTAAAGAAGAGGAAATTTCCTATAGAAAACTCATAGCTTCCGGATCCCTAGCTCTAACATTTATAACGGTAATTTGGTGTTGAAATATGGCTCCGCACTGCCTTTTCGGGATGACGCCGGCTGTAAAGTTGAGTGCCGCACCTAAAAAAATGTTATTAAACCAATAAAAATTGATGTAAAATTTTGAAAAATTTATGGTGTCATTTCAACACTTGCAGAAAGAAAGTCCCTTTGAGACAAAAATTTTATATGCGTTTTTCGTAAAGCTAGCCTATTTTTAATTATACCTATTTTATTTCGTACCTCCATCTACATTGAAAGCTGGATAATTGTTTAAATAATCACCTTACAAATTTTTCGCCTCCTGAAATCCTTTCTATGAGTGTACACAATAAGATGGCGTCATAAAGTTGTATAAATTTTGTTTATTTTGTTTATAACGAATTTTCGAAATTAACAAAACTAGTTTCGAAACCATTAAAGTAGGCCATTTATTTATAAACAACTTATAAACAAATAGCGTTAAAAAATTTTACCCGCAATAATTTAATTTTTATTTCAAATAATATAAAAACAACTAGGTGTATCATGGGCAATTCCATGTCAACTGTCGTGAGGTTGGTGCGTCATAATTTTTTTTCCTAACCAAAACTATTTCATTCTATTGTAGGTTCGACTACAAGTATTATCCCAAATTTTCAGATAAAAATATTACTACTAGCGTTTTTTACGGCCAATTTTCGTTCTTTTCGCGTTTTCAGTTTTCGATGACAAATTTTCTCCAAAACGTTACCGGAAACACATCGCACCCTGGAAGAATTTCAGAGTACCTATAATCGATGTAAAATTTTCCAAGGAATCCACTCCCGCCCTCAGAATTGCCCTAAAATTTTTCCATTTGCGAGAAATCCCAAAACACCATTTTTTTTAAACTTGCTCTATCTCGGGTGTGGAAATTTTTGGTTTTTTTTGAAGGAGCGCAAAATGTTTGGTTTTTAGTGTACTTTGAGGGACTTAGCACATTTGTCATCCAAAATGGTATGTTTGCATTTTATTATCCAATCATTATTCAAAGAGAATTGGAGATAACCTCTTGTCCTTGTACCGTGCGTCTTGTGCGTGGTACCTGGTACGAATGGTCCCCATTCAATTTGTGTTTGTCAGATTCATCAAAATTTCAAAATTCCTTAATAGTACTGGCACAAAATGACCTCTAAGGATCTTGTTGCTAATTTAGTTTATAGCACAGAAAACGAGAATTGCATGTTTGGTCTGTGTACCTTATGTCCAAAACATGCTGATTTGCCCTCATGTCTCCATAAAAGGAAATGTTCGGTGTTGTCATATTATATCTTAATCACTTGATTTTTCGTCATTTAACGTCATTTACCTTCATAGTTCCTGGATATTAGGGTCCAAAGTTCATATAAACCAAACATCAAAATATCGAGCAATTCAAAATATTTCTTGAATTTTTCACGAATCTCCCAATATTGGACCTCCAGATGGTCTGGTATTTAATGAAAATGATCTGACTTCATCGCAGAGGATTGAGCTTGAGATCCATATGAATATTCCTGACTTTTGACACTCATTTTTCACGCTTAATGCACCATTTTAGGCTGATTCGTCCATTTTTTGCCATTTTTCGCATGTTTGGGCACTAGAAACCAAAATACACACGGAAAAGTTATAAGTCCCTCAAAGTACACTAAAAACCAAACATTTTGCGCTCCTTCAAAAAAAATCCAAAAATTTCCACACCCGAGATAGAGCAAGTTTAACAAAATTGGTGTTTTGGGATTTCTCGCAAATAGGAAAATTTTAGGGCAATTCTGAGGGCGGGAATGGATTACTTGGAAAATTTTACATCGATTATAGGTACTCTTAAATTCTTCCAGGGTGCGATGTGTTTCCGGTAACGTTTTGGAGAAAATTTGTCATCGAAAACTGAAAACGCGAAAAGAACGAAAATTGGCCGTAAAAAACGCTAGTAGTAATATTTTTATCTGAAAATTTGGGATAATACTTGTAGTCGAACCTACAATAGAATGAAATAGTTTTGGTTGAGAAAAAATTTATGACGCACCAACCTCACGACAGTTGACATGGAATCGCCCTCATAGTATATGAGAAAAAAAACATTTAACATCAATTGTAGGTTTTTTCATTTTTTGTTAATTTAGAAAATTCGTTATAAACAAAATTTATACAACTTTATGACGCCATCTTATTGAGTACACTCATAGAAAGGACTCCAGGAGGCGAAAAATTTGTAAGGTGATTATTTAAACAATTATCCAGCTTTCAATGTAGATGGAGGTACGAAATAAAATAGGTATACTTAACAATAGGCTAGCTTTTTGAAAAATGCATTTAAATTTTTTTCTCAACGGGACTTTCTTTCTGCAAGTGTTGAAATGACACCATAATTTTTTTCAAATTTTTAAATCAATATTTATTGGTTTAACAAAATTTTTTTAGGTGCGGCACTCAACTTTACAGCCTGCGTGATCCCGAAACGGCCGCGCGTAGCCCTATTTCAACACCAAATTACCATTATAATAGAGCTAGAGATCCGGAAGCTAAGAGTTTTTTATAGAAAATTTCCTCCTCTTTAAGGATCTTTTTTGCAATTTCCGCTATCTTGTATAGTTTTTGAGTTATCATCCAAAAATAAAATGACTTATTTTTTCGTTTTCTGGTATTGCATTCAATAATTGCATTTTTTGTTTGCAGGCAAACAACGAAAAAACATTGGTCAGAATTGCAATCCGCGTCGAATGAGCCATCGCTCATATTTTTCCTACCCTTCTAACTATTTTTCTCAGCAAACTGACTTCTTGACTAGATAGACTAACTGATTTGGTGTCGATCCTGTATTCCTTCGTCCAGGTTTGAAAGTTAGAAATAGTGATAATTCTTGTTATGACTCTAAAAATATGAGCAAGACCTCATTCCATTTGTAATGACGATAAACAATTGCAAAATATTAACAAAATAAGTAGAGTAAAAAAAAGAAAAAGGTTTAGTTTTTTGAAAAGTACTAATAATGAATAAAGTAAATAAAAATATTCTTAAAGAGAAGAACATTTCTCACAATAAATTTTGACTCTGGACATCGTGCGTTAGCAACGGTAATAAGTAATAAGTTTAGTAACAATTCTATTTTTTTTTTCAAAGTTTGAAAAACAAAGTATTAACTAGATTCGAGAGGCACTTAAAAAAACATATTCCATGGAATTGTTGATCATAATTTACAAGCGTTTTTTCTTGTAAATTAAAGAAAAAATTGTAAAAGTTATAAAGGACAATCAGGACATTCATAAATCATAAAAGATCATAAAGAACAAAGAAAAAAGGACATTCAGTTTTCCGTGAATAACTCAGAAACTACAAGAGCTAATCGAAATCTGAAAAGAGATTCTAAAAGAGGAGAAAATTTCCAACAAAATTGTTCCACCTCCCGTAACTTTCCTCATTGCTAATTATTTTAAATTAACGCTGAAAATAGGCTTCCGCTGGCATAAAATATTGCTTTATAATTATCTAATATCAATTAAAAAGTTCTAATAAATTATGGTGTGTTCTCAACGCCGGAAAGAATATGGTCCCGTAGTAAAAATCGATCTAACTCAATTTTTCAACAAGTTACGCGATTGTAAATTAAATAATTTTTCTAAGACCACCGTGTCAATTGAAAGCAATAAAAATTATTCAAGTAATTAAAGAATTCAAGAAGATCACGTCAATTTTTTTAAATTGATCATTTCGTTTATAATATTATCTTTTTTAAGTTAACAACAATTAATAAATTGATACATATTGGGAATGAATTGAATTTTCGCACTGCTTCCTAGATTATGCGAGCGCACGAGCGGACAACGAAGAAGCAGCGTATGGACAAATGACAGAGACAAGACTCTGTCTGAGTGAGACGTGACGATCACGATGTCAGTGTGGAGGTGGCTGGCGCTGGCGATGGTGTGTGTACTGGAGATGGGAGGGGGGAGAGTGGGAGAAAGAAGAAAATCGTCTCTCTTTCTACTACGTTTTAATTCCCATATTCTCTCTCGCACTCACGGTGAGCCATATACCCCGAACATTTTCATTCTCTCTGTATGTAAAACTTCGAGTACTTATATGTTTGTTGTAATAGATACAACTTAATAACGAGAAACTTAATCAGTTTTAATATTCAAATACTTGTCCTATGATAATGCTTTGTACTGATATGTGTATTGTGTGTTGCGACCATAGAGCAATCGTTTTCACCAATCACAGTTCGTGATATTTCGCTCATCTCTACGCCAGGCAGGAATGTGCACTTTTCCGCCCTAGGGCGAAAAAGTACGTTCGGAGCTTGGTCGGCCGACAATTCGTCGCTTTCCGTGAGGTACAGATATAGAAATGACACGTTTTCAACCGGGTCGCGCAAAAAATATTAATTAGTTTACGAGTTTTTGTATTTGTTTATTAGAAAGTGCCTTTTTTCAACCTAAAAAACGCGGTTGTTGCGGTCATATTAGAGAACATTACAAGGGCTCATTTGATTTATTTTGACCTATATTTTCGATATATTATATTATCGGAAATTGGAATTTCAAAGATACACACACTTGCTCTATTTCGAGCACTCTGGCTACGCCGTCGTGCTCGAAAACTTGCGCGTGTTTAAAAGAGCTCAATATCCACTCATACTTTAATATACTATTTTGCAGTTTTCGCCATTTAATCAACGTTTAAAGAATGATCTTGACTTTTTACATTGATACTTTTTAAATAATAATTAAAAAAAAATTTAAAAACAATTTCTTTTCACCTTAACTTTGATTTTGAAAAGGTTTCATCTTGAAGCGAATCACTGTATACTGCCTTTTTATTTGACTAGGCTATATAGTCTGGTCAGGCCTGCGTAAAAGGGACAACTTTATAAATCACTTGGAACGATCCCAATTTCGTCAAGGCGATGCCGTATGGGTACGCTCGTGCCTCCTCAGATAGGAAGAACTAGAGTAATTTTTCTTACAACGGCAACACTCGTAGAGCTTCTTACTTTCGTGGACACGTAAGTGTCTCTTCAGAATTGACGAGGTCGAGAAACACCTGTCGCAATACGAACATTTGAAAGTCTCGCGGCATGAATGTCTCTCCAGATATACACGTCTAGAAAAACATCTGAAGCACCGCGAACACTTGAACGGTTTCTTGCCGGTATGAACACCGATATGTCTCTCCAGGGCGAGGAATGTATCGAAACGTTCGTCACACTGTGAACACTCGAACGCTTTCTTGGCGGTATGGAGACGTAAGTGAACGTCCAACTTCGAGGCGGTATAGAAAAGTTGATCGCATTGCGGACAGGCGTAACGTTCGCTGTTCACGTGATGACGATAAGTACACATGTGTCGCCTCAGGACGGAGAGATCGGCGAACCGTGTCTTGCAGAACGGGCAACCGAAGGGCTTGTCGCCGATGTGGACGGTCGAGTGCAGCTTCAGGTCGGACGGATAGATGAAACTCTTGTCGCACTTCGAACATCGGAAGATGTGCTCGCCGATGTGGAGGCGAAGGTGGTCCTTCAAGCCGGAGACCCAGGAGAAGCGCTTGTCGCACTGTGAACACTTGAACGGTTTGTTGATCCTAAGAAGGCAGTCGTGCATCCTCAAGTGGTAAACGTTACTGAATGCCTTCCTACAATACGAACAGGCGACTTTCGATTCAGCGGATTGTAGATCGGCTACCGTTTCGTCAACACAGGATTCGGAAACCAATACTTCCTCTCTCTTGATGACCGGATGGTACTCGACGTCAAGCGATGGTAATAGTACCGCATCTATCGTCGACTCGTTGCTTTTGTACCGTTCGACTTGCGTCAAGAACTCCTCGTAGCGCGACTCGCAGCTCTCGCAAATGTTGTTGTGAACCACGGCTGGATCCTGGAAGGGAAAGTAAAGGTGTATGTAAAGTCATGGTATTAATACATACAGTATTAATTATTACTCACTTCTGCACTGATCACTTTCCAGAAGCGCCATAACTTGTCTTCGATCCTTCGCACTGGTATTTTCTGCAAGCACCAGTCGCAAGTTGTCACTTCCATAGTACTTGCTATATGGAGCTATATGGAGACTGTTAGAGTACTTCTCACGGTGGATTTACAAACAGTATTAACATGAGGTACACAAATTACTACCTAAACAAACAATTTGTGTTGAAAGATTTTAGGTTAGGAACTGTGTTTAGGAACTAGCCATAGAACATCTCAGTCCAGTCTAAATCATAGAATTGACAAGGACAAGTGAAGCCGGCTACATACAGATGCGAATTGCGAATTGCGAACTGCGAAAATTCGCATTCGCAAGTCGGCTACATATAGATGCGAATTGCGAATTGCGACTAAAGTTCCCATTTCCCATTGGTCCATTTGGTCCAGTTTATGTGGTGGGGGAAGCGTATCGGGAACCTGCGACATTCGCAAAATTTGAAATCTGGGGGGCGGGAATCTTGAGAAACGTTCAATATTTTGCGGAAGACGCAAGAAATTGACAGGTTACGCTTGCGCACAGCTTGTCGTACATTAAGTTGGTATGTAATTCTGCCTATACTTCCTTCGGCCTTCAACCTTGTTTGTAGACGGCAGAGAATATGGTAGAAAACATGTAACTACTGAGAAGCGACAGTATTGGCGGTTCCTTTGATGTTTCTACCCCACTTCGATGACAGCAAATTTGACAGTTAACCTACCATATACACTAAGAAAAGTGACGTTTATAATGTGCAGTGACCTACACGCAGAAAAGTTTGAACCATTCAATACAAAGGCGTGACAAGACGGGTACACGGGGATCGTTTTTAAACTAATGTAAAAATCAGTATAGTTCCTTTATCAATCTTTTGTTGGAATTTACGTCACTATGAAGGTAAACGAGCTATATATGTCATACAGGTTTTTTGCTCGACAGTTTTAGGTGTGTTAATAGTCAACGAAAATTGGAAAATTATCTACAGCTGTAACAAACTGTTAGAAATCTGTGGGAGAGGTGTGCGATGTAGCTGTGCTCCGTAAATAAACTCACAACACAATTCTATTAACAATATACTAGCAATAATCATTTTTGTCAACAATTACCTAATAATTTACTGACAATTAACTAACAACTTATTCAATTCACTAACATGAAACATGTATGCGAATTAGACATTATTTGCTCGAAAACCGAAGAGAATCTAATTGATGTAAATTTAATTTGTAATGTAAACAATTTTTTTGAAACTGCTCGTCCACTACAATTTTTTTTCAAATTGAGAATTAAATATCATTTCCAATTTATAAATGAAATATATAAATTCTTTTGGTGGCGTTTGAAGCCTTCCATCACCACTTTCGTTGATACTATACGATTTGAAATTTATTAATAAATTAGTTGTGCTGAGAGTATCACATTTTTTCCAAAAGCTTTGCATATATTACATGTATGAACTTCGAGGCCTTTCTTTAAAATATACCCACCAACATAATGAAAGGCATTTTTCGTAGTTTGGTTTTCTTTATGATAGCTGTTATCGGGAATGGCTATCGCTTTTGATTGATTTTGTACTTCAGAGGACCTTTCTTCATGGTAAACACCGATTAGGTCCCCGCTTGTTGTATTCAGTAACAGCTTATCCAACACAGCAAAAATTAGACATTGTGTGGGTGCAAGGTTGGTGTACAAAAGTATAAATGATGTAAACGGTTAAAAGTTTGAGTTGAGTGCGGTACGAATCACGTACGAATGTATCAAGAATATACGAGACGTACGAATGAATTGGAATCGTGTCTATATGTTAGGTTTCAGTTTATATGATATGTCAAACAATTCGAACTGTCTCGTGTCTGCGTTGACTTACAGAATCGGCAGGTCCGTCTTAGCGCGAGAGCCGTTAAAAGGAGCGGATCAAAAAATTAAACTTTAAACCCTTAACTACTGCGACCTACGCCACTGAAAACAACTACAATGTCAAGTCACGTCACGATTTTGACAGATAAACTACCAATTTCACGCATGCGCATAAAAAAAATATCCATGCAACTCGGGGTTTTGTCGCTTCTCAGTAGTTATATATTATATTCTCTGTAGACGGTTCCAATTGTTCTCTTTCTCTCTGCCTTCTATTCAATAACAAATAAGCGGCAATTCTGCGTCTTCGTCGCCAATGGTATATTTGGTGTTGGTACTGGTCAAGAGGTACTGGTACCAATTCATAATGATATAAATTTGTACAAAGTCTAGTAGTAATGAACTATATATCAATAAAAAACTCAAACACTATAATATCACAATAACATAGTAGAACTTAATACATAACACAACAATACAAGTAAATAATAATCCCCATACGCAATCAATAATGTTAGGTTAACCACACAGAACACCTATTTAATTGAACCATACAAGCGTATAACAAATATCGCCTAGTGAGAAATTAAAAGTCTCTAAAATTGTTGCGTTTTTTCTCATCTGTATGAAGACAGGATGTGCGAATGCGAATTTCCGCATTTCACAATTCACAATTCGCATCTATATGTACCTTCCTTTCGCACATCCTGTGTTCATGCAGATGCGCAAAAACGCAACAATTTTAAAGGGTTTTACTTTCTCACTAGGAGATATTTGTTATGATGTTACTCTTCTATGGTTAAAGAACATGGACATTCTATGTGGTCTTCCGCAAAATATTGAACGTATCTCAAAATTCCCGCCTCCGGTATTTCAAATTTTGCGAATTTCGCAGATTCCCGACGTTTCCCCCACCAAATAAACTGGACCAATGGGAACTTTAGTCGCAGTTCGCAATTCGCAATTCGCATCTGTATGTAGCCGGCTTGAGGGGGTCCGATGTCGATCAAAAATGAGTATCCATAATCCATAGTACATAACGTACTTGAAACTACTTTAAACATTGTGTATTGTTAATTGTATTGTACAATGTGTTTCAAAACGATTGTCATCTAGTTATTGGCGTTGGAATTTCTGTGCATGTAATTTTTGATGTGCCGCGCTCTATTGATTCGAACCTATCTAATTCTGACAAGTGACACTTCGAACATTTATTGTGAAACTGGCAATCAGTGCTGCTGGTAATTAACGGCCCTTTTCAGGGCCAAAACAAATACTACAAATAGACAAATACTCAGAATTCGTTTTCTTTTGACAGAGAAAAACCAGAAGTATAAACATATTAAGTAGCTTATTTTGAGGTTATGTATAGCTAGTAGAAACTCCTATTTTCGCAAGGCGTTTTTTTTATTTTACATGGGAATTCCACAGCCGACTAGATGACAATCATTTTGAAACACATTGTATTATGTAACAAAGTATTACATATATGATTAAAACAGAAAACTCGGTTTCTTCTTCTTTGGATATGGCCTTAGTCGCCTGAGACTATTAGCCAGGTCAATCTTCTTGTGATACTTGCAGGTTGCAGGTCCCGTTTACGTGTATCTAAGCTTGAGTTTATACCTGTTTTATCACTATTAAGTGCAGACATGTTATGCGACACTATAACAAAGGAAATTTGTACTTTTCTCGATCTGGGGCAATGGCAGTTCATTACACAAAAATATGCACAAAACCCAGGGCTGCCGTGGAAAGATAGGTACCCTTTGGTTTGGGAGAGGAATAGACTACCGACCTAAGTGCTGACGTCACGCGAAGGGGCGGAGCTTCCAAACCTAAATCGAGAAAGCATGCAATTTCCTCATAAGAGAATTTTAATTCTACATTTATTGCTAATTTCGTTGTAAATAAGAGTTACCTATGTTATCAATAAATATTTCTAGATAGATAAGTAGTATAATGTAGTTTTGGCCCATATTATATATTACATGTTATGTTATTGTTTTATTTTCATCAAAACCTATCGTTTTTGTTAAGTTTAATTTAGTGCTGCTGCTGTATTTAAAGACCGTTTTCTTAGGCTCGTGGTCAATATCTGTAGTCATGGTTATGTGTTTTGTGCCTGACTGTAAGCACTACAGTTAATGCACCGTAATTTTAGGAGGCAAGATCGAGAACCTTCAAAGCACTCCTTAGTTTGCAGGCGTAATATTAGTGTAATACCCAAAAAGAGCCAGCTTAGCAATATGGTGGCATTTTGTACCCCTCGGGCAGGTACAAGTAGCCGAAGTAATCTCTCCTGATTTATTTAGTGTAATCTGCAATAGGAACATTTAATAGGATAAATATCTATAAAATATATGGGAAGCAGAATACCTAACTGTACTCTATATATTTAATTCGTCATGCTGGCATGGCTCCAAATAATCATAAAATCAGCATAAAACTGCATGCTTTTTACTTGATTGGATACAAATGCATTTCACCTCTTTTATGTTTTTATTCTCGTCTTCAAAAAACTTTTGATTACGAAATTTTTGAGTTTTGATACTTTTTATTTCCTTTCTGGTTTCTAAGTCTAATTCACCGGCTTCGTTTAGAAGAGTGTTGATAGGTGTCGATTTCACGGTGCCTGTAATTACTCTGAGGGCTTGGTGTTGAATGTTATCTAGTTTTTTGTGTATTTTTTTTTGGGAGGTTGGGAAGAAATTGATCGAGTTACCTTCCAGGAATGTTCGAATTTTTTCATTGTGTATGAATTTAAGTGTTGTTGTGGTAATGGATTGTTGTTTATTTTTCTAATTTCTCCTTTGGAAAAAAATATCGTTGCACATTTGTGTATTGCTAGTCTTAATTCGTGTTTTTTAAGCCACGAGTGTATGTTTTCTAAAACCCTGTTGTATTCCTGTATTGTGTTTGGGGATTCGTCTCCTGCGTGGAGGAGGGTAAGGTTATCTGCGTGAGCTATAAGTTCGAAATTAGGTGGTATTGTTTTAAATAGTGAGTGTATATGTATATTGAATAGCATTAAGGGCGCGAATCGCTCGTCGGAGTGTCATCGGAACCTGCGTATTCGTGTCTTGCGCCGAAGTCTTTCCCGGACTCCAGGACGGCTCAGAATCGTAATTGTAACGCTTTCGAGGGTTTCAACCGTAGCAGGACTGGAAATTAAGAACGAATCCTGGTGTTATTAACGACAGGAATCTATTGGAATCGTTTTGAAACGTAATGGAAGGATGTCGATGAGCAAGTGTGATTAATCGAAATATTAGGTTGTGAAATATCGGAAAAGACAGGCAATTACATAACAATTTGTAACTTATCGTATCGATTAATGATTCTAGCGTGGTTACCGGAAATCATAAATTACTTGCAATTCGGTCAGTTTGAGGTACCATTACACTTAGGCCCGGTTGTAGATGTTGTAGTTCAACGTAAGTTCAGTTGAACCAGCGTTCAACTTTGAAACGAGTTCAATAACAGTTTTTGTGTAGAACAGCAGTTCAACAGTGGTTCTGTAGAACGATGTTCAAGATGTGTAGGCCAACCTGATTTCATAAAATGGAATCTGTTAAACGATTTTAAGGTTCAAGGATCGATAAAACAAATTGTTTTTGTGCATAGTGGACGCTTCGGTGGGAAACATTCGGTGTTATAACCTATAAAATTCTGAAGACTGAACGTAATCGTAGGACGAACGTAACTTTTCAGTGTGTTAAAGTTTATATTTTCTTTGTTTTTGTTGTGCCAAAGGTACAACAGATGGGCCAATAAAACAGAGGTAAATAGATATACACATAATTTATTTTGGTTTGGTACTTTATATTCGTAGTATTCCAGTAGAATTTCCATTAAATTATTTAAATGTTATAGGGAGCACGTAGTAATTAAGTTAAAATAAATGTGTTTGTAACTTTGGTGTAACTTTGGTGTAACAGGATTAACAGCAGATCAATTACTACACGTTGCACGAGACCGAGATGAATACAGGAATATTGTAAACATGGCAGAGTCGTCGACGTCCCAAAGGACATGGCACCTTAAGAAGAAGAAACTTTGGTGTAGGTGATGGACGCATGCAAAGGCTTACAAGAAGAGATCAACCAATTTTAGCTCTCGCAAAGAGGCTACTTTGGTGTATATCTATGGTCAGACCATATTTCGAAATGTGTGGGCCTGTTTCGCAACGTTTGCGGTCTTCTACGATGCAAGACACCAATCACAACTTCCATGAAGTCTTCATCATCTGTTAATTCTTCTAATAACGCGTTCATTTCGGTAAATTATCAGCAAATCATTACCTAACCCAACTTCCAGATAGACATTATATCTAACTGTCAGCTGTCAAATTTTTTGAACCTTACTTGAACCCTCGTTAAACGCTGGTCATCGTTCCCTCAAATTGAACTTAATTTGAACTCAGGTTCAACAGTGAGTGACTCATCTACAACACAAATTTATAATTGAAGTTGGTTCAAAATAGAACCTGTGTTGAACTGCGCATCGACAACTGGCCCTTAATCGATATCCATTGAAACGCCCTATCTTCAAAACGATGAAAATTAATGTAATTTATTTTATTTTGGCCCTGTAATCGCTTTTATACGCCCTCAAATGGGGGCACGGAACTGTCAAGAGACTTTTATGGCACGGAACTGTCAAGAAAAATTGTCATATTCCTTCATATATGTCCCTCGACTTATCTGGGATCAATATTCCTTGAGCAGTTTCAAGATTCTTGTTGAGTTTTCTCTGAACAAACGTTTTCGGCTTCTTCAAGATTCATTTTGTCGTCTTTTTGATTAATGTCATTTTGATGAACAATTGTCAACACAGTAATAACCCTAGCAAAATAGCGAAATAGCTGACTAGGGCGAAACACTGAAATTCGTATCACAAATCGCGACGGGATAACCTCCAGGAAATTTCGAATATTTATTTGATTCTTCACGATGCAAAATAAAATAAAACGTTATATATACCACGGGCATAATTGTCGCTTATGACCCTCGAGAAATTAAAAGCCCTCCGCAAGCGTCGGGCTGTAAACATTCTCTCGTGCCAGCAGCTCTTGATTATGCCTTTAATCATCAATAACGTCGAAAACATCGAATAACGTCTTATTCGAATGATGACGAATTTTAATGACCCTTCCTCTCGACTTTAGTGGAATTTCATTTCATAACTCGAAACCTAATTATCCCACAACATTGAGGATAGTCTCGAACAATTCTATTCTTTCTATTTTAGGTAGAAGTAAACTCTACCTAAATGTGTTAGTAAATGAAACGAGATTGAAATCTACGTTTCGTGGCTCGTCCGCCCTCCAATGCTGACGGCATAGGCGAACTCCCGGACGGCTCGGAATTATAATTTTTGCACGTTCGAGAGTTTTATTCGTTGCAGGATTGGTCGACGACGAAACCTAAGGACGAGTCTCAATCCTACCAACCAAGGGCGTCTAAGGGAAGCTTTTAGAACGTGGTAGAAGGATTTTGAAGCCACGCCATCTACAGTCGTTGGTGCTTAATCTAAAAAAGATATCGTCAAATATCGAAGAATACATGCAATTACGCGTTATATAATTGCATTATTTAATGATTCAATTCGATTCAGCGGCATTTCTAGTAACCGTCGAATTTAATTTAATAACCCGAAAACTGATCATCCCACAATATTGAGGATAGTCTCTCACAATACGATTTCCTCGATTATATGTCGAGTTAAATTCGACCTAAGGGTGTAATTAAAGAAACGATCGAAATGTGCGTTTCGTCATAACGCCTATTACCTTAGGCCGGGACTATACAATGCGTTTTAGCGGGAGCGTTTTAGCGGGACCCGTTTGGCGGGACAGGTACAACACATTGCTTTAAATGGCACCGTTTATACAGCTGCGGTTTTGCCGCACCGACAGGATGGCGAGCGACTTGCTGCCGGCGAACGGGACGAACGGATGGCGGGATATGATAGACAACACACGCATTTGAACGAGAGCGTTTATACTGTGCGGTTTGCGGTTGCAGTTTTGTTGTATTTGTTCAATCAATATGTTCGATACGGACAAATTTATACAGTGCGTTCAAGAGTGCCCAGCTGTATGGAAGATCTTTTATTTGATTCACGTTCGGCATGTAAAAGATGTACAAAATATCGTCTTGCTCTTTTTTCTGGCGGCTCTTTAACCAAATCAGCAGCTTCAAGCGCGCAAACAATTTTTAATTTCGAAAACATTTTCACTTCACGATAGCGCAACACCAGCACAAACGACGCAGTTGCCGTTCTACCGCAATATGTATAGCCTCAAACTGCTTTCCCGTCAAACGGGTCCCGCTAAAACGCATTGTATAGTGCCGGCCTTTCTGATGTCGTAGGCGAACTCTCGGATGACTCGGAATTATAATTTTTGGGCGTTAGAAAGGTTTTAACCGTAGCAGAACTCGTCGCCGCCGAAACTTAAACGAATGTTTGGTTTTATTAACGAATCCATGGGAAGTTTTTGAAACATAGTGGAAGAATATCAAAGAAATGTAGTTGTCGTAATTGTTCGGCTCATTTGTGGATTCCATCTTGAACTTTTCCTCCGTACGATCGATCCGAACGAGTGCTCCTTAATGAAGTTGAAACCATTAGCGTGATTACCTCTCATGTTTAAATTTACAAAAAGGTCGTACGGAGTCCCTAATGCGTCCGGTAACGACGTATCGTTAACATTCGCCCACGATGTCGTCGTCGAAAGGTGAGTGCTATTGACCCGTTGCGTCTTCCCGATTCTAATCTGTCACCTTTCTAGAGGATCCTCTGAGGCGGGTGTACTACGTCCGAGCGGTCGACTGGCTCGCCGGCAAGGTTCTGCCTGTCAGGCTCGCCTGTGGCTTCATGTTGCTATACGCGGCGTGCGTGGGTTTTTGGAATCTGTACCGGGCGGGGGGAGACAAGGAAAAGCTGTTCGTATATCTGATCATAGATGTCGGATTCTTCCCGGTGAGTACGACCGTTTCGGTTAAGGTTCCATTTATCGAACGCTACCAATTTCGATGATTTTTTTAGTGCAAGAAGGTACTATCAGTATATTGGGAAAAGTAATATTAACTTTAAAAAATCTAGTTTTTACAAATAAAAATTTTTTTTGCTGAATAGTGACTTTTGAAGTTCATCTTTTTCAATGTTCCAATGACTTATTTTCTAATGAATTAAGCGCTAATAATTTGACTGATCATTAAGTTACACGCTAAAATTCAAATTTTACGTTTTTCTTGGTTAACAAGTACTGAGGGAAGGGAGGAGAGGATACGGTCGGAGTCATCGAACTGAATCTGAATCACGTTACAGAACTATCATTTCTACGTTATGATAGTCGTTAAAATATAAGTGTCCACACGATTTTTGAAATTTCTCGAATTCTTTCAAAGCGTCAGCGCTAGTTCGAGTTTCAAAGTTTTAATGTTTTTGCTAGAAACGTGTTGGCCAGCTCTTTCTGAAAAACGTGAAACATTCGGGGTATTTGAATAACGGAGATTTATGACGTCTTTACCCCGATTTTTACGAAATATGCAAAAAAATTAATAATGCGCAGCCGGAGTGCTCGAAATAGAGCAAGTGTTTGAAAGAGCAATTATCCACGAATACTTTGCCCGATTTTTTTTATTGGTACCAAATACCCAATGTGATTAATTTGAACGACACTCTGGACGCTTCGTGTCGGCCCGTCGCCCGTCGTGCCACCAATCGGGTCGCCCCGCTACGGCCAAAAACGCTCTGTTATTGGTTGATTTCGTCATTGTTGATGCGTTTCCATGGCAGCAAAGCCCGATTTACGCACGCCAAAGCGTATTTGAAATAGGCAAAATAGGGTACCAATATAAAAAACAATTTTTGATTAAAAACAGTCCAACGACATAGTTAAACATTTTCAAAATAATTCTAGTAAGCTTATGGCATATAACTGGAATGATTTCAACAATTGACAATTCAAAACGCACCATGCTGGTTTTTGAACTAAAAGGAGTGTCTAAAGTATGTTAATAACAGTACGGTTAGGAAATTATGAGCGTTTATTAACTGACGTATTAATTTTTAACGAGATTAGATCCTTAACGTACTCGTCTGAGCAGGAACTTTGAAGTAACTTTTAAATGTGTATCAAGCAAAACCAAATACCACTAAATGATACGCTCATATGTATACTTATTGTTTTTAGGACAATTTTAATCTAGCAAATATCTGAACTGCCGCAAACGCCAAACAATCCAGATAATTTGGTAGTTGGTTCACAATACCTATAATTTCTTGCCAGGCCCACAATACCGATAAATTGGAACCTGGTCCATGATACTGATAATTTGGCATCCGTCTCACAATACTGATACTTTCGTACCTAGTCCACAATACTAATAACTTACGGTACTAATAAGTTTGAACCTGGTCCGCATTTCTCATATTTGGTAGTCAGCTTTCAAAAACCTATAATTTCGTGCCCCAAGTCCACAATACTAATGATTTGGTATGCGGTACACAATACTAATAGTTTCGTACTTTGTTTAAAATACTGATGATTTGGTGCCTGCTTCACAATACTAACCAATGGAACCTGGCCCACCATGATAATAATTTGATAGCCGATAATTTGGTACCTGGCCACAATACTAATAATTCGCTATCTGGTCCACCATATTGATAATTTGTTAGCCGGTCCTCAAAACCTATAATTTCGTGTATGGTCCACAATACTGATGTTTTTTTACCAGGTCCATAATACTGATAGTTTGGTACCTAGTCCACAATACTGTTAATTTGGTATCTCGTCCACGATACGGATAATTTTATCCTTAAGGTATCACTTGCTGTCCTCTTCTACTCGTTCGTCGTTGTGCGCCTCGCTGAGCTCCGTGTAATGGCGGAGGCGAAGTCCAGCCCGCTCCGTTCCGGAGGGCCGGAGACGTACGCGAGGATAACCCGTTCGAGTCGCAGCGTCACTGCATGGCTGTGGGGCTGCTTCGCGTTCACATGGTGTATGTCGATCGCCTTGCACTTGCTGCCAGAGCTGAGGGACCTGTACGGCGTCTACAACCTGATGGGCGGGCGCAGAGCGCTCGAAGTGTCCATGGCCGCCGTCTTTATCGCGATGTGGACGTTCCCGGTGATCGTGATCTCCGAGAAGGCACGCTGGAACCACTGGACCTGGACGCAGATGGTCCTGTTGGAGGGGCGCATCAGAGGCGGCCTCTGCGCGAGGGTCGACAGGGACGATCGAGCGGCACAGGTGCGGTGCGGGAGGCTTCTTAGGGAGGTCGCGAGGTTCCATTCCGACGTGAGAAGGTTCGTCGGAAATTTCTGTCGGGTGAAGACGAATCGAAAGCTCCTATTGTTTCAGCGTCGCCGATTACTACTACCGCAACGTCCTGAGGTCCGGCGCGGTGATTCTATTCCCTCCTGGAGCGTGCGCAATGGCGACGTCGTTCTTCTTGTTCTTCATGGTATCTTACGAACTTCGCGTCTCACTCTTAAATATATATTAAACTCTAGAACGCCAATAGCCGCTTTCAAGAAGAAATTCAAGCGAATATTCACATGGAGCACTCATTCATATCAGATTCACGCACGAGAAGTCAAAACCCTTAGTCCTGCCCCGATGACTGTGAAATATGTCGCTTAATGCACTGTTTACTGCGCAAATTTAGAAATAGAAATTGTTCGGACTGATCAGCGTTCTGGAATTTATTATATTCCCGTGGCCGCACCCTTAATTGACATTTTTCACCTAGGATTTGTCGGTGGCCGCGAAGCTCATCATGAGCCTGACGCTGATTGACGTCGCGCTCTTGGCGTACCTTGTAGTGTCGACCGCCCAGTCAACGATCGATGAGGTAAGAGTATGATACGAATGCGTGCAAAGGCTGATGATTAAAGTCACTAAATGTAGAGTGCCTAGAAAGGTAGAGTGTGGTCAACTATGTAACAAGCACTGATTGGTTCATTTGAAATGTTGGACCATAATGGCGGCACCAATAAACAAGCGAATTGAAATAGCGCGAATTTGAATTTCATTTTGTATGTCCTGTGCAATAGTACATGGGCAGCGCATGAAATTGTTTATTTGCAAGGCGATGATTTTTAAGAAATAAAATGCTTAGCCTTGTTTATGAGAGAACAATTATTCGATTAGTGGTGTCCCTTTGCAATAACCATCTTTTGCGTTATATGCATAACAAAAACAAACAAAACGAACAAACAAATAAAAACCTAACCCCTACGAAAAATGAACTAGACAGTGTAATATAATAATGAGACTGGCTTCTAGATCTTGGAGTTGATTCAGGTTAGTACTATAAAACATTAGCAAATCGAAAATTTAACAACGGAATATTATTTGTTGATAAGATAAATTTATGGGGTTTGTGATATGATGAAACCCTCAAATAAAACATTGGAAAATGTTACAATGAAAAGGGAAATAAAATAAAAACAGATATATTTTATTAACACCTTTTATTGTATTGCATGCATTGCCATAGACTCATTGCTACGTGTATGTCTTACATTTAAAGTTTGTATTTTGTGATTGTAAATCCTTAACCTAAACCGAATAAACCTAAAAGCGATTCTTTTTTAATATCATGACAAGTCTCTAGATTACATGGTATGTTTCTCATTTTTTCTAAATTTTTTCTCTAAATGGTTTAAACTTAGAACCTACAACTGGGGATTATTTTCTTTCAGTAAGTGTATTTACATCTGGCATTGCAATCTATAATGATGTCGAACTTTCGCACTTATTCGGAAATACACTGTATGGCCTGAATACAAAACAACTACTATGATAATCACTTTCACTTCAATACATACTTATTTTGGGAACGCTCTTAAATATGTTCCCAACAATAATTCTCTGCTACAGGAAACACTTTAGAAACACTACAAACCACTACAAACACAATGAAGGAAATTAACCAAAATGAACAAAAATACGCACGCACGCTTATGGACTTTCCACTCCCGTCATACATGAAACTTAATATAAATCTTAGAACATATTTCAATAATTGTCGTTGTATGAAACTTACGACCCGCGCCGGCCGCCATTATGGTCCCAAATCCGTTAGTTGGCCATACTCTACTCTTCTAGGCACTCTAACTAAATGTGGAAAGTAACGCAATTCAATGTCCCAACCTGTTAGAGAGAGAAGTACATTTTCGGACACAATATGGCGGATTACAGCTACAATCTGCCTGTTTCATGCCTATTGTTGTGTTTTGTGGGTTGTGGGTTATGTGCCATATTTGTTTATTTCATTGTATAGGTGTAAATTAATTTTTATGTACATTATTTTCTCGTAAAACTTTTTTTACTTTTTGGGAATAAAAATGCCAAGTTGTTGTGTCCTATCTTGTAAAAATGGAAGCAAAAATAAGTTATTTCGATTGCCTACAGGTAGAGGTTTCATATCTTTTTTTCAATTAGGTGAGATATATAAATTTTAGGTAAAGACAACATTAATAAAACGAGTCTCTGGATAAATCTTATAGGTAGGAAAGACTTTACTGAAAATTCCAGAATATATGAGGTAAGCTCTACTTTATTAAAGTATTGTACCGAAAATTATTAAATTCAATCAAATTGTATCAATAAATGTAGGTATATAAACAAATATATTCGTTTGATTTTGATTATGAAGATTATCCACATGTAGAATTCGAAACTAGCAAATGTTTGTTTTCTATTTTGAATTTGGCGCGGCGTGACGCTGACACAATATGGCCGCCCATTGCGATACTTTTCACATTTAGTGACTTTACTGATGATTAACTGATGATGCGTAAGCGCCGCCATCTAGCGGCGAGTATCGCTTCCATTCGGCTGTTTCAGTCGGAGAGGCTGTGCGAGGCGCTCTACGACTGCCCGTGGTACGATTGGGACAAGGACAATTGCGCCACTTTGATCGTCATCATGTCGGTAATGAAGGTACCTGTACTGAAGACAGACATGTTCGGCGTGGTGGAGATGAACCACAAGGCGTTCCTGCAGGTGACGAGCTTAAGGGCCGATCAGCTAATTAATCGATGACTTGTGTGTAATTTTAGATGTTCCGAATGTCGTACGGGTACATAGCGGCGGTACTGAACCTGAAATAACGAGATCCGCACCGAGAAACAACCATTACGCGACGCACCGATGAAGCGTCCAAGTTCAACACGACTGATCAGCATCTCGATTCAGTCATCAGATTCTCGATTAATTCACCAATTACTGCACATTTCAATATTTATTTCAATAAATGCCTTCACCAGTTAAATCCTCTTTGATTTACTAAAAATTACTCAGACCGTTTAGAGTACCAAATGCTCTAGTGCGCTTCACTCCTAACTAATCAACATTTTATCCCTTTAACCCATTACCTTGATAACAAAGTAATGCAGACGCGATGAACCAATTAAAAACTTGCATAATTTATCCGAGTGGTAGTGCTCCGTGTGGCGTCACTACTGGGCAGTCGGTTATTTTTCGCTTTGATCGTTTCATGGTGGTATTCGTGCGAAAAGAACTGCCTTTTATATCTACGCCTCCTGGGCTGCCCGTGTTACTACGTACTCAGTTCACGGTTAGCTTATCGACCCAAATTACAGTTGGAAGTGTAAAAAAGAGAATTTTCTTCGGTTTTTTTATATGAAATAATGTAACGTTGCGTTTCATTTATCTGGCCCTATTACGCTTTAACGTTATTGTATAAAAGTAATTCGTTTTTCTTCTTCTTCGGTTAATTGGCCATAACCAACTGATTTGTTAGCCAGTTCAATCTTCTCGTGATACTTGCAGGTCACCTTTACGTGTATCTGAGCTTTGTTCATACCTATTATTTAGAGTGCTACATGTTAGTAAACGTTACAGCATAGGATATTTAACTTTTCTTGATCTGGGGCAGTGTCAGATCTTTTCACATTCCCCCGGGCTGCCTTGCAAGGATTCCTTGGGACGGGTATGGGAAAAAGTCTACATAACAACAGTAAGCTATATGTTTATTTGATCTTGGTTAGGTAATGGTTGATATCTAACATAATTTTTCTGGGTTATTTAGTACGAATGTTTAAGGGTTCGTGTTTTTGTATTTTTATCCGTTCTGCATACAAGTCATAGTTGTTTAGTTTGTTTATCGGGCATTCGAGCAGGATATGGTTGATGTTTTCGTTTTGTCCGCATTCACAGTATGGTGTAAGTGAGAAGTTTTCTTGGATCTCGTGATACCATTTACTGGTTTTTTGGAAGCTTTCTAGCCATTAATTTTTTAATCGATTTATTATCGATTTTGTGGAATATTAAGTTTTATTTCTATATTGGCTAGTTGGTCGGCTGTTTTGTTGCCTTCCATATTGTTATGCCCGGGGATCCACGAGAATTGTATGTTTTTGTTTGTTGACTTGATCTTTTGGATTTTTTCTTTGATGCTAAGGGCTAGACCGTCGTTTTTGCTATCCAGTTTTGTTCTATTGATTTATTCTATGGTACTTTTGGAATCTGTAAATATGATGGTTTTCTTCAGGTTCAATTTTTATATTTCCTCCAAAGCTCTCTTTTTGGCGATGAGTTCTACTGTGAATATTGACGTGTGATTGGGTAACCTCTCTGAGAAATTTGTATTTGTTCTTGGGATGTGTATCCCATATCCTGTGTTTTCGTTGGTTTTGGAGCCGTCTGTATAAATAAATGTGTGACCCTATTGATATTTTTCGGTGTCCAGTAAGAATTTGTGTTTATTGTAAATATTGTATTTTTTAAGATTATGTCAATATTATCTGCGATATCCTGAAGTTCTTTTTGTGTTAAAATTACACTTTCATTCTTAGTATTGTCAATACAGGATCGTTTGGGTCGTCCAGGCTTGTGGAAGGTACATGGCTCATATTCATAACACCACATTATAGCAAACGCACAATTTACTCAAATGTATATTTCTATAACACTTTTCTCAGTCTGCAGGTTCCAAAAACACTTAACATAATCCATAGACCGCAAAATATGTATGAAAACTAACCCGCGTATAGTGACAGTTTAAAAGTAAATTCCCGCTACAAAAATAGACAACCAGTTATGTTAATATATCAATGAGTTTTTTGTATTATTAGTATTTTTATACCAGCTGAACGAAGATGTGAAACGATCTCAGTAGAAAGTGGACTGTATGTAATCTCTCGTAGCTCGTGGGTGGCTGTGGAGATGAATCTTGTCTCCAGGTTGTAGGGCTGTAGACTGTCTCGTGGTTTGGAGATCAGGGCGTGACGTGATGACGTGATCTCCGGTGTGGACTTGAAGGCGTATCGTGCAGGTCCGGGTTGAAGTTCTCGTAGAATGGAGAGAGGGCGTAACGTACTCTCCGGGGTAGATCTGAGAGCGTAACATGCAGATCCTGCTTAAAGTTCTTACAGCTAGAGGTTCTTGCAGCTTGAAGTTCTTGTAGCTGGGAGACAGGGCGTAACGTGATCTTCGATGAATCTCTCATGGCGTAACGCGAGAGCTCGTAATTATGCTGGAGTTAGGTCTCCCGAACAGCAGTCTCACAGTTCGGTTTAAGATTAGGGTGACTTGAATCAAGACCACAACACACCGTCGTTTTGAGCATACAAAGTATACTAATTTCTTGTCAACTTTCTGACTCTTTTATACACATTCAATTACACTAGGTAAATGGTATATTATTTGTTTTCTTACAACGATCTAGCTTTGCAAAACTGACCTTAACCGGAGCGCGTCCATTATCACGTTACCTAAACGTTTTGTTATGCTTACGCGTAACGTGAGAATAACGCGCTCCGGTTAAGGTCAGCTCTGCAAAGCTAGGTCGTTATAAATAAACAAACAGGCTTACCATTGATCTAATGTTATTGAATGTGTATAAAAAATCCAGAAAGTCAACAATAAATCAGTATACAATGTATGCTCAAAACGACGTATGTTGTTGGTCTTCAATTACGTCACCCTAACCTACAAGCTATCACGTTACGCCCTGAGAGTTCTACGAGATCTTCAAGATACTACAACTTTTAACTCCAAGAACTTCAACCCGGACCTGCACGTTACGCCCTCAGGTCCACACCGGAGAGGACGATACGCCCTCTCTCCAAACGACTAGAACTTCAACCCCGGATCTGCACGATACGCCCTCAGATCCAAACCCGGAGAAGTACGTCACGCCCTCTCTCCACACAACTAGAACTACAACTTCAAGAACTTCAAGAGATCACGTCACGCCCTGATATACAACTACTACTATAGTCTCCAGCCTTACAACCTGGAGACAAGATTCATCTCCGCAGCCACCCACGAGCTACGAGAGAGATCTATACAGTCCACTCTCTACAGAGGGCACTTCACACTTCGTTCACATGCTGTTGATAATTTCTAAGGCGATAAGTTTGTCAGGAATATTTTTTGGAATGTTGGAATAGTTGTTATCAAATTTTTTTAATGGTGTTCCAAATGAGTTTTGTGTCAGTCTCTCTTATTGATGGAATGGCAAAATTTTCGGAAAATAGTTCTTTTTTTTGGTTTTGAGGTATTATCTGGTGTATGCACAGATTTGTTTTAGTTGGATGTAACTTTCAATGGATGGATTTTGGAGGTATTCCTTCAGTTGGTTTTTCAGATTTTCAGTTTTAATATTGCAGTCTGCGTCCCACCAGATGTGTCCGGATCTGTATTCATGAATTTTGTGACCGGGATGTAATGATTGGCTCCTTCTTGCAATGGTCCCTAAATTGCTTGAATATATTTTGTTTTCTAAGATCGATGTTGTTTTTGATGTAATTTTGATATAGTTGTCAATTTGCCCCCTTGAAATTTCTTTTTGGAATTAATGTCACTCTATTTTGTTGGATTTGGGTTTGATTGGATTTGATGTATGTTGTTAACATAGAAATTGATTTTGATTGGGAAATGATCACTGTTTGCAAGGTCTGTGATTGGTTCCCAGTTTGTCTTGAGGGTGAGATTGATGGGGACTATTGTGAGGTCGATTATGCTTCTAAATTTTCTGGGAATGGAGGGGGGATGTTTTTATAAATTTTATTTCATTCAGAAATTTGATTGTTGCTATTCATTTGATCACAAAGAAGAAGATCACATTTGAAGATCACAAATGTGTACAAATCGAGGTATTTCCTTGCCTCTAATAATAAGAACAGTGGATTTTGTGGGGATATATTTAGTTTCGTTTTCAATTTCTTACCCTTCTGTTTAGTCTCATAATATTAATTCTATTTACTGGGCAAGAGACCATTTCGAAGATATCTTGACTGGAGAAATTTATAGCTGTGGCTCATTATGCTACGACTAGTAACCTGATTAAGGAGGATGTATAGGTTATAACCTTTGTTAATGAGTGTTTAATTTTGGCTGAAGTTGTTGTCTGCCAAAGAATTGTTGAAGGCAATGACTAATGTATTGATACCTTTGTTTGGAATTTTGGTAATATCCTTTTATCTAAGGTTGTGAATTTGTTTAGCTATTTTGAAGTGGTTATATTTACCGATATTATTACCTGCTTCTTCTGTGGACTCTATCATTACTAAATATGGGGCTTTGCCTACGGTTATTAATACTTCGGGACAACGACTCCTAACATTGGACCTCGGATTACGCCGTCTATATAACTGGCCATTCATCGTTGCTGATATTAAAACAACAATTATCAGAGCTGATTTCATAAGTAAACACGGATTACTTATTGATCTTGCACACAACCAACTAATTAATCCACTGACATTTTTAACAACGACTGGAAACCTGGTACGACCAAAACACCATTCCATTTCCACCATAAACACCTGCCAAGCAACCTAGCAACAGAGATACACCACACTATTGCAACAGTTCTCAGACATTACAAAACCACTAATTTCACACCAATGCACACTTACCACAGTCGTCCGCCACCACATCATAATGAAAGAACCACCAGTAGGCTCCACGTAAGTTAGCAGGTAGCAAACTAGCAGCCGCCAAGACATCCTTCGACCATCCAAAAGCCTTTACGCCAGCTGCCTACACATGGAACGAAAAGCCAATGGGGATTGGCGCCCCTGTGGAGACTACCGATACCTCAACTCTATTACTGTACTGTATTACTGTAGACTTGTCGAAGGCCTACTTTCACATTACCATGGCAGAAGAAGATATTGCAAAAACGACAATCGTCACCCCCTTCGGTCTGTTTGAGTTCCTGGTCATGCCATTTGGTCTCAGAAACGCTACCCAAATCTTCCAAAGGTATATTGATTCGATCTTTCGATTAGAAGATCATATTTGATGATCACAAATGTGTACAAATCGAGGTATTTCCTTGCCTCTAATAATAAGAACAATGGATTTTATGGGGACATATTTAGTTTCGTTTTCAAATTTCACCCTTCTGTTTAGTCTCATAGTATTAATTATATTTACTGAGTAAGAAACCATTTCGAGGATATCTTGACTGGAGAAATCTACAGCTATGTGTCTAATTATGCCACCACTAGTAACTAGAAAAGTTTTAACCGCAGCAGAACTCGTCGTCGACTAAACTTAAACGAATTTTTGGTTTTATTAACGAAAGAAATCCATGGAAAGCTTATGAAACGTAGTGGAAGGATATCGAAGAAACGTAATTGTCGTAATGGTTTGACTCATTTATGCACTTCATGTTGAACATTTTCTCCAGACGATCGATCCGAACGAGTCCCCCTTAATGAAGTTGAAACCATTAGCGTGATTACCTCTCATGTTTAAATTTTATAAAAAGGTCGTATGGAATCCCTAATGTGTCCGGTAATGACGTACCGTTAACATTCGCTCACGATGTCCTCGTCGAGAGGTGAGTGGTATTTCCCCGTCGCGTCTTCCCGACTCTAATCCGTCACCTTTCCAGAGGATCCTCTGAGGCGAGTGTACTACTTCCGAGCGATCGACTGGCTCGCCAGCAAGGTTCTGCCTGTCAGGCTGGTCTGCGGCTCCATGTTGCTGTACATGTTGTGTGTGGGCCTCTTAATACTGTACTGGGCGAGGGGAGACAAGGAAAAGTTGTTCTTATATCTGATCATAGAAATCGGATTCTTCCCGGTGAGTACGACCGTTTCGGTAAAGGTTCCACTTATTGGACGTATTCTCTATTTCCTTGCGACTGATATCAGACAAGCTGTGTCTGATATCCGTGAGTCTGAAATGTGTCTGAAAAACAGTGTCCAAAACACTATTGGGTGGTTCAAAAAATTAATGAGACTCGTAAGCATTTTTCCATTAGGAATGTGCGTTTACTCAATAACTTTCGATGGGTCCTCCCTGTATTGTAAAACTCAGGTAACGAGATCAATGGCACAGAAGGACGATCACAAAACGGACAGGAAAAAATTGCAGACACAGTGTAGTGGGATTAGGTGTAAATGAGAATTTCTTCTAGTTCTTAAAAAATGACATTTCATTTTAATATAAATAACAAAACTGAAATTTACAATTGTTAGTTATATGTTATGTTCATGTTAGTGTTACATCTATGTAATTTCACACACACTCTACAGCTACTATATCGCTCACTCACACACATACACTTTTTGCTGTTAGGCCGTGCGCCTGTACCGCGCCGGGCTGCAGGTGTTTCAGTCTCTCGTCGGATCGTCTCGACCACACACGCTAACCCCAACCTCAAAGTTATTTTGCTGGTGAATAAATAATCATTTAGTTTGTTATCAAATCGAGAGTGCAGTTATTTCACGGACCTGTTCCTTACATCCACTCCCAAGATCAAACATTTGGTCCTTCGAACGCCGGATCAGCGGCCAAGAGAAAATCAAAATGGAGTGAGGAGGAGAAAAACGTCGATCGCAGCCATCGCAACAAATCGTGACCTTTGGTTTTGGAGCTGCAAGAAAAAAGAGTTTCCTGTGCACTCGACAGTGTGTTGCATCATTGTGGTACTGTGATAGTGTGTGGTGTTTGTGTGTGTTGACGGTTTTCTCTTCAAGAGAGAACACAGAGAATTTCGGAGCGAAGTTCTCAAGGCCAGCCGTACACACGCAAACTTCCAAGGTAGTCGGAATCGGAGATCACGATCTCGCGGGTTGACTACAACAGGCGATCCACCTTCAAACGAGGACGAGATGATTCGGAGTGACGTCATTTGGTGACGTCAAGGAGCAAATTGGTTGCTCAACAACCACGAGTGACGTCATTTGGCGGCGTCAAGGAGCAAATTGGTTGCTCAACAACCACGAGTGACGTCATTTGGCGGCGTCAAGGAGCAAATTGGTTGCTCAACAACCACATAAAGTAAGCAGACGAGTTCATCAATCCATCCCGCCAACGAGAGAGGACGAGTCCACTTCGCGGACGAGAGCGGTCAGCGGAGAGAGCCAGCAACAGCATTTAGTATCGCAGCGAGAAGTCGGCACAGCAGAGCGCTGTTCATCCGCGACGTTGCCACAATCAAGAAAGTCAAGTGAAATCTGGCAATGAGACTGGAGAAGAGTGTTTTCACCTGCATACACACTCTATCTGCGCTGCTTTGGTAAAGTCTTTGGTGGTTTCAATTTTTGTTTTCTTTGGCCTTTGCATGCTGGACTCGAGCACACAGTTAGCTTGGACTGCTACTTCCCACATATCATTTTGCACTCCCTTTTTCAATCAAGTGTTTTTTCAAGCGTTATAACTAGCTGATTAGGTCCCTTATACATTGCTTGTTCACCGTAAATAAATTTCTGTACGACAAATTGGACAGGTGAAATTTTGAGAAAAAACTTGGAGCTGAGACGCTGAAAATTTTTCAAGAGGACTTTGAAAAGCCAAATTTAGTTTTTAATAGCACCAATAATTTTTTATATTCTTTTTGAGCATCCACAAGATAAATATTAACTATTCACATCAAAATTGAGAGTTTTTCAAAGATAAATTAAGATATCTCATTTTTTGTATCGGTAATCACAACTTTTGAAACAGCTCAAGCATTGGAAGTCGTTGAAATTAAATTCTAAAGCTCAAATAAGTTGTGAAATTTTGTGTGGAGTCTGGAGATGCAATTTTGTCAACATTTATGAAGAGACTCAGTCAATTTTTCATATTGATACATTGTGAGACGCAGAAGTTTTCGTCTGCTGTCACAGAAACACAACTTTTTTCTATCAATTTGTTCTTTGAACAGCGAGAGCTTTACAATAAAGTGATAAAAAGCTAAAATGCAACTAGTAGAGACTGGTTATGCAATTTATTTCAAATTTTCAAAATAAATACTATAAAATTTAGCAATACATGTGTTGATGTATGTTGATTACGGGCATATGAGAAATGAACGCTATTTATTTTGGTAAACATCAACTTTAAATAATCAGATTGTTTTTAAAAAGCAAAAAAATTAGTTTGATCAAGTTTTGTGGAAACTTGACATGTAATTTTTTCCAAATTCAACGATGAAAAATTGGAGTTTTGCAAGGATACCTATTGACATATATTGGGTATGTCTACTTCTGAGGTGATTTGGCAACGCTACTAGATTCTTTCATCCAACAGAGATTAAAACAGAGTTTTGGTAAAGATTGGCTTTTCATAACTCATAACATACAGTGCTTTTGAGTTTGGTCGATACTATTTTTGCAGAATCATTGGAAAATTGAGTTTCACATTGGAGAGAGTATCGCTATGCTACGCAAAGCTATATGCTATGGTTCATATTCGGCTCGGATATCTGTTGACATATATTGGGTATGTCTACTGCTGAGGTAATTTGGTAGCGCTACAAGATTCTTTCATCCAACAGAGATTTAAAACAGAGTTTTGGTAAAGATTGGCTTTATCATAACTCATAACATACAGTGCTTTTGAGTTTGGTCGATACTATTTTCGTAGAATCATTGGAAAATTGAGTTTCACATTGGAGAGAGTATCGCATATTATCAGGATTGTTTTTCAATTGCTTTTCTTGTCATACACAACAGTGGGTTGTGCATTTGACTCGTGTGAAGGATCTGAAATCACAGACTTACATCATTTGAACTTGTGTGTTGATTTTTTTTTTCATTCGAATACTGGGACTCGCATCAAGTTTGGAGATTGGTGCCTGTCAAAGTGTCAAGTATTCGCTTTACATTTGGTTTGGTTATTTTCATGGAGCTTGTCTAGAATTATTACAAAATAACATTTCTTTTTCCTTTGGTCGTTTACAATAACGAATTATTATTTCTTTTTGCATCTTTTCATGCATCTCAAATACTTGGTAGTGTAAATTTGGTTTATACTTGGAGCTTTTCTTCTTTTTTTCTCATGCAACCATTACATTGCTTGGTTTAGTGGAAAATCTCTTCCCGCTATAACATTTGTAGAGAATTGATTGGTTTTGCTTGATTTGTTTTATCACTTATTTTCAATCAACTTTCATTTAGTTTTTGGCTTTGGTGTAAGCTATACACGAAGCCACCTGAGGGCACAACTGCGATTTTAGTGGCTACTGAGAAATATTGAATTTACTTTTTCGTTTTTTTCTCATTTTTTTTGTTTTTCCTCTTCTTACACAAATCCCCTGTCTCGTGTTGACATAATGGCTACACCTGACAAACAGATTGTGCTGCAAGAGCGCATTAGCCGTACTTTTGCTAACTTTAGAAAGCTTGGTCAAGCCAAGATGACAGCTGGAGCTTGTGTGTCGAGGATGGAGATGTTGCGTGAGCTTTGGGTCAAATTTGACGAAAATCATGAGGAGCTCCTCGATAGCGAGGACATTGACCCCACGCATCAATACTTCAGGGAGAATATTTACGATGTAACAGAAGAAGCCTATTTGACTATTAATGGGCAGTTCAAAGACTACCTCAATGAGCTTCAGGCTCAAACTCCAGGCCGTTTGGCTGATCCTGACACTCAGGCTAATCAAGTTCCTGTTGGGTCAGAGGCTTGGAACTTCAAAAACAATGAACTTTGGTGGCACGGTCCCAAGAGATTGTCTGAGAGCTCGTTGACATGGTCCCAAACACACGACATTGCGTCCGATAAATCTCGAGTGAAAACTCCAGTCAAAGAGCCAGAGCAACCGCCGGTGATCTCACTTCAAGTTAACTCAACGGCAACCAAACCGCCGGTCTGGGATCTCATCAACCAGTACTCAGATTTAGGTCGCATGCTACGTGTAACCACGTACATCCTCAAGTTCATAAGAAATTTGATCGGAAGAGCAGAGCTTCTCAATAAAGTGTCTCCATTTCTCGCCAACCGACCACTTTCTGCTGACTCGAAGCTCACACAGCTCGAACTTCGCTCATCTGCTACACCGTGGGGCAGACTGACGCAGCTCTCTCACATGCCCGACGAGTTGAGCATTCTTCAACAGGGAGGGGAGCTAGGTAAGACTCATTACCTAAAAACGCTTAACGCTGTCGCTAACGATGGAGTCATCAGGGTGGGCGGTCGACTAAAACACGCCCTTCTCTCTTACGACGAGAAGTACCCGATCATCTAGGCCGTGAGCCGAGTCCAAAAAAGTGTCTCATAGGAAACCACTTTAAATTTAAAACATAGATTGCCCTTCACGCGAATGACCAAAATATGCAAGTCTGGCAGCTTTGAAGTGGGGCGTTTAATGGGGGTATAGTTTAAAAGTCACCCCTAATTGAGGGTGATAAGAAACCAAATATAATTTGATGGGTTGGTTTGTTGGTGATGCACAATTCACTAAAAAAATTATGCCAGACACATAGGGTGGGTCGGTCACCCCGCCAGACATCACCAAACAGAGCAATTTTAGCGACCCCCTTTGACTGATAGGAAACCGGCTCAAACACCCTATGTGTCTGGCATAATTTTTTTAGTGAACTGTGTATCACGAACAAAGCAACCCATCAAATTTATTTGGTTTCTTATCGCACTTTGGGACCCACAATTAGGGGTAACTTTGACATTACACCCCTATTAAACGCCCCACTTCAAAGCTGCCAGACTTGCACATTTTGGTAATTCGCGTGAAGGGCAATCTATGTTGAAAATTTGAAGTGGTTTCCTATGAGACACTTTTTTGGACTCGGCTCACGGCCTAATCCTTCCTACGAACTCCCGGTTCACGGATCTGGTAATCGCGGACGCACACAAGACTACGATACACGGAGGGACTCAGTTGTGTTTGGCACACATCCGACGTCAATTCTGGGTTATCAAAGCCAAGCTCCGAATAACGACATATGTCCGAAATTGTGTCACGTGCAAGCGGTACCAAGCGTCAAGTTTATACCAGATGATGGGCGATCTTCCAGCCAGTCGTGTTCAACCTGCTCAACCTTTTTCCAACTCAGGAGTCGACTACGCAGGTCCTTACATGCTCCGCATGATTCAGTTCGTCCAACAATTTTGGAAGCATTGGTCACATGATTACCTTCATCAACTTCAGCGCCGCAGTAAATGGAACGATCGTCAGCCCGATTTTCACGCCGGCGACTTAGTCTTGATTCGAAGCGAGAAGACTGCTCCTACTCGATGGCCACTAGGACGAGTTACCAAGACCTTCCCCGGTGATGACGATCTGGTGCGAGTGGTAGATGTCCAAACCGCTACAATGCTTGATTCATTAATAAAGTTAAAGTTTTGATAAATTTTATAAGGTTGAGATCAAGTCACATAATTCATATAAAAAATTTAAATTTTGCATTTCAGCTTGATCCTAACCTTGCTAATGTTTTTTTTTGCAATTATATCATTTTAAAATGTTTAAAATGAGGTGGGCGGTAATGTTAGTTATATGTTATGTTCATGTTAGTGTTACATCTATGTAATTTCACACACACTCTACAGCTACTATACCGCTCACTCACACACATACACTTTTTGCTGTTAGGCCGTGCGCCTGTACCGCGCCGGGCTGCAGGTGTTTCAGTCTCTCGTCGGATCGTCTCGACCACACACGCTAACCCCCACCTCAAAGTTATTTTGCTGGTGAATAAATAATCATTTAGTTTGTTATCAAATCGAGAGTGCAGTTATTTCACGGACCTGTTCCTTACATCCACTCCCAAGATCAAACAACAATATTTATTAGTATTTAGATTAAACAAAATTTTCTTCCCACTTATTGCAGGCTTAGAACTGACAGTTTAGTAAACTGGCGTGGTTAAAATTTTGCCTAATGGCAATCTGTCAGATAAAATATGTACAATATATACAATTCATATAAATTAAATCCTTGATTAAAGCAATTAGTCGCTATACTACAATTAAATGACTACATATAAATAGTAATAGGTACAAATAAATATATGTCACATTTCAGTTTTAAATAACTATATCATGTCGTCTTCATCGTCGTCATCCGAATCTGATTTTTCGTTGTTTGGTGTAATGATAATTTGTTCAAATACGCGTTCGTCAACTATATAATCTAAGTTCCATAACTTTTCTTCCTCTTTTATTACACGCTGTATACATTGTTTCCAATCTTCTGCAGTGACTTTCGATAAAGCTTCATGTAGAAGTCTTTTCACATCACCTAATTTAAATGTAGTGTTGTTTCTCGCTACTTCACCCTTTACTTGTTCCCATATTAACTCTATAGGGTTAAGTTGACAGTGATATGGGGGTAAACGAAGTACAATTATCCCGCGATCTCTAGCTTTTTCATCGATTACATATTTTTTATACTTTTGTTTGTGTTGTTTAACGATACGCATGGGTTCTTGTTTAACTATCATATTATCAAATGTGATCTTTTCCTCTTTTAACCAATTAATTATTTCAACTTTTTTCCACGCCCAAGTAGGCAACCTCGGCGTTAATCACTTATGCCCTTGTACTCTTAATCCTATCAACCAGTGGGTAGCAATAATACACATGGAAAATTTTCAGTCATGTTACATATTGTCGCGATGGAGCCCCAATTAGTGAAAATAGGTCGTCGTCTAAGCTAATTCAGCACCGAGGCGACCTTAAACCGAAGGACGATACGTGACGCGCGGGTAAGCGGCAGGCACGTTCGTCAAACAAACGAGACGTATTTATACGGATCGATTAGATCGATCAGGGAATCAGTCTGCTAGCACCCTGTCACGCTGCCCGTCTGAGCGTCCGCCCTTCGACATGTCGCTGATTGGTGGAGGCTCGTGCCTATTGCCCTTCGTTATACCACAGTAAGCAACCACTTCTTCCACTTTTATATTCTCTTTCACCCTCTAATTATCATTTTTGCCCATTGTCAATGTTCTCTCCCCTATGGCATTTATTGTTCAAATAAATATTGTCCGTGTTGCCATGTCTTCTTTCTCAGTCTCTACCTGACTACACCCCCAACCCGAGCACTCAAATTGGACCCTAGGTCCTCAGGCGTGTGACAATATTTTGCTTATAAACTATTAGTATTCATGTATTTGAACGTTTAATACAATTTTACATTTTTGCATTAGTGAGAAATGCTGCGCCTATGGTTTATGGGAGATAATGATATACGTTGAGAAATTGTGCTATCACTCGCAAGGAAATAGACTTTAGCCAATTTCGATTATTTTTTTTTTAGTTAAAGAGGTTACAATCAGTATATTGGGAAAGGTATTATTAACTTTAGGATATCTATGTTGTGATGGTTTTTCTGTTGACCTCCCCAGGATTAAATGAAACACATTTTGTGTATTAACTGTCGACGTTTCGCCCATTTATTATAGACATATTCATGACTCTAAGTGAAATATTTTTTCCAGGCGTTACTATTTGAGTTACCAATTTTGTTATAACCATTGCATATCGCTCTCGGTGGGAACCGTTTGGTTTATTGTTCTTTTTCCCGAGCGTAGTGAGCAGCTTCTTTATTAGTTTCGATGTTTTACTAATAGAATAGCTCTCTAGTTATTTTTTACCAGGTCCATAATACTGATAGTTTCGTACCTAGGCCACAATACTGATAATTTGGTATCTTGTCCATAATACGGATAATTTTATCCTTAAGGTATTCCTTGCGGCCTTCTTCTACTCGTTCGTCGTTGTGCGCCTCGCCGAGCTGCGTGTAATGGCGGAGGCGAAGTCCAGCCCGCTCCGTTCCGGAGGGCCGGAAACGTACGAGAGAATAATCCGTTCGAGTCGCAGCATCACTGCATGGCTGTGGGGCTGTTTCGCGTTCACATGGTCTATGTCGATCGCCTTAAACTCGCTGCGCGAGCTGAGGGACTTGTACGGCATCTACGATCTGATGGGCGAGCGCGGGACGCTCGAGGTGTCCATGGCCGCCGTGCTAATCACGATGTGGACGTTCCCGGTGATCGTTATCTCCGAGAAGGCGCGCTGGAACCACTGGACGTGGACGCAGATGGTCCTGTTGGAGGGGCGCATCAGGGGCGACCTCTGCGCGAGGATCGACAGGGACGATCGGGCGGCACAGGTGCGGTGCGGGAGGCTTCTTAGGGAGGTCGCGAAGTTCCATTCCGACGTGAGAAGGTTCGTCGGAAATTTCTGTCGGGTGAAGACGAATCGAAAGCTCCTCTTGTTTCAGCGTCGCCGATTACTACTACCGCAACGTCCTGAGGACCGGCGCGGTGATGATATTCCCTCCTGGAGCGTGCGCAATGGCGACGTCGTTCGTATTGTTCTTCATGGTATCTTACGAATTTTGCGTCTCACCCTTAAAATTGTATTAAACTCCAGAACGCCAATAGCCGGTTTCAAGAAGTCAATTCAATCGAATATTCACATGGAGCCCTCATTCATATCAGATTCACTGATGATTAAGTCAAGAACCCTTAGTCCTACTCCGATGAAATATTCCGCTTGATGCACTCTTTACTGCGCAAACTCAGCAATAGGTCGATTTGGCCTGTGGGGTGCCAAATTGTTCCGAACTGATCGGCGTCCTGGAATTTATTATATTCCCTTAATTGACATTTTTCACCTAGGAATTGTCGGTGGCCGCGAAGCTCATCATGAGCCTGACACTGATTGACTTCGCGCTCTTGGCGTACCTTGTAGTGTCGACCGCCCAGTCGACGATAGACGAGGTAAGAGTATGATACGAATGCGTGCAAAGGCTGATGATTCGTAAGCGCCGCCATCTAGCGGCGAGTATCGCTTCCATTCGATTGTTTTTGTCGGAGAGGCTCTGTGAGGCGCTGTACGACTGCCCCTGGTACGATTGGGACAAGGGTAATTGCTCCACTTTGATCGTCATCATGTCGGTAATGAAGGAACCTGTACTGAAAACAGAGATCTTCGGCGTGATGGAGCTGAACCACAAGGCGTTCCTGAAGGTGACGAGCTTAACGACCGATCAGCTAATTCGTCCATGACTTGTGTGTAATTTTAGATGTTTCGAATGTCATATGGGTTCATAGCGGCTGTGTTGAACCTGAAATAACAAAATTGGCACTGAGAAACGACCATAACTTAGCGCACCGATGAAGCGTCCAAGTTCAACACGACTGATTGGCTGCTCTTTTCAGTCATCAGATTGTCGATTAACTTACCAATTACTGTACATTTCAGTGTTTATTTCAATAAAGGCTCCCACCAGTTAATTCATCTTTGCTTCACTAAAAATTACTCTGACCGTTTAGCGTAGCCAATGCTCTAGTGTGCTTCACTCCTAACTAATCAACATTTTATCCCCTTAACCCTCCACTTTGATAACAAAGTAATGGAGACGCGATGAACGAATTAAAAACTCGCATAATTTATCCGAGTCGTAGTGCTCCGTGTGGCGTCACTACTGGGCAGTCGGTTTTTTTTCCGCTTCGATCATTTCGTTGTGGTATTCATGCGAAAATAACTGCCTATTGTATATACACGTCCTGGGCTGCCCATGTTACTACGCAATTAGGTCAGTGTCAGCTTATCGACCTGAATCACAGTTGGACAGGTAAAAATGAGAAATTTCTTCGGTTTCTTCATGTGAAATAATTCAACGTTTCGTTTCAGTTATCTGGCCCTATTACGCTTTAACGTTATTGTATTGTCGCGATGCGGCCCCAATTAGCGAAAATAGGTCGCCGTGTAAGCTAATTCAGCACCGAGGCGACCTTAAACCGAAGGATGACACGTGACGCGCGGGTAAACTTCAGGCACGTTCATAAAACAAACGTAAAGTATTTAAACGGATCGATTACATCGATCGGGATCAATCAGTCTGCTAGCACCTTGTCACGCTGCCAGTCGGAACGTCCGCCCTTCGACATGCCGCTAATTGGAGGAGCCTCGTGCCCGCTGCCCTTCGTCACCTACCAGTAAGCAACCACTTCTTCCACTTTTATATTGTTTTCACCCTCTTATTATCATTTTTGACCTGTGTCAATGTACTCTCCCCTATAGCATTTAATGTTTAAATAAACATTTGTCCATGTCGTCATTTGTCATTCGATCTCTACCAAGCTACACCCCCAACCAGAGCACTCCCTTTGGGCCCTAGGCCCTCAGGCGTGTGACATATAGTGGACGCGCCGCGTTTCGGCCCCAGGAGAGGTTCTTCATAATCTCTCCTACCCCCCTATGCAATCTTTTTCTTTTTCACCTCCACCTATGATGGAGGCTCCGAGTTTCGGCCCCTACGAGAGGTCCTCCGTAATCTCTCCTACCCCATGTAGCTATTATTGTTTGTTCTTTTTCTTTTTTCCTCTTTCCCTCCTTCACATTTGGTGGATGTGCTATGTTTCGGCCCTTATGGAAATTGTTTTTAATCCCTCTTGCCCCAATTATTTATTACAAATTACATTTATTTGTCTCCACCACGACCTACATGTTTCTAGGCATTTTAACTCAAATTAATCGTTTTCCTTTTATGTATTCGTTATTTCTTTTTTTTCCCAGCGAAATCGTCGCAACAATAAATAATTGTAGAAAATTCTACATCCTAATTAATCAGCGTTTTTATTTATTTCACGGCCAATCGCGCAATTCAAAGTATAAACTTAACCTTTGTGTAAGTCAAGTGCACGTAATGTTTACTCAAACATGTCTGGTAATTTCTTTCGTATCTGGGTCACGAAAATAGGAGAGAGAATGTTTTTAATTAAAAATCAATTACTTTTATAGCAATTTTATTTCAACTTTATCTCTTTTCTTACTGGTTGCTTACAATATTCCTATCCCGTTCCCGTATATTCAGCCCTAAACCCTGTGCCCTAATCCATAATAAAAGGCTCTCCATGTGGCATGTCGTATCCACGTCTAACGCGGTCTATGGCCGAGATTTTAAACTTTGTTCCCGAGATTAGTCCCGTCAAGCAAGTGCAGTTCTCCAGCCGAAGCGAAGCATCCTACAGGCAACGGTAGTGCCCTTGCCACCACAAGTAGAGGATCAAGATGCGCCTAGCAGCAGGAGAAAGATGGACTGCAACCCACGGGACGAGAGGGACCCGACAGAAGAGGACGAGGGGAACAAGGACGTCTACACCCGCTACCGAATGTGGAAAGGCCACGACACGGTCACGCAAGACCAGCAACAAGGGATGGAGGCGTTCGAGGACGGCGACGAGAGACTTCGAAACAGGCAGGGTCGGACCACCACGAGGCACGAACCCAGTAACAATCTACAAACCTAACTATAATCCTATAATTAATCTAAATCCTACCTAATATCCTATAATTAATCGAAATCCTACCTAACCACCTATAATTAATCAAAATCCTATCTAAATACCTAAAATTAATCAACAAACCTAGCTATAACCTATAAATAATCAACAATCCTAAACTACAATTAAGCAAAAAACCCACCCACCGCCCTACAATCAAACGTCCCCCTTATGAACCTAATACCGAACACCCCGGACGAACAACCTGGAAGACCTGTCACCGAACCCATTCTACGGCCGAACCGAAGGACTGTGTCTGCATAATAAGTCCCGTACGATGATGGCGGACCACAACCCAGGGAGAAAGGACCCTGGAGCAGCTGGGATGGAACCCCACCGCCAACGATAGGTCAGGGGGACCGAACGAGGCCGACCCCGGACTACGAGTCGACAGGAGGAGTAGCGGCCGCATTGAGGACCCTGGACAAGAGTCGCCGAAGGAGGCAGGTCCAGGACTATGAAGCAGGGACACATCGACACAGGACGACTTCGAGCGGACAGGAGCGCCGCATCAGAGCACTTCGGCCAGACACGCAGGACGAGACAGGCCCAGGACGACTTCAAGGGTGGACGTGAGCGACCAGGACGGCTGGGACTCCTAGAACTTCCCCTAGGACGCCTACGAGCGCGTGGGACGCCGTCAGCAGAGAACTTGGACCAGGGCACGTCGAGGCAGCGTCAAGGTGATGCAGCCAGACACCAGGGACGACTCGGCGAGGCTGCTGCGCAAATTCCGGTCCTATGGGAGGATCCAGGCTTCCAGACCACGGCGCCAGCAGCAGGGTCCAGGACACAGGACGCCGAGGAAGGACCTCCGGCTCCCTCCACGCACAAACACCTACAAGCAGGGCGTATATTAGTATAAGTTAATTAGGAATTCATTTTTAGTTTTGTTCACTTTTTTGGGATTTTTCAATTTTAAAGGGGAGAGTAACTCAGTAATCTCATTAGTTTAATTGAAATGGTGAGAGTAGGGATTTTGTTCCACAAGGTAGGAGGTGAAATATTAAATAAATAGCCTTACGCGCCAGAGAAAGCCATTACTTTCGTTTTATCTGTTGATATTTTCATTCCATATGCTTCACAGATTCTTTGTAGCTGGCATAGTCCACTTTGCATCTTATCTTCAGTTTCGGCAATTCAAAAATCTATGAAACTCTTGATTATATTGCGGACTGGAATGACATCCAAACAGCAGCAAAAGCTAACGAACATGACAGAAGAAAGACTAAGTGACTTAACTCTTTTGCATATACACTGGGATTTACCATTAAACGTAGAAAGGGTAATTGACAGATATGCTGAAACCAGGAACCATAGATCTGAATTTATTCTGTAAATAAATTAACCTGTATCAATATGTTTTATGTTTAAAACAGTAGCATTGTCAGCTTAATGGTTGAATATCTGTCAGAGTCTTTTACTAGTTTCGCTCTCCGACTCACATAATAATAACTTTACGTATCAAAAGTTTTTAAACTGAAAAATCGACGAAATAAATTTAAACTTAAGACTAATCTGTTCCATAGGTTTTATATGTTTCATGTCAAAATGTTAAAATTTCAAAGTTCTGTGGTAAAAGATATTTGCCGCCAAAAACGTTTATAACCTGTAAATCAACGCTGATAAAAACACCTCGTTGCCTGTACAACTATCATTTTAAAGTTTATATATTTCTGTCTCATCAATGTAAAACTAGCTTCTAATTAAGGGATTCAAAGTAGTGAGTAATCCTCATTTTATTGGTACAACACACAGTTGCAACACAAACTGTTTGTTTATAGATTGTCCTGAAGAAGGGTACCAACGTTCCCGAAAGCCTAGCTTGACATAGTTACAATAGAGTCTTACGTATAAATAGGCCTTTATTACTGACTACAACCTCACGAACAGATTCTTCTGAGATATAAAGTTATTTCGAATAAGTTTATTTTTATAAACCTTTATATACTTGTCTAGTCACATCCCTGATTTTATGGAACCTACAGCCTTCCCTTTTCTCTGGTCCATTCCTCGTTATGTGGAAATTACAGAAGCGAAGCTTGTTACATTAGTTTTATCAAAGTGGAGCGAACAGAAGAAAACTATAACGCACTCGAATTAACCACAATAAAAAAAAGTGAGAATTCACATACTACGCGACATTGTGGTGCGTTATCTTCACTTTCCAGCACAATTCCCGACTTTCCCACGAGAACGGCAACGTCGCCTCTTTACGACCGAGCTTCCAGCTTTACGTCTTTAAAACAAATAAACAAGTTATTAGAACAACTACAAGGCGAAAGCGTTATCTTAATAAGGTAGTTTCATTTCAACTCGACTGTCACTAATGTAGAAATGTAGAGAAAAGTGTTCCCATTATTTGTGATTAGCTAACGTTGCAAAAAATTGAGATGGCACTTATTCATTCATTCGTTCATGTAAACCCACTTAAATGCTGTGTTGCAGAATTTCCAAGTTTTGCCGCGGATTTCAAATTCGCCGCTAGGCTCAGTGGTGGGAGGCAGGATAAAATCATGCCGGCAAATGTCAGCATTTGCATATATAGATGTTCTGTGATAATATATGTTTTGTGATTCTATGTTCTGTCCTATTGTTAAGGCTAAAGTCACTAGATATACAAAGTACCGCAATCCATTGACCCCACGTGTAAGAGAGAGATAGAATCATTCCGAACCAAAATGGCGGCTATTTTTAGGGATTTTAGTAGGAATTTTATTTTCTACACTAAACAGTTGTCGAATTTGTGATAATTATTGACAAATGACATCATAACATCATTTTTCCAGGAGGTAACGCGTGGTGTGTGGTAACGCGGTAATTTCTAATAAAGGCGATATTTTTTATTTTTCGATTGGGATTTGCTTATAAAAATGGTGTAGTGTTGTTGTGAAATCTTTGTGATATTTTAAATACAATACATAAACAATTTCCAGCTCCTAAACATATTTTAAATTGCCACAATATTTGTAACAAATTAGTTAAGATATTTCTAAGGAGCCGTTTATATTTTTTATTAAAAAACATTGGTACAAATAATACGAATACGGATGTTCAAAGTAGGCGTAGTATTATCATGCGTGCATTATTGAATAATATATATTTGTAACGCATACACTTGGTTTTATTTGACAGTGTTTAGGGTATAACTTTGCAAATTCTTTTGAATATAGGCAAGTAAGAAAATGATAGGTTTGCTCCAGTAAACAGAAAAATATGTTATGAACATGTTTCTATTATACTCACTCACATTTAAAAAAAAATAGTGTTAATGCTTTACTGTTTTTGATTCTGTCTACCTAAGCATATTACCTACTCTATTTCAATTTTAGTTACTTTTATCACTTGTTTTTGTTCTTTAAATTGAAAAAATGGGTAGATGAAGGAGAATGCAACAAATTTTCATATATTTAGCTTTCAAGTTTTCATTGTAAGTACTGGTAATAATAGAATAATATTACATATCATTTATTAGTAATGATAATATTCACGGAGTGCTGTTGGCAGTTTCATAAAATAGGCCAACATAACCTTCATTTATAACAATTTAATTTTTGTAAGAAATATCACCTACGTAACTTTTCCATTTATTCACTTCACCCCTTCAAGAATTATTCAAGTTCGCATACTTGAATAACGCGCTATTTCCCCCACCACAAACCGAACCAATATGGCGGACGATTGCGGTACTTTGTATATCTAGTGACTTTAGTTAAGACTAAAGTCATACGACACTTACGACGTAAAACATAGATAGATGTTCTGTGCGCTGTGCGTAAAACGCACGTAAAACGTAAACAAACTATGTTTATGTTTGTGGGTTAGGTCACAATAGACCATTCCGAAATGACGCCACAGCCTGTCGGCCATGTTTGCTGGAGGACAACACAGTTCCCTCGTTCCGTGTCGTTTAACCTTAATTCTGCTTTATTTTGTTGATTTGGCGTCGTTCTTTTGTTATTGTTTTTAAAAATGCAAAGTAGTAAGTATTATTTCACTCTCAGTGGTGATATCAAGCGTCGGTATGATCAGAAAATTCTGGTTATAGACAATTTGGATCCGGTATGCACTTACAACTGCAGAACTTTCTTTGGACCCTCGGGAATTACGGAATGTATAAGGGATGATCGATTTGGTGAATTATTTAATATTAACCCATAGTTTTTATACGGGCTTACAATTGAAGGCTTATAAAGGCTTACAAGCCTTTAAATATTATGAATCTGGTTCTGTCTTGGAAATTTTGGCAAAGTTAATCAATGATGATGCTTTTGTGGTTTTAAGCAAGGTAGGACTTTATTTAGTATTTACTTACAACTGTTAGATATGAAGTCTCAATGGATTATTGTTCTTAAAAAATTGTCTCATTGTTTTAGGTTCGGAATTCCCAAAAGACCAAGGAAACACCACTTAAAACGTGGGTAATAATTTTAAAAGATTGAAGCATATCAAGTGCCCATTGCACATGCATGGCTGGCTTAGAAGTCTGTTCTCATGTGGCAACAGTATTGTTTTGTTTGCATGCCCGGCTAAATACCGTGAATGAAAACACAGTATCATGCACTTCTCAATTGGCATCATGGCTCGTACCGCCTTTAAAAAATATTCAGATTTATCAGAATCATTTATCAATTTATCAGAATAATCTGGTACAAACATGGATCTATACATATTTATGATTTATAAAACCAGTCACATTGTTTAAAAGTTCTAATAACATACTTCTGTAAGCTGTGCTTCTGTCGCAATTTTTTGCCGTTTTCTTCTCTCATATCTCGAAGCTGAGCACTCCTTAGGTTGTACGCTTGAGACATACCCCATATTCTGACTAGGAACCTAGTCAGGATGTAAACTTTCCTCTAGGGCAGAAGGTTTCCCTAAAATAGTATAGTTTTAGTATAAATGAACTGCTTTGAATACAATAAGGGTCCATGAAATAATTAAGTGTTTAATATTTTGGGTTCTGTCTAAACCTCTCCGAACCAAGATACTAACCTTCAATGAAATGTTAAGAACACACTCTCCAATATTTCAGCTGAGATTCATTTGGAGGACCTCGTTTTAAAGCGTTAATCCACGCTTTCTGACGCTGTGCTGATAAGGAATTTAACAAATCCCTGCTAGTCTTTAAAACAGCTGGCAAACGAAAGAAAGATACCTGATCTCTGTCTCCCCGCATTCCACACTTAACAACACAACAAAACGATGGCATCTTAACCTTTGATAATAATTACCACGAGTCTGTATATGTACTGTCGATTAGTCCACGGATCAAATATACGACGAAAATATAATAATAACAGCAAATTAACAAAGTACCAACGAAAAATCAACAAAATAACGACGAAAAAGTATCTTTTTGAACAAACTTACCTAAAAACACGAGAGGTTAAACGGTAAATGATTATCATGTGTGTCCTCCAGCAAACATGGCCGACCTGTCAAAGTCACGTGTTCTGGAATGGTCTATAGAAGTGCTAGGAGGAAGTGTTGCTCTTGCTGATGTTGCTGTTTATCCCGAAAACACGAGTATGGATGTGAAGGTGAAAACTGCTTGCGACTGGTGCTTGAAAGAAATAGCAGTTCAGAAGATCGAGAAGAAGTTATGGCACTTCTGGGGGATAATAAGCGACGAAGTGAGTTCTTACGGCACTGTATACCTCATGACTTCAATACGACCTTTCTATACAGTTATTGTTATACTTACTACGTGCCCCTTAGTTCTGGCCTACAGTCCCCTCACGACTACCAATAGATTCATTTCGAAAGTCCTAACACATCTGCATGTATTTCATGGGGCGCAGACATAAATTTCCATTAATAAACAGGAAATAAAATTCAGCTTTCAAATATTGCCATTACAAACGTTCTCGTACGTCGCCGACATTCGACTCGATTCATCAGTGGTACATCACTACGCAACTATGGCGGTTTCCTCACAGCCAATTTCACTTACATCGTCCCTGTCTACATTTCGCCGTATCCAACGGTACGTCCATTTAAATCACATTTCTTTACTTCACTGACCCATTAGCGCCTTGATTATTTGATGGTACAATACTCGTTTTCTGTATTTCTTATTATATTAGTGCTGAAAAATTGGAGAAATACGAGAAGTGGTAGATCTAGAAGTTTAGGTACCGCATTTCATTAACCATTTCAATCAAAACAGTCGGTCAATTTAAAGATCTGTTTTTGGGTCTTTTCGCCTCATAACAGACCATTAGCGTAAATGGATGAAACTTTTAGTTCTCAGCTGGTGGCGCAATGTCACTATTTTGTATTAAATTTGGATATCGGTGAAGAAAGTTGCGTGAAATAGGTACCGGGTGGTATAAGCAAATCCTCTCGTGGTACAATGTTGCCAGGTAAAGCACTATATAATACATCTTAAAGCGATTTTTGAGCGAGTCTGAGCAGTCGACATCTAGTCATCAGAAATGAATCCAGTAAGTTTTACTATGAAAAAAAAGAATAAACAGTTTTAAAAAAATTCTGTTAATTTGTCACCGAGTTGAATTTGGGTTGATTTGATTTTTTTTTCTAATTTTTTAATACACAATAAGTACCTTTTGCGTGTTGCGTTTATTTTTTGTTTTTGGATGGTCGATGCAATGGCAGGAAATAAATGTAAATATTTTACTTGCTTTGCGGGAGAATCATCCTCATCTTCAATTGCTCAGGCTTCAGGTTGCTTAGGTTTAAGTATTGGGGTAGAATACCTGTTGGTGTAATCTACATCTTTTTCCAGAATCTGCTGATGGAATCACTAAGGAACATTTGTGAGAAATGTAAGTCGCTCTATGAGGGATTTTCTACATACATCGAAAGCTGTAAGAGAAACGAATCCACAGTAGAGACGATATTAAATTCCGAAGGAATTAAGAAGGAACATTCGATCGACATTGAATATCATCATTTAATTAAAGAAGAGGAAGTGTCAGATACAACGTCGGGAGGAAGAGGACAAGCTGGATGGAACTTACAAGAAAGATGTAGAGTACGTTCAGGTTCTTCAGACATTCAAGTCGAACCGAAGACTACGCACATGTGTTCGTACTGCAATAAACAGTTTTCATCAATTTCCAAATTAATGAGACATATGCGCAGCCACACAGGCGAGAAGCCTTTCACATGCTCATCTTGTGATAAAAGTTATTCTACTTCTGCACATTTAAAGACACATTCGTATATCCATACAGGCGACAAGCCTTTCACATGTTCATCTTGTGATAAAAGATTTCCTACCACTTATCAATTAAATTTACATTCATATATACATACTATATACATACATACATCTACAAACTATATCTAGTGTGCAAGAATTATAATATGAAGATATCAACAAAAAAGACGAAAGTTATGGCGTTTGAAGGCAATTACCCCATAAGGACAAAAATAGTACTAGACGATCATCCATTAGAGCAAGTAAGTCATTTTAATTACCTAGGGTGTTATACAAGTTTCGAGAAAGACAGAGACATAGATCATAAAATTCACAGATTTCAATATATATGTGGAACAATTCACAGAACATTAAAGAACAAGACAAGAAGCGACACTATGATGAAATTCTATAAGACAATGGCCACACCTACTCTATTATATGGATGCGAAAGCTGGGTAATGACGCAAAAAGACAACTCTAGAATCCAAGCTAGCGAAATGAGATTTCTCAGAAGAGTGAAAGGCATTACAAGACTTGATAGACAAAGAAACGAAGACGTAAGACAAGAACTAAATATCTACTCGATTAATGAGAAAATAAAAGAAAACAGAACAAAATGGAAACAACATATAAGTAGAATGGATGAACATCGACTAACTAAACAAATATTAAATTATAATCCAAAGGAAAAAGGAGTGTAGGACGCCCCATGAAAAAATGGGGCGAAGTTTGATGCCGGAACAGTGATAATAGTGATAATTTTCGTTTTATTTGGGTAATCGAACCTTGGATAATCAAAGTTATGCTGTATTTCACATTAGTCACATTTACCCCTGCAAATACGTGCAGTCCGGCAACAATGATTTTCAATTCATAATTTATTACATCCCCAACCTTTAATTCAACCATACGCCACTGATACTGGTAAAGAGAGATAGCTGTATGGCGTGACGTATACCTGCGCGAATTTGATGACTGTGTTTCTTCTTTAAGTAATCGACCACTAACCGTTTACAGCTGGAAAATAATTAATATACGGATCACAGCTCTCCAAATTATATAAATAGAACAAAAATGATCACTCCAATGAAATCACTCCAACCGACGCGAACTTTAACACTAGGGAGTTTTACTCCACACCTGTCCCATCAAATATAGGAGTTCCGCAAGGCTCCGTACTAGGACCAATTCTTTTCCTAATCTATATTAATGATTTACACGAGAGCCTGCCTGATAATGTCTCTGCCATTATATATGCAGACGACACATCTTTGGTTATATCAGACAGCAGCAAAATACTACTTGAAAAAAAATGTAACCTGACATTAACAGAATTAAACAAATGGTTCTGCAGCAACTCTCTTTTCCTAAATAGCTCAAAGACGAACTATACCAGATACCATACCTCACAGAACCGTAATAATCTAGAACTTTATTTAAAAATTGGCCAAGATATTATATCGAGAACTGACACCTTCAAAATTCTAGGAATCAAGATGGACCATACCTTAAATTGGAAACCACACTGCATACAGCTAAACAATAAACTATCTTCCTTCTGCTATTTAATCAGAAATCTTAGAGATGCACTAACTATGGAACTCTTACTATCTTTTTATCATGCACAGGTTCATTCCAGACTCGCATATGGAATAGTCCTTTGGGGAATGTCGACCTATTCCAGAGAGGTTTTCATCGGCCAAAAAAGGATCGTCAGATGTCTCACGGGAGTCTCCCAGATGACCTCCTGTAGAGGAATATTTAAACAACTGAACATATTGACTTTGCCAAGTATCTTCATACATGAGGTGTGCGCTTCTGTCTTCGCCAACAAACATGAATTTGTGACGAATGCGGCGGTGCATAACTTCGATACGAGAACGAAGGATAGATTCAGAGTGCCCAATGCTAGGTTACGTGTAACATCAAACTCCCCATTCGTGGTAGGCCTGGAGATCTATAATAGGCTCCCTGCTGAGATCATACAGCAAAAGTCCATGGATCGATTCAAAAAACACCTCAAAACGTTTCTGATTGAGGGATGTTTCTACAACTTGAGGAATTCTATATCTACGTTGCACGATAATAATCCTCTCTTTTGGGTGAAGATATGTAAATTTTTCTCTTATTTATGATTGTTTTATTGACTCATGTTTTGCTTTATGTTTCGTTATGTTCGTCTAATGTAATTTGGTAATTACGGCTATTGCCTAATTTATCAAATTTTTATATATACCTTTTGTGCAGCAATCCTTTCATGGATTTTTTTTTCCGACGGATCCTATATATTTGTAAATATCGATGGGAATAAATATCTACTTACTTACTTACTTACTTACTTATCCTCTCGATTCGGTATATCGATTTAAAAAAAAGGCAAGATTCGTTGATTAGAAGCTGAATTAATCTGAAATAAAGAGCGCGCAGCGGTTTTGAGCGCGTCAATCCAACTTATCTGCGCTACGCTCAGCCATCCCCTCCCCTCGAAATTGAGCGGCGAGAGCCTTTCCGGGCGCATTCGCTCTTCTACTTGATTTAATTGTCGGCAAATTATGAAAGGTAAGTATTTTCTTAAATAGGTATATGGAAAGTATACAAAAGGACCAGCATGACAATAATTTTTTTTTTTTTCGTTAAATCGTTGTTCGTTTGCCCAGAATCGCTGATCAAGTTTGGGATGCAATAACTCTGGATTACATTATCCGAATTGAACTTTGAAAGCGTCAAAAGTTTCGTTTTTCCAAGCCCTTTAAGTATGTACTTTCATATTTCAATTATAAAAAAAAACCGGAGACATATCTCAATTGTTATTAAGGTGAAATTTGAACCACTTCTTTAAAAAAGCATCTGAGTAAGTTAATCCGAAAAAATTGTTAATCAAATCATTGCATATGGTAGCTGTAACCTTCTAGCATGTGTAGAAACATTTTTGTAACTTTAAAAAAAATTTCGTGGCATTTCTGTTTCTTCTAATGATGTCTTATTTACATAATATTATTTAACAACAAGCCGTACCCGGCATGCGTTGCAATGCCACGTAAAGTTTAAAAAAAGAAAGATAAATAAAAATTATAGATGACCCGGTGAACTTCGTATCACCTACATATATTTTTGAAAAATATGGTCAAAACGTAATACAAAATTTTTATCTGCATTAAATTAAATGCAACACAGTTATACACATAATCAATTTAAGGCTTTCTGATGTACTATATTTTTTGTCTTTTTTGCACTGAGTAAATATATAAAGATGATGATTTTACGACTCGCGAACACGCGACGTATAATTGCCCATGCGCGAAACCGGGAAACTCCCAAGTTGATTCCGCAAACTGTCCTTGTATTTGCAATTATTGTGTATTATCTTTTTAAATTTTTAATAAATAATTTTTCAAAAACTACCCTGAAAGTAGGTAGGAAAGTTTCCTGTACAATATGCGTTGAACCAAACGACGTGAAAGCAATTATTATATTTTTGGATGTTGGCCAAGAAATGTTTAGTCATTTCCCACCCCAAAAACTAATGAGCGTAATGGATCTGGTGGTGAATCCAGTAGATTCACCGCTGTATTTTAACACTTGACAATGTTGACAAATAATTGTCATTTCTCCAATCGTTACGGATTGGTCGGCGAACCCAATAATCTATTTCCGGGTCGTAGTCGAATGCTACTCGTTCCAGGTTTACAACACTGCGTCTGCGGAATCGCTCTATTTCATTGTGTCATGAAGTGTGCTCCATGTTTTGGATATTTGTTGCTCGTAGTACGTGTATGACCATCTTGGTGTTGATTCTGCCATGTCTTCCTCAGCTTGTCTAAGTATTTTTTTTGTTTGCTATTTTTACCTTTAGTTTGATTCGTCGGTAATCCTGTTCGGTCTGCTGTTTGGGTTTTTTCACTTCCGGTTTTGGGTCTTGTGTTTGTACCTTATAGACTTTTGTTTCTTGGGTGTTTTATATTCCTAGTGTGACGTCAGACATAGCCGAATTGTCTTGTAGTTTTCCTCCATCCTTTTGAAATAGTGTGATTTTATATAATTGTGCTGATCGCCAAACCCAAGTTCATGGAACGCCTCGTTGTTCTCTTGCTCTTTCCCCCATAGTGCTTCTAGGCGATCAATCCTTTTTTGTAGGTATTCCTTGGTTTTTCTTTCACTTCCGTCTTTCTTGCAATTACTATGTAGTTATATGATTTCTTGGGCTATTTTTTCTTGTTCTTGAATCAATTCATCTACTTGTTTTATCTTGTCTTAGTTGAAGTTTTGAAATTTATAACTTAGTTCTCTGGAAAAAGTGGCTGTGACTTACTCAGGACTTTGCTTGTATTCTTGACTTTCCGCCGTTTGTTGGCGTCGAAGTTCTTGAAGTTTTGGGGTTGTAATCCTGGCGCCCTTTCCTCCGGTTACAGTGATTGGATGTGTTCGTCGTTTCGAATTTGTAGAATTTGTTGACTCGGTGTCCTGGTGAAGTTGCTTTGACTTACTCAGGACTCTTCTTGGTTACTTGACTTCCCGCTTTTGTGTTGGCGTCGAAGTTCTTGAAGTTTTTAAAGTTGAAATCACTGGCGGTTTTTCTTTCGGCTGCAGTGACTCGATACGTTTTTTTCGAACTTGTAGAATTTGTAGACTCGGTGTCCTGTCGATCTAAATGCTGTTGTGCAAGATGTGCCCGAATTCGTTCGATTCTAAGCCTATCTACTTCATAATTATTTACTGTTGAACGCAATTCTGTCATACCAAAACGAATGTTATCGTTGTCTCTCGCTGGTCGTCAGTCGTCAGTGCGATTTGCACGTGAGAGCTCGTCGCACATTTGATTGACGTCGACGACGTCTTCTACTTGGCATTTTAAAATCAATAAATTTCTCGCGCACTGACAAACTGATGATAGATTTTAATAATCGTCTTGACATGACAAGCAACTGACACTATACTTTCATTTGTTTGATTATAAATGTCAAATTACAAAACGTACCTTTTTCAATATTTCCGTTACTTATTATTTATGTTTCTCACCGAAAAACCTTCCCTGAACTTCCACATATATTTCAAGATCAAAATTAGCAAAATCTGGTCAAGCCGTTCTCGAGTTCAAGCCAGACAAACGAACAGCAATTCATTTTTATATATGTAGAGATTGGATTACTCACCAACTAAAAAAGATATCGGAACCGCGTTTGCTGCATTCGATTCGTGAATAAATAACCTTTTTCGAGAATAAATCGTAACTACGTTCGCATTATAATTTGTATCATTATTTTGCGCCCGAAAAACAGCTATTTTTCCAATTTTTTTTTACTCATTCATCCGCCGTGGCTGCGGAAAATGGAATATTACAATTCTGAACCACGGAATGTTGTCGCAAATCACAAGCTCTATAACTTCGTTCCTATACATATCTACGATAAACTTGATATATTTCCAGTAAAATTAGAAAATATGTCGAAAAATAGGCCTATTTTCGCGTGTTCTTCCTATAAACTGTTAGTATGCAATTAGTAGCACAGCCTAAAAACAGGTGGAGGCAATGGATTGTCATTTACCATGATATTTTCGAGCGATACCAGCAAAAAACTCGGCTCCGCCTTTCACATCCATGTTTTGAACGATTTTCGGCTAACCCCAACGGACTATTAGTTTCTGGGGTGGGAAATGACAGTAAACATTTCTTGGCCAACATCCCAAAATGTAATAGTTGCTTTCAAATGACGTCGTTTGGTGCAACGCATATTTTACAGGAAAATTTCATGCCAACTTTCAAGGTAGTTTTTGATAAAAAAAAATATTTATAAAAGCTTTATTTTATTTCGCTTCATAAAAAATCAAATAAATATCAGTAGACGTCTCAAAATCACATCCCATCAAAAGAAACGCATCGATGTTCAATTTTTATTTACTAAAAGGACATGTTTCGAGCCCCTGGGACTCATCTTCAGCTAAAACTCTGCCTGTAAGAAAAATTCACCATAGTGTCTAAAATACAATAAACGCTAATTATTGTTACCCACATCTGTAGCTATCAATCCGTTCGTCATAAGTGTAGTCACAATACAATCACAGTCATCAGAAATAGGTACGTTTCCACATCTGCGGCGGTAGCTAGGTCTAATAAAAATTAAAAAAATATTTTTAACATAAAAGTCGCCTGTGGCACTTATGCCTTTTTTTATAATGACTCAAAATGAAGTTTTTTACCGTCATGCAAAATGGCATAAGGGAGAAAATCATAATATTTTACTCGAATTTTCCAACGACTTCATGACTTATGCCTTCATGACCGACTCCTTCAATCGTTATGCAGACTTGACAAAGTATTGAATATATGGTACCTAAGTATCATATAGTTTGAATGGCATAAGGGAGAAAATCATGGTTGAACCACATATCAATATCTCACGGCACGGTCTATAAGGGTGCGTTCGGGGAGCAGTCTATCGCGCTATGGAACGCAATGCTATTCAGACTGTTAGGGGAGGTTGAATTCAAGGCGTATCAACTTTAATAGGTTGCCTCTAGCGATCCTGAGCTACCACAACGTTATATACGTCACACGGCGACCGGCGATGCAAAAAATACTTTGAATAACTCAAAACTGTTGTCAATTACAAACGAAAACGCCAGCCAAACGCCAAATTGTCAGAGTAATAACATATATAACAGATTATAACATAATCAGAGTATAACATAGATAAGCCACAGACTTATACCCGTGACACACTATGAAAGTTAAACTAGATTAAGTCCCATTTCGAGGTTATGTGCTCGATAAACGACTTTCAAAACTCGTTTATCGTAAACCACTTTCATGAACTCGGTTAAGTTTTAAACTCGATTACAACTGACAGGAAAATGACGTTTGACATTATTATGTTCATATATAACTTTGTTTTATCTATGATGCATAATTAAAAGTTAACTTTAGGATTGTGTTGAATGTGTTTTGCCTTAATCCAGAGCCTAGACTGTGTTGTTAAATTTTGAAGATGGATGAAACCTTGGAGAACAGCTGCCACTTGCATATGAACTAGTAGTTTAAATTTAAGCAGGTCTGTCACCGTCTCCGGTAATATTTTTAACGAGTTGCGATAATCTAGTTTAACTTTCATAGTGTGTCACTGGTATTAGATTAAACACCGGTAATAAAACTCAGACCTGGGTCGCCAGTGTACGTCACAAACTCCGCCTCCCCCGCGCGACCCCCTCACCACGAAGCTGTTCAATGAGGTAACCTATTTAAGGTTGATACGCCTTGGGTTAAATTAGCGTTGGCACCACCGAGCTCCATGAACAGTTTCCGAGCCTTCCGTGCTCTACCTGTTTGAAAATAGCGTTCATAGCGTAAGTGATGACGTAGTTGCCAAAAAAAATGACGTCACACAAGCGCTTCATAGTGCTAGAAATATGCTCTGCGAACGAACAGTGGTGCCAAATAGCGCAAATAGCGTGCTCCCCGAACGAACCCTAGTACAGAGTGATCAAGAAATACTGTTTAAGTTGGCAATCCTACCTGGAGGATTTTTTTGCCTAAGAGTTTGCAACGCTACATCGGAAATGTATGCACTCTGCATGACAGCGACAGCTAAATAAACCAAATATTTTAGGTTGGTTGGCGTTTCGGAGACGGAAGGAGTGACATTGTCAGTGATTTCTTTCCTCTGAAAATCGGCAATATCTACATAATAGTGAAAGGACACTCGTTATTGACTAACTTAATCCCGGTTGTGTAGTGTTCATAGTGCGCGGATTCGTTTACTCGTAGATATAAGAACTGTTAAAAAAGTGAGGTTATAGTGCTCCACGTGGTATGGGGACGGACTCCCCCGGGGGGCCCGGGGACCCTCGTATTCAAGCCCCACCATCATTAATTGAGTCAGCTTGCGAATATTTATCATCACAAGGACAAAAAACGTTGAGATGTCTACACCAAATCTCCCCTAATAACGGACAGGCTATTGTTGAACTGGAAAACGAAATAATCACGCTTTGCGAAAAGCACCCAAACAACTCGGCAATGACAAAAATCTTCGAAGATATCATGGTAAAAATAACTGCAGCTAAACGTAAAAGAACACACTTCAAGGACTCCGACGCAGGACCGTTTACGGTTATGGTTGAGAAGTTCGCTCCAGTGGGTTTCCCGATTAGAATGATACATCCCATGGATTTGGGTAAAAGGCTGTTTAACATGGGTATTACTAATGTCACTTCGATAGAAAAAAAAGGCAGAGGCAGAATTGGCGTCACCTTTCAATTTCCCAAGGATGCGAATACCTTTATGTCCAATATCGCCTTACAAAAAGAAGGATTCTCCCTATACATCCCGCAAAGGCTTCTTACAGCCAAAGGAATAATTAGAAATATTGGCTATTCTGTTAACCCTGACGATATCATCAACTGCAGTCAATCAAGATACAAAATCATTGAGGCCAGGAGGCTGAACCGCAGAACGACGGACGACGCGGGAAATCCTCAACTGGTTCCATCCACTTCCTACCTCGTGACCTTCGATGGAAAAAGACGTCCGGAATACATCAGGCTATTTGCATGTGATACCATTGTAGTTCCATTTGTATCACCAGTTTTTCAATGCAAAAAATGTTTGAGGTTTGGTCACTCCACTAATCAGTGCAGGAGTCAACAGAGATGTCCAGCCTGTGGAGAAAATCACGAGTTATGTGAGAAAATCCCAAAATGCATTTTTTGCGAAAAGCAGCATCTTGCAACAGACAGGAACAACTGCAAAGAATTCGAAAGACAAAGGTCAATCAACGAATTGATGTCTTTCGAAAATATATAATTCTTTGAAGCGGCCCAAAAAATTCCCCCGCTAATCTCCCGGCCACAGAAAGCACCTGGATTTATCAGACAAGGACAACAGTTCCCACAACTTCCCCAGAGAAGCACGATCATCAATAGACCCCAGGTTAATCAAAAACTGTACTCGACGGCAGTACAACACAAAAGAGCCAGTAAGGAAATGATAGAGAAAACTGAAAAATACAAGGAAATAGAGGAACAACGAAAAGCAATTACTGCAACTGCACAAGTGCACAGCGGAGGGCCCGTATTTTTGAGTGCAGCATACAAAGGTAATATCGGCCAATCGTTTGAAAATAAGGCGACTAACCCGCAAATTGCATCCAATCAAGCATGCTCCTTCTCTCTCACTTCTTCATCCACTTCTGATGACGTATCTATGGAAGTTCCTCTTCAAAATTTTAATACTGCTTATGCTAATTTATATCCTAACGAATTCCCTTCCAATTCCCAATTCTAGTTTGCTTTGTAATTTTTGTACAACAATATTTTTAATGCAATGTTCAAGTATTTATGGGTGGATAAATTGCAAAACGGATGGTGGCGCATGGTCAAAGGCCTGCGAGTGGTTGTGGTTAGGGCATGGGTTATCACATTGGTAGCATAATGTTATGTAACATCAGAAGCTTTTTATCTAATCGAGACGACTTAATATGTTTTATCCATCGGCATGATCCATCCATCATAATGCTTAATGAGACCTTCCTCAAAGACAAGATAAAAGCTAGGATTCCTGGCTTCTCCTCTGTCCGCGAGGACAGGGAAGATGGTCATGGAGGGGTGGCGGTTTTTGTCAAAGATAAGATACCCTTCAACATTATAGATCTCTCTATGATCCCTTCCCCAGAATTCGTCCAAGTAGTGGCCTTGGAATTTAGAGAATTTGTAGGAATTTGTGCTTATGTTCCGCCTCACACTCTCTTCCCCGCAAGCTTCTTCACTCGTTTACTGAACCATATAACAAATACTACTCAAAAAAAAACTAATTCTTCTAGGAGATCTCAACAGTCAACATCCCTCATGGCGCTCCGGATTCTATAATAAGAGTGGGACAGAATTGTTAAACTTCGTTGATCAACTTAATCTCTCTATCATCAACGATGGCAACCCTACCAGAATTACCTCACCGAGAGGTAGAGCCAGTGCGCCCGACATTGGAATTGTATCACCAGGCTTGGCCTCCAAATGTATATGGAAATCTTATAATTCCACCGGCTCTAGCGATCACGTTCCTATTATTTGCTACATCTTTAACTCCAAGACTTCCCGGATCTTTCAGGATTACTACACAGTTAGACTCTTTAACACTAAACACGCGGACTGGAATGCGTTTCAGGCACACTTTGCTAACTCATCATTAAGCGATGATAATCCTTACGAGTATTTTACTGATATTCTTCTTCAGGCGGCAGAGGTAGCCATTCCAAAAAGGGGCAAACATGGTAGGAGGCCCAGGCATCCGTGGTGGGATTTAGAGTGCTCGTCTGCTATAAAGGAGAGAATTTTTAGAGAATAATTAAGTTGCTTAAGAGGCTGATTCGCTACATTTTATGCATATGTTTTTTGATAATTTTCTTTTGATTATATAGTCAATTGAATTTATAAATTATATATATAATAAAGTTTTATTCCAAAAACATCCAGTAAAATTTTTAGCTTCAAATATCGAAAAATAAACTTCTAACGGCCAATCTTCACATACGCTTCAAAAATAAAAGGTCGATTGCGTTGGCCAGCAGAACTCGCCACTGGATCAATTAAAATAAAAAATGGCGATGTTAGTCTAGTCAACATATGCCTACTGTTGTAACCGATTGTGGTCTAGGCGATGACGTGCCGTTCCTGTATCCTGCCGTCCTTGGGAACCGACCGTTTGTATTGACAATAGCCAGGTCAAACAAATGTAAGATCACCTTTAAACAACGATTATAGACTACTACCAGGATTACTCAGTTCGCCGAATCTGCCTGCCAAAACTCTGTGACGTCACCACCGGTGCTGGACAGAAGATAGAGATTTATTCATTTTACTGTAGTAAACAGTAAGATTTATCATTGTAAACTGTACGGTTTACGTACGTACTCTACGTAATCCATATTTACGTACGATATCAACATCACGTCTTCCACAGATCAACACGTAAACGTACTTCAGCACCGGTGGTGACGTCACAAAACTGTCCAACATTGCTTAAATGTAAGTGAGCAATCCTGGTTAGTTTATAATCGTTGACCTTTAAAGGCCATTTTTTTGTTTTGTAGAATGTTGACGCTAACGTCAACATTATTTTAGGTTAGGAAATTTTAATTTATGGTGAACTAATTTTGGGAACTTTTCAACACGTTTTGTTTTACAAACAGATAATAGTCACTGACGCAGCTTAGGTAACAAGGTTTTTGGGATAGCTAAATCAACTAATAAGCACGTCTTATTTTATTACGAAGAACAACAACGCTGACCGAACGTAAACAAATCAAGTTGTTGTGTTGTGGTCTTGCCCAACTTCAACCTAACCTACAAGCTCTCACGTTACGCCCTGAGAGCTCTACTAGATCTTCAAGATACGACAAATTCTAACTTCAAGAACTTCATCCCCGGATCTGCACGTTACGCCCTCAGATCTTCAACCCCGGAGAGCACGTCACGCCCTCTCTCCAAACTAGTCGAACTTCAAAACGCCGGAGAGCACGTCACGCCCTTTCTACATTCTACGAGAACCTCAACTTGAAGATCTACAACTACGAGATCGTCTTCAGCCTTACAACCTGGAGATAAAATTCATCTCCGCAGCCACCCACGAGCTACGAGAGAGATTCTATACAGTCCACTCTACAGAGATCATTTCACACTTTCGTTCATAGAAGGCTCTATAATACTCTAACATTTGGTCGCAAATATCGACTCCTCCCATATTCTGATTATAAAGTTGCACAACTTTTGGGCAAGGTACGTCTATTCTTGCTTTTTTTAATATTCTCACCTTTTAACCATGCACTGAGGTTCGTGAATATTTTCGTTAAGTTTAACATCTTGTTCTGGTAACGTCTGGTAAAGATCCAAATCTTCTTCATCTTCATCCACATCGACTTCTAAATCTGATCCTATCTCGTTTAGCAAATCATAAAGCTCTTCTTGATTTGCTGTTAATCGTTCTACATCAATATGGTTACCTAAAACAGAAAACATATTTGTAAATGGTGCTGACCGCAGTATTCTAATCAATGTTGGTCCTGATCAACTAATCCACTGTTCACTCCCAGAATACACAATTGTGATTAAAAATCAAGGGGCTACCTATGTGTAGAAACTATTTTTTGAATTTCGAGGATGAAATGATTTTTAACTACTTTGCGTTACTAATGATCTCATTATTACATCGAAAGTAGTGTAATAATATTCATATTATTACACTACTTTTGGTAACTTTTAGTTTTGTTAAATTGGTACATCAACCTGTCACGTAGACGTCAAGGTTAAATTATTAGTATTTCAATAAATATCTTGAGCAGCTTTGCGTATTTCTGGGGGTGTACAGGTCAATTCTACAATTTTGTCTTCCATTTCGCGCACGTAAGTAAGTAGTTATTAAATTTATCCTAGGGCTACTAGATTCTCAAATTCAACTACGAAACTTCCATGTCAGTGACGTCAGTGTAACCAACCCACGCAAAATTCCCTAGTGTAATACGAAAGCTTCAACAGCCAAAATTTAATGTATTAATAAAGCAAAGTAGGTAAAATAGTATATTACACCCGTTTATAAGACGTATTGTGACACTCGTATACGCTGAAAGTATTATAACGGTTTTACTTTAAAAAAGGTCTATTGAGTGTTCCCCAAAAATTTTCAAGTTATTGATGGTTGAAGATTTTCAAATTCGGCGTTCTCGAAAAATAACCATCCTTCAACGAGCAATAACTCAGCCCTTATTGGGTCTATAGGTGTCATTCAAAAATGAGTCTCTTTGTTGGTTTACTAGCAACATTTTTGTTCTGAATGTTTTTTCCGATAAAATGAAAGATTTTCAAGTTATTGGTGAAAAACGGTTAAAAACATTCGTTTTTCAATGAAAAATGTGTAGTTTCAATCGTTGATAACCCAAAAAATATCAACTTTACAAGAAAACTTTATAGAACAAAAGTTTCTTAGAATTAGCCAATCTATCGATTTCCGGGTTTATTTTGAATAAAGAAGATTGTATCCCTTAAAAGGGGTGGCTTCCACCCCTAGGGAAAAAGCATACTTCGGCACAAGTCCAGTTTTGAAGAAGATTATAAATACTATCTAAATCCCAATTTTCAAAGAAATCGCCGTTGTTTCCCAAAATTCCACAGTTTTAAGATTTTTATCGCTGATGACTGGACTATAACAAGTTAACGAACCTTCAGTCGATCGGTGTGAGAAACGAAGGTCTTCTTGGAATTTGGAACGTATTACCTTTTATTCCAAATAAGATATTCTGTTTCCATTTTTAACGTCTAGTTCAATTATATTTTGAAAGTTTCACTGCTCTGTGGACTATATCGATTTTCGAGTTATATATTCCATACGAATGTCGATTCTAACCTCACCTATGTGCGATTACAATATGCCCATTTTTGGTAAATATACAGAAAGTTAAAAGTGCAGAGAATAGTAGTACTACCGAAATGAAGACATAAATCATGTGCCAAGAAAAGACGTTCTGCGCATGTTCATGTAGTTGGTGTGTGCATAGACATAATACGTATAGACTACGGATCGCAATAAGTCGCGATGTGCTCGGTGGAAGCGAGAGGCAAACAAATAAGGCGACTAGTTTCTCACTTTAAATGGGCGGAGCTAACAACTCCGTAACCATGACGCTCTCGAAAAACTTTTCAGATTCGCCGCCCGAGCTGCGCCGTAGACGTCGGGTGATATAACCGTCGTCGTACTGCGCATACGCGTACTGCGCATACGCGTACTGCGCGGTGCATCGACGCACACATCCTCTATTCTACACCACGGGGGCAGTTAAGGGCGCGAATCGCTCGTCGGAGTGTAATCGAAACATGCGTATTCGTGTCTTTCCCGGACTCCAGGACGGCTCGGAATCGTAATTGTAACGCTTTCCAGGGTTTCAACCGTAACAGGACTGATAGGTTAAGAACGAATCCATGTGTTATTAACGAGGGGAATCCATTGGAATCTGTTTGAAACGTAATGGAAAGATTTCGATAAGCAAGTGCGATTGATCGAAATATTAGGTTGTGAAATATCGGAAAAGGCAGGCAATTACATAATAATTTGTAACTTATCGTATCAATTAATTATTCTGATACGGTTACACTTAGACTCGATATCCATCGAAATGCCCTTTCTTCGAAACGATGAAAATTAAAGTAATTTATTGTATTTTGGGCCTGTAATCACTTTTATACGCCCTCAAATGGAGGCATAAATTGGCCTTTATGGCACGGAACTGTCAAAAAAATTTGTCATATTCCTTCATATATAAGTCCCTTGACTTATCTGGGATCAATTTTCCTTGAGCAGCTTCCAATTCTTGTTGACTTTTCTCTGAACAAACGTTTTCGGCTTCTTCATGATACATTTTGTCGACTTTTTGGTCATTGTGATGAACAATTATTGTCAACACAGTTTATACAGTGATAACCTAGCAACAGCAAAATAGCTGACTATGACAAAACATTGAAATTCGTATCACAAATCGCGACGGGATAACCTCCAGGAAATTTCGAATATTTATTTGTTTCTTTACGACGCAAAATAAAACGTTATATATACCACGGGTATAATTGTCGCTTATGACCCTCGAGAAATTAAAAATCTTCCGCAAGCGTCGGGCTGTAATCATTCTCTCGTGCTATCAGCTCCTGATTATGCCCTTAAACATCAATAACTATTGACGACGAATTTTAATGACCCCTCCTCTCGATCTTAGTCGAATTTCATTTCATAACTCGAAACCTAATCATCCCACAACATAGTTTTCGTATCGGAAAACACGAATTTATTTTTAAAAAAACCTTTAATGTTCTCGAGAGAGATTACAAGATGAGACTAGGCTGACAACTAACAACTGACTCTATACAAAACAAAAGCATCTTTTATTATCTCGGTGTGTGACACCTTATACTTGTTTACGTTGCGTTTCTATGGGAATGTAACTCCTCCATCGCCAGTGGAAAGCACATCCTGTGGGTTGTGATTTCTGGGAATGATGATCATCTCGGTCGGGGAATTCTTCTTCTTCTTATTGTTGAGGTACCGACGGGAGCCGTAAAATCCAACAAATGCAAGGATCATCAATATTAGGAGTATAGTCCAAACGTCGATTTTTTGGGTATTGATCGGTTCTGATAGTCTTTCAAGCTGGTCCTTTTGTTCTTGGAGTTGCGCCTCAATTCGTTGGGTCTCCTTCAGGTTAACGGTGTCCAGGTCGATGGTTTGTAGATTGGTGATTTGTGATTCATTTCGATTAGAATTTATTGATAAGTTTATGGACGGCAGGTATGGATCTTCAAAAGTCAATCTGTTGGGTTTGTATGTTTTCAAGGTGAAAGGTCCTAGTTGGATGATACACTTCGGTGGTGATTCTATAAGGTAGGTGCCAAAAAATGGTACGTTGTCTCTAGAGTTTTGGCAATCGATGTTGGCGATCAATTTCTCGGGTATGGTGACAATCCATTTTCCGTCTATGATTTTGGTAATCAGGACTTCTTTCAGGTGAATTTGGAATGGGTGGCAGGTACTAATGTTCGATCGGTGTAATATCAGTTGTACTGAGCAGGGGGGATCACTTCCGATGATCGATTTGTGGACGTTCTTGCACAGGAATTCTTCGGGACGTAATTCGATGCAACTTTCTTCCATTTGTAGATATTGTTCGTTTCCAAGTGCCAGGAAGGGTTTGTAAGGAAGGTTTACGGAGAACGAGGATTGATCGATTGGTATCGGTATTGGGTATAATCGATAATAATGATAAATTTTAGATTCGACTAAAGGTAGTTCTAAGATGAAATTGATCGTTAAATCTTTTGAATAGCTTTTAATTTCTACAATACGTTCGAAGTTTAACACATTTTCAATATTAGTTTCTAAAGGTAATTTATCGATTGTTAATTCGGTTTCTAAATTTGTTATTTCCTTGAACAGTTCTACTGGGTGGATTATTGCGTTGTGAAGTGTATTTAATTTGGCAAAACTGATAGCTACCGATACTCTATCAAATATATTATAGATTGATTGGTACATTCCGATGATTTGATTTATAATCACATGAATCCTGAAGAATTGAAAGGCATTGTTTTCGTGCAAAGACATTTGTTTCACCGTCTCTTCTATTTGTATGATCCTTGATTTCAAAGTTAATTGATTGTGTGAAATATTTGTGATTAGATTTTGAAAGTTTTTGATGGTTTTCCCTAATAAGGTCATTTGTTGGGAGGTTGCACCTATAATTTTTGTTTGTCGACTCCTTAGTTGTTTAATTTGTTCGTCATATCTTTCGGCATCCGTTTGATCTAAATTTCCCGTGATACATTTAATTATTGACCCCAATGGGTTCAGTATTCCTCTTTTTACTATCGAGTGATTAGTGTGTTGTGGATCAAATTGATCGATTTGATCTTCTATCTTTTTCTCCAATAAGTTTAAAGGTATTAACGAGTTCGTGAATTCTCGATGGTATTCGTTATTCGATCCGAGAGATTCTTTTAAGGATATTGATTGAGTTTTTATTTTATGAAATTCTTCGACAACAGGAGTTAAGTTATAAATTTGGATAAAGGACCAATGGTTGGAAAGGATTTTGGCACTTCCAAGTTTGTACGGTAGGAGTCCAGGATAGTGGTTCAGGTCGTGTAGTTTTATTGGGGTTGCTCTTGTGAGACTGACCCATCTGTAACAGTTGGCATTATTTTAGTATCATTAATATGAACGATTTGTAGATTATTATTTTTGGGATTTTGAATTTCTAATTTGTTATTTTCTAAAATTTTGGTTACAATAAAGGGTCCAGAAAATTTTGGTTTTAACTTACCACGTTGTTCTAGTTTTTTGTATATTTGGCAGCCTACTGTGGGAGTATTGATATTTCTATTTTTATTGATTCGTTCGATCGCCTGTTGTTTGCGATTTTCAGAAGTTTGATGGACTTTTTCGTATAGGGCCGCAGTTTTATCTTTATGACTGTTTAAGTATTCGGAATATGCTTGAGAAGGAATCAAGTCTAAAGGGTCACGGATATTGGTGTGTCCTAGTACTAATTCGTAAGGGGTGAAACCGGTATTAGAGTGGATAGTACTATTATACGCTATTATGGCATAAGACATTAGAGTATTCAGATCTGTTTGGGGATCTGTTTCTCTAAGTAATCTTAGGTGTTCGATAAGGGTAGAATGAAATCTTTCGACCGGAGAGTTAGATTCGTGATGGTGAGGGGTAGTAAAATGTATATTAATCTTATGTGCTTTTAGGAGTCCTTCTACAACATCATTTCTGAATTCTCTGCCGTTATCGGAGACAATTCGGGTTGGAATTCCGAAAAATGAGAAAAAGTGAACGAGTTGTTGACATGCTGAAATTGCAGTTCCAAAATATGGAAGAGCTTGTCCGAATTTTGAGAATTTGTCGAAAATCGTTAGAAATTTTTGTGTTCCGGCAATGAAAATGTCTACGTGGATTATTTGGAAAGGTTTACTAGGTGTTTCAGTAAGGGTAAAAGATTGTTTAGGAGGGTTTCGATTGTACTTAGCTCTTTGACAAATTTCGCAATTATTTACGAATCTGGTAACGTCTGATTTCATTGATTTCCAATAATAATTTATTTTTAATCTCTTCAGAGTTTCATCAATACCTCGATGATTAGATTTTCCTTCGTGTGTACCTTTG